>CM076579.1:1093462387-1094191839 GCA_034641835.2 Pinus albicaulis | reverse complement strand
AATCTTCCAATGAAATCCATAGCTTCAAAAAATACTTTATGCTATCATGGTATATCTTGACTTTAAAGTACCTCCCAATGATATACTATCCCCATTTTTTATTGCATGTAATATTGCTTCCATTTATTTTCATACGTAGATTTCACCAAATATTTTCTTTGAATTCCTTGCTTTTAAAAGCCAATGGTATCCCTTATTGTGTTAATGTTACATAAATTCCTTGTCCTAGTGCCTCACACTCTACTATGAATGTTTTACCAAAATTAGGTGCAACCAATGTTGGTGTAGAAGACATGGCATCCATTAAAAGAGAGAATGCCAAAGTAGCCTCATCATTCCATATAAATGATATTTTCTTCAAGAGATATGTGAGTGGACTTGAAATGCATGCATAATTCTTAACAAATTACCAATAATATCATGTAAGTCTAAAAAATCTTCTAGGAACCTTGATTTTCTTAGGAATAGGTCATTTTGTAATAGCTTGCATCTTTTGAGGCTCCAACTTCACTCCTTCCTTTAAAACAATATGAACCAAATACTTGAATTCTTATTTCCCAAAAGCACATTTGGATACTTTTACATAAAAATGATTGTTCTCAATAATTTATATAACTTTTCCACATGTTTAGTGTGGTATTCCCATGATTTATTATAAATATGTGTATTATCAAAGAAAACCAACACAAATTTTATAAGATGGGATCAAACAAAATTATTCTTAAGTCGAGCCCGCCGGACTTCAAACGACGATAAACCATAATTCAAACCAAATTCGCGTTCCAAAATAGCCTGCTGACGTCGGCCAATTTTGTGACGCGAAAACCAAATGAATTCCGCCCTAATCTTTTTCGGGTCCGAAGTTGGGCTGGCGTACGGAGGGAGAGTTGTGACACGAATTTCTTATCAAATTCGCCCTAATATTTTTTGGGTCCAGATTTCCACTGCGCGAGCGGCCCAAACAAAGATCCGCTCCAATCAATTTCTGCCACGTGTCCTCAATAAAAACTTGCCCTGCTCCCGGCTGCGGGTGCATTCGATGGCGTTTAAGGCGATGGGACATGGATGTGGCGATTTCATATCAATCGCATTAAGATTTAACGTTGTTCAATTAAGTTCCAAGGTTTGCACATCAAATCGCATTAAATTTTAACACTGTTCAAGATCGGACCTCCACTCCCGTTACTGATTTTGCATGCTCCAATATGATCCGGCCTTCGGCTCTCATTAATGATCATAGATTAATTATGACGAGCGTCCTTCGATTGCATTGCATTGATAAAATTTTTCTATCATTGTCTGGGGTGGGACTTCCACTTTTCTGGATGGATATTTGGGTTCCAATCTTAAGATGTGAAAATGTAATGACTTCATGGACTGTTTTACTTCATACAATATATTGAAAACATCGTTTTTTCTCTTGTGAAAAAAAAAATGATTAATGTTTATCACTCTGCCTTCAAAACTAGCGATGCTGGTCTATGTTGCCGGTTTATTGATATGGTCTGATGGTCTTTTTATATTTTGGACATATCACACTCCTCACATGATTAGCGTTTTTCTCTGTTGCAGGATTTTGGGTACTTTAATTTGTATTTGGAACAATGAACGTCGGTACTCTATCCGTTGCTTTACTATTCTACATACTGCTATTTCACTTTCTTATAGATGCCTCGGGCATATTTGGATGCTTTCTCAGATTGTCGATAATCTCCATGTGGACCGTTACTGGGTTTTATATCAAGTCCCCGTATGTGACATGGGGTATTTTTCTATCACTGTCTGGGGTGGGACTTCCACTTTTCTGGATGTATATTTGGGTTCCAATCTTCAGATGTGAAAATGTAATGATTTCGTGGACTGTTTTACTTCATATAATATATTCAAAACAGCGTTTTTTCTCTTGTGAAAAAAAAAAATGATTAATGTTTATCACTCTGCCTTCAAAACTAGCGATGCTGGTCTATGTTGCTGGTTTATTGATATGGTCTGATGGTCTTTTTATATTTTAGACATATCACACTCCTCACATGATTAGCGTTTTTCTCTGTTCAAGGATTTTGGGTACTTTAATTTGTATTTGGAACAATGGACGTCGGTACTCTATCTGTTGCTTTACTATTCTACATACTGCTATTTCACTTTCATGGACTGTTTTACTTCATATAATATCTTCACTTTCATGGACCGTTTTACTTCACTGTTGTAGGGGTCTTGGGTACTTTAATTTGTATTTGGAACAATGGACGTCGGTACTCTATCTGTTGCTTTACTATTCTACATACTACTATTTCACTTTCATGGACTGTTTTACTTCACTGTTGTAGGGTTTTGGGTACTTTAATTTGCATTTGGAACAATGGACGTCGGTACTCTATCTGTTGCTTTACTATTCTACATACTGCTATTTCACTTTCATGGACTGTTTTACTTCACTGTTGTAGGGTTTTGGGTACTTTAATTTGTATTTGGAACAATGGACGTCGGTACTCTATCTCTTGCTTTACTATTCTACATACTGCTATTTCACTTTCATGGACTGTTTTACTTCATATAATATCTTCAAAACAACGTTTCTCGTCTTTTAAAATTTTAATTTTTTTTTTTAAAATTGAACCCTCCGTCGGTCTACCGACGCCTTGTAGACGTCGGAACTGCGACAACACAGAAACGTCGGAAGAGAGACAGTATGAAAACGTCGGAAGAGCGACGTTCCAAACGTCGGACCACATATCGTCGGAATTACGACATCTACCAGACGTCGGAAGAGTGACGTCCAAAACGTCGGACCACGTTTAGTCGGAATTGCGACAGTTTACAAGCGTCGGAAGAGCGACGCCAAAATGTCGGACCACGTTTAGTCGGAACTGCGACGGTTTATAGGCGTCGGAAGAGCGACGTCCAAAACGTCGGACCATGATGGGTCGGAATTGCGACGGTTTACAAACGTCGGAGGCGCGACGGTTTGTGCGACGTCGGAAGAGTGACGCTTGTTCGGAACGACGGAAGAAGTGTCGATAGTGCGACACTTTTTACTTGCGTCGGAACGGCGACGGCATGACAAACCACGGTTTGTCCGCCCCCGAACTGTCGCTCTTGCGACGACTATGTGTCGGAATAGCGACGAATTGGCTGTCGGAATTTCCGCCAAATTCTCTAGTGCTACTTCGTGAGTGAGTCAGCTTGGGTTGCTCGACTAAATAACATCGAGCACCTTCCTTTGGCCTCTTGTTTCCTCCTTTTGGGGAAACCTCCCAAAGGATAAGACCTCCCTTCCACCATTTGAGGGATCCCAACCTCCTCCTCTCCTTCTATAATAATACCTCACTCACATAGATGCAGCTAGCTGACTAGGAATTGCTGAAACAGTTTGTGAGACAGTTTGATATAGCTAGTGTGAGATAGAGCAGAGAGAAACCTTTTTCGAGAGAGAGCTTAGGATTATTGCCTCACCACCTCCAAATTCCTCGATGAATGCTCGAGACGCATTTTGACTGGACCCGCTAAAGGAGGTTGCGACGTCAAGGCTCTATTTTTAATCTCTTTCTTTCTCTTAATTTATACATAACTAATGTTTTAGTTCCCATCTTGTGTTAATGTGATTTATCTTATGAAATATGTTTAATTCTCCTTGAATAATTAGCTAGTTATGAATGCAATTATTGTCTTGTATGTTGATTTCGTCCTTTGATATTTGTGCAGGCACCCGAGTACCATTGTTGGAGGACCATGACGTGTCGAAGCGAAGATTAGGAGACCACTGCTACAGCTACGACAACCGCGTTGGATCACAGGTAGGAGAATCTATCCCGACTCATTTCATTCATTAACTAGGAATCGACACATTAGCATGTCCTCTTGTTGCTAGACCCACCCTAGGGCCAGAGGGATTGCCTCTATCCATAGAGGGGATTTACCTACACAACAATGTTGAATACATGTTTGAATTTATGAATGTGCCTGAATTCATGTGTTTTAAACATGATGTTAAAATTTGACTTGAGAAAGACATATAGTTGTTGTGTTTATATGTTTATGTATTATTATTGTTCATTTGAAATATGTTTTGAGGTTCCAAATAATGTAGTAGATAAAAATTCCATGTATGTGGATATATTAGAACTCTTAGTGGAAGAGTTATAATGAATTTCTATTTTTTTCATACCTACCATAGGAATGGTGGGTTAGACTTATCCTTACTTTCCAAATAGGGGAATGGTGTTGATTTGTGATCTTCTTAGATATTGATGTATTATTGTACTGATGCTCCTATTCTCTAGTCATTCGAGAGAAACCTAGATACTGATTTTTACCCCCAGTGATAGCGAATATATAAAAGATATCTTTGTGACTAATATATTCAAAGTGCCAACTTACGATAATTTAGATAGAGACACTTTCCTGAATTGAGTCCTTGTCGAGTGATTTAACTCCTGCCCCTGAAGATTCTAGATAAATTTATTTGCTTATATGCTTTCATGAAATCGGTCTTTATTATTGAATGTTGCATACTTAGGTAATTGTTGGGCATTCGTTCCTGTTGAATATTGTAACTAGGTTTGGCCTTCATAAATTATATTTGATTCAATATTTATTGTACTTGTCAAAAGAATAAACAAAAAAAATTTATATAATTATTAAATTACTTATTAAAGCATGGGTTTCATGCTTGGGTCATATTATTTTAGGTCAAAGTCCCCATTTTTGACTTCTAGGATTTATTATGAGCTTAAAGAGTTATTGCAGATTTAAAATTGACTCATATTGGGATTTTGAATCATGAAATTAGGTCAAGAATTAAGTCAAATATGATAAATGGAGCCTCCACATCAAGCCGCCCTTCCAGTGATTAAGTCAACCTCAAGTCTATTAATTTGAACCATCGGAAGCCTATAAATATAGGAAGATAAAATTCATTTGGAGACATCTCTCTTACACATGGAAATTCGATATCATTTGCTACATTAGGAAAAAGTGTGAAGTGAAGGAAGGAGTCAATTGAAGTGCGATTTTGGGCAAGCCAAAGGATTGGAAGAAAAATGAAATTTTGGTGCTACTCTCTCTCTCTCTCATGTGCTATAGTTTCGAAGATCTAAGTCTCTCAATATTCTACTTCTTTGGTTGTTGCTGACAAGAGAAAAATAGGTCGAAGTTGATTTTTCTTGATGTTGTTGCTTTGAGAATTTGTATTGGGTCAAAATGGAACTCATAGAAGCAAGATCGAAGTCTCTCCTATAAGAAAGAAGTTCTAGAAGCAAGGTCGAAGAAATGTTTGCATAGTGTTGTTGTTGCTACTGATGCTGCCAGATTGAGGAAGGATCAAAAGGAAGGCTAACTTGGTGTGGATTAAGTCTGAGTCAAGGTTTAGAGTCTCAAGAACTACTATTGAAGGAATAATTATTGATTGGGTTTCCTCGAGAGTGGATTTTTTCCCTAATTGCTAGCCTACATCTAGTATCCTTGATATATGTGCTTTTGCTTTGATATTTTCTTGATGAACTAAGAAGAAAGAAGATAAGAAGAACATAATAAGAACTAAATAATATCACAAGTAAATAATCAAGAATAAG
Source organism: Pinus albicaulis (assembly GCA_034641835.2). Taxonomy (NCBI): domain Eukaryota; kingdom Viridiplantae; phylum Streptophyta; class Pinopsida; order Pinales; family Pinaceae; genus Pinus; species Pinus albicaulis. The sequence goes on along the minus strand of CM076579.1, from coordinate 1,094,186,269 downwards.
AGAATATTTCTGCCTTTCTTATTTTCGAACATGGTGTCAAATCTTTTGTGAAGGAAGAAGGAAGAAGGCAGTCTCAAGGATTTTATCAAGGAGACATAAGAAGAGGAAACTCTTTAAGGAAATAATTCTTCATTACCTTCAAGGAAGATGTCTAGAATTATCAATGGAGAGAACAAGCTTGAAGGAATTTCAAATTATAGATCTTGGAAAAAGAGGATTAACCTAATCCTTGAAAATTATAAGGTCTTAGATTTGGTAAAGGGAAAAGTGAAGAATCCCACAGAAGAATTAAGTGATGCAGATAAGGTAAAATTCATAGAATTGGAATTAGTGGCTATGAATTTTATGGTTGAAGGCATAAAGGAAAACCTTTTCCCCTCCATAGAAAACATTGATCATGCCCAGGAAATGTATGAAGCCTTCTAAAAACTATTTACCATCAAGAATATTGGAAAAGTAGCAAGTCTGAAAAATGAACTAAGGACTATTAAGATTACCAAGGAGGATATTGTATCCACTTTCTTTGTGAAGATATCAAGAATAATATATGACCTCATTTCCATTGATGAACTTGTGATATATAGAGAACTTGTGATCACAGCCATAATAGGGCTACCACCTACTTGGGGTGCTTTTTCTTCAGGTCTCAACAACTGGAAATAAACTCCCACCTTTGAGGAAATATGGATATCCTGTAGTCAATAAGAGTTAAGAATATCAATGGTAGCCAACAATGAAGAAGTTTCAAATTCTTATATTTCTCATCACAATGGAAACCTCAAGAATAAAGGGCCAAGGAGGAAGGTTTACATGTCCAAGATTTAATGATATCATTGTCACAAAATGGGGCACTATATAAGTGAGTGTCCTGACAATCCTAGAAGCAATAAAAGAGATAGATATCGTGTAAATGTGGTTGAAGAAGTATCATCTCCCAAAAGAGAAAATCCTGAATAAAATGACATAAGGGACTTACATTAGTAAGCCTCGTGTTACTAACTTTAATATTTCATTTGTATATTTTAAGTTTAGTTTTAGGTTTAACATCTTTTTGCAAAGACATTTTTCTTGTTTTAAAAGTTTTAAGGTTTCCATAAAAGCTTTTTATGGAGCCCACAACAACTCCTCAAGATAAGTATCTCACTCTCTCTCAATTTAGTTTCATATACTTGCTTGAAGTTTTAATTATATTAAATACTATTCACCTATCTACCTCTATTTTCTTGTCTAGGAATTAACTTTTTGAATGCTCAAGGATCGTGGAAGAAGGCCTCAAGGATTAATAAATAAGCCCTCACTAGATAAAGCATTAGAATAAAAAAATTTTGTCAAAAAATATCAAAGGTATGTCTTAGATTATAAATTATTTTCATTCTCTCTAGTATATCCATTCTACATTATTGATTTTTGTTGTGTCTAGCTCTCCTGAATCTTAAAAGATTCTTGCTTGGGATGATTCTTCATCTGATGAATCTACCCACCTTATACATCTTTGATTGCTTGCATAAAAAAAAAAGAAAAACAAAAACCTAAAAAGGTTCCTTGGAAAACCCTAACCTAAGGGTATGTTGATAATGTGAAACCCTAAACCTACTTAGGGTTATGAAGAAATTGCTATACTAAATGATGTATTGGTGATATCATGTTATGGATTTTGATAGGATCAAATAAGATCTAACTTATTAGGGTTGAAATGATGTTGTTTTAAATCTCGAACCTTTGAATTTTTCGATAGAATAAGCGTTAACTTTGACATGAATTGAAACCCTAGGTTTTGGTTAGGTCTACAAGAAAAATCCTTGTTTTGAAAAATCCTAGGAATGAAACCCTAGGTATATATTTCTTTGATTGAATCCCTAGCTTAGTCTAGGTAAATTTATGCTTGATATATTAAATATTGTCTAATCATATAATATGCTTATGCATGATGGTAATCTCCTAGAAATATATGTTGACAAAAAAATATAATGGTCATAAGTTCTAGGGTTTGGAAACAAGCTGTAGTTAAAGTCTGAAATTCTAGGATGATGATTGAAAAGTCTAGGGTTTACAACTAAACCCTAGTAGTGGTTAAATTCTCTAGTATGTGTATCCATCTGAATATATATAATTCTTGCTAAGAATTTATAAATATAGGGTTTACATCGAACCCTAGTAAAAGCTATTCATGTTGAATTTTCTTTGATTAAGTAAAATCTAGGGTTTAAATCGAACCCTAGTAGAATTTATTTGTGATGTGTTTGTTTTGATTGAAATTTAGGTTTACATAAAAACCTAGTGTATTCTATCATATGGCTTCCGAAATTTATTAGATACCTTCATTTCTTGCTTTTGACTTATTTCTAGGGATCTTTATATGACAAAACTAATCTTCTATCATCTTGATTAAATTAATGATGTGATTTATGGTTTGTAACAAACCTGGTGTTAGGTCCCTATATTACTAGTATAATCCCTTATTGTTGTTAGTGTAACCCCCTTATTGTTATTATTGTACCCTTGTAACCCCCATATTGTTATTATTGTGCCCTTAAATTATTATTTTTAGGTCGGCTAGGATTACATTGTGGCCCGACTAGGATTACATTATGGCCCCATGGACTCCTATATATAGAAAGGAGGTTTTGTAATTTGTATCATCCCAGAATTGTTCATTAATGTAATGTATTGGAGGTTGCCCCCTCGAAGTGGCTTATTTCTAAGGCGTTGATATCTCTTTTCTTCTATTTTTGGAGCTGGTTTCACAACATTTGGTATTAGAGCTTTGGATTCTAGGGTTTCGCTGCTCCAAATAGGTCATCGTGGAATTTTCGCTATAAATTTTTTCTACGAAGTTTCAGAAGGTGAAATTTTTAGGGTACGAAGCCTTAATCCTAAGGAACATCGTCAAAAAATTTTAGATCTTGGTTCGAAATATTTCCGGAGATATGATTTGTGGAATTTATGTCTTTTTGCAGGCTCCTCAATTTAATCTAAACAGGTCATCGTGGAATTTGCGCTATAAATTTTGTTCTACTAAGGTTCAGAATCTGAAATTTTTAGGGCACCAAGCTGAAATCCTGAGAAAATTCTTCAAAAAATTTCAGAGCTTGTTTCGCAATATTTTCGGAGATATGATCTGTGGAAGGTAGTGCTTTTTCAGGCTCCTGAATTTCATCTCAAAGAGGTGATCGTGGGAAAATATTCATAACTCTCTCTCTGAGCATCGAATTGGAGTGCCGTAAAAATTATTCATAAGTACACAGACTATAGTTTCTCTTCTATCAATTTCAGAGCTAAAAGACAAAACAGTGACACGTGGAAATTCATACAATTTTGCTCTACTGAACTAGTCCATAATTAGCTCATTGTGGGAGATTGGACATAATGTTGCCTTGGAGAATCCAAATCAAGTCAGAACTATGGCATTTGAAAGATAATTTAGAAGGCTACCTCAGTGCCCAATTTCAGTTATTGAAGAGCCACAATCACAAAGATAATCCAATTTCAATATTGAGCTCCTCAAAAGAAAGAAAAAGGTGTGTATTTTTGTTTTACGAATTGCATAATTCTTGTTTGAAGAATCAATTTGAATTGATTCCAAGGGCATATTGTAGAATATATATCAGTATTGGGTTAAAAAAAAATGCCACGTAAAAATAATTCAACACCCATTAATCCTTCAGAATGCTCTACTATGACTCATGAAGATGAAGAATTGCAACATGATCTATCAAAATTACAAGAGCAAGTGCACCAAATTTCACTCTCACAAAGAGCAAAAAAAAATGAAATGGATGTTTTGAAGAAAGGTGTGGAAGTGAAGATGGATGGTTTGAAGAAAGGCGTGGAATCTAAGATAGATGGCATGGAATCTAAAATGGATGACATGGAAGCTAAGATCGATGAAAAAATGAAAGACAACATGGAAAACATGAAGAATGATCTAAAAGCAGACATGGAAGGTTTGACAAAGTTGATACAAGAAATGTTTCCTAATGGTGAAAATATAGTAGAGGAAACTCATGATGAGAACAAAATAAATGTTAATCGTGACTTCAAAAACTCTAATGTTGGCGAGAAGAACCACCATATTCCAAAAAATGGATATGAGGAAGTTTGATGGAAAGGATCCTGTAACATGGATACTACAGATGGAGCAATATTTTGATCTCCATAATGTGAAAAGCACACAAAAGGTACGCATTGAAAATTTACATTTAGAACAAAATACATTTGTATGGTATCGATGGCTTTGCTCCCGTAAAAAAATTGTCACTTGGTCAATTTTTACGGAGGAAATGATAGCACATTATGAGGACACAAAGAGCAACACCTTCTTTAGCCAATTGATAAATCTCAAAGAAAAGGGTTTAGTGGGGCAGCACATTGAGGACTTCCAAAAATTGAATATAAGGGTAACTGATATTCCAGAGGAACACAGGATCGATCTCTTCATAGGCACTTTAAAGGATAACATCCAACATGAAGTTCGTGTTTTGGAACCCGATTCATTGGAGAAGGCATTCAGGTTGGCAAGAAAAGTTGAATGTAAAATTATGGCGACAAGGAAGCCTACCACTCAATTCTATAAAGAAGGAAGTGTTGCTACGCCTAGATTTCCACAACCCACAAGGTTGACACCACAACAATTGGAAGAAAAAAGAGCAAAAGGGCTTTGCTACAGTTGTGATAGCAAATACACTAAAGGTCATAAGTGTGCTGAGAAGAAATTATTTTACATAGATTGTGAAGAGGAAGAAGAAAATGAACAAGAAGAGGATATACACCAGGAACTAACCCTAGAAGAGGAAGAAATGAATCTGACCATATCGTGTAATGCACTGGGAGGAATTACCACTCCTCAAACTCTCAAGATAGAAGGACATATCAAGAAGAAAAAGGTAATAGTGTTGATTGATTCAGGTAGCACCTATAATTTTATTCATTGTAAGGTAGCCAAGGAATTAAATTGTTTCCTATACCCAGCACCAGAATGTCAAGTGATGGTTGCAAATGGAGGAACTATAAATTGCTCGAGAAAATGCCATAATATCAAGCTAACCATGGGGGAATATGTATTGACTAGTCCAATGCTTTCCATTCCTATGGGAGGTGCTGATGTTGTACTAGGAGTACAATGGTTACAATCATTGGGGACGGTAGCTTTTAATTTTCAAGAACTTTTCTTGAAATTTTTTTCAGAAGGAAAGGAAGTCGAATTACGGGGTATTGAAGGGAAGCCAGGAAGGATAATAAGCTCTAATGTCATGACAAAGCTTCTAAAGAAATAACAACGAGGCGTAATTGCACAATTATGCTCATTAGAAGTTCCGACATCAAAATCATCTATTTCTGTAGATCTCCAACAAGTCTTGGACAATCATTCCAAGGTGTTTGAAACTCCCAAAGGAATCCCACCTATTCGTGATCATGATCATGCTATTCATTTGATTCCAGAAAGTGTTCCTCCAAACATCAGGCCTTATAGATATCCTTACTTCCAAAAGAGAGAAATTGAACGTATGATTGCAGAAATGTTAGAGGCGAGTATAATTCAACCCAGTCAAAGTTCTTTCTCTGCTCCTGTAGTATTGGTACACAAGAAGGATGGATCATGGCGAATGTGTCCGGATTATAGGGAGCTCAATAAGATCACCATTAAAGAAAAATTTCCCATTCCTGTGATTGATGAATTATTGGATGAATTACATGGAGCAATTTATTTTACCAAGTTGGATCTTCGTTCAGGATATCATCAAATTAGAATGAAGACTGAAGATATTCCAAAAACATCATTTCAAACTCATGAGTGTCATTATGAATTTTTGGTCATGCCTTTTGGCCTTACCAATGCACCTTCTACATTTCAAGGGTTGATGAATTCCATTTTCAAACCCTTCCTTAGAAAATTTTTGCTAGTATTTTTTGATGATATACTAATCTACAACAGGTCTTGGAAGGATCATGTTGAACATGTTGACATGGTGCTCAAACTATTGCAGGAGAAACAATTATATGCAAAAACATCCAAATGTTTCTTTGGAGTACAAGAGGTGGAATATCTGGGTCATATTGTATCTCACGAGGGTGTTAAAGTAGACCCTAACAAAGTTAAAGCCATTAAGGAATGGAAAGTCCCCACAACCATAAAGCAGTTGCGAGGATTTCTCAGGTTAACAGGGTATTATCACAAGTTTGTTAAGAATTATGGGAGAATAGCAAGACCTCTAACAACATTATTGAAGAAAGATGCATTTTCATGGAATCCTAAAGCAACTAAGGCCTTTGAACATCTTAAAGAGGCAATGTGCCTAGCATCGGTCTTAGCTACGCCAGACTTCACAAAAAACTTTATTGTGGAATGTGATGCCTTAGGAAATGGAATTGGTGTTGTTTTAATGTAGGAAAGAAGACCAATTTCTTTTCAAAGTCGACCAATCAAAGGAAAGTATTTACAGAAACCTATTTATGAGAAGGAAATGTTAGCAATACTACATGCACTAAAGAAATGGCGAACCTACCTAATGGAAAGACACTTCAAGGTAAAGATTGATCATGATAGTCCTAAACACTATTTATAACAAATACTATCTTCAGAAGAGCAGCAAAAATGGGTCACAAAGATGTTGGGTTATGACTTTGAAATAATCTACAAAAAAGGGAAGCTTAATGTTGTTGCAGATGCACTCTCAAGAAAGAATGAAGAGGTGGAAGCATTTCTTTATGCCATTTCTATTATCCAACTGTTAGCCCCCTGTAAATTTTTGACAGGCAAAGTAGGGGGCTAAAAAGTTTTTGAGTCTTCAAGGAATGCATTTCCTCTGAAAACACATCATCCTTGAAGTCTCTTGTGCCTTTGCCCTGTGATGAAGTCCCCTCTACTGATTTCCATTATAGAACCTCTCTGATTACAAATTTGTGCTCCAAAGGACCTATTTCTACCCCTTGTACCCCTACAAGAATATCCCATATCCCTTGTTTGGGCTAATTCACCCTTTACCCCTCTATCGTTCCCCTTCCTAACCTTTAAATCAAATTAAAATGGGCAAAAACCCACTTTCCTACTTTATAATAGGGTCTAACCCTTTTCCCCCCTTTCTGATTGTAAATTGCATTGTAAATCATTGTAAAACAAAAATGTACGATTTATATAACCACTTCCCCCCCATGACCTGTGGAACTTTATAATAAAAAGTTATATTATAAAGTCCCCACCATATAAACCATTTCACTGCCCTATCAAAGATCCTCCGTCAATTTAAGCGATGATCCGATGGACCGAATTTTACCTGCCCCTGTGGTCCCCGCCGCGAACACTGTTCATAAACCACCCAGTTTCTATCGCACCTTCTTTCGGAGGTAGGCAGTATTTTCCCATTGCGCAGCGATTCCACTCATCGATCGACGCATGTAAGGCGCACTATTTCAAAACCGCTACCTCATCGCACGTTATTGTTTGTCCGCGGATGCGTAGCGATATCGCTGTGAGCCGTCTGATCTGGGGCAGCCCATCCAATAGTCATCACTCAACGAAGCTGCGCGAGGTTTAATCCATGGTCACCGTACCCCTGGCCCACGGTCCATCACCCTCCGACGTGTTTTCCATCGTCGATCTCATTTGAGATATTACGGTCCAGATTCATTTGCATGGCCCTCCATTGACTGGTCCCGCCACGTCATTTTTCACATGTCTCCACCGTACATTCGCCCACCCTCATTATATATATTCATCCCAAGGTCAAAGTTCATTATTTTTACGTTAAAACGTCTGCCTCGACGTTTTCCCATGCATTCTCCACTGTGTCATGTTTCCTCCATTGTTTCCCCTGCGATCATCATCCTTGTCTGCGCCACGCTGCCACTGTCACGTTCATCCAAACCACCCTTCCCATAAATTTTTTTCGTAACCATTTTCGTGTTTTTCAGGTTTATCAGGTGGTAAAACCCGCCATGGTCAATTACGCACTATTATTAAGGCACAGTGCACAGAGGGAGCTGGATTTAGAGCCTAGTTTTACAGAAAAACATCCGGAAAGGTGTCTGCATCATAGATTTCATCAAAGGACAGAGTTTAAACTCTGCAAACCCTATCCGGCACCATTAAAGCGCAGATTTCGCAGTCAGAGGAAATATAGAAAGCGACAAAGAGTATAAGTGGATAAATAGTGCGTTTAAGGCCTGTAATTGTAGATTTTGAGCCTTAAGCCAATTATTCAAAGACAAGGTACCAGAATCAAAGACCCAGTTGATCGTTTAGATGGTCCAATGCACAGAAATATAATACTATCAGGGTTTTCGTATCAGCAGAACGTTCTTCCATGAAAGGACACGGTACACATTATTGTTTCAGTCTACATTGTGTCCAAATGAAGATTTCCGCCCTATCAGCAGTCCTACACCATCAGAAGCATTTGTTACACGGTATGGCAGACCCTAGCATCATTATTTTTCCTTTTTGTGCAATTCACCAAAACACTGCAACGAGTACCAAAGATAAATGCTCAGAATTAAAACCGATTGGAGCCTCGGCCCTCCTGCTGCTCCAGAATTTAGTGTTGCAATTAAAATTTCATCTACTCATGTTGATTCTCTTCTCCTATAAGAACTCCCAGGAGAAAATTGAAAATTTTTTGTTCAGCTGCTACCGTTGTAGTTAGAGGGATTCATTTTTGGCTGTTAGAACAGTTTGGGGGAGAGTAGCAGAGTAGTTTGTATTGTAGTAGGCTGGGAGGATAATTTTGAATTGTAACAGCCATTGAGCTAAGTGTATGTGACTGGTTTTGCATCAATTAATCAAAGCACATTTCACAAGATCTTGTTCTATTACTATTGGTGATGTTTTTCTAACTCTATTTATTACATTTTCATAATGTTCATTTTCTGTTGGCTTGCATCAAAAATATGGTATAGGATTTACCCTTGTTAGGTACCCTATGCTTCTGCTCTCCTTGCCTTCTATGTTTTCTGCTAAATGTGTTATCTAAGGGTTTTTTTTAGTTAATTTAACCAGTGTAGTAGTTCCTTATGCTGATAGCTGATGTATAATTAAATGAATCTGTCTTTAGATGTTCTTGTTGGGTTTAAGCTAGAAGATTTTGGAACACTGGGGATTAGAGTTAGCCCTATCCACTAGGATCCTTATGTGACCAGCTGGCCTTTATAATATCTCTTTGTTAAACTTATCTCTATTTTCCCTTGGAGCATGCTAAAGCAGACCTAGAGTTAATTGACCTCTGGTCCGATCTATAAGCTACCCCTTTGTCTCTCCTTTGAGAGTTGCCTATGAGTACGTCCAAGCAGGTCTGGATTTAAATGACCTCTGACCTGATCTATAGATAGAAATTAGTTTGCTTTCCTTCTCTCACTTTCTTTCCCTAATGTTCCATCCCACCATCTAATCTAAAGTTCCTTTAGTATTAGATGACTTGCCCTCTGAAATCTTTGGCTAGTTGTTGCATGTAATCACCTTTCATGACTCCATAGCCCAATGGATGGAAATTTCTTGACCTATACTCTTTGCTGAAACATCCTACTGTTTTTCTCTTTTCCTTCCATTACTTTCTCAGTCCATGATCTCATGACCAACCCAGCGACCAACCAACCAAATCATTTTAAAACCCCCCTTTTTGTGCTTCATACCTAGCCTAGCATCTCATTTTGAGCTTCAAAGGTATACCATTATTTTCTCTATTAGGAGAGATCCCTCTCCGGGTCCAGGAGGGCTAGATCCTAGGGCCCCAAAGTGGTTCTGATGTTGTCTCATCTTTTGGTCTTTCCAATCTGGCCAAAACATGGGAACCCCAACATAATGGCAACTCTGCTGGGAACTAAGTGCATTTATCTTTCATACTCTTAGGCACTCAAAAGACCTAGAATCTCTGGTTAGATTGGCATTCAATTGCTGATGGTGGACAGCATCCTGCTTCAAACATTCATATACATTCACCTGGCGACTCCACACTCCATAACTCCCAAAATACCAAATGACTCCACTGGTAGAAGACTCTGAACTGGTTGAGAAGATACAGTGACCTCTTTCTGATTTACAAACATGCTTCCACGCATACAGAGAAGATATGCCCCAATGAGAAGGGAGCATATCCCTGGATTCCCACACAAAATGCCTGAAGTGGACTGGTTAAAAAACCTGCCTATCTTTCAGGGTGAAAACACTGAGGACCCCTTGCTACATCTCATCAAGTTTCATATACATGTGTGGAGATTTAAAGTTGAATGGCATGAATACTACCTAATGAAAATTTTCATGGAAATGTTAGAAGGAAAAGCTAGGATCTGGTATGAATGGTTAGAACCTTGGAGTTTGTTTTCTTTAAGGGACATGCACCAATTATTTTACAAGAATTATAAAGGAAACTCTCCATCCTTATCATGGGATTTTTGTGATCAATCTCAGAATATCATACAGTATCTGTTAGGTATTGATGAGGATTTGGTTAATATGCATCCTGAAGATATATTAATAGCCATTCAAGATTTTCATATGCATCCTAGCTATCACAAGAACATAGATGAATCAGCTGAGGAAGAAAACAGTCAAGAGACTGTGGACATTCTTCAAGATATTCCTGAAAACTCAGATGTTGATTTATCATCCCTTATAGTTGAGGCTCAAGATGACATCCTGCCTCAAATCCAATCTACAGAGAAAATAGAGAGCTACTACACTTCTGCACAAAGGAACACAAGACCATCTTCCCCTTTGACAGAAGAATAAATAGATCAGATCATCAATAGACAACCAGCCTCTGAATTGTTTTACAGATAAGACATCCTTGTCCATTCATCTGATGAGCTTTGTTGTACAGAGTTGGAAAGCTCACATGTAAATCAGAGTGAAGAAAAATCTGTTGATAATCCAGTATGTCTGATTGGTAGCATTACTTACATTCATGATTTTCCTATTTTTGATCTATCTGATGATGATGTTCTCCAAACAGAAGATGATCTTGCAGGGTCATCATTAGTAGATTTATGTGAGGAAAATCAATTCCCTTTACTTCTAGAAGGTAATGAGCCAGTGCAGGCTATTTATGATACTGATGAAGAAAGCTTTAAGAGTGTAGAAGAGGGTGAAGGATCTTTGGATCTTTGCTTCACTCCATTACAACTCATCAGTAATGGTTTTCACATGATTGGAGGTCAACAGCCTTTCATCTCAGAAGATGAAGAGGAAAACAAGGAAGAATTTTTTGAGCAGACTGAGAATAGGGAGGTTTCTCTTGAAGAAGAGGAAGAAATAGATCAAACCCCTGCTCAAGAATACATGGATCTCTTCACAGAGCTCAGCACCTCGGAGCAGAATACATCAGAGCTCTGAGAGGACAACACGACCATATATGATGAGTCCTCCAATTCAGAAAATGAAGAATATGAGGGAGATTCTCTTTCTCAAGAGAGTCTTATTCTTGATCCAGCAGAAGAAGAGGAAATCCTGGTTGAAACCTGCCTTCCAGATATTCATAACCAGGTATCATTTCATGATCCTTAGGTACATTTCCTGCACACATTTGAAGAAGGATCAAAGGTATTTTTGAGCAGCATGTTGCAAACAGAAAGAAAATTTTCAAAGCTGTTGTTATTGGACAAAAAGAGTGGGAGCTACCCTGCCTATCCCGCCTGCGCAAGGCATTGAGCAAGAAAGACCAGTCATGGGATCATTTGATGGACAGGTTGCATTGGAAGACAATGTTTGTAAGCTAGACTTGTAAATATTCTAGTTAGAGTAGGGTAGGTAGGAAAAGCTCAAATAAGCTCAGTTTGTGGGCATGTAGTTAGTTGTTTTAATTTCTGCAAGGTCCAGCAAGTCAGAGAGTCTAATCCTGGCTTGACTGTTTTCAATTTCTGTCTTAGAATGTAGAGAAGAAATCTGCTAGACAGTCTAATCCTAGCAGATAGTAGTGTAGGTAGAGAAGCATATGAGACCAACAATCTAATCTGGTCTCATGGAGTTATAAGGGTAGAAATAGAATAGGTTTATTTTCTGTTTATGAAATAAATGATGTAAGGGGTCTGCTAGTCCAAATGCACCCTAAAAGAAAAATGCTAGGATTGTAGTCTGGGTAGGTAGACCGTTTGGGAATGTTTCTGCTGATATAATGTCTTCAGGATTTGTGGCAGCTGATCTAAAGAAAGAAAGGGATGTGCCAAGTAGCAGGCATCTGGCCTACACCAAAGATTTAACCTCTGAATTCTTGACTCCTTCAAGAAGAAGTCATCCCCATGTGGAGCCACTGCTAGCCCCCTGTAAATTTTTGACAGGCAAAGTAGGGGGCTAAATTTTTTTTGAGTCTTCAAGGAATGCATTTCCTCTGAAAACACATCATCCTTGAAGTCTCCTGTGCCTTTGCCCTGTGATGAAGTCCCCTCTACTGATTTCCATTATAGAACCTCTCTGATTACAAAGCTGTGCTCCAAAGGACCTATTTTTACCCCTTATACCCCTGCAAGAATATCCCATATCCCTTGTTTGGGCTAATTCACCCTTTACCCCTCTATCGTTCCCCTTCCTAACCTTTAAATCACATTAAAATGGGCAAAAACCCACTTTCCTACCTTATAATAGGGTCTAACCCTTTTCCCCCCTTTCCGATTGTAAATCGCATTGTAAATCATTGTAAAACAAAAATGTGCGATTTATATAACCACTTCCCCCCCATGACCCGTGGAACTTTATAATAAAACGTTATATTATAAAGTCCCCACCATATAAACCATTTCACCGCCCTATCAAAGATCCATCGTCCATTTAAGCGATGATCCAACGGACCACATTTTACCTGCCCCTGTGGTCCCCGCCACGAACATTGTTCATAAACCACCTAGTTTCTATCGCACCGCCTTTCGGAGGTAGGCGGTATTTTCCCATTGCACAGTGATTCCACTCATCAATCGACACATGTCAGGTGCACTATTTCAAAACCGCTACCTCATCGCACGTTATCGTTCATCCGCGGATGCATAGCGATGTTGTTGCGAGCCGTCCGATCTGGGGCAGCCCATCCAACGGTCATCGCTCAACGAAGCTGCGCGAGGTTTAATCCATGATCACCATACCCCTGGCCCACGGTCCATCACCCTCCGACATGTTTTCCACCGTCGATCTCCTTTGAGATCGGACGGTCCAGATTCATTTGCATGGCCCACCGTTGACTGGTCCCGCCACGTCATTTTCCACGTGTCTCCACCGTACATTCACCCGCCCCCGTTATATATATTCGTCCCAAGGTCAAAGTTCATTATTTTTACTTTAAAATGTCTGCCTTGGCATTTTCCCATGCATTCTCCATTGTGTCATGTTTCCTCCATTGTTTCCCCTGCGGTCATCATCCTCGTCCGCACCACGCTGCCACTGTCACGTTCATCCATACCACCCTTCCCATAAATTTTTTTCGTAACCATTTTCATGTTTTGGAGGTTTATCAGGTGGTAAAACCCGCCATGGTCCATTACGCACTATTATTAAGGCACAGTGCATAGAAGGAGCTAGATTTAGAGCCTGGTTTTACATAAAAACGTCCAGAAAGGTGTCTGCATCATAGATTTCATAAAAGGACAGAGTTTAAACTCTGCAAACCCAATCCAGCGCCATTAAAGCACAGATTTCGCAGTCAGAGTAAATCTAGAAAGTGGAAAAGAGTATTAGTGGATAAATAGTGCGTTTAAGGCCTGTAATTGCAGATTTTGAGCCTTAAGCCAATTATTCAAAGACAAGGTACCAGAATCAAAGACCCAGTAGATCGTTCAGACGGTCCAATGCACAGAAATATAATACTATCAGGGTTTCTGTATCAGCAAAACGTTCTTCCATGAAAGGACACGATACGCATTATTGTTTCAGTCTACATTGTGTCCAAATGAAGATTTCCGCCCTATCAGCAGTCCTACACCATCAGAAGCATTTGTTACACGGTATGGCAGACCCTAGCATCATTATTCTACCTTTTTGTGCAATTCACCAAAACACTGCAACGAGTACCAAAGATAAATGCTCAGAATTAAAACCGAATGGAGCCTCGGCCCTCCTGCTGCTCCAGAATTTAGTGTTGTAATTAAAATTTCATCTACTCATGTTGATTATCTTCTCCTATAAGAACTCCCAGGAGAAAATTGTAAATTTGTTGTTCGGTTGCTGCCGTTGTAGTTAGAGGGATTCATTTTTGGCTGTTAGAACAGTTTGGGGGAGAGTAGCAGAGTAGTTTGTATTCTAGTAGGCTAGGAGGATAATTTTGAATTGTAACAGCCATTGAGCTCAGTGTATGTGACTGGTTTTGCATCAATTAATCAAAGCACATTTCACAGGATCATGTTCTATTACTATTGGTGATGTTTTTCTAACTCTATTTATTACATTTTCATAATGTTCATTTTCTGTTGGCTTGCATCAAAAATATGGTATAGGATTTACCCTTGTTAGGTACCCTATGCTTCTGCTCTCCTTGCCTTCTATGTTTTCTGCTAAATGTGTTATCTAAGGATTGTTTTCAGTTAATTTAACCAATGTAGTAGTTCCTTATGATGATAGCTGATGTATGAATTAAATGAATCTATCTTTAGATGTTCTTGTTGGGTTTAAGCTGGAAGATTTGGGAACACTGGGGATTAGAGTTAGCCCTGTCCACTAGGATCCTAGTGTGACCAACTAGCCTTTCTAATATCTCTTTGTTAAACTTATCTCTGTTTTCCCTTGGAGCATGCTAAAGCGGACCTGGAGTTAAATGACCTCTGGTCCAATCTATAAGCTGCCCCTTTGTCTCTCCTTTGAGAGTTTCCTATGAGTACATCCAAGCAGGTCTGGAGTTAAATGACCTCTAACCTGATCTATAGACAGAAATTAGGTTGCTTTCCTTCTCTCACTTTCTTTCCCTAATGTTCCATTCCACCATCTAATCTAAAGATCCTTTAGTATTAGATGACTTTCCCTCTGAAAGCTTTGGCTAGTTGTTGCATGTAATCACCTTTCATGACTCCATAGCCCAATGGATGGCACTTTCTTGACCTATCCTCTTTGCTGAAACATCCTACTATTTTTCTCTTTTCCTTCCATTACTTTCTCAGTCCATGATCTCATGACCAAACCAACGACCAACCAACCAAATCATTTTAAAACCCCCATTTTTGTGCTTCATACCTAGCCTAACATCTCATTTTGAGCTTCAAAGGTATACCATTCTTTGCTCTATTAGGAGAGATCCCTCTCCAGGTCCAGAAGGGCTAGATCCTAGGGCCCCAAAGTGATTCTGATGTTGTCTCATCTTTTGGTCTTGCCAATCTGGCCAAAACATGGGAACCCCAACACCAACCAGATTGGATAACCGAAGCAAGAGATGAATGGAAGAAGGACAAAGAAGTATGGACACTCATTCAAAAGTTGCAGCAAGATCCTAGTACATTTGATACATTTATTTGGAAAAATTATTATTTATGGTACAAAGATCGCTTATATCTTTGTAAGAATTCCCAACTAAAACAAAATATTTTTTTGGAATTTCACACTTCTCCTTTAGGAGGACACTCAAGATTTTTAAAAACTTACCACAGGGTGAAGAAAGAATTTTTTTGGGATGGCCTTAAATCTGATATTCAAAATTTTGTGGTGGAATGTTTGGTTTTCCAGCAGAATAAAGTTGAGACAATTAAGACCCCAGAACTTCTACAACCTTTATCCATTCTACGTCAACGTTGGGAGGAGATTTCAATGGATTTTATCACAGGTTTACCTACGTCCGAAGGAAAGAGTGTCATCATGGTGGTAGTTGATAGACTTACCAAGTATGCACACTTTTGTGCATTATCTCATCCATTTAAAGCAAGTACAGTTGCTACTAAATTTATGGACACAATTCAAAAGCTACATGGAAACCCAAGGGTTATTGTGAGCGACAGAGATCCCATTTTTACTGGAAATTTTTGGAAGGAGTTATTTTCTTGTTTGGGTACTCAGTTAGCTCATAGCTCATCTTATCATCCTCAATCTAATGGTAAAACTGAGATAGTAAATAAATTTTTGGAAGGATATCTTCGTTGTTTTGTATCTGATAAACAAACACAACGGGTCAAGTGGTTAGCTCTCGCTAAATGGTGGTATAACACTTCCTTTCGTACTGTAGCAAAAATGACCCCATTTATGGCACTTTTTGGATATAATCCACCATCCGTCACATCATCTTTAAGAGAAAATTAGAAGGTTCAAGAAGTGGAAGATCACATCGAGAATCAACAAGAAGTTCTCCAACTCTTAAAGGATAACTTTAATTTGGCATAAAATCAAATGAAACAACAGGCAGATCAACATCGCAGCGAGAGAAGTTTTGATGTAGGAGACTGGGTATTTTTACGGCTGCAACCATATTAACAAATGTCCCTCAAGAAAGCTAAGAAGGGTAATAAATTATCTCCAAAGTACTATGGTCCTTACAAGGTGTTGCAAAAGATTGGTACTATGGCATACAAATTGGAGCTTCCTGCTTCTTCACGAGTGCATGTAGTTTTCCATGTTTCATGCTTAAAGAAGGTTATAGGTGAAAATCTTCCAGTTCAAACAATATTGCCAGAACTTGATGAGGAAGGAAAAATCATATTGGAACCTGAAGCGGTCACGGAAACAAGAACTCAACAGCTACGGTGTTGATCAATTTCAAAGTATCTCATCAAGTGGAAGAACTTACCCACTGAAGATTCTACATGGGAGGATTAGAATTTTATATAGAAGCACCCGGAGCTATTCAAGCATTGAGGACAACACTTTTTTGAAGGAGAGGGGCATGTTAGGTCCCTATATTACTAGTATAATCCCTTATTGTTGTTAGTGTAACCCCCTTATTGTTATTATTGTACCCCTGTAACCCCCATATTGTTATTATTGTGCCCTTAAATTATTATTGTAAGGTCGGCTAGGATTACATTGTGGCCCCACTAGGATTACATTATGGCCTCATGGACTCCTATATATCGAAAGGAGGTTTTTTCATTTGTATCATCCAAGAATTGTTCATTAATGTAATATATTGGAGGTTTCCCCCTCGAAGTGGCTTATTTCTAAGGCGTTGATATCTCTTTTATTCTATTTTTGGAGCTGGTTTCACAACACCTGGTCTCTAAGTATTGAAATATAGTCTCTCTTTGATTATGTAAAGTCTAAATGCTTCTTCTATTATAAGTTTTTGTTAGGACTAACTTCATGATTCTATAGATTGGTTGTACTTGATATCTAAGTTGTGCAGGGACATCATATTGGTTAAGAATTCAGTAAGAGAAGTTAATATGATGAAAATTATGGAAGCCATGAAATATTCTCCAACATTGAAGGAAGAAGTTAAAACTCCCTACATTAAGAGGGAGCCTGGATAGAATAACTCTCCCTGGTTAAGAGGGAGGGAATAACATATTTTTGGATTGGAGAATACATTTTGGAATATATGTTTCTATATGTGAAGTAGGAATAGGAATATTATCTCAAAGATTCAAATAATAGTCCTACTGAGATTAGTTGAAGGGCAACATCGAAACCCTGACGGTTTTCTTTGATTATATATTTTAATGTGTATTTTTTATTGGGGTTGTGTTTTTACAGGTGAATCTATCGAAGGTTTTGATAGAATGTTGGTTACCAATCAGTTTGATTGGGAGATATTGGTTATCCTTGATCAATAAGATCAAGGAATATTGAGTTTTTGTGACTAAAGCATTGTGTGGAAAGAAATTCGGCCGACACTTTGTGTTGATGTCTAGTAGGGAGGGTGGCATCAGGTGGATGTGCACCTAGTTCCCTAGGTTTATGGTTAGTAATTAATCATGATGGTACCCATAGAGGTTGAAATATTTAGTCCATCTTAGTCCCACTTGGATAGATTTCCCTGGTCAGGAATCTATTCCATGAAATTACGGTGCCTAAATCGTTGAGTGACCAATGGATAGATTACCCTGGTTAGGAATCTAGTCCATTGAATTTAAGTGCCTACAAATTCTTCATAGTTCACATAGTTGAGATATTCATTTTACTACTATATTATGAATACCTCCCTAGTTAAGAGGGAGTGTTGAAGATTGTAACTAGGTTCGGTCTTCATAAATTGTATTTGATTCAATATTTATTGTACTTGTCAAAATAATAAAGAAAATAATTGTATATTATTATTAAATGACTTATTAAAGCATGGGTTTCATGCTTGGATCATATTATTTTAGTTCAAAGTCCTCATTTTGGACTTCTAGGATTTATTCTAAGTTTATATAGTCATTACAGATTTAAATTGACTCATACTGGGCTTTTGAATCATGAAATTAGGTCAACTATTGAGTCAAACATGATTTATGGAGCCTCCACATTAATTCGACCTTCAAGTGATCAAGTCCACCTCAACTCCAGTAATTTGAACCCATCAAAAATCCTATAAATACAAGAAGATTGAATTCTTTTGGAGAAATCTCTCTCACACATATAAATTCGATATCATTTTTTGCATCAGGAAAAAGTGCGAAGTGAAGGAAGAGATCAATTGAAGTGTGGTTTTGGGAAAGATAAAGTATTGGAAGAAAATTGAAATTTTGGTGCTACTATCTCTCTCACGTGTTATAGTTTGGAAGGTTGAAGTCTCTCAATATTCTACTTCTTCAATTGTTACTTTAGTTGCTGCCAGTTGTTGATGCCAAGATAATAATACGTTGAAATTGATTTTGATTGATGATGTTGCTTTGAGAAGTGTTATTGGGTCAAAATCAAACTCTTAGAAGCAATATCGAAGTCTCTCCTCGAAGATCAAAGTTCCAGAAGCAAGGTCGATGTTCCAAGGTTGAATAAATTGTTGCATAGTGTTGTTGTTGTTGTTGCTACCAGATTAAGGAAGGATCAAAAGGAAGGTTAAATTGGTGTGGAGGAAGTCTCAGTCAAGGTTTAGAGTCTAAAGAATTACTATTGAAGGAATAATTATTGACTGGGTTTTCCCGAGAGTTGGGTTTTGCCCTGGCTACTGGCCTACATCTGGTGTCCTTGATCTGTGTGATTTTTCTTTGATATTTTCTTGATAAACTAAGAAGAAAGAAGATAAGAAGAACATAATAAGAACTAAATAATATCACAAGTAAATAATCAAGAATAAGATAATATTTCTGCCTTTCTAATTCTCTAACAATTCCCAACTCAATTTGAGGTAAATTGGAAGGTTGTTATTGCTTTATTGGTCATATTTTTACTGAAGTTCTTGATGAGTGAATTTTGTATATTTTCATTAGTGGACATTTACTTTTGTAGGAATTTATAAAATCTATGAGGGGAATAACTTTATTTGAAGTTTAAAATGACTTATTAGGAACTCCATTCCAATGTTCTGGACCTATTGTCAATATTTGTTTGGAGACAACTGCAATATTATTCAAAGAATTTTTTTGTTATTTCTGGACTTGTTTCAACATGAATTTTAGTATCTTGTTTCATTGTGTAACTGTTGGATTTTTCAGGTACTTCAAGCTAATGTGGTCCAAATAGAATCACGAGATCACTACAAGGAAAATACCCTCTAGCGGATGTTTTTGAGGAAGCACTTATAAAAATAGCCTAGATACCCGTTTGTAGTGGAGGTCACTGGAGGAGGTTGGCAGGTGGATTTTTTTGTGGAAGTTTTTTTGCGGTGAGTCTATAATCCTAACACACACTGGGGCACTTGATATATATGTGATGCACCGGGGCATAGTAGAGGTTAAAGAAGCTTTGCAGAGTTATTTTTAAGTACTACGAAAACAACGGTGCACTTCATACATACATTGTACTGGTGTGTTTTATATAAAGCGCACCGGTGCGTACTATCAAATGGCACACCGAGACAATCAGCATTTTGGTGCTATTTACTAACGACGACGGACCGGTGTGGTTTATGCATAATGACACACCGCCATAGGGTTTTTATTCAAAGGAAGCACTGTGTGCTCCATAAAAACTAGCCCGATGCATCTCAGTAATCCATTTCATCGTAAAGAAGTGCGGTGTGCCATTAATACAACCACTTGGTGCATCTCATAATCGAGCGCACCGAAAAAGGGTTAATTTAAAAAAAATTACCAGTCGTAAAAATTCATTTTTACCTATTATAGTGTTGTAGATCTCTCAAGCACTGGTGTGACTTTTCCTTCTCTGAGGTGCCCTACCATCAGTGCTTTGATTGCCTGCATTACTTTCATCCATTGCTCAATGTGTGGACTTCAAATTTTGCAAAACGGTGGGAAAATTTGGTTTTTAGTATTCCGTTGCAAAGATGCTTCTTCGATGTGAAAATGTGTAGGTAATCTACTTGTTTCTCACCAACTTAAGATTTTCGCGGATAAATTTTTAAAATTGAGTTAAAATTCATTATTTTTTGAAAAAAAAATCCTACGCAGTACGTTCAAGCCGTTCGGCTTGCACCGTTAATGGTGCTCCCTATAATTTTACAAGCTACGTCGCAAATGGTGTTAACAGAAACTAAACCGGCCGATTAATGTGACAGCCCAGTGTGGTATTGAGAAAAATTGCACCGCAATAACAATAAAATACTGCGGTGCATGTCAATTTCTGGCCGCACCAACAATTTTTTTTTTTTTAAATTAACAATTTATTTACGGTGGTGCATTAGTTTACCACGACGCACCAAAGTATTTTATTTATGGAGGTGTGTTAGTAAAACATACTGCGCTGGATCAGTGTGTGTTTGGTATTGCAGTGCCAATGTTAAAATATTGCAAACTGGTGGTGTGTTGCGCTATAACAAATGCCCCAGGGCAGATATGTTTTTTCAACGCACTGCCTATAATATTTATTTAAGTAATATTTTTTTGTTTTCGCAATGTATGAATTTTTTTAATGTGCATCGTAGATGTGTGTGGTATACATGTATGCATCGTTGGCAGTGCGTGACTGTTTTTTGTGGCGCACTGAATGTTTTTTTTTCGATAAAATTTATATTTATATATTTGTAAATACATTTGTCATTTAATAAAAAAATTAGGTTTTATGTATGAGGGAGACTAATGTATTTAATATGTGAATCATTAAGCGACTTCAACAGAGAGAGGAAATACAACAACAAGAGCAAAGGGATGACAATTATAACATGATACAACAGTGGGAGGCAAGGGAAAGGGAGGGACTTGTGTACCCTTGCCCTATTACACCACCCACCCATTTTCTCTTAAGGGAGGTAGGACTCCTTAATTTCTATGAGAAGGCTACATCCATGAAGGGGCACAGTGGGTTATTAGGAAAATTGATCTACATGTGGGATTCCCACCGACAGGCATTTTGGTACCAGCCCACTTAGGAGGACATTTATTTTATTACTGGCCTATCGAGGAGAGGAGAGGATTTTCCCCATTTACCTAATGTCCATGTCGGTTATGCAGCAGGGAGTTAGTTGGTGTACTCCCAGAGATACATTAGGGATGATATACTTTCTCTTGCAGATTTTCAGATTTTCAGGTGTCTGGTGGACATATACGGAGTGCTTATTTTGGTCCAGAGGAGGTTAGGTTCATCTCACTATTACTGACCACCATTTCACATTATACAAGTGACGAGCAATGCATTAGTTACCCTCTTTTATTTTATGTAGATTATTTATTCCAGAGGCCACGACTTGTTAAATGGTATGCCATTTTTTGTTGCAATTTGTATAGCCTTAGATGGATGTCGTTCTTAGGCATGTGGTAGGTTGACCTTCCCTTTTTCTTCAAAGTTGTTTTGTTTATTTTTTGAGAGGTTTCTGGAGACGAGGCCGAATTTTGTGCATCATCCTCATAGGTTGATGATGCAGGTACAAATGCACATGTGGGGCGAGATGATGCCCAAGAGGGGCATGTCTGAGTATCCAAGCAAGATTTCTAGTGATGCACTGGAGCTGCTAGACAGTGTGGATGATCACATGTTCGTGATGGTGTCATGTCCTTATGTGGATTTGGATTGGAGAGGGTGTACCAACATCCTCTTCACATAGTATGAGCCACCAAATGCTAGAGGAAATATTAGTGTTTTCTTTAAATTAATATAGTTTAATTTTATTGTCTTAATTAATTAGAATAAAATTTATTCTAACACATTCTTTAGCTTGTTTTATTAAATTGTTTAATGAAATTGTCTAATTATTGTTGTGTACTATATATTTTATAGATATTGGAATTTCCATTGGGGACATGCCTCCACCCCCACTGGATGATCATGTAGATGATGAGGAGATGGCGGAGGCCGTGGAGGGTGAGAGACCTCCTCTAGTGTAGATACCTGCGGGCATGCAGCGTAGGGCATAAATTTGATTCAGGATGGAGTTGGTTGATCGACTATGTAGACTCCTGGTTGATTAGGGAGTGCGCCTTGCGACGATCAGAGACATCCAAGCTGATCATATGCCCACGGGGCTCTAGAGGGAAATGCCCCACGATATGATGAGCCTTATGCATCATATCGTCAGAGCTTCCAGGCTACTGGCGGCTAGGAGGGATAGGTGCCATGGAGATTCGCGACACAATAGCTCAGATGATCATGATCATGAGGGGAGTGATCATTCTAGTACTCCACCTCCTCCTTATTCACCTCACAGAGATGAACAACTAGCATCTATTCCTAAGCAGGAATCTTCTGAGAAGACACCATCTGTGTAGGCACCTCCTGATCAGACACCATCTGAGCAAGAACCTCCTGAGCACGCACGTCCATCTGAGCAGGCCTTGACTAGTTATAGTATTGATGTACCACCATATATTTAAAATTTATATGCAGTCACATAAATAGATATTTTTATATTTTACAAATATATATATATATATATATATATATATATATATATATATATATATATATATATATATATATATATGGTGCATGTATTTTATGTTTATGTTGATGTACTTAATTTACATGTTGGTGTTCATCATGATGTCTATATTGTTAGGCCATGTTAGATATGTTCATTTAATGTGATTGAAGATAGATGGGTATGTTATAGCAGTTATTTGACATGAGATGTATATTTGATGTTTGTGTTGTGATGATGTTATACAATGTTTGTGTTTTGTTAGATGATCATGATCATGATGATTAGATGATTTTAGAAAATTTGAATGTGTATTTTAGAATATGATGTTTGTATGATGGTTATCATGATCGTGATGTTTATTTTTAATATTAAATCATGATAATTATTAAATATTATGTATTGGTAATGTAAAATTGTAATTTTAATTGTATGTATCGTGATTGTAAGTAATTTTAATTGTAATTGTATGTAAAATTGTAAAATTGTAATTGTATGTATCGTGATTGTAATTTTAATTTTAATTGTAATTCTATTTAAAATTAATAAATTGTAATTGTAATTATAATTGTAATTGTATGTAAAATTGTAAAATTGTAATTGCAATTATAATTGTATGTAAAATTATAAAATTGTAAATGTAATTGTAATTGTATTGTGAAATTGTAAAATTGTAATTGTAATTGAATGTATTATTATGATTCAATTTTATTAAAATTGTAAAATTTGTAAATTTATAAATTAATTGTCAAATTTGAACCATAACTACCGTAAAATTGAATCATCGTAAAATTGTAAAATGTATACGGTACATATTTTTAAATTACCATAATTGTAAATTTGTAAATTTGTAAATTTGTAAGAATATAAATAATTGTAAAATAATAAATCTAGAATAATATGAATTTTTGTAACATAATAAAGTTTAGAAAATAATGCAAATAAATTCATGTTTAGAATTATTATTATTTTATTATGATCTTACATACAAAAAATAACAGTATACATTAATACATTTTTTTTTTTAATTTTGAAGATATCATTCATATATATATATATATATATATATAATAGGGTGCATTTATTTAAGTAATGATATAGTGAAAAATGATTTAAAGCAATCAAGTAGTTGTATTATTTTAGTAATTGACATAAAAAAAGAACTTGATATAGTGCATTACTTTCGAGATCAAGATAATTGCAAATTATCAAGTGAAATGATTTTAACATTAACACAATGCAAACCAATTAATTCAAAATACATATTATAATTTTTGGAAAAAAAGAGTGGTAGTTATAAGGTTAAGTTCTATTCTTTATAAAAACTCATCTTAAATAGTATAAATGATGAAATAACACATGTACCATATCACTCTCAGTTCTCATCACCCTCATTAACTTCCAACTCGCTTGGCATGATAACACTATTGTTCTCAAAAATATGTTTTGATCTAGGGTCATGTCTCAATACGAACCACCAATCCCTATCCAACACATCTGGGTAAAAAAACACCTGGTCGCACTGTTTGGGGAAAACATAAGGCTCCTTAGATTCATCCCACATATTTCTAGAGTTGATACATATCAGCATACTATCGTGATCTTCCTTTACATTATTCCGATCAAAGATGTCCCACCACTTGCACCTAAAAATAACACATTGGAAAGAAGAGAAGTCCACTTCAATGATCTCTTGTATCTTTCCGACATAACCTAACATCCCTCATACTAGGTTTTTATCATGGTGGCTAGCTCGACTAGATTGATCGAACTCAAATTCCACTCCATAGTCTTGTGTCATGTGTCCATCATCGACATTTTCTGTGCAAAAATGGTGTCCATATGCCCACATAGATGGGAACAAATGCACCTATAAAAAAATTAAAAAATCATAGTGTCATGTGTCTAATAACCCAACTGTTAAAATATATAAAATATATGTGTTACATTTAAAATGTGCATTATTAAGTTTAAAATGTATATAAATATATTATTACCGAGTTGTTGCACCCAATCCCTATGTTTATTGCATCCTCTTCAGCACACGGGTAACAACCGATTGCACCGTATTTCTCTCTGACTTGGTCAGCAACCCAACTGTTGGGGCATATAATTGGCATATTTTATTTTAAATGATCAGGATAAGGCACGCTTATACCATTTCAACCATCTGAATTCTTTCTTGTCACTATCGTATTTCATCCCCTTTTGTTCATACAATGCGACCCATAGTTGTGTCACTTCATAATTGAAAAGAACGAATTTATTTATTGCTTCAATTTATGCACTCGCTGATGAAATCAAACCGACATATAGTACATATGAGATCAAAATATACATTATATCGAATTTCATCGTGAATTTTTACTTTGTGTAAATTTGGTAAATTATAATTCGCTTACTCTTTATCAAGCGCCTTTTTCCATTCCTTTGGAGAAGCTCCCCTTATTTTTTGTCTTCATCTCTTTCATCGTCCCAAATCACTGCACCTATTGTGTTGTCTATCTGCTTGATGTATGTTGGAAATATTTTCATTGATGGAAAAGTATCAGAAAGGAGTTACACCAGAATTATCTTTGATGGCAAAGGAGAAAAGATGCAGTGGTTATAAGGCAAAGGAGAAAATCAGGCAACGTGCAGCAATGGGCAATAGAGAGGAAAAAGTGCAGCCATATAAATATAACCTAAAGCATAGAGAAGCAGCAAAGAGGCAAAGGAGAATCATGGAGAAGCTTTAGCGTGATTACTTAACACAAAGAAGAATCAAAATAAGAAACGCAGTTAAGGCAGCAAAAGGCAGCCAAGGCAGTGAATGCAGCTAAGATGGAACCAAAGGGAGCGAATGGAGCAGAGACAACAAAGAGGCAGAGAAAGCAGAGACAGCGAATGCAACACAAGTAGAAAATGGAGCAGAGACAGCAAAGAGGAAGAGACAGCAGAGACAGTAAATGCAGCACAGGCAGCGAATGGAGCAAAGACAGAAAAGAGGTAGAGATAGATGAAGGCAATCGGATTTTCTAGACAAAACGAGCACCAAATATCCTGCACATAGTAGAAGCAGGAAGAGGCGACATACGAGAGGAAGGGGAGAGAGTGGTGAGAGCCGAGAGGTAGAGGTGAGTGAAGCAAGAGCCAGAGTCACAGAGCGAGACAGTGTAAACAAACTAAAAATTGACTAAGGCAGAGAATTCTTTGAAGAATTCCATGGGAGGCAAATGGATGGTCAAGATTATATCACAAAAGTAAAGGCAAGAGATAGACGGCGGAGATCGAATCACGTTAGGAGCAATGTCGCAAATCGCAACATTTAAGAGTTAAGTGCTAAGGCGTCGTATGTTAAGTTAAAGTAGTTACGATGCTAAGTAGATAAACGACACATGGTGGCATGGCGCAATATCACAAATTGCATGAAATAGAGTTGACCACTAAGTTAAATGGTTATAAGTTGCGAACTGCGAAGTACAGAAGATGACGTGGTAGTGATGTAAAGCTGATATGACAGTGACGTAAATATGACGTAGTAGTGGCATGGCGATGACGTGGTAGTGACGTGGAAAGATGATGTGGCAGTGACGTGGCCCCAACCCAACAAATCGCAAGAATTTATAATGATGTGGCAAGGTGACATGGTAGTGACATGGTAGGGTGACGTGGCATGATGACGTGGACCTCGCTCGCATAACACACATCGCAGTGCTTAAGGGATAGCAGGAAAGCGACTGCAAGTTAAGTTAAAGTTTTTACGATGCGAAATAGAGGGACACATGTCGACCATGCGCAACATCGCATCTCGCATGAAATAGGTTTTAACTTCAAGACATCGCAAAGAATGTTATTTTGGTTGCGATGCAGTAAGGATAAAACGATGCAATGCGATGAAGGGAATCCACCTGTCAGCACCGCGCACAAGCGCGTATCGCAGATCACACGGTTTATGGTTTATCACTATTGGTAGAGTGGGAAACCTGCAAGAAAGTGTTTGCAATTAATTGTGATTGGTTCAAGGTACTGTGGGACCCAATATCCCTTGTTCCGTATATGTTATATGGGCCATGTTATAAATTATGCGTTGTTGATCGTTAAACGTATTTATGTTAGATATATGCATTGTTTGATCATAAAACATATGTATGTTGATAAAACTCAGATTTCGAATCCGTCATGTGTATAAAGGGAGTGTTATGTGGGCCATACCCTACAAGTCACAAAGGAATGGCATGAATGCATAAAAAAGGAATAGGAACTCGTGCAGAATAGTGTTGCAGCAGTAAGGCATATGAAAAGGCTGAACGCAGTAAAAAAGACATAGGTAACAGAAGAAACAGGGCAATTATGTAGCAAATCTGGAATAAAATGGCAGAAACAGAAAAGACACAAGGACAGCAAGCAGAAGAGGCCAAACGCACAGCAAATTAAAAAAAATGATGGGCTGATTAAATAATTGATTATAACTGAAAATGTATTATTATTTTTATATTGTTTCTGATGCAAAGGGAAGTCTTTAGTAGGAAAATAAAAACTCCAATTTACTACTGAAATGAGTACATGTATTGCAACACCCTGAATGTGTTGAGCGATAAAATGAGAAGGTGGAAGGCAAAGAGTCATACCTGTTCATTTCATATTCCCATATGGAATGCAAACAGCTATGAGGTGATCTCTATAAATGATGTTATTTTAATATGCTTAAAGAGGTTAGAGAGTGGAAGAAGAAGAAGGAGCAGATAGAGAAGTTGTGAAGATCCAGAGATGATTTAAAGCAGATATAAAGGCTGGAAGGAAAATAGTGAAGAAGGAGAAAAACAAAGCTGATATCTAGGTAAATAAGCATATGATTTTATTATAAAGTGAGTAAGTTGGTGCTTCCATATCAAGTTGTAGCTTGATAGATGTCTAGTTGTATCTGTTTGAGGTAGGAGCCTCCTGTGGGTTGTAGCCTACAAAAAATGCATGGGATTTGGTGCTTTTGTTTCAAGTTGTAGCTTGATAGATGTCAAGTTGTCGCTGACTGAGGTAGGAGACTCTTGTGGGTTGTAGCCAATAGAAAATAGATGGGAGTTGGAGCTTCCTTGCAAGTTTTAGCTTGCAGAATTGAGGTAGTAGCCTCATGTAGGTTGGAGCCTACATAAAATCAGTGGTGAGAGGGAGTTGGAGCTTGCCTTTGCATCACAACAATAATAAGATGTTGTTTTCTCCCTTATGCTTTTCCACTTATGTATGTTGTTTATGTGCATGATGATTATGTGTTGATATTATTTATTTAATCTGCTTAATACCTGCTACTCACTTATTAATATTGTTGTTCCATTATAAATTAAGTTTATCATGAAATGAAGGTGTAAATAAGTGTAAAAGAAAGTTTTACAAGACCATGAATGCATTAAACTGATTCACCCCCCCCCCCCTCTTAGTTTAACTAAGGGTTCAACAATTGGTATCAGAGCCAATTCCTTCTGTATCAGTTTAACAACTGGAAGGAGATCCTAGGTCCCCAAGATGGCTAGTCTAGAAGGATGCTCAACAAATAAAGCCCCTTTATTTATTGGCACAAACTATGCCTTTAGAAAATAAGAATGAGGGCGTACATAATGTCTCTAGGAATAGAAGTTTGGGCTGATGTGGAATTAGGATATGCCCCAAAGGATTCTGACATAGAGAAAGAATCCAAACAAGATTTTATAGCTAATGCAAAAGCCATGAATGTACACTTAAGTGGTATGTGTGAGGCAGAATTTATCAAAGTAATGCACAGAAAGACTGCCAAAGAAATATGGGATACATTAGAAAGTATCCATGAGGGAGATAAAAAGGTGAATATGAACAAGTTGCAAACCTATTGTAATATTCCAAAATTTGCACACAGTAATTTGGAATATTAGATTTTGCTACTTTCACCTAGGAAAGGAATAAATGGGTAAGGAAGCCCATGAACAATACAAATATGAATAATTTCCACCTTAATAAGGAAGGGGATCACTTTAGGAGCTGGAATTTACACTTATAGATGTGAACAAGAGAAAAATAGATGTGGACATAGCCAAGTTTGACTAAGTCAACATGCATTCTTGAGGAGGAAGAGATCACCCAAGTAAACTAGCTCAATGTGAACAAGGATCACCCTAGACACACATATGAGAACTAGATTGAAGATCCCTTAGTGTGAAAAGAGGCATTGCAGGTGGATTAGTCTCAGTTGACCAAGTCAACAACGTTGATATAAAGAGGAGGGAAGCCAACTAGGACAACGCAGTTTTGGAGGAGGAATCTTCACTAGGAAGTCAACTCAGCAATGTGTGGGGTCCAAGGAGAGGAGGCTCACCAAAGATAGAAAGGAGATAATAGAATCAAATAGATCATTCACTATTCAGCTATCTTTGGTCTTGTGACTACTTGCATGCTTCATTTTTTTATCTATGGTTGCAGCACTGCTTAGTGTAAAGAATTCCCGTGTGGGAATTCCATCCCTTCTTTGGATCAACTTGCTTAAGGGATCAAAGGGAAGGATTTGAGCTTCCATTTCATCATTTGGCTTAATTCCACTCAACCAAAAACATCTACAGTGAAGTCATCTTCAGAAACTGCGTCTTTTTCTGCAGGGGCATTGTTGTTGGGTTAAACATTGTTGTTTTGCCCTAGTATTTGAGGAGGAGGTGTTTATTTCCCTCCAGAAGTTCTAATAAGAGGGCCTAGGGCCATTTTCTGTATTATTCAGCTTTTATATCTCATATTCAGCCATATTTAATGCATATTTGTAGTAGACTACGTTATTTTCTGCAGTCATGCTTTTTGTACATGTATATTGCCAGAAACCCTTGTCGGGTGTCTTTTTCTTTGTGTAAAAGAGGTTAAACCCCCATTTCTCTGTTATTTGATTAATACAATATCCATATTAGTATTATTTCATAATTTTATGTAGAACCCCTTATGATAATTACGCTCTCACAGTCTTCAGAAATTCTGTTGTAGAGAAACCATGGGATCGGGGTGTTTTGAAGCAGTATTGAGCCGGGGAGATCTGTTTAATGTAGCTAGTTTCATTTGTTTCACCTCCAATTCTTCAAGTGGATTTTATATTGTCTAAAATAAGGGATCCAAGTCCTAGAGTCGACTGTTATTGCACAATTTTCTAAAGACAGTTGTTTTATGCCTTATATTGCTGCATTTCCCCACCTGGGAAGGAGAATATAGGCCATCTTGTTGCTGAGGTTCTTTCATCTGTTGGTCTGATGTTATTTTACATCTAATGAGCTGCTCTAAATTTCCATGCTCATGATTTGTTGAGCTCCACATTGGTAATAACTCAAATTATTCCCAATAGTGTAGATATTCCCATTTTGGGATATTAAAGTGGTATCAGAGTTGCCATCTTGGCTCAGCCTGTGGATTTCAGATCCAATCATAAGATAAAAATAAGAGGAGAAAAAAATTATGGAGAGGATGAGATTACTCTCATCCATTTTCAAATCTAAGAAGACAAAAGAGAAATGCATTGAAACTCCAAAAGGGTTTCAAGGAGGAGAGAGTTGCAGTGAGACCTCTAGAAGGTTTCAGGAGGCAGAAGAAGATGCATGCACTTCCTGTTCTCATAGATGAAGTGGAGAGAAAGGAGACCACTTAAAGCATGAATTCTGAGTGGGTATTTGGCAGAATACAAGTGCCAACCTAGGGCTTTCAAAGAGACCCTAGATTTTCCTCAGTTTATTCAACCGAGAGAAGAAAGAAGACCCTGCAACAAAGGAGAAGTTAAAGGAAATATATTCCTATTGTCTACATTTTATGGGTCAACTACAGCAAGAACTTTGGAAAGGAAGCTTGAGGCATTCTTCCTACTACATCCAGTAGTAGAGAGGGAGGCAGTAGAAGTTGCAGTGCTACACCTGGAGGGTGAAGCCAATGCTTGGTGGTCTAGTCACTTAAACCATACAAGAGTGACTTCTTTTTCTGAGTTCACTCAAGGGTCAATTAGAACCTTTGAGGGAGAAAGATCAGAGAAGAGAAGGCCCACACCACCAAGGGAGGAAGCATGTACCAGTGCTGTCACAGCCTTGGGAGAACATCCTTCTACATCTGCAGTTAAGGCAGCCATTACATTGGAGAGGGTAGCCCTTACAGCACTATAAGAGGTTCCCACATCTCACCAAGGTATGGGAAGATTTCCACTTTTACTTGTTGCAGAAAATATTTCTAAAAATTGTGGAAATATGTCTTCATATGGCCCAGGATCCAACATTACTACTAAGATAGAGCAATAGGATTGCACTTCACTGTGCAAGCTTGAATGGTTCAAGGGGGATTTGAACCATCAACCTCATGTATCACTAATGATTTTTACACAACCCTTGAGGTTGGGGTGTAACTTTTTGGAGGATGTCATGGACCATGTCTACCATACAAGGGCACATAGATTAATCTTTGAGTGGGGGCATGAGCCAACCAAAACACCATGGAGGAAGGTTACAGCGCTGTAAAACAATAGCAATAAGGGGGTTTGCCTTTATCACCTTTGGATCTTGATGGATTCAAGATGAGATCTTCTCTAAGAGATCTCTAAGGAAATGCATTTCAAAACTTCATGGCATGCAGAGGAGAGGAACTGGTTGTGGAGGATGATAGCCCACATGGGAAGAAAGCCAAGGTGAAGGAGGACATAAGGCATCCACATGGTGTTGAGTGGATGTGGGGGAAGAGAAAGAGGCTGGTGAGCCACTTGCAATTTTATGATACAGGGCAGTAAGAGGCAAAGCTATGTTGGCTACTCTTGAGAGGGTTTGGCCATCATGAGACATATCCTTTTTCCAAGGGTATGTGGATGGAAGGAACTTGGCAGGGTACTTGCATCATATGGCAGGGAGTGTGGATGCATTGTGGTGATGTGATCATTATGTTTTCACCACATGGGTTGTATGATGGAGGTATGAGGAGGCAGCAAAGGTTTTTGTTTCTTTGGAGGATTGGGAGAGAGCAAGGGCAGATTTTCTCTCACACTTGGCATGATGCTACAGGAGTAGAGAATGGCACTGGCCTAGTGCAAGGAGGCTACTCCTTAACCTTATATGATCTGGAATTACTTCCACCTTGGGAGGAAATTCTTGTATGCAACAGCATTATGGGAGGAGTCTTTGACATAGGGCATGTCAAAGAATGGATTTATGAGTTGGCAGGAGCCTATTTGCATAGGCCAACAACGCTGTCACTTTGGATCAAGAGTTTTTTGATGAAGTGCTCCCAAGACCACTTCATATTTGATGCACTTGGTGGGCATAGAGGAGGTGAGATTGGTAGAGTAGTGAATGGACTCCATTATTATTATGGTATTTTCTCCTTGACTTGGATTTCCAGGCATGAGAAGGAAGATTTTCATGGAGCATGTGGTTAATTCCTCTTCATATGGGTATGTCATACCACTATGGAGGATTCATCTATGGATCTTTTCACCATCTTGCTTTCATTACATGGTAAGAATTATATTTTTTCATTTATTTATTGTTCCACACAATATTTGCATGCTCTTACCATTTCTTTTTAGTGCATTGCTCTTCAAAGGGACAAGTTTTTCTTTAGGCTCCATGGTCTATTTTTGGCCAACTATTATGATGGAGACAGCCATCTACTGTATGATCTGGGGAAGTATGTGGTTACTTCTTGTGTGCTCAATTGACATATTCAGCCATATACTATTTACTAGTGGGTGTGATGACTTATACAGCAAGCCTTTTGTCAAGAGACAACTTTCCATGCCATTGTCTGAAGCTGCAGTGGGGAAGAATGCGCTGCGACCACTTGGGAGATTGTTGATACTTTCCAGCACCGCATGAAACCCTCAGTATTTCTTTAATTTTGATGCTGATCATGAGCCCATTTTCTGATGATTTTCTTGCCTTTATGGGGAGCATGATTGGAGGAGGGACACATTGGGTGGATGTGTTCTTGGGGGAGGAGCATCCCCACACTTTTTGCATTACATGTTCTAAGGGGAGCATGGGAAGAGACATGGCCTCTACAGCAAAATATTTGTTTCTTTATGAGGAGGGCCATGTGATGGATGGGATGCCATATGGTGGTGATTTCTTATCCATCATGTATGATATGGTTTGGGCCAGCTTGATTCACAGTGCTGGGAGAGGGACCTTTGGAGGTCTAGTTTCCTTCTTGCCATTTGAGGGCAACAATATTGCAGCCCAAGATCGGGAAATTCTCTACACTCATCTCAAGTGGAGAGGAAGATAGCGGGGGTTAGGCTATCTTGTCTGCCATGTTTATATTTTCAGCCGACCTATTCTACATGAGCTCAAGGTGGAAGAGATCCTTCATGAGTTGCCATCCTGGAGGGTGACTCATTTTTTTTGGTTGATATTTTGGGAAGGAGAGATTCAAATGGGGATGATGAATCCCAATCTATATCAGCCTTCATGCCCCAAGAGGACCCTCAAACAGCCCATTTTTTCCTCCATGGATGATCCACTGTCACATAATGCCAGCTATTTGGATAGCTTACACACATGGGAGAGGCAACTTGGAGATATGTTGATGATGCAACACCTTAATCTTTGGAGGCTTTCATCTTATGAGGTTGCTATAGAGGAGGAGAGGATGCTCTTCAGTCCTATCCTTACAGTTTCTTGAGGACAAGAAAAATTTGGGAGGGGAGGACTGTAATATTCAAAAATTTGCACACAGCAATTTGGAATATTAGATTTTGCTACTTTCACCTAGGAAAGGAATAAATGGGTAAGGAATCCCATGAACAATAAAAATATGAATAATTTCCACCTTAATAAGGAAGGGGATCGCTTTAGGAGCTGGAATTTACACTTACAGGTGTGAACAAGGGCAAAACATATGTGGACATAGTCAAGTTTGACTAAGTCAACATGCATTCTTGAGGAGGAAGAGATCACCCAAGTAAACTAGCTCAATGTGAACAAGGATCAGCCTAGACACGCATATGAGAACTAGATTGAAGATCCCTTAGTGTGAAAAGAGGCATTGTAGGTGGATTAGTCTCAGTTGACCATGTCAACAGCGCTACTACAAAGAGGAGGGAAGCCAACTAGGACAACACAGTTTTGGAGGAGGAATCTTCACTAGGAAGTCACCTCAACAATGTGTGGGGTCTAGGGAGAGGAGGCTAACCAAAGATAAAAATGAGAGCATAGCATCAAAGAGTTAATTTAGTATTCAGCTATATTTGGTCTTGTGACTACTTTCATGCTTCAGCTGTTTAGCTGTGGTTGCAGCACTGCTTAGTGCAAAGAATTCCCGTGCGGGAATTCCATCCCTTCTTTGGATCAGCTTGCTTAAGGGATCAAAGGGAAGGATCTGAGCTTCCATTTCATCATTTGAATTAATTCCACTCAACCAGCAACATCTACAGTGCATTCATCTTCAGAAACTGCGTATTTTTCTGCAGGGGCATTGTTGTTGGGTTAAACATTGTTGTTTTTCCCTAGTATTTGAGGAGGAGGTGTGTATTTCCCTCCGAGAGTTTTAATAAGAGGGAATAGGGCCATTTTATGTATTATTAAGCTTTTATATGTCACATTCAGCCATGTTTAATGAAAAGTTGTAGTAGACTGCGTTATTTTCTGCAATCCTGCTTTTTGTACATGTATATTGCTGGAAACCCTTGCCGGGTGTCTTTTTCTTTGTGTAAAAGAGGTTAAACCTCCATTTCTCTGTTACTTGATTAATTAAAGCCCCATATAAATCTTCTTTAATCATTTTCTATAGAACCCCTTATGATAATTACGCTCTCACGGTCTTCAGAAATTTTGTTGTAGAGAAACCATGTGATCGGGGTGTTTTTAAGCAGTATTGAGCCGGGGAGATCTGTTTAATGTAGCTAGTTTCATTTGTTTCACCTCCAATTCTGCAAGTGGGTTGTATATTTTCTAAAATAATGGATCCAAGTCCTAGAGTCCATTGTTACTGCGCAATTTTCTGAAGATAGTTGTTTTATGCCCTATATTGCTGCATAAATATAGGCCATATTGTTGCTGAGGCTCTTTCATCTGCTGGTCTGATTTTATTTTACATATAATGAGCTGATCTACATTTCCATGCTCATGATTTTCTGAGATCCACATTGATAATAACTCAATTTATTCCTAATAGTGTAGTTGTTCCCATTTTGGGATATTACACCTATAGAGCTCAGTTTCAAAATGTAAAAATGAATGAAGATGAATATATAGCCATTTTCTTCTTAAAGGTTGCAGAAATTATGAATAACATGAAAGCTCTAGGAGAACCCATTAAGGAATGTGTAATTATGAAAAATATACTGAGATCTTTACCATCCAGGTTTAACCCTAAGGTTTCAACCATAGAAGAAACAACAAATTGGGAAACCTTGAACACGAACCAATTTCTTGGAAACTTAAAAGCTTATGAGATGAGACTTCCACAAGGGAAGTCAAATGTGAGGGAGGCAACCTTTAAGGTAGACAAATTCATGAAAGAGAAGGAAGATACATGTTCATGGTCAGAAGAAGAAGAGGCCAAATTCATCAGAAGATTGGATAAAGGCATGGGTAAATACAAAGGTAAACTTCCATTTAAGTGATTTAACTATGGAAGAGTGGGGAAATATGCATATAAATGTCCTCATAATAAAATAGAGAACCAACCACAAGAGACAGAGAAAAACAAAATAAATAAATGGCAGAAAGGGAAGAGAGTCAATAGAAAATCATTTTATGCTGAGTAAGATAGCAGTGCATCTGATATCTTAGATGAATCCTCAATGAAAAAGGAACCTCTAAATTTGTGTTGATGGCCAAGGAAGATCCTGAAGGATTCCTTTTGGAAGATGAGGAAAAAGGTGAGGTAGATCTTGAGGGGGAGCTAAGCAGTGCCCTGGAGGAAATAGACAGACTTAGACTCAAGTGCAGAAAACAAAAAGACATTCTCCTGAAATATGTAAAGGAATAACCTGATTCGGAAAACCTCATTTAGTTGAAAGTAGAACTTGAATAAGCTAGGAAGGTGGAAGACATTCTTCTTAAGAAAATTAAAGATAAATATCAGGAGCAAGAGAAACTGGAAGAAGAAGTAGTATGCCTGAGAAAGAAACTAGAAAATTCCCAAAGGGAGTTATCTATGAACACTCCACGAATGAAAAGCTCTGAACAGTTGGAAAAAATACTAAATGCTCAAAGATGTCCTCTCATAAATATTGGGTTAGGCTATGAAGGAGAAACAAGTAAGTCCAAGGTAGAAGATAACAGGAATTATCACTTTTGTAAAAGCTGTAAAGGATAACGAAGTAACTCAAAAGATTCCCACAGAAGTAGAAGCCAACAAGAACATGATTTGTAAAGAAACTAACATAAACAAGCAGCAACATGAAAGGATAGAGAATGAGAGGAAGAAACAATTAGTTTCAAAAGGCCCATACACTCTTGAATATGAATTGAATAAATTCAGAAGCTGCCAAAGGAGGTTCGTTCCTCCCATGAGAAGTATCACTTTTTTTTCCTGCCACAAACATGGACATATTGTAGCATACTGTAAGACAAAGAAAACCCATTCAACCAAAGGAGGATGCAGTAAAATGAAAACATTTATGATGCACCCATAGGCCGCAAAATATTCACTTTGCAAAGTTAGGCTAATTACTCCCTACACCTAACCATATCATTAAACCTTTTTAGTCAAATTCACGCAGAAGCTTATCCATGCAACGAAAAAGTGGCTCTCAAGTTTTAACTTTTTAATATAATCTTTTACCTTTAAACCTTTATGTGCCTTCACCTTACCTTATCTCGTGCATAGCTTCAACTTTCAACAAACCCGCTAACCGTGGTTCTGGTTCCGCCAAGTGGGGAAAAATACTGAGAGGGGGGGGTGAATCAGTATTTACTGCATATTCAAAACTTTCACTTTTTCCTGCTTCCAAAATGCATACGCTACTTTCCTGAACCAGACTTGCGTATATACGCGGATACCCTTTACGAAACTCGCGTATACACAGATATCTATTTATGTCATTAATTCTTCACTTAAATTATTCCTTCATTTATTCATCAGATATTCAATAAGCAGTAAACATGTGCAGTAAGAACATAATAAATCATCACACAAAGCATCACACAAGAACACCAGGATTTTTAGGTGGAAACCCAAGTCGGGAGAAAACCACCGCTGCAGTTGCTCAGCCTTCAATATTTTATTATAGAGAAAACATCTTACAACATATGTGCTGGCGCAGACTTGACCAGCACGCAGGCACCCACCTGCGCTCGTTTAACAGCCTCTCCTGGAAGGGAGCTCCAACCCCCTGACTCGTTTACCAGCCTCTCCTGGAAGGGAGCTACGACCCCCCGATCTCGTTTACCAACCTCACCTGGAAGGGAGCTACAACCCCCTGACTGAAGGCTACAACCCTCAGCACCACCTTGGACCACGTTTCATCAATTTTCACACCGGATCCAACAACTTCAATAGAACACCACTTGCAGGCCACATTTCATCATATTTTCATACTGGACCCTTTCCATACTTTTAAGCACAACCATACATCATCAACAGATACATATCAACACAGATCAGATAGCATAAACACAGCAGAACAGATCAGATATTTCATACCCCTTGCTTCAGCAAACCCTAGTATGAATACGCGCTTTTACTTCACTGATGTCGCGTATATACGCGCTTCCATCCACACAAACCAGCGTATATCTCAGTGTATATTTTATTGCGCATACGCGCTTTCTCTTCGCTGAAGCTGCGTATATACGCGCTTCCTCCGCGGCGAAGTAGCGTATAGATCTTCAATCATTACAGAGCAGCATACTTCATTAGATCAGATATTCAGTTCAGATCTACCCTTTTACTTCAGACAGATGTTCGCCTAGATGCTCGCCTCATCTCAGATCTAATCACTCCATAAACAGATCTAGCAGATACAAGTACATTTCAGATCTAAAGATCCCACTTCATCATTTCTTCATAAGTGCTTCATAGATTCAGATCTATCATCAATCCTTTACCCTTTCCATACATATATACTTCATAGAGAAGTATTCATTCAAGCTCAGATATCTTGCTCCCACACTCATGATTTGCACAATGAATTTCTTCTCCTTATATATGATTACCCTTTGTCAATAACATGAGCCCCTTTTTCAATACCATGGACCAAAACAATACCATAAGCCCAAAACTACCTGGACGGGGTCAATTAGGCGGATCATTACCCAATACAATGGGTCAATACCATGGTGGTTACCCTTGGTTTTGCACTTTTTGAGCGCTTTAGCCCATACGCTACTTGGCACGTTCCTTTCTGCGTGTATACGCGACTTCCCCTAGGCCAATCCGCGTATACCAAGAGACATACTCTTTTTCATCATACTTTGAGTACATTCTGAAATCCTTTCTTCATGCACACTGTAGAAACATCATATTTTCTTCATCAGGAACATATTCTCTCAAGCACAACTTCATCAATTAAGTTGTCATCATCTTCATCAAGTGGGTTGCCTTTCAAGGACAACACTCAGCATCATATTGTCAACAAATATTAGATCATATCAGATTTACATCATTTACTAAGTCCATCAAGTCAAGCATAACTTCATCAGGTGGATTGCCATCAATGACAACACATGTCAACAGTCGCATGTCTTCATCTCCATTAAGTGGGTTGCCATCAAGGACAACACTCTGCATCATATTTCCAACACCCGCATAATTCCTTTATACACACAACGGATATAACATACATACTTTAGAAATCAACATCGCTTAAATTTATAACGGAACCCACATAATCGTAATTAACTTACATACACGTGGAACACTAGTTCCAGGGTCCCACATCAC
This sequence comes from Pinus albicaulis, assembly GCA_034641835.2. Lineage (NCBI taxonomy): Eukaryota > Viridiplantae > Streptophyta > Pinopsida > Pinales > Pinaceae > Pinus > Pinus albicaulis. The sequence goes on along the minus strand of CM076579.1, from coordinate 1,094,147,666 downwards.
GACAACCATCAGGACCCATCGCCAATCGCTTTCTTGCACATTTAACCCTTTACCTATAATTCTAAATCGTAAATATTGCGAAGTGCGCTCTTGCGCTACACCGACACGTGTTCGCCCTTCACCGCATCGCACTTTTTATCCCTTACCACATTGAAAATAAAATAACATACCTGTGATGTCTTAAAACTAAACTTTAAAACTCTCGATGTGCGATCTGCCTTCCACTGTTGATCTGCACCCAGATCCAATGGTTCTCACCTGCTCACCCTTATTCACATCCGCAATGATCTCAGTCGTCAAACCTTAGATCTTCGATACTGCAATTTAATCCTTGCCATCAATTTCCCCTTTTAATTCTTCATCGTGCTTCTATCTTTCGTTGAATTATGTGCTTTATATTTTCAATTATCTGCAATAGAGTCTCCTCCACGCTACATCTCCTTTGTTGTTCGGAATTCTTCCATGTGAATCTCTCCTGAGCTTTTATTTTTTCTTTAAAGGTGTTGATCCCTCCTGTTCTTATTTTGTCTCCTTTAATGCTATCTCTAGCATGAATACAGAGCACTCTCTGTATTTCTCCTCTTCTTCCAGAATTTGTAATTAGTTATTTACTTAGCTTGTACACACATCTATCAGTTCTAGACTGGAATCACATAAAAATCTACCCAGCCATTAAGTCCTTTGTCACTCAGAAATACTTTAAACATTCAATTTTAATTCATTCACCATGGTTTATCACACAGAAACCATAAATTCACAGTTATAGATCACTCAGCACATAAAATGAATGATACACATAGTCACATTGAATTCAATTTCTTCATTCATCAAACAAATGTACAGATACAAATAAAAACATGTTTTACACTCTATATAAATTGGCCCTTTTCTCTTCACTCTCTCTTTGTGCATGTAGGCTTCCAATCAAACTGCCTATCTAAGAATAATGATCCTTTTTTTCTATTGCATGTGCCTTTGAGGCTTTGAAATTATATATAAAAGGTTTTGTAACCAATTTTGGTTCAAATCCATAGGTTTCTCAACAAAATCCCAAAAATCCTCGAAGTCCTCAATTAGTTCCTAAAATATCTTCTTTATCCCTTGAGGATCTCAACATTAAACTAAATCCTAAGGATCCTCCATAATTCCATAAAATTATGAACTACTTTCTAATATAAGGTTTACAATATTTCTGAATATCTCAATCCACACTTATCACTCATCAATCACTCATGTTCTCCTACATTAGAGAACATTTACAAATATTCCTCTCAATATTTAATTAAATCCTATTATAAATGTCTCACATAAATCACTCAAAATATTTAAAATTACATTAATTAAATACTTAGGAAAACCACTCTTTTGAAAAACACAAGACCCCCTATATTCTACTAAATGTACAAAATTTTGGATCCATGATGCTCCTGCATCAGACTCCCAAGGTAGAAAATAATCATGATCTCCAGATCATGTGCTTCAAATATTTTTCCTCCTGGATCCCATACTTTGTTCTGTAATCTGTCTTTGGTTATTGCTGTTGTTTGTTTTTGTTATCCAGGTCTCCACACTTTATGTTGCATTTCTCCACTAGCTATGCTCTCACAGACTGTTTTTGTATTTCTCTTGCTATTGCTTGGATTTCTTGTTGTTGTCTTCTTCTAAGGCATCTTCATCATCAATCTTATTATTCCCTCAATCTCTATGTCCATCTTATCTTCTGACTGGTACTGTCTCTGCCCATTGTTGTTGCACTCTGTCCACTCATATTCAAATTGTTGTTTGTTATCTTCTCTTTGAAGTTGTTGGATTCTTACCACCGCCCTTACATCCTTACCATCTTGTTTCTTTTGAGCTTCTATCTCATCTCCAAACAACCTCTATTCAATATCTGTAAATTTACTTTCAAAAAATAATTTGTCCTCCAATTCCCTTTATACTTGATTCTTCTCAAATACATCACTATGTTGTTCATCATTTCTGTCATATTTTCCTTCCCCTTCCTTATGATTGTCATTCATGAAAATTTCTTTGTCTTCCTTCTTCAGAAATTTATCCTAAGTATATATCCTCTGCTTTTCCAACTTTCTTCTTTGAAGGTCTAACTTTCTATATAACTCAACAATTTCAATTGGAGTAGAATTTGGAAAATTTATACAGTTTTCAATACCTTCACTTGTTATTGACCCATTATCAAATGTTCCTTCTTCCTATGCTAAATCTACACACATGTCTAAATCATAATGTTTAAAAATTCCAAACTCATTAGGTACAGTAAATACCTTTTCCTCATCTTCATGTCTTAACTCATATCTACTATTCCAATCTTCACTGTTACCAGCTCCAATATTCTGCTGCATATTTCCATGAGACCTATCTAACTCCTTTCGTTTCTAAGATCTTGTTATCCCAGTATTAATATGAACATATTTCAGATTCTACTCCTTCTTCTTAAAAAACTCTAAATTTTGTTCATCATCTTTTGATGTACCTGCAATCATACACAAATCATTAGTTTTAAAAATACAAGACCTATCGGTCTCATTTGATGCTTCACACACCAATCCTTCACAATGTAATTTTTGGATTTCATCAGATCCTCTTTGTTACACAGCAATTTGTCACCGTCCCTACAATCCCCATCCCGCACATTGGAGGGCTCATTCCGTGACCTGTGGGAAGAGTTAAGGCTTGAAAATACTTTCATTGCATCCCTCTGAAGATGAGCTTTAATTGCCCTAAAGACATCTCCCTGCAAAAAACCCCAAAAATAGCTCTTTTTCCATTGGCGCAGTTTCATAGTTCAGCCCTCGCGCCAAGAGGGAAATCCTCCAAAGAGGGCGTGCCAATTGGCGCTCTGTCATAGAGCCGTACCCGCGCCAACCATATTAAGAGGTGTTTTAAAAAAATAAAAGGTTGAAGTTTCATCCTAACAAATTACTGGGCTGATTTCTATCTTGAGTTGGGAGGTTTGGCTACGGATTTCCATGGAGAGGAAGTGGTTTGCCACCTCTCATGGAAACTTCCTTGATGATAGGGCCAATCCCATAATTATAGGGATCCCAACTCCCCTTCCTCCTTCTATAAAAGCTTGGCAATTTCCATTTGCAAGCTAGTTCCAAAGGGTGGCAGAATTTCTAAGTTCCCAAGAGCTTTCATGCTGCAAAAGCCTGCTTGATTCCCTAAGGCCAGATCCAAGCAAGGAGAATATTGCCAAGTATCTGGAGAGAGAGGCTTGTCCCATCCCTCACAGGCTTTACCGAGACATGTTGTGCTGACGATCCACTAAAGGACAGTGCTGCGTCGAAGCTATGGTTGTATTCTCCTTTTCAATCTTTAATGATAAGTGGCTATCGGTTATGGTTCCAGTCTTGTTCTTGATCATGTTCATGAGTTATATCCTCTTCGACTAATATATAGTTGTCGTAATCGGATTTTATGCTTGTTGCTTGTGTCGCGAGGTGCTCGTGTTGGTGTCTAATCACAGATCGGAGGGTTGTGGATTCGGCTGTGGTGAAGGAACGGAGCACCACCTCTTTCTACAAATGACACGCATTCCGTAAGCTCCTCGCAAGCCGCCTATTTACAATTAGGAACCTGCACTGTAGCGTGTTTGATTGTTGCTAGACCCGATCTGGGCTAGTAGGGATCGCCTCTGTCCGCAGAGGGGATTTACCTCTGTTACACCATTTTTTGGTCATCTAACCTACTATCATTAGATGGACCCAAGTACACCATGTAAGACCAATTTTACCCTAAGTAAAATTGCTTTCACTATGTTAAATAACTTAATAAACCACATTTATTAAGTTTTTTATGGTCTAAACAAGAAACCCCAAAAGGAAATATTAAACAAATCTATATTTGTTTGATTTTCCTCATGGAATAATTAATTAGACAATAATCTAATTATTATTCCTCATCATGTTTAACCCAAAACAAAGAAATTAATTAGATAAATCTCTATTTATCTTATTATTTTCTAGGAATAATTATTTAAATCTCATTTAAATAATATTCCTTGTTAAATATGACTAAATCACCCACAAATAATTAAATAAATCATTATTTATTTGATTATCATTCAACCACTTCCTTAAAATGATAAATAAATCACTTATTTATTTATTATTTACAAATAAAGGGATTTGACCCAAGTCGAATACCTTTTCCCTCCAACAAATATAATAAAATATTCCAATAAAGGTGGATCTAGATTTGGTTAATGTTATTTTAATCATGCACCAAGATCTAGAATGACCCCATATTTTGTTATAAATAGGAGGGTTTTTCCTACCATTCTTCACCTTTTGTTGCCTATTAGATCACTCTGGATCTATACACTTGGTCACATTTTTCTACATTATTTGTTGTGTGAGCTCCCTTTGAGTTCTATCTTTGTCCGGGTTTTCTACACCAACAAGAGAGAGAGATTCTAGATCTGAAGTGCTGAGGACTTCCAAGAACCCATCCCATTGAGGAGAATTGGAAACATCTTCTTGTTTTCCTCCCAGGTGCCCTTAATACAAAAATTATTTCAAAAATTGTTCTTGTCTTGTTTATTGGATATATGGAGCAAACCCTTCTTTTTACCGCTTAATGTCTTTCTATGCATAGATCTGGTTTTTTGCAGCTCTTGTCTTGATCAACTAACTGCAGATCTGAAGATATTGGCAGCCATCTTTGATGTTAGGGCTATTAGTTATGCGTAGCTAAAGTGGTCTTTTTTCGTACACTTCGACAAAGGATTCATACTAACAACCTCCTCAACAATTTGGCGACTCCACTAGGGAGTCAGCTTGTTGTTTGATTTGTAAACTATAGATGGAGTCTGAAGCACAGCCAGATAGCCTTCGAAAGGCTTTTGCTCAGCATTAGCGGAGTAGATCAACGTTGCTTCAGTCGATCTCCGGTTTGGTTTACGGACTGGAAAACTTGGAGTTTTGTCTTCTCTTTCCGGTTAACTTCTTGGTCTTGCTTTCTTGGTCAACTCTTTGGACTGGATTTTCTTGTTTGTTTGGCTTTGTTTTAGCCTTATTTTCACTTGTCCGTGTCTGAGATTGTTTGTTTTTTATTTTTTCCATAGTAAACTTGGCTGGCGCGCTTTTTAGCGTAACAGTCGCACCGATTGGCACAGGTTGCCCATGTATCACCCACACCCTTGCATTTCTGGTGCTAATTTCAAGCTCACAGTCGCGCCAATCCTGTGAGCTATTAGGGTTTACTGTGTTTCAAGCTTTCTGAGGCTAACTTGTGATTTTGATCTTGATTTTTCGGCTGTTTGAGTGCACTGGAGCCTGGTTTGACTGGTTGGAGCCTCCTTCCTTTGGTTGTTTGCCTATTTCTTTCGATTTTGCATACGAGCCCTAGGGCATCTAGGTGCCTTTGTGAGTCGAGCCTCCCTTGGGAGTTTTTGGTTTCCGTTCGTTCAGTCGGCTGTGGGATTGCTTCCTTGCATTCGTTTGACAATTGTCTATCATATTGTTGCATTTTTTGAGTGACTGATTTCGTTTTCATTCAAATTTCGCTTTGCTTCATTTTGGGCCTAGATCACACGGCTCATTGGTGTCTTTGGGACTTTTCTTGGTTTTGAGAGACTTTTTGTCGATTTGAGATCTGATTTTTTGTGCCATTGAGTGAAATTTGTTTGTTTTTCTCTCTTAATATCATTTCTCGAATTGCTTCTTATTTGTTTTCGGTTTGTTTAGTGCATCTAGCTATCAAACATTGAAAATTAAAAAAAAAATCTCTTTTTCTTATTGGTTGATTAGTGCAAATTGAAATCTTTTCCACTTTACTAGTATTTAGTGAATTTGAGAGAAAAGTTTTTAGTTTCATTACTTGCATTAGAGATATCATTGATTGTCTTCTGATCATTTTGTTTGTGTAAAAACTCTCAACTCTTCTGTAGCTAGTTCTCATCGAACAAAATGGTGTACTGTGGCATGTAGTTTTGCATTTAAGAGATTTTTGAGACATCACATACGGTAGGGCCTTGAAACTGAAACGTAATTGAAGATCAACTTTAAAATCTACTCAATTTACACTAAGGCATCATTGAAATCTAACGAAACACATTTAGGGGTCTAGGTTAGATACGTGTTCTGACGTCGTTAAACCTAGTAGTTTTCGTTCGCCTTTTGGCTTTAGACAGAGCTAGTACGGACTTGCGCTCCTCGTACCGTCGCGTATATAAAGGAGACCCCACTAGGTTTCAATCCTTTATCCACAGGAAGCCGAGTCTGCCACCCTATACCCGTGATACACCGAACACAGCATTTGGGGAGATTGCCTGCACGTACGAAAATTTCTTGGTTGATTTCTCTTTCATTATTGAAACCAAGGTGTATATTGAAGTTCACGGTTATTTGGTACACCCTTTGCCTAGCATTCCTGAGCAGTCATTTCGATCTTTTCTGACTCTTTAAATTTGAAAAGATCATCAAGCACTTGTCCTTTCACGCTTGTTTCCAATCTGAAAGCGATAGAGTCACCTTTTGCCTGTTTCTCGACTCTTAAAAGATGAAACGGTGGAGTTTTGTTTCAATGTTTTAAAAAATTAACTGCCCACGAAATATTCCTGGTTAAAGTTAGTTTCCTTAGGGTGTTGTTCTAAATATTGTTTCTAATGGCAACTTTTTCAGAGTTCACCAACCAAGGAATCCCCTTCGATGGGAATCCTGGTCCTTTTCCTCCTTTTGGAAATGTTGGTGCTCCTTATATGGCAACGTTGTCCCTGCCTGGGTTAACTGTTGGGTTGCCTGTTTGGTTGTTTTCAACCTCTGTGGTCTCGAATGTCTCGGCTACTGTTCAATCAGTTCCTCCGCCTGAACAACATCATGTTGATTCCAAGGTGGACCTCTCCCCTTCTTCGCCTGTTTCTGCATCCTCCTCTTCTACTTCGCCTGGTGAAAGTCTGGATTCGAGTAACCGGGTGGCTAAGAAGAAGAAGAAGAAGACAAAGAAGAAGAAGTCTGATAAAGGAGAGGCTAGCTCTGTGGCTATTGCGCCTAAGAAGTATTCTCTTGATAAACCTTCCAACACTCCCCGGAAAGTCAAGTTCCCTTGCAGGTTGTGCACGGGAGACCATCTTCTTCGAGACTGCCCTGGCATTCCCAAGGTGCTCGAAGCATGTTCCAACGGTCGCCCATCGTTGCCTTTGGCTTCCGGGAGTCAGGTTGGGGGCACGTCTTCAGCTGCTGCTGGTAAAGCTCCTAAGAAGCAGGGTAAGATTACCAATCCCTGTAAGTTGTGTGAAGGGCACCATGCCATTCACCTTTGTCTGTATATGGATGAAGCCAAGAGAGTTTTGGACAACTCAACTGTTTCTACACCACGCCTCCTGGCTGGTTATAAACAGCTTTCTTCGAGTCCTCCACCGGTTGATTCCATGATTGGTCAAGAGTCATCCTTGGTCGATCCCGCTCCCTTAGAAATTCAGATTCAGGAATCCATTCCCGACCAACCATTGGTCATGGGATCGGTTGAACTGGCCCCATCTGCGGTGCACCAGGTCTTTTCCGTTGAGAGTGGACCTCACATCCCTTAGGTTCTTCTTGTTTCTTCAGATTCCTCGGACTTGGAGAAATATTCTCTTGTCCCTATACCTCAAGAAGTTGCTCCTCCACCTCCTGTGATGGAGATCCCGGAGGATACCCTTCCCACCTTCGAGATGGAGGTCGTGAAGGATGCTCCTTCTTCTTCCGTAACACCAAGGGAAGACCATCTCGGTTCGATGGTAGCCCCTCCGAGTAGTTTGGTCACTTCCTTTGATTGGAATCGATTTGCAGGATACCGCCTTCCGTCTTATGTGCCTTTTGAGATCACAGTACAGGCTTTTGGTCTGGTCGTACCCAGCACCATTATAGACGAAGGTGCGTCTGTTAGTATTTTATCCTCAACTACTTGTCAAGCTTTTGGTTCACCGCCGCTTGCACCTGTTACGCAGAATCTGTTGGCATTTAACAGAAGAACGAGTCAACCCTTAGGGATCCTTCCAAGGTTACCTGTTACTTTGGGAGGTAAAACCGTCCATATGGATGTGATGGTCACTCCAGGCCCCTTGGATTTCAATCTGCTTTTGGGGCGTGATTACACCTATGCCATGGGGGCGCTTGTCTCCTCCATTTTTCGTGTGGTCTGTTTTCCACATGACGGACGGATCGTGACCATTGATCAGCTTTCGTTCTTTGGTCCTGATATGGCAGCTGGCCCGCCATCATCCCTTCTTGGTTTTTATCCACCCGTTGTATCTGCCCCACCGCAGGTCAACTATGTGGCTACTTACCTCGTGCCTATGCTCAGTGATGATGCCGTCGTGCATCAGGTGCTGGGGGCATTGGGTCCTGACTTCCAGGATTTTTTCCTTCCATCAGGAGTGGAACTCTTGAAAGCGATGACTTCTTGTTCATTATGATGAAGTCAGTCGGAGCAGAGTTCGTTTTCTTGTGTCAAGCTCCTTAAAAAATGAAACAAGATGGTCGGAGCAGAGTTCGTTTTCTTGTGTCAAGCTCCTTAAAAAATGAAACAAGGTTGTCGGAGCAGAGTTCCTTGTCTTGTGCCAAGCTCCTTAAACCATGAAACAAGGTGTCCTGAGGATAGTTCTTTTAATGTGTCAACCTCGTTAAAATAATGAAACACGTTCCTATTCAATTTGAGTCTTTGTTAGATCTCGTAAAATCCCAGTCGAGTCTTTCTCTTGATCTTGTAATTTGAACCTTCATTCCATTTTCCTTTCATATGGATTGAAGCTTGGGGGGCATGTACCTCGAATTGAGTCACCATGCTGGGGGCATGCTTACTTTTTCAAGCATAGTTTGTTTCCGTTTCAAGCTTGTGTAAAAATGAAACTGGTTTCAAGCGTAGTTTATCTTTGTTTCAAGCTTGTGTAAAAATGAAACCAACTGCAAGCAGAGTTTCCTGATTTCAAGCTTGTGTAAAAATGAAACCATTCCTATTTTACCTCTTGTGATTGTCATTTTGTCAGCCTTTTTGCCAGATGAGCCTTGGTTTTCTCACTCCATCGTCATTATCTGTTGGGCCGATCATATGCTTTCACTTGGTTGTTTTACTCTTTCCTGAGGAACCGCTGCAATGAGTGGTCTTGTTAGCTAGCCTCTTAACCTTTATTTGTTCTGAGCAGTTCCACCATTACCGGAACCAGTTGCTACCCTTTATACCACTCGTTCCTCTAGGAGGAGTCAACTTTCAGCTCTTTTCTGACTCTCTAAACATGAAAAGATTGCCGAGGCCCTTGTCGTTTCGATCTCATTAAAGTGGACACGAATCGACATCTACCCAGTATACATTTACCCCTTTTTCGAGTTGGGATAGATTATTTACGAAAAAGGAATACCCTAGCCTATTGCGACTAGGAGGTTTTCTCAGACATAGTTTTCTACCTTTTCAGATCTGAGGAACTATTTACAAAAAGGGACTGTTGGAGTTTACTTTTCCGCTGTCTTTTCAAACTCTCTAAATATGAAAAGACGCCGAGTTCTTCCTTTGTCAGACTCGTTAAACCCTGATGACATTGGATTCAGTCATAATGACGCTACTCGAGTCTTTCCTAAGGCTCGTTAAATGTACTAGGATGGATTCGTCCGAAGGACGAATTTATATGACAAGCATATGGTATCCTCTTCAAGCTTGTGTAAAAATAAAGAGGTACTCACCAAGCATGGTGGGGAAACTGGAACCAAAATCATTGTCGTGTCGGCAGTATGTCGCTCTTGAACATGGCACTTGTCTGCATCCGTGTCGGGTTGGGGATATCTCATCTTGTTTTTCACTTGCCTCCGTGAGTTTGGGTGATCCCTTTTGACCTCTCATCTGCTCTTTGCCTCGTCACCGTGACCTTTGATCTTTTGATGTCAAATACTTCCAAATCCATTGTAGTGCCATTAATATGTTCAAGAGAAGTTGACCTCTGCATATTTCAACCTTCCTCTGATTCTCATCTGATCCTGATTCACAAAAACACTATGTTCCTCTGTCTCGCGTCGATGATGTGGGAAACACTATGGCCCACCTTCGATCAAGGTCACTTCCTATCGACTCCAACTCATTATCCGGGAAGCTGATCTAGAGACTCCCTTGTGGTACCTTGGAGCCTGCATGCCTCAATGGCAGGTTCGTCACATTCGATGTGAGGTTTTCATCATTGGCCTCCGATCGAGTGATTCTACGAGTGTTCGACACCAGCTCATTGATTCACATGCCGTAGTTTGTACCTGTAGTACCTTGAGAGCCATTTTCATTATTGGTGGTTCCTCTCGCGTCTGTTAACAGCTTTCATCATTGGCTGGTAATCAGGCGATGTTCTTGCATGTTCGACTTCAGCTCACACATTCGCATGCTTGAACTTGTACTTTTTTTGGGTCGAGATGGAGCGCAAGAACCTGGATTGTGTCTGTTGTAATCCAGGCTGCGATATTGTGGATTATTGTGATTATTTACATGACTCACTGATTGGATGGCTGCGACCATACCTGAGTCTATTTATCAATCCTCACTAGATGGTTGCGTCCATGCCTTGGATCTAGATTATTGTAAACTCTGTTATGGATGGCTGCGCTTGTTTGGTCAATTTAGTGTGTCCTAAATTGCTGCATTTAATTTGTCAATCTGGGATTCGTAAGCTGATGAAGTGCGGCGCACTATATGTGCAAGATAACCTATTTCTTAACTTTTTGTCGTTTTTGGTTTTCTAAGGTGAGATGAAAATTCTAAAATAAAAACAAGTATGGTTATGTTTGTTCAAGGAAATGATATCCTCTATAATGATTTACCAATTTGAAACTTAAAAAGGAATTTGAAACTTACAATGACAAAACTTGAAAGGAAATGAAAATGTGCTGCTGAAATGAAAAGGTGCTGCTAGTCTAATAAATCAAAACAGTAAACTATTGAGCATGAAAACCAAACTATTCTTGCTACTGTCTAAACACAAAAGAAACTATGCTTAAAGAAATCCAAAATTGCAACAAAGTAAATCTAAATCAGATTACATCAACTTGTCTTCTGATCCCTCATCATTAGTCCAGCTATGATTTTCGGAAGTAACCATAAACAACTTGAGTAACTGATATCTAACTTGCAGAAAATAAACTAATATCAAACCATACATTCATAATTCAATCCCTCACCATCATTCCAGCTGTGGCTTTCGGAGGTAACTGAAGATGTCATGCACAATTTAATATATCTAAATTTGCAGAAAGGAAACTAATACCAAACTACACATTTCATAATACAATCCTCACCATCAGTCCAGCTGTGGCTTGCGGAGGCAACTGAAGGTGTTATGAGCAGTTTAATATATCTATATTTGCGAAAGGAAACTAATACCAAACTACACATTTCATAATACAATCCCTCACCATCAGTCCAGCTGTGGCTTTCGGAGGCAACTGAAGATGTTATGAGCAGTTTAATATATCTAAATTTGCAGAAAGGAAACTAATACCAAACTACACATTCATAATACAATCCCTCACCATCAGTCCAGCTGCGGCTTTCGGAGGCAACTGAAGATGTTATGAGCAGTTTAATATATATAAATTTAACTACTGAAGCAAATGAGCAAAACTGAATTAAACAAAGCAGTACTGAAATTAAACAGAAACTAAGAAAAACAAATTAGCAGCAGAACAATGTTAATTCCATGTCATTAGTCAAAAAGTTATGCAAATGCTCGGGCTGCCTATCTATAACCTGAAACAAGAACACTGATCAGTGATTAATAACATAAAACATGAAAGACAGAAGTGAAATGGAAAGCATGAAAGTTTATAAACAGAAATGAAGCATATATACCATGAAAGATGCAGTGTATAAACATGTGAATGGATTATGGCACAATGAGCTTTAAAGAAATAAAACAAGAACTATACAATAATGCACAGAACATTGGCAAGTACAGGGGCCCTCTACACCAGCCTTGGCAACAATCTTCAAGTACGAATTACGTTTAGAAACAGTCTTCTTATATTAATATGCAGTCATAACAGAAAGGTGATATTACAGCACAAGTGCAACGTAATTACATTACAGAGAAAACTAATAAAATATAACAGAGACTAACATAGACTAATCCCCTATGCATATGCAAACGCGTTATTTATAACAAAAGAAACATAACTAATTCCTAAATTTTATGCTGATGGAGAACACGTAGACCATTACATCCACAGATCTAGGATCATGGCCGTATTGAAAAGTAAATCTATGAGGAGTGGATGTTTGAATTCGGCTATGGAGCCATGTACAGATGTTGATTTGTCCTCCGCAATTCAAAAATGGCCATATGAACCTTCACGTGACACGAAACAGAGTCCTGTCACCGTGGGACTCTACGGTTGACTTCCATTTGGACACCTTTGACCGCAGCTTCTTTAGATGAGTTTGCTCGAGCCAATAGGACACGAACCATGTCCACATCATTTCTGACTTGCCCATGTGGCTTGTTTTTCCTGTAGACACCTGTAACATAGAGTTTCACAAAATGGCCGCGGAAAGTTGCAGCAGCTACTAGTGGCAAGATTCAAGCCTAGATGAGAAAATCTTAAATCAAACAAGCAGTATTAATAAAAATATATAATTAAAAACCATGTTAGATGCTCTTTTGCAATTAATATACAATGATATTGACAACTTGGGAGGTTCAGTGAGTGAAAAGGTATAGAAAATGTGCTGGAAAAGATGCAAGATTTGAGACTACCATACCACGCATATATCTCATGTATCCGAGACATCAGTTGTACTTCACTCCGCAGGTTTTCTGATGGCAGTGTTTTCAGTCGGCATGTTCTCGTAAAGCATTTCACCCCTCTCTCTCTCTCGGGCCTCATGCTTTAGGGGGCATCTGTTACACAACAATTTGTCACCGTCCCTACAATCCCCATCCCGCACATTGGAGGGCTCATTCCGTGACCTGTGAGCAGAGACAAGACTTGAAAATACTTTCATTGCATCCCTCTGAAGATGAGCTTTAATTGCCCTGAAGACATCTCCCTGCAAAAAACCCTAAAAATAGCTCTTTTTCCATTGGCGCGGTTCCATAGTTCAGCCCTCACGCCAAGAGGGAAATCCTCCAAAGAGGGCGCGCCAATTGGCGCTCTGTCATAGAGCCATACCCGCGCCAACCATATTAAGAGGTGTTTTTTAAAAATAAAAGGTGGAAGTTTCATCCTAACAAATTACTAGGCTGATTTCTATCTTGAGTTGGGAGGTTTGGCTACGAATTTCCATGGAGAGGAAGTGGTTTTCCACCTCTCATGGAAGCTTCCTTGATGATAGGGCCAATCCCATAATTATAGGGATCCCAACTCCCCTTCCTCCTTCTATAAAAGCTTGCCCATTTCCATTGCAAGCTAGTTCCAAAGAGTGGCAGAATTTCTAAGTTCCCAAGAGCTTTCATGCTGCAAAAGCCTTCTTGATTCCCTACGGCTAAATCCAAGCAAGGATACTATTGCCAAGTATCCAGAGAGAGAGGCTTGTCCCATCCCTAACAAGATTTTTCGAGACATGCTGTGCTGACGACTCGCTAAAGGAGAGTGCTGCGTCGAAGCTATGGTTGTATTCTTCTTTTGACTCTTTAATGATAAGCGACTATCGGTTATGGTTCCACTCTTTTTCTTGATCATGTTCATGAGTTATATCCTCTTCGACTGATATATAGTTGTATGCACTAGATTTTATGATTGTGTCTGTGTTGTTTCTTGCATGTGTAGGTGTCCGATCACGGAGATCGTGAGGGCTGTGATCTGCCAGGGCGAAGGAACGGGAGCACCACCTCTTCTACAAACGACAGCGTCGGATTCCAGGTAAGCCTTCCTCGCAAGTCAGTTTATTTACAATTAGGAACCTGCACTGTAGCGTGTTTGATTGTTGCTAGACCCGATCTGGGCTAGTAGGGATCGCCTCTGTCCGCAGAGGGGATTTACCTCCTCAACACTCTTTTTTGTGACTCAACTCCTTTGAGTCCCTCTTTCTCCAACAAGTCAATATGTCTCTTCTCAAGTTCTCTGAACTCACTTATCAGTGTGACATTCCATCTTCTTTTCAATAGGTTCCATCTAACCCGTTTCCTCATTCTCCATCCATGTCTTTGGTATCCATTCTCTTTCTCTTGTAGCCATCCCTGTAGTACTTCCAATTGTACTCTCATCACTGCAATATTTCTCTCAAACTCCTCATTACTCATATTACCTTTATGGAATTCTCTAGAACCTCTTCTATGACCGTCCATGGCCATCTTACTCATGACCTCATCCATGCTTGATTGGTGATCTACAACATAGCCTTCTCTTGTAGCAATATCTTCTTACTACTCAATACCCTATCAAGATTCCTCTTTTTTCTTGATATCTTCATGGGTATTCTCTCTCTTTATCTTGGTTCACTCTCTTGAACCTCTTAGAGCTTCATTGTTCCTCTGGTTGTTGCATTCAGTCACCTTTCTCCTTTCTTCCAACCTTAGTTGGATAGGTTCATTGCCATCATAATCAAAAACTCTGTTTTTTCTTGGCTACAATCATCAAACATCTTCATAGCATTTCTTTCAATCAAAAATCCATCATTCATTAACTTAAAACATGAAGACCATACCTCACTGAGCAGTTTTCTGAACACATGCTGCTGTTGCAAATTCTCTTTTCTATCTGTTGACTTTACCTTCACTGTTTTCAGTTGTCAATAACTCTTCATAAACAATTTTCTCAATCTGTTCTCAATCTGATCTACTTTCTCCCCAAAGTATATTTTTCTTCTATCTCTTTACTGTTATTTCAAAAATCAATTTATCAATCACCAATTTCGAAAACAACAAGAAAATCATTTTCTTTCTTACCTCAATCAGATTCAGATATGATTCTTCTCTTCGCTTGTACTACGCCACTCTGATTCTCTGAAAATTATTCCCATTCTGTTCTCTTCAAAATTTGTTCTCCAATCACAAATTTAATTATAATTCCATAAGTTCTGAATTATCTTCAAAATACAAACACACCTGAATTTCTCTTATGTAGAGCATACCCACTCTAACTTTCTCCCAAAAGAGATTTTTCTCGCTTTGATACCAACTGATACAGCCATAGGCCGCAAATATTCACTTATGCGGAGTTAGCAGAATTAACCCTTTCAATTTCTAACGATGTGTGGAAGCTTATCCATAAGTGGCTCTCGAGTTTTAACTTTTTAATATAAACTTTTACCTTTAAACATTTCCGTGCCTTCACCTTACCTTATCTCGTGCATAGCTTCAACTTTAAACAAACCCATTGATCGTGGTTCTAATTCCTGCATAATTCCCTTATACACACAACGTATATAACATACATACTTTAGCAATCAACATCGCTTAAATTTATAACAGAACCCACATAATCGTAATTAACTTACATACACATGGAACATTAGTTCCACATCACGAAAATCAATCAAGAATCATCGCAAATCGCTTGCCCGCACATTTAACCCTTTACTGATAATGCTAAATTGTAAATATTGTGAAGTGCGCTCTTGCGCTACACTGACACATGTTTGCCCTTCGCCGAATCGCACTTTTTATCCCTTACCGCATCACAAATAAAATAACATACGTGCGATGTCTTAAAACTAAATTTTAAAACCTCTGATGTGCGATTTTTTGTCTGTCGTTGATCTACGCCCAAATCTAATGGTCCTCACCTTCTTGCCCTTCTTCGCATCCACAATGATCTCAGCCATCAAAACTTAAATATTCGATATTGTGATTTAATCCTTGCCATCAATTTCCCCTTTTTAATTCTTCTTCATGTTTCTATCTTTAGTTGACTTATGTTCTTTATATTGTCAATGCTCTGTAATACAGTCTCCTCCATGCTACATCTCCTTTGTTGTTCAGAATTCTTCCATGCGAATGTCTCCTGAGCTTTTCTTCTGTCTTTAAAGGTGCTAATCCATCCTGAGTTTATTCTGTCTCCTTTAACGCTATCTCTAGCATGAATACAAAGCACTCTCTGTATTTCTTCTCTTCTTCCAGAATTCGTAATTACTTCTTTACTTGGCCTGTACACACATCTATTAGTTCCAGACTGGAATCACATATACTCTACCCAGCCATTAATTCCTTTGTCACTTAGAAAGACTTGAAACATTTAATTGAATTCATTCACCATGGTTTATCACACAGAAACCATAAATTCACAGTTATGGATCACTCAACACGTAAAATGAATGACACACAGTCACAATGAATTCAATTTCTTCATTCATTAAACAAATGTACAGATACAAATAAAACACATGTTTTACACTCTAGCTTTGGCCTGAACTGCCTTTACATGGCCCTTTTCTCTTCACTCTCTCTCTCTGCTCGTAGGCTTACAATAAAACCACCTATCTAAGAATAATGATCCTTTTTTTTCTATTGTCTGTGCCTTTGAGGCTTTATAATTATATATAAAATGTTATGTAACCAATTTTGGTTCAAATCCATAGGTTTCTCAACAAAATCCCGAAAATCCTCTAATTCCTCAATTAGTTCCTAAAATCTCTTCTTTATCTCTTAACGATCTCAACATTCAACTAAATCCTAAGGATCTTCCATAAATCCATAAAATCATGAACTACTTTCTAATCTAAGATTTGCAATATTTCATAATATCTCAATCCACCTTAATCACTCATCCATTAGGGGAATTTTGAGGTCTAAAATGGGTCTCCTAAGAAAAATGTACAATAAAAATTCACTTTATGAGAACCAATCACATTTTAGGGGATGACATCATCCCTAATAGTTGAGGTGGCATTGTTTGAGTTAAAGGTACTTACTTGTCACATTCTTAATGGTGGATAAAAAGTCATGGTTAACCATGGTAGTGCTCTAAGTACTTTTAAAATCAAAGTAAAGTACTCATAATAAATGTCATTTCACACTTTTTGAATAAAATTCATACATAAAATAATATATTATATTTATTATATTATTTTTATATAGTACAATAATTACATGTTATTCTACAATTTAAATAATATAAATTTTAATTAATAACATATTACAATTAAGAATTTATGAATTTATATTTATATTTTATTTTAAGTTATTTAAGTACAAAGGACAAATGCATTAGTTGTTCAATGATAATGACTTTTTCTTGAAAAACTTATTCTTATTTATAGTCACATCAATATAATTTTTTATTAATTTTATTTTGGTACAAATTTTGAATTGAATTTAACGATGGTTACATGGATTTTGGTGCAAAAAGTTAATTGCAAATTCATAAATATTATTTTATTGATTTAGCTGTTATTTTATTATTTCCTTAGGAGGCACATTTTAGACCTCAAAATTCCCCTAATGAAATCACTCATGTTCTCCTACATTCGATAACATTTACAAATATGCCTCTCAATATTTAATTAAATCCTATTATAAATGTCTCACATAAATCACTCAAAATATTTAAAATTACATTAATTAAATACTTAGGAAACCCACTCTTTTAAAAAACACAAGACCCCATAGATTCTACTAAATTTAAAAAAAATTGGAACCATGATGCTCATGCATCAGACTACCTCAAGCAAACAAATGGAGAGGACAACCTTTCACCAGGTACAGTAATCGATTCCATGGCTACTGTTTTTCATGCAATGAATTTGGACATGAATCTATTAAATGTAAATTGTATTAAAAAAGGGGAACAAAATGCCATACATCAGCTCAACCTTTCTTAGGTAAAATAAGATGTTACTCATGCCACAAGCTTGGTCACAAATCAAAAGACTATAAGTTGTCATATACATTAAATAACTCTAGACAGATGATGGAATCCAATCAAATCAGAAAAAACTGTGAATAAAAAAGAAGTGCAAACATTATGAAGAACCCCAATAAAGTATGGAAGGAAAAGAGAAAGGGGGAGCATGTTACTTCAATAACATAATGAATCCATCATAGTCTCAGGGGGAGATTTTCTAGGAAGCAACGCAAATATCTAGCCATCAATAAATAAGAATCAACATCCCAGGGAGAGAGAAGTTCATAATTAGTCCCCATAAAATTAGTCTAAGAAGAGCTCCATGGAATAATAACAGCTAAAAGTTCAGAAAGGGAAAGGAAAATTCCTCTAACAAAGAAATATAAAGGAAGAAGAATACCTGAAGCATTCAATAACCAACAGGTTGATGGAAGGAGAGAAGGCAGCAAGCAGCCATGGTGGTAGAGGTAACATCAACCATGAACATGTAAGCTAAGAAGACAACAACACAGTAAGTGATGAATGATTAAAACCACAAAAATTATGCTTTGAGCTATAGAACTGGAAATATCCATAGAGGATGATCAAACTGTGCATCACACTACAAGAGTTAGAAATGAAAAAAATTTAAGAAGGATGAGTAAAAGAAATGTTTATCATCATTATATCATTCCATATTTCATCTATAGAAGGTCGCCTTGGAGTAAAGTTGTTAAACAAGTGATAAAACTATGAGTGGTCTGCCCTTGTAGATTCCAAGTAAAGAAATTGAAGATGCCTTCTCAAAGATCATTATGTTAGAACAATAGAATTGTATATAGAGCAGCAATGATTCTAGAGTAGTCCTAGAAAGGAATATGCAGTGACATTCTTTTAAATCAAAATGACAGAATAAGCAAAAGGTTAATGATACCAAGATCAGATTTAGTATATTGATGATTATTGTTAAGAACAATGGAGAGCTCAATAGTAGAAACTATGAAGGTTGTCTTAACTATGGGTGCATGAGCAAGATGAAGTGAAATTACTGCATATTTTATCAAATTAGTATCAATTGGTACTTGGATCAAGCAGCCTCCCTATCAGCAGAATACCAAGTGTTATCATTGAAGTAGTGGTATGGTACAGATCCTCAGGATCAGAGTATTATGGTAGAATTACATCAAGGTAGTATACCCAGCGTTATCTGCATTATTAAAGCATAAAAAGGTCAATTAAAGTGCAAAAGGATCATTATCTTGTTTACACTTGAAGTAGTATATTCAGCATTGAAGAAGTATCTATTTCTAGATATAATTGTATGCTTTCCTCAAGTCAGTACAGATATATCTTCAAGGCCTCTTTCTTAAGATCATTCATAAAACTGTGTGAATTTTGTTAGCTAAGATTTCAATTAAACAACTTGAAGATGTTTTGCTGAATATCATCATGATATAACAGTTAAATTATCTGAAGTATGAAGGACTAGATGTGTTAATCTTACATTTGAAGCTCAAGAGTATGTTATTGATTCATCTAAAGCATACTTCAGCAAAAAGGAATTGTTGGTATTTCACCATTAAAGATAGGTTGATCATTGACATACATACCCCCTTATGTCATAAATAAAATTGCATAGTTGATAAGTGAGACTGACCAATACATTGAATGTATCTAGCCTCAAGGATTTGTTTTAAAAGTACATTATACAAGAAGTAAAATAATTTGGTCTCTTAGATTGAAAGATATTGTCTAATCTCACAATAAGTTGTAAGCTCTAGTTTTATTCATTGTTCACATTAGTAACAAGGACCTTTCAGATGTTAAAGTGTAATATCCCTGTCAGCAGCCTAGCTCATATCACCACCAATAGGAAGTAAAGGTGAACCACATCTATAAAATATATATTGGCATTGTCATATTTGAATAGGTGTGTACTACAGATTTGTATCTCATATGAAGATCACAATATGGACTGAAGTATATTTGGAATAGACTTTATATGTCATATGGAGCATTCTCAGTATTTTAGTATTGTTCCAATGATGCATCTTTGATCATATAAGTCTGATTATATAAGTTTGTTCTATGAAGTGCCCTTATCGTCACTTTTAGCTGTAAACAAGTGCAAGGAGTCTGTTCTTTGGGATGGTATCTGTTAGCCCCCCTATGAAATTCTTGACAAGCAAGCTAGGGGCTGGATGGTTGTGGAGCCTTCAAGGGATGTCTTTCCCCTGAAAACCCATTCTCCTTGAAGTCTCTGAGTGCTTTGCCTTGTATAAATCCTATCTGCTGCCCCATTTCTAAAGGCCTATGTTACCCATCCTATCCCTGCAAAATACCACATTTCAACCCCTTGTCCCCTTTGTTAGAATTCCCCTTGATCCCCTCAATTTCCCCTCTTTTCCTCTATCGTTGCCTTTATTTGGCCTCGAATTGCATTAAGATGGCCCTAAAACCCACCGCCCGACCATATTAAGGCCTAAGCCCCTTTCCCGCAAGCTCCAACCACTTCCCCATGTAACCCTTACCCAAGACCAAGGGCTTAGCACCTTAGGCATTAGTCGCAGATCGCACCCATCGCAAAGCGCAGTTTTCTATTTGGTGCCACTTTCCACCATCGCACTTTCCGCCTTTGCGATCTTCGATCATCCCGGTCGTATCCATCGCAAAATCGCATGTTGTGTTTTTGTTCCGATCATCCATTGCAAATATTTGTGATGCGATGGATCGTGTCGCAAATATTTGTGATGCAATTGATCGCGCCATCGCACTTTCCACCCATCGCAAGTCCTTACCTCCTCCTCCGCCCCGCTCCATCTCCCGATTGCGATTTGCGATTGCGATCTGTGCCCTTGGGTCCCACCCTGTACGCTCATTCCTCATTGCATTTCCCTGCATTCCATTCACATTTCTTTGTATTTTGCTCGAATTCTAAAGTCTTATGTTTCACGGTTGTTCCGTCCACTTTCATGTATTGTTTCGTCGCTCGACCTCCGCCGTTGATCTTCATCTCCAGGCCAGGATATAACGATCTACGCTGCATATCACCACCAAACCCTATTGTTTGCACATTTCACCACTTCAATGCATTTTTACCATTATTTCAAATAATATCATTGTTTTCGCCGCCGTCGCACCACCATATGTTTCACCCTCCGCTCCACCAGTCTTCCATTACATCGATTTTCCTCACACAGTTGTGAGTTTCCCACAGAGTACAAGAGTTGAAACACCAACATAATTGCACAGTATGGAGGCAACAGCAAGTTTTCCACTGACAGGGGCAAAGGGGTTAATGAATAGCAGGTTTATTACGTCAGCCGAGTGTTTTTCCCCATCATAGGATAGATTTAAAATCTGCAAACCCTCTCCGACGCCATTAAAGCTCAGAATGCATGAAAAAAGACAGTACGGTAACAGCATAGGGCTGGAGGCAGTAAATAGAAGACTTTTGCACCCTCTCAAGGATTTTAGGAAGCAAAGGAACCAGTTCAAAAGCCCATACATCACACAGAAGGTACAGCATGAGAGATCAGGGTATCAGGGTTTTCATATCATCAAAAATGTTTTTCTTCATCAAAGGACAAAGTGCCCATGCAACTTTTATTATGTACAATGTCCCTGAAGGAATTCCCACCCTAACAGTAGTTTCAAAACCGCCAAAGCATTTATATTATAGATCTCTTAGTAATTATTTCCATTCTTGTTCGAAGCACCAGAAGTACCGCAGCCGAAACATGTCAAACTCATATCTGAAGAAGATCACTCCCGCATGGAGAGGTGACAGAAATTAAATACACAGCAATCAAACGGAATGGGTGTCGGCCCTGCATTCATTTTGTGTTTAATGTTACATTTAGTGTTCACCTACCACCTCAGTCGACCTCCTATTCATCATCTTCTATAAAGCATAGAAGGAAATTATTGTTGGTTGTTGATGAGATATCAGTGAAACACAAGCATTTCTCCTCTTGAGACAAGTTCTATGTGTAATATTGTAATATAGGCTGATATTTGATGTATTCAGTCTAAATGTTCAAGCTATGGGCTATGATGTACCTAATTGGTGTTGTTTTTAATATGACAAGCATATTTCTTTGGATCCTGATCTAAAGCAGCTGGTGATGTTTTCCTTTCTCTGTATTTGTGATTGACTTGCTCTCATTTCATTACGTTTCTTCAGGCTCGCATCAGAAGTTTGGCATAATATTTACCCTCGATAGGTACCTTATGTTGCTGCTCTCCCAGCCCTTTATGTTTTCTGCTTATATGTGTGTCTGAAGATTGATTTCAATTGATTTAACCAGTGTAGTGGATGTTATTTCCTGCTCTCTGATGTATGAATTAATGAAGTCTATGTTCAGATGTTCTTGTTAGGATTCAATTGGATGTGTTGAGAACGCTAGGAGGTCTAGAACACCGCCTCTGCCTCACTAGGATCTTTCCGTCCTAATTAGCCCTTTCTAAGATCCCTTGTCCTACCTCTGATTTTGTCCAAGCAGGCCTGGAGTTAAATGACCTCTGACCTAATCTATAGAAATAATTGAATGCTTCCCCCCTTTTCATTTTCAGTCCTTAATGTTCCATTCCAACTATCATCTCTAAGACCCAGATGCTCTGGATGACTAGCCCAACTGAAAGCTTGCACATTGACCACAAGTAAATCCTTTCTTGACTCCATTGCCCAATGGCTTTGATGTTCCCTAAGTTTTCTATCTTTGTCTAGTTTCCTCTTTGCTCATCCTTGTCTTATATTGGATCTTTCACTCCTGATTCCCAACAACCAAACATAAACAATCAAACAAACCAACCTTGTGCCCATAACTAGCCTAAAACCTTAACATTCGAGCTCCAAATACATTAACCTTTGACTATCATAGAGATATCCCTCTCTAGACCTAGGAGGGCTAGATCCTAAGTTCCCAAAGTGGTTCTATGTTGTCTCATCTTTTGGTCTCTATCAACCCGGCCAAAACATGGGAACCCCAACAGTATCAGCTTACTGTGTATATACAAGTTTAATGATTCTCAAAATTGTTCTCCCAACAACTCTTGTACACTAGTCTGGAGTAGCAAGGTATAAAGTCAAAAGAAGAAGGCCTAAACACAACTCAGAGAGAGGAAATGCAAATATAGAATCTACATTGGGAGATGTGCAACCCTTTTCCATTTATGTCAAAGGCGAGGGGGAAGTAAGCAAAAGAAGAAAGGCTCTTCTCAAAAGCAAGCAGAGGGAGAAACACACTTCTCATAATGAAAGGGGGAGGAATTCCTAGAGGAAGTATTGGAGTATTGGTGGATGTGTTTCCATCAAGGCAAAAGGGGGAGACTATTGGAAATATTGTCATTGATGGCAAAGGATCATAAAGGAGTTACACCAGAATTATCATTGATGGAAAAGGAGTAGAGAAGCAGCGGTTATAAGGCAAAGGAGCAGATCAGGAAATGTGCAGCAATGGGAAACAGAGAGGCAAAAGAGCAGCCATAGAAATATAACCTAAAGCAAAGAGAAGCATCAAAGAGGAAAAGGAGCAATATGGAGAAGCTTTAGCGTGATTACTTAAGGCACAGAAGTAGCAAAAGAACAAAGACAATTAAGGCAGTGAAAGGCAGCCAAGGCAGTGAATGCAACTAATATGGCACCAAAGGCAGTGAATGGAGCAGAGATAACAAAGAGGCAGAGACAACAGAGGCAGCGAATGCAGCACAGGCAACGAATGGAGCAGAGACAACAAAGAGGCAGAGACAGCAGAGGCAGCAAATGCAGCACAGATAGCGAATGGAGCAGAGACAGAAAAGAGGTAGAAACAAATTAAGGCAATCAGATTTGCTAGACACAATGACGACCAGAGATCCTGCATGTTGAAAATGCAGCAAGATGATGGAGCTTAGTGAAATGAAGTCGCCTTCACTAAGTGGGCCCGCAGGCGAATTCTGGCGCAAAGTCTATTTTTAGACATATGGAGCATGGTCCAGGGGTTGCAGTATGTTATTCTTGGAGTATTGGTCATGTTGGTAAAAATAGATGGGACTCTATTTTTTGACCTATAGGTCGATGTCTATTTTTAGACTGCCTATCCTAAAAATAGGGAAGTCAAATATTATTTACCCTTAATAATATTTGGACTATAAACTTCAGTTTACTCTCTTGGAGCACTTCAGCTCGAGCCTTGGAAGTGGCTCATGCATCTGACAGAGGAATTATGCTATTCCTAAGGGTTTGGTGAGCACATGCATGGTTGACTTCAGTTAGGACTTCAGTGGCAGAAGTTTGGTGGAGTTAATGAGACAGCTAGTGGAGTTGTGTTCGGTTTAATTTAGTTGAACCGGTTGAGATTAGTTTAACTAGCTAATCAACTAGTTATGAGTGGAGTGAATTAAATATTATTTAATTCATTAATTATTAACTCATTATTCAACTCAAGAACACATCAGTTCACTACAGTGCATGATCAGTTCAGTGGAGACCAGTGAAAGAGGTATATGAAAGGGTGGAGTTAGCTATCAGTGGCGACATCAGTTGTGCATGAGATTTGCACCACACTTGGAGGAATTGCCCATGATGATTGCGCTGTCAAGCCAAGGATATTTGAACCTTGGATCTCTATATAGACAGGCCTGGATTGCGCAATAGAGGCAAGGCAATTGGCGGTGAGTTTTGAACCAGTAACCTGTTCAAAACTGAGCTAGATTGTGGGTAACTGTATGAGAAAGTACTGAGTACTTGTGAGGAGTATTGTACTGAGTTTGTTACTTGATTTCTCCATTATAATATACACAATAGCTGCGGGGTTTTCAGCTATAAGCTTTCCCCATACATACTGTGTTAATGTGTATGATGATTTGATGTGTTATCGCTTATTTTATTTCCGCATGTTTGATGATCTGAGTGGAAGAGATTATGTGTTGCATATAAATTCGAATTGTATGTGATCAGGATAGTCTCGGTGAATAATTAATCATTATTCAGCAAATTTCTACACTGCACATAGCAGAAGCAGGAAGAGACGACAGACGAGAGAGAGAGGAAAGAGCCGAGAGGTAGAGGCGAGAGCAGCAAGAGCTAGAGTAACAGAGCAGGACAATGTAAACAAACGAAAAATTGACTAAGGTAGAGAATTCTTTGAAGAATTCCAAGGGAGGTGAGTGGACGGTCAGGATTAGATCGCAAAAGTAAAGGCGAGAGATGGAAGACGAAGATCGAATCGTGTCAGGAGCGATGTCGCAAATCACAACATTTAAGAGTTAAGTGTTAAGGCGTCGTATGGTAAGTTAAAGCAGTTGCGATGTGAAGTAGATAAGGGACACGTGGTGGTACAACACAATATCACAAATCGCACGAAATAGAGTTAACCACTAAGTTAAACGGTTATAAGTTGCAAACTGTGAAGTACGGAATATGACATGGCAATGACGTAAAGATGACATAGAAGTGGCATGGTGATGACGTAGCAAGATGACGTGGAAGATGACATGGCAGATGACTTATCACAGTAATTTATGATGACGTGGAAAGGTGACGTGGTGGTGACATGCCAAGATGACGTGGCATGATGACAAGGACCTCACCCTCATACTGCACATCACAGTGCTTAAGGGATAGCAGGAAGGCGACCGCAAGTTAAGTTAAAGTTTTGGTGATGCGAAATAGAGGGACATGTGTCGACCATGCGCAACATCGCATCTTGCATGAAATAGGATGTAACTTCATGACATCGCAAAGAATGTTATTTTAGTTGCGATGCGGTAAGGATCAAATGATGTGATGCGATGAAGGGAATCCACGTGTCAGCACCACGCACAAGCGCATATCACAGATCACACAATTTGTGGTTTATCGCTATTGGTAGAGTGGGAAACCTGCGAGCAAGTGTTTGCGATGAATTGTGATTGGTTCAAGGTATTGTGGGACCCATAGCCCTTGTTCCGTATATGTTAATGCGCCATGTTATAAATTATGTGTTGTTGATTGTTAAACATATGTATGTTATATGTGTGTGTGTGTGTGTGTTGTTTTATCGTAAAACATATGTATGTTGATAAAAATTGGATTTGTAATCCACCGCGTGTATAAAGGGAGTGTTATGTGGGCCATACCCCATAGGTCACAAAGGAATGGCATGAACGCATAACAAAGGAACAGGAACTCGTGCAGAATAGTGTTGCAGGAGTAAGGTAGATGAAAGGCTGAATGTGGAAGAAAAGACACAAGTAACAGAATAAACAGGGCAGTTATAAAACAAAGCTGGAATAAAATGACAGAAACAGAAAAGACACAAGGACAACAAGCAGAAGAGGCCAAACACACAACAAAGCAAAAAACTGATGAGATGAGTAAACAATTGATTATAACTGAAAATGTGTTATTATTTTTATATTGTTTGTGATGAAAAGGCAAGTCTTCGGTAGGCAAATAAAAACTCCAATGTAATACTAAAATGAGTACATAGTATTGTAACATCCTGAATGTGTTGAGCAAGAAAATGAGAAGGTGGAAGGCAAAGATTCATACCTATTCATTTCATATTCCCATATGGAATGCAAACAACTATGAGGTAATCACTATAAATGATGTTATTGTAATATGCTTAAAGAGGTTAGAGAGTGGAAGAAGAAGAAGGAGAATATAGAGAATATGTGAAGATATAGAGATGATTTAAAGCAGATATAAAGGTTGGAAGGACAGTAGTGAAGAAGGAGAAAAACAGAACTGATATCCAGGTAAATCAGCATATGATTTTATTGTAGAGTGAGGAAGTTGGTGCTTCCATATCACATTGTCTTGATAGATTGTTAGGTCCCTATATTACTAGTTTAGTCCCTTATTGTTATTAGTGTAGCCCCCTTATTATTATTGTTGTACTCCTGTAACCCCAATATTGTTATTATTGTGCTCTTACATTATTATTTTTAGGTCGGCTAGGATTATATTGTGGCCCCATGGACTCCTATATATAGAAGGAGGTTTTGGTAATTTGTATCATCCAAGAATTATTCATTTATGTAATGTATTGGAGGTTTCCCCCTCGAAGTGGCTGATTTATAAGGTGTTGATCTCTCTTTTCTTCTATTTTTGGAGTTGGTTTTGTAACATTTGGTATCAGAGCTTTGGATTCTCGGGTTTCGCTGCTCCAAACAGGTCATCGTGGAATTTTCTCTATAACTATTTTTCTAATAAGGTTAAGAAGCTGAAATTTTTACAAAGCGAAGCCGAAATCCTAAGGAACATCGTGGAAAAATTTCAGATATTGGTTCACAATATTTTCAGAGATATGATTTATGAAAATTAGGGATTTTTGAAAGCTCCTGAATTTAACCTAAACATGTCATCGTGGAATTTTAGCTATAACATTTTTTCTACGAGGTTTCAGAAGCTGAAATTTATACAGAGAGAAGCCGCAATCCTGAGGATCGTCTTGAAACAATTTTAGAACTTGATTCGCAATATTTTCGGAGATAGGGTCTGTGGAAGTTAGGGATTTTTCAGGCTCCTGAATTTCATCTCAAAGAGGTGACTGTGGGAAAATTGTCATAACTCTCTCTCTGAGCATTGGATTGGAATTATGTAAAAAGTGGCCCCAAGTACACGGACTTTAGTTTCCTGTGTATCAATTTCAGAGCCAAAGGAGGAAACAGTGACACGTGGCATTCCGTATGAGGTTGCTCTACTAAACCAGTCCATAATTAGGTCATTGTGGGAGATTTGGCATAACTTTGCCTTTAAGAATCCAAATCACGTTAGACCTCTGGAATTTGAAAGAAGATTCAGAGAGATACTACAGGGCACAATTTCAGATATTGAAGATCCAAAATCACAGAGATAATTCATTTTCAATATCGAGCTCCTCAAAAGAAAGAAAAAGGTGTGTATTTTTTTTTTAATTACATAAGTCTCGTTTGAAAAAATTAGTTTTAATTTATTCCAAGGGCATATTGAAGAACAGATATCAGTATTGGGTTCTAAAATCCCCCCAAAAAGAATTCAACACCCACTAAGCCTTCAGAAGACTCTACTATGACTCATGAAGATGAAGAAATGCAACATGAGAGATCAAAATTACAAGAGCAAGTGCACCAAATTTCGCTATCGCAAAGAGCAACAAAAAATGAAATGGAAGTTTTGAAGAAAGGCACAGAAACTAAGATGGATGGTTTTAAGAACGACATGGAAGCTAAGATGAATGGTTTGGAATCTAAGATGGATGGCATGGAAGT
The DNA here is from genome assembly GCA_034641835.2 of Pinus albicaulis. Taxonomy (NCBI): domain Eukaryota; kingdom Viridiplantae; phylum Streptophyta; class Pinopsida; order Pinales; family Pinaceae; genus Pinus; species Pinus albicaulis. The sequence continues at coordinate 1,094,119,722 of CM076579.1, read as the reverse complement.
TGGCATGGAAGCTAAGATCGATGAAAAAATGAAATACAACATGGAAAACATGAAGAATGATCTAAAAGTAGACATTGAAGGTTTGGAAAAGTTGATACAAGAAATATTTCCTAATGGCAAAAAGATAGTAGAGGAAATGCATGATGAGAAAAAAATAAATGTTAATCGTGATTTCATAAACTCTAATGTTGGATGGAAGAACCACCATATTCCAAAGATGGATATGAGGAAGTTTGATGGCAAGGATCCCAATGGGGGACATGATGGAGCAATATTTTGATCTCAATAATGTGCAAAACACACACACACGACACATTGCAACCTTACATTTAGAACAAAACACATTTGTATGGTATCGATGGCTTTTCTCTCGTAAAAAAATTGTCACTTGGTCAATTTTTACAGAGGAAATGATAGCATATTATGAGGATACAAAAAGCAACACCTTCTTTATCCAATTGATAAATATCAAACAAAAGGGTTCAGTGGTGGAGCACATTAAGTACTTCCAAAAATTGAATATAAAGGTAACTAATATTCCAGAGAAACACGGGATTGATGTCTTCATAGGGACTTTAAAGGACAACATCCAACATGAAGTTCACGTTTGGGAACTTGATTCATTGGAAAAGGCATTCAGGTTGGCAAGAGAAATTGAATATAAAATTATGGCAACAAGGAAGCCTACCACTCACATATATAAAGATGGAAGTGTTGCTACTCCTAGAATTCCACAACCTACAAGGTTGAAACCACAACAATTGGAAGAAAAAAGAGAAAAAGGGCTTTGCTACAGTTGTGATAGAAAATACACTAAACATCATAAGTGTGCTGAGAAGAAATTATCTTACATAGATTGTGAAGAGGAAGAAGAAAATGAACAAGAATCTTCAAAAGAAGAGGATATACACCAGGAACCAACCCTAGAAGAGGAAGAAATGAGTCTAACCATATCGTGTGATGCATTGGCAGGAATTAACACTCCTCAAACTCTCAAGATAGAAGGAAATATCAAGAAGAAAAAGGTAATAATGTTTATTGATTTGGGTAGTACCCATAATTTTATTCATTGTAAGGTAGCCAAGGAATTGAATTTTTTCTTATACCCGACACCAGAATTTCAAGTGATGGTTGCAAATGGAGGAACTATAAATTTCTCTATAAAATGCCATAATATCAAGCTAACCATGGGGGAATATGTATTGAATAGTCCAATGCTTTCCATTCCAATGGGAGGTGTTGATGTTGTACTAGGAGTACAATGGTTACAATCTTTGGGGACAGTAGCTATTAATTTTCAAGAACTTTTCTTGAAATTTTTTTCAGAAGGAAAGGAATTCGAATTACAGGGTATCGCAGGGAAGTCGGGAAAGATAATAAGCTCTAATTTCATGAAAAAGCTTCTGAAGAAAGAACAACGAGGCGTAATTGCACAATTATGCTCACTAGAAGTTCCAACATAAAAATCATATATTTCTGCATATCTCCAAAAATTATTGGACAATCATTCCAAGGTGTTTGAAACTCCCAAAGGACTCCCACCTATTCATGATCATGATCATGCTATTCATTTGATTCCAGGAAGTGTTCCTCCAAACATCAGGTCTTATAGATATCCTTATGTCCAAAAGAGTGAAATTGAACGTATGATTGCATAAATGTTAGAGGCTGGTATAATTCAACCTAGTAAAAGTTATTTCTCTGCTCCAGTAGTATTGGTGCACAAGAAGGATGGATCATTGCGCATGTGTCCAGATTATAGGGAGCTCAATAATCTTACCATTAAAGATAAATTTCCCATTCCTATGATTGATGAATTATTGGATGACTTACATGGAGCAACTTATTTTACCAAGTTGGATCTTCGTTCAGGATATCATAAAATTAGAATGAAGACTGAAGATATTCTGAAAACAGCATTTCGAATTCATGAGGGTCATTATGAATTTTTGGTCATGCCTTTTGGCCTTACCAATGCACCTTCTACGTTTCAAGGGTTGATGAATTCTATTTTCAAACCCTTCCTTAGAAAATTTGTGCTAGTCTTTTTTGATGATATACTAATCTACAACAGGTCTTGGAAGGATCATGTTAAACATGTTGACAAGGTGCTCAAACTATTGCAGGAGAAGCAATTATATGCAAAAACATCCAAATGTTTCTTTGGAGTACAAGAGGTGGAATATCTGGGTCATATTGTATCTCACGAGGGTGTTAAGGTAGACCCTAACAAAATTAAATCCATTAAGGAATGGAAAGTCCCCACAACCATAAAGCAGTTGTGAGGATTTCTTGGGTTAACAAGGTATTATCGATAGTTTGTTAAGAATTATGGGAGAATAGCAGCAACTCTAACAACATTATTGAAGAAAGATGCATTTTCATGGACTCCTAAAGCAACTAAGGCCTTTGAACATCTTAAAGAGGCAATGTGCCTTGCACCAGTCTTAGCTACGCCAGACTTCACAAAAACCTTTATTGTGGAATTTGTCGCCTCAGGAAATAGAATTGGTGATGTTTTAATGCAAGAAGGAAGACCCATTGCTTTTGAAAGTCGTCCAATCAAAGGAAAATATTTACAGAAATCTATTTATGAGAAGGAAATTTTAGAAATACTACATGCACTAAAGAAATGGTGACCTTACCTAATGGGAAGACACTTCAAGGTAAAAACTGATCATGATAGTCTTAAAAAAATTTTGGAACAAAGAATATCTTCAGAAGAGCAGCAAAAATGGGTCACAAAGATGTTGGGTTATGACTTTGAAATAATCTAGAAAAAAAGGGAAGCTAAGTGTTGTTGCAGATGCACTCTCACGAAAGAATGAAGAGGTGGAAGCATTGCTTTGTGTCATTTCTATTATCCAACCAGATTGGATAACCGAAGCAAGGGATGAATGGAAGAAGGAAGAAGAAGTGTGGACACTCATTCAAAATTTTCAGCAATATCCTAGTACATTTGATACATTTAGTTGGAAAAATGATTCCTAACGGTACAAATATTGCTTACATCTTTGTAAGAATTCCCAACTAAAACAAAATATTCTTTTGGAATTGCACACTTCTCCTTTAGGAGGACACTCGGGATTTTTAAAAACTTACCACAGGGTGAAGAAAGAATTTTTTTGGGACGGCCTTAAATATGATATTCAAAAGTTTGTGGTGGAATGTTTGGTTTTCCAGCAAACTAAAGTTGAGACAATTAAGACCTCGAGTCTTCTACAACCTTTATCCATTCCAAGTCAACATTGGGAGGAGATTTCAATGGATTTTATCACAGGTTTACCTAAGTCCAAAGGAAAGAGTGTCATCATGGTGGTAGTTGATAGACTTACCAAGTATGCACACTTTTGTGCATTATCTCATCCATTTAAAGCAAGTACAGTTGCTACTACATTCCTGAACACAATTTAAAAGCAACATGGAAACCCAAAGATTATTGTGAGTGACAGATATCCCATTTTTACTGGAAATTTTTGGACGAAGTTATTTTCTTGTTTGGGTACTTGATTAGCTCATAGCTCATTTTATCATCCTCAATCTCATGGTCAAACTAAGATAGTGAATAAATTTTTGGAAGGATGTCTTCGTTGTTTTGTATTTGATAAAAAAACACAATGGGTCAAGTGGTTACCTCTCATTGAATTGTGGTATAACACTTCCTTCCATACTGCAGTAAAAATGACCCTATTTATGGCAATTTATGGATATCATACACCATCCATCACATCATATTTAAGAGAAAATTCTAAGTTTAAAGCAGTGGAAGATCACATTGAGCATCAACAAGAAGGTATCCAACTCTTAAAGGATAACCTAAATTTGGCACAAAATCGAATGAAACAACAGGCAGATCAACATCGCAGCGAGAGAAGTTTTGATGTAGGAGACTGGGTATTTTTATGGCTACAACCATACAAAAAAATGTGCCTCAAGAAAGCTAAGAAGGATAACAAATTATCGCCAAAGTACTATGTTCCTTACGAGGTGTTGCAAAATATTAGTACTATGGCATACAAATTGAAGCTTCCTGCTTCTTCGCGAGTGCATCCAGTTTTCCATGTTTCATGCTTAAAGAAGGTTATAGGTGAAAATCTTCCAGTTCAAACAATATTTCCAGAACTTGATGAGGAAGGAAAAATCATATTGGAACTCGAAGCGGTCATGGAAACAAGAACTCGACAGCTATGAAATTTATCAATTTCAAAGTATCTCATCAAGTGGAAGAACCTACCCACTGAAGATTCTACATGGGAGGATGAGAATTTTATACAGAAGCACCCAGAGCTACTCAAGCATTGAGGACAACACTTTTTTGAAGGGGAGGGGCATATTAGGTTCCTATATTACTAGTTTAGTCCCTTGTTGTTATTAGTGTAGCCCCCTTATTGTTATTTTTGTACCCCTGTAACCCCAATATTGTTATTATTGTGCCCTTACATTATTATTGTTAGGTTGGCTAGTATTATATTGTGGCCCCATGGACTCCTATATATAGAAGGATGTTTTGGTCATTTGTATCATCCAAGAATTATTCATTTATGTAATGTATTGGAGGTTGCCCCCTCAAAGTGAATGATTTCGAAGGCATTGATCTCTCTTTTCTTCTATTTTTGGAGCTGGTTTCATAACATAGATTTCTAGTTGTAGTTGGTTGAGGTAGGAGCCTTCTGTGGGTTGTAGCCTATAGAAAATACATTGGAGTTGATGCTTCTATTTCAATTTGTAGCTTGATAGATGTCCATTTGTAGCTAGTTGAGGTAGGAGCCTCCTGTGGGTTGTAGTCTGCAAAAAATAGATGGGAGTTGGAGCCTCCTTGCAAGTTGTAGCTTGCAAAATTGAGGTAGTAGCCTCTTGTAGGTTGGAGCCTACATAAAATCAGTGGTGAGAGGGAGTTGGAGCTTTCCTTTGTATCACAAAAATAATAAGATGTGGTTTTCTCCCTTATGGGTTTCCATTTATATCTTTTGTCTATGTGCATGATGATTATGTGTTGATATTCTGTATTTAATCTACTTAATACCTACTACTCACTTAATAAGATTGTTGTTCATTATACATTAATTTTATCATGAAATGAAGGTGTAAATAAGTGTAAAAGAAAGTTTTACAAGACCATGAATGCATTAAACTGATTCACCCCCCCCCCCCTCTCAGTTTAACTAAGGGTTCAATAATGTACTCACTGGCATAATAGAAAGACTCATACAATATGTACCCCTCTGTCATAGACCCCTCGAGTTTTGCCCTTTGTCAAAAAAAACCTTTCAATTCTCCAAGTGCCTCTCTAAGAAGAACATCCAATGACAAGAAACCACCCCAATTAATTCAACCTCATCTACTAGGTGGATTAGAAGATGAACCTCCAAGTCCATGAAAATCGTTGGCAGTTCCTTCTCAAACATACAAACAATCTCAACTATCTCTTGATGCCACCATCGGATACTAGCCACATGAATCTCATTTGATGTGATCCAATGTACAAATGCAGATAATTTAGATATGGCATGTCCTAGGTCTTGGGGGAAGTCATGTTTCACACACCCATGCATGAAAAAAGGATAATGACACCGCAAAGTTATAAACACATGCATACAAAATTAGTTATGTTTTATGATCCCATGGGATAAAAATAATTAATATAAAAAATAATAAAATCATGCTTTTGACATTATATGTACTCTTAGAATATTCAAATGGTCATGTGATTTCAACCCCGACAAATGGTCTTCCACGGTGAAGCAGCGCCGTAGTGAAGACCCATATGAAGATGGTGTTATCACTCCTCCATATTTCTAAGGTTGAAGAAGAAAACCCAACAAAGGTATCTAGCCCTACCAAACCGAAGAGGGCTCTATCCACAAAGTCACAACCAAGAGGGCTGGATAATTAGGTTTTTAGGCTAGGTATAAGTACAAGAGTTTGATTTGGTTGAAATTGGGTTGCTAGATGGGTGAATTAGGTCAAAGAGGCTAGGTTAGGGAAAATAGGATTAGGGTTGCAGAGATTCAATGGGGCAAGGTAGGTAGAAAACCTAACACTTTAGGTTTTCTTGAGAGGGATGGATCAGACATGTGAGGAGCTAGAAAGAGCAAGGTTAAGCATGAATACTTTCTAAACCGAAGAAGGACAAACTATGAAGGTTTTCCCAAAACAGATTATGTGAGATGAATTATATTTCTCTAACTTGAAAGTGATCATAAAATAGACATGAAATGGGAAATGGACCAATAATACATCCATACAAATGAAACAAGAGAATAAACAATGCTAGACAACCGTACCACAAGTATCCCAAAGAAATAGCTACAACACTTTTATGAAGCTCCTGCTAAAATTATGACAATAGAGTCTCTGATCAATATACCAACATCCAACTGATTCCAACCTATAAAATGACTGAAAAGATACATGATATAGGCCTCAAAAAAACTCCTCCCAGCCTTAGGGGTTGAATCCATGAGATGAGGAGCAGTTCCACCAAAGACTGCGCTGAAAGCTGAAGTGTAGGGAGGTCCAAGTGACTTAACCCTAACTTTTTGCAAACTGATTCATTACACCTCATCATGAGTTTTAACCTAATGTATTTACCCTAGGTAATAGTAAAAACATGATATTTACACTTAAATCATTGATTTACAGAGGTGAAAACATGATTCCCCAAGATAAAAATACAAATTTGTACAAAAACTTATAAAAATCAGGCAACTGTCAAACACGCCATCCCTTTGTCAAACGCACCATCCATGTTGCAGCATGATTTTGGGTGCCTTCCCTGTGTCTAAATTGGGCCCAAGATAGCTAGTTGGAAATATTATCCTATCTAGTTTCAAAATTTTCCTTTATTTTGTATAATTTACTTTATTTGACCCATCAAAAATTGATTCTCTCGATACTTCTCAGCGCGCAGCACATAGGCAAAAAAGTAGGCAGAACATTGATTTTTTCAGTGTTTTTTCACCTGCTAGTTGTCCAAAAAAAGGCTAGCAAAGTATTTTTCCTGCATGTATTAATAATTATTAATCCAATTTTGGTCTTATTTTGGCCAATAGATTCCTCAAACAAAAGCGCAACGCCTAGGGCGTTGCGTGCCTAACATTCCAGCTGTGCAAAAATTCTAAATTTTCTGGAAACATTTGCCTCCGAGATGGAGCAATATCTCACTAACCATGAGATTTTTTGGACAACTAAGAGAGGTTTTTGTTCTTTGGCATGTTTTGAACAAAATCCTCCTCTTGTTTCTCCATTTTTTTTTTTTTTGAGACAATATTGTCTGAAAATAGGTGTCTCAAACAAGATTTTGCACAAGCAAAAAAATAGGTTTTGAAGATGTAAATGAATCTCTCATTCTGTAATACCTGTGTAAAAAGTGAGATAGGTTTTTGTAATTTGATATCTTAGGAACACAAACCTCCTCTAGGTCCCAAAATTCATTTTTTTTCCACAATATGTTCTGCAAAAAGGTGATCAAACAAGACATTTTTGGGAAATGTGCCTTCGAGGAGTTTTTCAAATTTTCCCAAATTTTCTTCAAATTTCCTCAATTTTTTTATAGAATTACTTCATGGGGACCTGATATGGTATTTTATGCTATCTTGGATGCATCAATGATAAAATCCAACTTACCCTTCTCTTTCTGCTTGATTAGGGTTTGTAGTTTTGAACATCCAGGTCTAGGTTTTTAAACCATTTCTCACCTTGGTTGGGCATGTATGTGGTTGAGATATGGTATCTACTGAGAATATGAAATCAACACCTACAATTATGGCCTTGTCTCCTTTAAAATTGGTGGCAAACATGTATGTGAGCTGCTCATGAAAACTTACCTCCTCCAATCTTTGGACCATTTCACAAAACTTATAATAACCCACATGTTTGAAAACATTTGACTATTAGGGGTAATGATATCAACTCCTTGGTGTCTGATGGCTCAAGCCTTGAGACTCTTCCTCATTTTTTTTGTCTTTTCTCCTCCCTTTCTTCTCCCTCACTGTAGTTTATGTTTTCTTCTTCCATGGTGTATTGGTGTTAAAACCCTAGGGAGGTGTAATAGAATGGAAATTAAATTTTGGGTGGTGAGAAATGAGATAGGGAAATTTAGGGATATGGGGGAAGGGGTTTATGATTTTAGGGAAGTGGCAATGAGTAGGAATGCAGAATTTGTTTGATCAATTTAGTGTTCTAAATTGCTTACATAAATTATCAACCAGGGCTTGTAAACTGATGAAGTGTGGTGCACTATATGTGCCTAAGTGACCTTTCTCTTACTTCATTATTTGTGTTTTTCTTATTGGTTTTGGGGTTTTGTATTTTTAATCCTTACTGTGCTACCTTAGGCTATTGGAAAAGTTAAAATGAATCTAAATTAAAAGGGAAGAAAAGAAAGTACTATGAAACTAAGTTAATTTTCTATAAAAGAAACCAAAGTTTATGGGCTAGTTCTTAGACCTAATTTTGATCAAAAAGGTAAAGCATGTACTTCAATTAGTGATTAAACCTAACCCATGGATCTATGACTAAACTAAGATTGAAGACAAAATGAAAGCAGGGAAATGTGTCAACTGTTGTACTTTAGGTTGTTTCAACATTCAATGATTAGGTCAAAACCCTATGAGATGAAATCAACTATTTGTACCTTAGTTTCTAAAGTCCTAAGATATAAAACAGAGAATTCTATTAAAAATCACCTAAGATATTTTAGTTACTCCATTTAACCAATATGTAGAGAGTGACCCCTTTGTGGTAATGTTTCTAAGCAACCATTACATCTGTCTAAACTAAAGAACTACAATAACTTTGTAAAATGAAATAACTCAAACATTGCATTACATATAATCATTTAACCATCCCTGCTTAGTATATTCAGGTTAGTTTCTTTCAGAATGATCTTTAAGAATATTGTTTTGTTGCAATGAAATGAGGACCTTCTAACTAAAACCAACTAAGTGAATAATTGACTTATCAGTCTCATCCAACTGTGAATCTTGTGGCCTCTTGAAATGGGTTCGGAAAAATCAATTACACCTTTAGTTCTTAGCAAGAAAATGACAAGAAATGAAATGTATTACAAAAATAACTAAATGAACAATTGACTTATCAGTCTCATCCAACTGTGAATCTTGTGGCCTCTTGAAATGGCTTCAGAAAAATCAATTACACCTTTAGTTCTTAGCAAGAAAATGACAAGAAATGAAATGTATTCAACCACTTCACTTATAAGACATTTAACCATTCAATGTAAGATTTAAAATATGGGGAAAATGGTTTTCATGAATGTTTAATTAAACACAACAATTGACAGCTAGTTTCTAATGAATTTGAAAAGGCAAAACAGTAAACTAAACAACCATGTTTCTCAGCACTTCAATCTTTATTCCAATCTTGAAGACAGGAGTCCTATATCCTTGAAACGTTTTGGAAGGCACATCTCCACAGTTTCATTTAAACTATTAAAAACTCGAAATTAAGCATGAACAAAAATTACTAAATAGAAATGAAGAAAACTAACTAGAAAGCATTAAAAACCCCCTTACCAGTAGGGGCCCTTTGCTACCAAGTTGGTTAACTTCTTGTCTTTTCATAAACGTAATCAAACAAGCATCTGGGAACTGAACTTATTTATTGAAACAGGGTTTTATAAAACAAACTATTTCACTGTAATTCTGAACTTGTGCTAAAAAAACTTAACTTGTTCTCGGTTCTATAGAACCTCTATTTAAAGGTAATTTGCATAACTAACTATGAAGAAAAATAGCTACAGGTGTATCTTTGAATCATAATCAAACTAGGATTTTTAGGACTCATGATTTTCTACGAAGCAAATCAAGAGTCCTAATTGTTGTAGGAAACGGTCTTTGACTTATAGCTTTGAGCATAGGGTTAGGCACCTCCATATGTCGATTTGGTCCATATGAATAGGATGAAATCCATGTAGGAGGGATTTTGAGAACACCCATGTGGCTCGCTCCTTCAATTGATACCTGCAACATGTTCCACCACAAGAGTAGCTACGGAACGCACAGTCAGCTGCAGAACAAGGTGCATTCTGTAGCTAATCTGCAAAAACTTATCAAAATAGCAAAAATCATGAAAATACAATATGGCAACCATTTGTATGTATCCTTGAGACAAACCTTAGCATTCTTTACTGATTAGAGTTTATGAATTGATGGAAAAGAGGTGAAATGAGATGAGAAAATTGTAAAGGAGAGGGTAATTCTGGGGTTCAACCTACCCCCATTGCAAAATCACTACATGTCCTAATTCAATTTGTCAAAATTTTAAGTTATTCTCATTTACTTCATGTGTTCTGAAACTTCATCTAAGACATCCAACCTTATTCTTTTGTTTCTTTTGGAATTCAATGTAATTCTTGGCCTTTTCATGAGAAGTTTGAATCTGAGGTTTATGAGTGCTTTGTTTAACCTCATGTTCTTCTTCTTTAATTTCATGTTTTCCTTGTGTGATAGCCTTAGCTACAGAGTAGAGTTATCATTCATTGCATTTTTCAACTTGACTTGCTCTTTAAAAATCTCATTTTCATTCTTGATGTGCCTGTTCAATATCTCTAATTCATATTTATCTTGCTTAAGAGTTTCAATCAAAGGTTCTTGTGGATTGACAAGTATTTCTTGGCTCATTGAGGCACTTCTTTCCAATGATTCCACATAATCATATATTTTCTACTGAACTGGGTCTATACTAGATCTTCTACTGGGGCCTTCTTCAAAATGATACACAGGAGAGTTTTGAGGACTGTACTTAGGAGATTTGTCAATAGGTGATGGAACTGGGGTTTCTTCATCTATATTTGTGAGTTCTGTCTCCTTGGTCAATTTCTTCTTTATGATGCCTTGGAGTCTAGAGCTTCTTCTCAGCTTTGGAGGATTCTCATCCTCTTCATTAATACCTTCACTTTCTTTCTTTTTCTTTCCTCTAGCCTTAATTTGTTTCCTAATTTATGTTAACTTCTCAGAAATTAGTTCTTTATCTTCTTCCTGTGGTGGAATGTCAATTCTATTTTCAACGACCACGCTAGTTTTCTTTCTTCTACTTCTCCTAGAATTTTCTTGCTTAGGTGGTGATTCTGGTTGTTCTTGAAAATGATTCATTATAAGGAAATATTCCCAATTGTCTCTTATGCTCTTTAAGTAAAATTCAACCAATATTTTCACTAAACCATGATGATGTAGAGTGGTTTCTAAAATTTGGATTATCTTTTGGACATTAGAGGCCATTATGCTTAGACTATTTAGCAGAAATTAAGGTAGGTTGATCTCTCTGTTTTCTAGAAAATTCATTAACAATCTGATATGATAAATATACATGGTTCCATACCTTCCCTCACAAGTTATAATTTTTTTCAAAATCAGTAGCATGTTTCTCCACTTACTTTTTAGAGCAGTACTTGGAATTCCCTTTCTAAAGACTGAAACATCCATACCTGTATTTTTAAGTATCCCATTCCATGACTCGTTATGAAATTATTTGTTCTTGAACCACTACTCTCCTTGCCTAGGAATTTTTGTTGCTTCAGCCAAGAATGATTTCGTTATTGTGAATTTGATGTCTCCAATCTCCACCTCAATCCCATCAAAAGATATGGAAAATGATTTGGTAGTTTCCTTATGGAAGCCATCAAAATTTTCTATAAACCTCAACCATCCAGCTTGTTGTAGTAGATCTCTGACTTGTGGATATCCTTCCATGTATTTGACTCCGACTGGCTCTGTTCTGACAATTAGACCCATTCTTCTTCTATGCAGAGTATCTTTGCCCTCAGAATTACCCCTCTGTGTTTGAAAATGGATTGGTTGTAGAGTTTTATGGAGGTGAATGAGCGATGGAAATGAACTAGCTATGGGAAAAAGATGAAATGATTTACGGATCTGGTGGAGGGTTTATAGTAAACTATAGGGAATGAGTGAATGATATGGTCTTAGAGAGACGTGGCCTAATAGGTTACGTTATGACTATGACCGTTAGTCATTAATCAATGGTTTTAATGATGGATCGTTGTGAAACGTTAGATGAGGGATATGTCTGAGATTCATTATGATGAGGATTAATCAATTCGAATGATAGGTTGCCAAGGGAAATATAAATGTACACATTATACATATTTCATGTTTTAATTTTTGTTATTAAAATAAATTCCTACATTTTACCTCAGAATTTGACCTTATTGTTTGTTTTTGCTTGTTGTTGTTCCTTAGGTACTCCTTTTGTAGCATGGTGATATTTAGAACATATTCCTATAAACCTTTTTTCTTTTGCAATTATCATCTCTGTATTTGTTGGAGTGGTTTTCAGAATCAGATTAGCTACAAAATAGAACCAGCTACAAAATGTGAGTAGCTACAGAATGTGCCTGACTGCAGAATATGATCTGTCAAAAGAATATTAAATATGGATATCGAACATGAAATGAAATGGAATATGAATGTGGAGTGTAATAAAATGTTATGATGAAATGGAAGTGGAGTGAAAGTGGAGTGTAATGAATTTTCAATTTATGATTTGCAAATATGAACATTTATTCACAGAAAAGAGAAATGAAAGTATAGGATGTCAGAGAGTTATGATTTTCACCCTATAATTTCTGCATAAGTATGCCAATCATTGATTGGTTTTCATACTTATACTTTATTATATATATATATATATATATATATATATATAGAGAGAGAGAGAGAGAGAGACTAAGTTTGTGAAGAAGAAGAATTCTTCTTCACTAACTCCATATCAATGTTATCCTGAAATTTTATGACAAACTCTTCTTTTGAAAGTGGTTTATGATATGCTTTCAGCCTATGACCATTTACAAGAAGAGATACCTTTTCTTCATCTATTGTTTTGATCTTTACTACTCCATTTTCAAAGACTTTCTCAATCTCATATGGTCCAGGCTAATGAGTCTGGAATTTCCCTTGAAAATCCTTAAATTTTGAGTCAAACAAGAGTGCCCAATCCCCTTCTTGAAACTTTTTCTCTTTGATATACTTGTCATGCCATTTAGTCCTTTGCTGCTGGAATATACTGGTTCTTTGGATGGCATCTTGTCTGATTTCATCTAGTTCATTAATTTCTCCAGTCTATGCTTTTGTGCTTCTGTCAAATCAAGTCCCAATTGGACTGCCATCTTGAAAGTTTTGATCTGAAATTCCATAGGAAACAGGACTTGCTTCCCATAAACAAGTTCATAAGGAGTATGTCCTGTTGTGTTTCTCCATGTAGTTCTATAGGCCCATAAGGCTTCAGGAAGCCTTTCTGCCCAATCTCTTCTATGTAGATGAACAGTCTTAGTGACAATTCCTTCAATCACCTTGTTGGTAGATTCAACCTGACCATTTTCTTGTGGATGGTAAGGGGTAGACTTCCTGTGCTTGATTTTGTAATTTTCTACCATCTTTTGCACTATATTTGATGTAAATTAAGTGCCTTGTTCTGTTACAATTTCTCTTGGAACACCAAAACGAATAAATATATCCTCAAAAAGAAAATTAACTACAGATGTTTCATTAGCAAAAGATAATGCTTTAGCCTCTACCCATTTAGTGAAATAATCAGTGCATACTAGGATATACTTCTTTTGTTTATATGGAGGATTTATAGGTCCAAAAAAATCCAGGGCCTATTTTTCAAAAGGTTCAATAAGTATCTGAGGTTGTAATGTCATTTCATTTGAAGGAGCAGGTTTCCCTACCCTTTGAAAATTGTCACACCTTTTGACATATTATTTGGCATCTTTGAAGATGGATGGCCAATAATATCCTAAATGAAGGATTTTATAGGTTGTCCTCTTGTCAACAAAATGTCCACCACAGGGTTCGTCATGACATGCCTTAAGAATTTCAGGCATTTCATCCTCTCGAACACATCTTCTGATAATAAGATATGCACCTGTCTTATACAATTCATTAGTAATCCATGAATATTTTGCACTAATTTGAATGATTCTTATTTTCTCTCTAGCATGCATATTTGAAGGTAATTTCCCTGTAACTAAATAATTGGCAATATCTACAAACCAAGGAGTTTGAGTAGTTATTCCAAAGAGATATTCATCAGGAAATTTATCCCCAACTGGAGTGTTGTCTTTGATATTTTTAATTGTAGACAGAAAATCAACAACTGTATTTTGTTTTCCAGGTATGTCTAGAATAGTAATGTTGAATTCTTGTAAGAGCAATAACCATCTTGTAACTCTGCTATTAGTAACAGATTTATTCTTTAAATACCTAATTGCAAAGTGATCTATGTGAACAAAGGTTTCATAGCCTGTTATGTAATGTCTGAATTTGTTGATAGCATGAACAACATCTAAGAATTATTTTTCATTTACAATATAATTCAACTCTGGAGGAGTCAAATTTTTACTAGTGTAATATATGACATAAGGGATCAGGTCTTTTTTTCCTAACACAACTCCTAGAGCTGTGTCTGAAGCATCTGTTGATATATGAAAAGGTAGTTTCCAGTTAGGTCCTCTTAAGATAGGTGCTTCAGAAATTTTTGTTTTTAGAGTTTTAGATGCTAATTGGCAATCATGATTCCATTTGAATTCACAATCCTTGGTAAGTAATTTGAAGAGTAGGGATGCTATTTTGGTAAAAAAAATTATAAATCTTCTATAATACCCTGTGAATCCTAAAAAACGTCTAACATCCTTTTGGAAACTTGGAACTAATAGTCTTGAGATTACCTCAACTTTTGATTTATCCACTTTGATTCCATCTCCTGAAATATGATGTCCTAAAACAATCCCTTCAGTAAACATCATGAAAAAAATTTCATGACTCAGTGAAAGGTTTGCTTCTTTACATCTTTTTAAAACTTTCTCCAAGTTTTCTAAAGCTTCTTCAAATGAATTCCCATAGACTGTAAATTCATCCATGTAAACTTCTACAAAATCATGTATTAGATCAGAAAATATTCCTAGTACTGCCCTTTGAAATGTTGCAGGTGCATTGCATAATCCAAAAGAAAGTACTCGGTAGGCATAAGTTCCCCATGGATAGGTGAATGTGGTTTTATCCTGATCTTGAGGTGCAACTTGAATTTGATTGGAACCACTGAAACCATCCAGGAATGAGAAATACTTTTTTCCTGCTAATGTATCTAACACTTGATCTATAAAAGGTAAAGGAAAATAATATTTAAGAGTAGCTTTATTCAATTCTCGATAAACAATGGAGACCCTCCATTTACCATTTTTCTTGGGTACAATAACCAAAGGAGAAACCCAATGACTGTCTGAAATTGGATAGATAAATTTGACATTCAGCAATTTTTGCAACTCTTCTTTCACAATTTCCCTAAGATTTGGATTCATCCTTCTCTGAGATTGTCTGATAGGTTTACAATTTTCCTCTATGTAGATGTGATGAGTGCAAGTCTTAGGACTAATCCCTTTCATGTCAGTGTATTCACATGCATATGCAGATGAATTTTTTTGTAATGTTTTGATTAGCTCTTCTTGTTGTAATTTTTCTAGGTTTTTGTTTATGTTCAAGGTTTTTCCTGGAAATATTTCAATTGTAGAGCTACCACATTCTTCCATGGAGTAGAGAGACATCTGCCTAGATGACAAATATTCAATATTAGATATTTCTTGGAAATGACCATGTCCATATTATGGTGATGATTCATAATTTTCTAAAGTATTCAAGATTTGACTATCTTCACTAATGTTTGAAATAGTAAAGAGAGGTTGTATATCTTCTTCAGCATCAATCCATTATTTTTCATCTATCTCTGTGATTGTTCTTGCTGGAGGATATAAAGTGAATTTCTTAGTTGAATTTCCATCAGAGATGTACATATTACCAGATCTACAGTTGATGAAAGCATCAGTTGTAGCCAACCAAGGTCTTCCTAGTATAAGAGGATGTCCTCCTTGATTATTTTTAGGAGTTAAAATCATAAAATAAACAGGATACTCCCAAGAATCTAAGGACACTGAAATATCTTCTAACACGCCATCTGGTTTGATTACAGACCTATCTGCTAACTATAGTAATGTAGGTGTATAAAGAAGATTAGGAAGCTTAAGTTGTTCCATGGTTTGCTTGATCATGATGTTTATTGTTGCTCCTAAATCAATTAATGTGTTTGGAATTTCAATTCCATTGATATGTGTTTTGACAACTGGACTTCCGGGATCTAGATATTTTTGAATGGCAATCTTTCCCATCATTATGTCTATTATTTTTCCTACCAGTTGAATTTTTTTTATTTCCTTTATTTTTCTTCCTGGTTTCTTCATACTCAACTCCTTTATGGTTTTAGCTAAGATTGGAATTTCCTTGATGGCTTGTAACAATGGAATTTTAATGCAAACATTTCTCAATTCATCTAGGAAATCATAATTAGGCAACATACTATGTTTTTCTATACCTCTATCAATTTGTAATCTTTCAAGAAAAGGAGGTGTAGAAGTAGATGTTGATGGTTGCTCTAACATAGGATTTGAGTTTATTGGGTCTTTCTATTTTTCATTTTCAATGTTTTGGTTTTTATGAGATGTTCTCTCTTCAAAACTTTTATTAAATTGTAAAGAATCTTCCTCAGAATTGTCTTGTTCTTGAATTACTACAGAAGGTTTCCTTTTTTCAAGTATCTTTCCAGATCTAAGTTGAACATCATTAAGATCTAAAGGAGTGATTAAATAATTTGGAAATTGTTGACCTTCTATCATATAGGTATTCTGAGGATTTTTATTATTGGGGTTTGTTACTGGCTGGGCAGGTAATTGATTTAGTCTTTGGGGGAATGGCAGTGAGAGTTGTGGATTTTGATTTTGAGGTTGAATTTGGGGTCATGGATTTTGTTGAGGATTGTGTTGGGGAGGATAATTTGGATAAGATGGGTAGGATGGAGGATACTAATAGTACTGGGAGAATATTCCAAGAGGAATTTGAATCCCTTGAGTCCAAGGTTGGGATTGATTTTGAAATTGAGGCCAAGGTTACTACCAAGAATTCCAATTTGGTGGGGGTTGATTATATACTTGGTTGTTAAACCCTTGAGTTTGAGGCCCCTGCCAAGGTCTTCTAGAGACCAAAAAAAAAGAGATTCTGTAGGATTTGCAGTTGTTTCTTCTTGAAAGATAGCCTTAAGAATAGGAATTGAAGGACAACTCTTGGTCTCATGGTTCTCTGAAAAAATCACACAGGTTTCTATTACTTTTGCATCAAGAGGAAATTCTCGCAAATCATGCTTCTTTCTGCATTTGGGACAGAAGATTGCTAAGGCATCAGTCTCAGCTTTCTACTTTTTTTGTAGCTTAAGGGTGTCTATTTGCTCACTAAGACTCCCGAGAATGTCAGTTTTGAATTCATCAAGCATGTTTCCAATTTCAGCCCTACTTACTATTCCAGTTGCAGACTTGTTTACCCTAGCTAGAGCAGGATCTCTTGGTCCTTTCAAAAATTTTGATTTTCCTCTTGAGAGATTAATACATAGTTGCCCAATATCCGCTAATGGAAGTTGAGATATGTCTCCCTTCCCCATCATGTTAAGGATATCTATCCATTCATCTCTAATTGTTTTCAATAAAATATCTTTTAGAGTATCTTGGTCTAGATTCTCCATCTTTGCTCTCTTAATGTTATAGTTGAATCTTTCAAGTAAATCTTCCAAATTTTCATCCTCCTTTTGCATCATTTTTAAACACTTCCTCTTTATGGTTAACAGGTATACAATAATCCAAATAACTTTCTATAAATGCTTTCTTCATACCATCCCATGTCCTGATAGACCTATTGATTAGACTCATGAACCATTTTAAAGCTGCTCCTTTCAATGTTGAAGGAAACAATTTGAGTTTTTGAGCATCTTGTAGATAATCATATTTTTTGCACAAGACTTCAAATAAAAATAAAAATGTCTCAGGGTCTTCACTTTTTAACCCATGAAAGTTTGGAAGAACAAAGGGTCAGATATTTTTCATGGTAGCATTTGTCTCTTTATCTATTATAGGGAATCCAAAGGAACTTTCAATTCCCCTTCTACATCTACCTCCTTCTGCATTTCCTCTACCTCTTCCTCTATCTCCTCCTCTTGCTCCTCCTCTACCTCTACCTCCTCCAAATAGTAAGTTATTTCCATTAAATATTTCACCTTCTCCTTCTCCTCCTTCTCCTCTTCCTGCCATGATAGATTCTTCAGAGCTGATATAAGGTTCAGCTTGGAGGGCTAACTTCTCTTCTGGTTCTTATATCAATGGTATGTTGAAGAAGGGTTCCTCTTCTTCCTCTTCACTAGGGATTTCTAGCTCTTCAGCTGGAATATCTTCCCCTATAGAAGTGAAAAAGGTTATTCCCTCTGTTGGAGTTCTAGGATCTTCTTCCTCCAAGACTGCCTTAGTGGATGAAGTGGGAGACCCTTCTAACTGGATATATGATCTTAAAACTTCATCAAGCCTATGACCAGTATAGTATGGGATATGAGTTTGAGAGGGATTTGTACAACATCTTAGCCTCGGTGGAGTGAGTGGTGTTGTAGGAATTAAGCTTCTGCCTCTTACAAATATTCCCCTAGAGTCTCTTTCTCTATGCATATCATTATTTTTGGGATTTAAGAAATAAGGCTACCTAGTTACACTTCCCTGGCAACGACACCAAAATGTTTGGTCAATTTAGTGTTATAAATTCCCTACATAAATTATCGACCAAGGCTTGTAAACTGATGAAGTGTGGTGCACTATATGTGCCTAAGTGACCTTTCTCTTACTTTGTTGTTTGTGTTTTTCTTATTGTTTTTGGGGTTTTTTCTTTTTAATCCTTAGTGTGCTACCTTAGGCTATTAGAAAAGTTAAAATGAATCTAAATTGCAAAGGAAGAAAAGGAAGTGTTATGAAACTAAGTTAATTTGATATAAAAGAAACCAAAGTTTATGGGCTAGTTCTAAGACCTAGTTTTGATCAAAAATGTAAAGTATGTAATTCAATTAGTGATTAAACCTAATCCATGGATCTATGACTAAAATAAGATTGAAGACAAAATTAAAGCAGGGAAATGTGTCAACTGTTGTACTTTAGGTTGTTTCAACATTCAATGATTAGGTCAAAACCCTATGAGATGAAATCAATTGTTTGTAGCTTAGTTTCTAAAGTCCTAAGATAGAAAACAGAGAATGCTATTAAAAATCACCTAAGATATTTTAGTTACTCCATTTAACCAATATGTAGAGAGTGACCCCTTTGTGGCAATGTTTCTAAGCAACCATTACATCTGTCTAAACTAAAGAACTACAATAACTTTGTAAAATGAAATAACTCAAACATTGCATTACATATAATCATTTAACCATCCATGCTTAGTATATTCAGGTTATTTTCTTTCAGAATGATCTTTAAGAAGATTATTTTGTTGCAATGAAATGAGGATCTTATAACTAAAACCAACTAAGCGAATAATTGACTTATCAGTCTCATCCAACTGTGAATCTTGTGGCCTCTTAAAATGGCTTCGGAAAAATCAATTACACCTTTAGTTCTTAGCAAGAAAATGACAAGAAATGAAATGTATTACAAAACTAACTAAATGAACAATTGACTTATCAGTCTCATCCAACTGTGAAGCTTGTGGCCTCTTGAAATGGCTTCAGAAAAATCAATTACACCTTTATTTCTTAGCAAGCAAATGACAAGAAATGAAATGTATTCAACCACTGCACTTATAAGACATTTAACCATTCAATGTAAGATTTAAAATATGGGAAAAATGGTTTTCATGAATGTTTAATTACACACATGAAATGACAGCTAGTTTCTAATGAATTTGAAAAGGCAAAACAGTAAACTAAACAACCATGTTTCTCAGCACTTCCATATTTATTCCAATCCTGAAGATAGGAGTCCTATATCCTTGAAACGTTTCGGAAGGAAAATCTCCATAGTTGCATTTAAACTATTAAAAACTCGAAATTAAACATGAATAGAATTGAAGAAAACTAACTAGAAAGAATTAAAAACCTCCTTACCATCAGGGGCCCTCTGCTACCAAGTTGGTTAACTCCTTCGCTTTTCAGAAACGTAATCAAACCAGCATCTGGGAACTGAAATTCTTTATTGAAACAGAGTTTTAGAAAATAGATTATTTCACTGTAATTCTGAACTTGTGCTACAAAAACTTAACTTGTTCTCGGTTCTATAGAACCTCTATTTAAAGGTAATTCGCATAACTAACTATGAAGAAAAATAGCTATAGGTGTATCTTTGAATCATAATCAAACTAGGACTTTTAGGACTCATGATTTTCTACGAAGCAAATCAAGAGTCCTAATTTTTGTAGGAAACGGTCTTTGACTTATAGCTTTGACCATATGGTTAGGCACCTCCATATGTCGATTTGGTCCATATGAATAGGATGAAATCTATGTAGGAGGTATTTTGAGAACACCCATGTGGCCCGCTCCTTCAACTGATACCTGTAACATGTTTAACCACAAGAGTAGCTACGGAACACACAGTCAGCTATGGAACAGGTTGCATTTTGTAGCTAATCTGCAAAAAATTATCAAAATAGAAAAAATCATGAAAATACAATATGTCAACCATTTGTATGTATCCTTGAGAAAAAACTTAGCATTCTTTACTGATTAGAGTTTATGAAATAATGGAAAAGAGGTGAAATGAGATGGGAAAAATGTAAAGGAGAGGGTAATTCTGGGGTTCAACAGAAGGGTTTGGAATAGGGAATTTAATTATAGTTTATCGATCTGGAAGCCTAGGAAAATGAAGCACCTAGGGCTTAGGTTTTGCGGATGAAAGGATTATGGAAAGGGGCTTATGTGATATAGGGAGTAAGGATAGGGTAATTATGATGTGGGAAAGGAATGAAAGTGCTAGGGAGTGAAATTTTGATATGAAATTGGGATTTAGGGAATGACTAGTGTTCCAAACTTAAAAATAAACACCAATTCTTTAAACAATCTCAAACACCAACAAATTCATTTGATGAGGAGAGGAATGGATTTAATGGCAACTTACTTGATTGCTTGAGGTTGTGGAGTGCTTTTGCTAAATATTTTAAAGTGATAGCACAAGTTTTGGTGTTTGCTGTGGAAAATGGTCAAATGCGCAGTGCAAAGAGGAAACGCGTAGCACACTTAACAAACATGCGGTGCACTAATAAAACGTGAAGCACACTAAGGAAACACGCAGCGCAAAGAGAAAATTCGCAACGCAAAGATCAAACGCGCAGCACAACACATAGGCACATAGCACCATATTCCAAGACACGTTTGGAGGCCTTTCCGAGCTCCAAATTGATCTCCTGATAGCTCATTGGCAAGATATCTCTCTTGGCTAAAAAATGGACCTATCAAGTGCTGAAAATGATCAAGTATAGCCCCTCAAAAATCAATTCTCCCAAGACTGGTCAAAAAGTGAAAAATGAGGGTGCAAAAATGAAGTGTGCTCTTGCAGGAAACCTTTAGAGGCCTTCCTCAACTCCAAATTGAGCTCATGATAGCTCATTGGAAATAAATTCCAGTATTTTTTTCATTTTACTTATCAAGAAATTAATTTGGACATTCCATCAGGGAGAAAAATAGATTTTCCTAAAGTCGCTCCATAATTGTAGGGAAAACAGGGGATCTTGTAGAGGGAGGTGAATGAAGGGGTTAGGGGTTGGATAAATTATTTGAGAAATTTTGGGGGATAGGGATAGATGTTAGAGAGTGTGGGGAGGAGGAAGTTCTATAAATTAGTGAGGGGAAGGGGCCCAAAAGGAAAAAACACAACCCTAACCTAGGAAGGTGTCAAAAGTGTAGCAATAGGCTAGGGTTTGTAGGAAAGTGAGGGAAATGAGATGAATGGGCTTGGGAAAAGGTTAGGTTAGGTATATTAAGTGTATGTGAGTGAGATATAGATGGATGAGAGTTAAAATGAGCCTTCCCTTAGTCTTTTATTTCCTTTATACCTTGTTTAAATTTTCAAAATTGGTCTTAGGACACACATTTTCTTTCTCAAACTTGCTTGTCTTTTACAATTTACCTTTGAACTTGATCTTCTGATTTGATCTTGTTGGTGGATTTGGAAACATAATGAATTTGAAACTTTTCCTTTTGGCTGATGGAAATTTGAACTTGCAACACCTAGAACCATGAGAATTATTATATATTAAAACCATAAAATTACATTTTTGCTTGAAAATTCATATTAAAAACTATTTTGCTGATGAAATATTGTTTATTTTTAATCCTTCACTTGCTATTCTTTTATGTAGGAGATGTTGTTTTTATTGAGACCCTGGAAATCCTAACTGGCCTAATGGAACCTTGAAAAACCATAGAAATCTAATGGAACCTTGAAAGACAGGATTTCATGATAACTTTGACCTCGTGATTGATGTAATGGCATGATGACATTAACTTTATGGATGAGGTACAATCAGAAAGGTATGAAAATATGCCAGCAAGTAATAAAATTTTTGAAAGAGTGATGATTTTTGGACTTGGGGCTACCATCAGTGACTAATTTTTTGCATGACCTAGTGGAATGATAAAAAAATTCTGAGTGGGACTCCTAAAATGATATGAAAAGAGGATTTTGATCACTGATGGCAGGATGCAAGTACTAACACTAACATTGGCCTTATTGGGGATGATAGCTCTGAATGAGGTGTCAAGAACCACAGAACTTTGGATTTTTCATATCAGTGCCTCATCCATTGGGCCAATACGGTCAAAAACTAAAACTAACTGAATACTGAAAACTTGACTCAATAAATTGAACTGACTCAGACTAAACACAACTGAAAAACTAAAAAAGATGCTCATAATTGATCTTATTCAGCAAAACCTAATCTAATTGATCCATTCATCACCTGATCAAGTGAAATGGAAAAACCAATACAACCATGTAAGCATTCTGGTTGATGTTTGAATTCTCCGCGAGTGCTTTCTCATGAGCGAAAAGAGAGAAATACTAAAAGGCAACTCCCATGAAAACTTGTCAACAGATTGAATCTTAATGAAATTTCAAAGCATGAGCCCACCGGTTGACCTCAAGAATGTTGCAAAAGGATATTCTTAGGAATATATATTGATTTAAAGCCCATCTAATTCATTACTTCTCTGCTTTAGGTAGTTTTCGTACCTTGATTTTAAATTTTTCACAAAATATGTGCTTTCTTCCCTTGAAGACTACAACAAGTTGACAAAAGGATCCTAAAACTCGTGAATAACCAATTTTTCCTGATGATCAACAACAAAACAAGAATATTCTTCATTACTCTCTTGATATGGCTGCAAATGTTTGAATGAGCTTTGTAATGAGACTACTGCTAAAAATGATAAAGAAACCGGCTGTCGGATCAAGTTTATATCAACACTCTTTTCAGGCTCACAGTTAGCTAATGGAGAAGGACTTTTACTGTAGATATCATCCAACACATCAACTATAGGGTCATGAAAAACTTGAAAATACTGTTTCAACCTATTTTCCATTGTTTCTAATGAGATTGCGTGACTTTCTACATGCTGCTCATCCTTTTATTTAGAGAAATTATGAAAGTTTTCCTTCAAAAACTGACATGCTTCAAAACATAATGGTACAAAATCAGCTTGGATCATTTGATCATATGTTTCAACTTCTGAGCCTTCATCTGCAACTTTACATTCAATGGAACTCAGTGGCTGCAAATCTAGAGCTGAGGAGTCTTGATCAAGGATTTCATTTCCCTTTTGACTGTCAAGATAAAAACTTAATGACTGTTGATTTCTGATTACATGAAAGTTGTCTCTGATGAACTGAAATGAAGTAAAACAAAGAGGCAAAGATCCTTCACTTACTTCCAAATTTTTTGCACTTTCCTCCTCACTGCCATAGCTAATATGCATCGATTGATCACTGTATTTGAGCTGCTGAAACTAAACTTCCTCCTCCCACAAACCAGATGCTGATTGATTCGCAAGATTAGCTTCTGTTTGAAGAACATAATCTTCGTCATACTGATCAAACTTTGGAAAATCTTCAAAATAATGAATGTCATCAAACATACACATTATATCAATAGATTTTTTCTCCTTGGATTGATCTACAAATCCATTTTCTGATCTATGGTAGTTGGGATTAGCAGGAAAATGCTTAAAGATATAAACTTCTTCTTCTTCTGCAATAAGTGAGACATAGTGATCTTGAATGGGAAATTCATCTCTCATGGTAATCTTTTGCATCATTTCCTCTACTGTACTTACCAAAATGTCGAGCTTTACCTCTGAAGATGTCAAGTTCTCTGCAATGTTCTCCCTCTCTTATTCCTTCATATTTTCCTTCTGAACAACAGATTAGCCTCTACATCTAGTGCACTATTCTACATCTCTTCAAGTGTTGCGAGGTTCCTTTCTTTCAGCTGAAACTCCATTTCCGGATCAAAGTCATCTAGGTAATGTAAGATATCTGAGTTAGGAGGAGGTTTTATTTTAGTAGGTATCGAATAATAGACTTGATTGAATCTAGCAGAAAACAGTTGTATTGTCTCCCCTAGCTATATTTTCTGCTGGTTATACTTTTCTAAAATCAGGAAAAGGTTTTCTTTGACCAACCACTTGTTGAGGAAAACTTTGACAAACTGCGTGAAATCTGAGATGCTCACATCAGGCAGGTTTTTGAACCAACTCTTGACTTTTCCTTGCAAATAAAGATCAAATAGCCTGATACTGGCATCCTCTTCGTCAAATTCAAAAAGGTCGAGGAAAGTCTCAAAATTGTGCATATGTCTCTTAGCAATGATGTTGTCACATTCACCATCAAACCTTGGCAGATATGGGTAATGAATTTTATGGAAATCATGGAGTATAGGAGGTAAGATGAGTGGTTTGTATCTATCTAGAATTTGACGAGGTGTAGGAGTATGTACAGAAGTTATAGGATCAGTCTTGATCTCTTGAGGTTCATCCATTTGAAGATGGTCATCATATGATTCGAAAAAAGGGTTTGGACCAAGATCAAAGGTGTATGGGAAATTTTTATTTACAACCTTTAAAGGAGAGGAATCTAGTAAAGGTCCATGATATTTTCTCAAACATAATATACCTTGGAAAACTTTCTAGACATTCTCGGGAAAAGAGATGAAAAATTTCATGATAAAGAACATGATGTCTTAAATGAAAGTGCAAGTTGAATACCTGATCTTCCCATGTTTTCCTTTCATATTTCTTGGCAAGGTTAATCCTCTAGTGGAGTCTTTGGATTTGATTTCTAAATTGATTTGGGGTTTCCAAGTGAATGGTACAGCCTTCCTATGTGTCCAACTGTTGTTCACCATCAACAATTAGATATAAACTTTGTCGTTCTTTCCTAGGGTAGATATGATATTTTGTTCCTTGGCAACGACACCAGTATGTTATCACTATGCCAAATTTCTAAGTTTGAAGAAGAAATCCCAACAAAGGTAACCACAGACCAATATTTTGGCTTGGTATCTAGCCCTACCAAACAAGAGAGGGCTCTCTCACAAAGTCACAGCCAAGAGGGCTGGAGAATTAGGTTTTTAGGCTAGGTATAAGTACAAGAGTTTGATTTGGTTGAAATTGGGTTGCTAGATGGGTGAATTATGTCAAAGAGTCTAGGTCAGGGTAAATAGGATTAGGGTTGAAGAGATTCAATGGGTCAAGGTAGGTAGAAAACCTAACACCTTAGGGTTTCATAAGTGGTGTGGATCAAACAGGTGAGGAGCTAGAAAGAGAAAGGCTAAGCATGAATTCTTTCTAAACTGGATAAGATGGACAAACTATGAAGGTTTTCCCAAAAGAGAGCATGTGATATGAATTATATTTCTCTAACTTGAAAGTGATCATACAATAGACATGAAATGGGAAATGGACCAACAATACATTCATACAAATGAAACAAGAGAAGAAACAATGCTAGACAACCATACCATACGTATCCCAAAGAAATAGCTGCAACACTTTTATTAAGATCCTGCCAAAATTATTACAATAGAGTCTCTGATCAATATGCCAACATCCAACTGATTCCAACCTGTAAAATGACTAAAAAAACTACATGATATAGGCCTCAAACAAACTCCTCCCAGCCTCAAGGGTTGAATCCATGAGAGGAGAAGCAGTTCCACCAAAGACTGAGCTGAAATTTGAAGTGTATGGAGGTCAAAGTGACTCGAATTCCCCAAGATAAAAAGTCAAATTTGCACAAAAAGTAAGAAAAATCAGACAATTGTCAAATGTGCAATCCCTTTGTCAAATACGCCATCCATGTTGCTGCCTGATTTTGGGTGCCTTCCCGATATCCAAATTGGGCCTAGGATAGCTCGTTGGAAATATTATCCTATCTAATTTCCAAATATGCCTTTATTTTGTAGAATTTAATTTATTTTACCTGTCAAAAATGGATTCTCCCAAGACTACTCAGCATGCACCGCATAAGAAAAAAGTAGGCAGAACATTGATTTTTTGAGTGTTTTTTCACCTTTTCACCTTCCAGTTGTCCAAAAAAAGGCTAGAAAAGTGGTTTTCCTGCATTTATTCATCATTATTAATCCAATGGTGGTCTTATTTTGTCCAATAGATTCCTCAAAAAAAAGCGCAGCGCCTAAGGCATTGCGTGCCTAGCATTCCAGATGTGCAAAAATTTTGAATTTTCTGGAAACATTGGCCTCCAAGATGGAGCGATATCTCACTAACCATGAGGTGTTTTGAAAACCTAAGAGAGGTTTTTGTTCTTTGGCATGTTTTGAACAAAAATTTCCTCTAGTTTCTCCAAATTCTTTTTTTTTTCCACAATCTTCTCTACAAAAAGGTGTCTCAAACAAGAGTTTGCATAGGCAAAAAAATAGGTCATGAAGATGTGAATGAATCTCATTATGTAATACCTGCATAAAAAGTGAGATATTTTTTTGTACTTTGATATCTTAGGAACACAAACCTCCTCCAGTTTCCCAAAATTCCTTTTTTTTTTGCCACAATCTATTCTGCAAAAGGTGACCAAACATGACATTTTTGGGAAATGTGCCTTTGAAGAGTTTTTCAAATTTTCCCAATTTTTTTTTAAATTTCCTAAAAATTGTTTCAGACTTACTTCATGGAGACCTGATATGGTATGTTGTAATGTTCCAAATTTTTCTTCAATAAATTGGAACATTAATTTTTGTCTAAATTCATTTAGGAGATGAATAATTGGGAAAGGAGGCCCAATAATAATAAAAACATAAATGAAATCCCTCTAGTATGAAAAGGGATCAGCCATGGAACTAGATTTCACACCCCCATGTGTGAAAAGAGACATTTGCACAGAGGTTTGACCAAGTCAACCAGCGCAGGGTATGAAGGGGAAAGCACTACATGGACAACGTAGGAGGGAAGCTTCTAAAGGAAGGGAAACCCTAATTCGAAGTAGGGCCCATAGAGAGCATTCATTTTCTATATATGGAGAGGAAGAGAGCCATTTCCAATCATGGGAATTTATGCATTTTGAATCTGGTCATTGCGACTTTGAGCATGTTGGTTGTTTAGCCTGTCTACAGTGCTGTTTAGTGCACTGAGTGTCTCCATTCGGAGATCTCGCTCTCATCCCCGGGGGACTTCGAGTGCCTGCTCGGGTGAGGTATTCCCGTCAGTATTTTGGTAAGAGAATCGATCCTCTATATTTGTGGAGGAGCAGCACATCTATTGACTGCGCAGCATCTGTGGAGGAGCAGCGCGTCTATTGACTGCGTAGTCCTGAGTGGGAGGACGCAGTCCGTATTGGGGATTTCTGGATCAGCGGTGATCATATTATTGAGGATCTAGACAGTGGTGGCATGATCAGTGGGAGGAAAGGATAGATCCGCAAGGAGGTATTCCTAGACAGCTACATGGCCATTTTCAGCAAGCTAGAATGCAGACCTGATACACAGCCAGTCCATGCAGCATTCTGAGAATAGATCTTAACTTGCCTTGTGCAAGTTTAGGTGCTATCTCTTTGATCACCTCTTGTACACCTCTATATTTATCAGAATAATAAAATGGCTCAGTGTTCTCTTGGTATTTCTTGAGTATCTATGCATGTTTTATATACATGCTATTGCGTGCTTGCATTTCTGTTATTCCTTCCCTTTGCATTTCGATTTTTGTACCACTTGTTGTGTTTTCTCCCACACTCTTAGACAGAGTCTGGAAAGGGCCAGATAGCCTCCAGATCTCATCCTCTTTCAGAGGTGAAATATTTGGCAAATTCCCTCCCATTCCATCTCTGGTTGGATTCTGCTTGTGTTTTAGAGATATCCCTGAAAAGGGATATTACAGTGGTATCAGAGCATAGATCTGGCTCAGCCTATGGAGCTAGTAGTCTATGTCATTGGAAGAAAAACCCTACATCTGCCACAGAGGTAGGAAGTACAGAGATATTGAGCATATTTTGGAGAACACCTACAGAGAAGGAGACTATGTTCGAGTGGTGGACACAAAACAGGAGGATCATGCGGTAGAAGCAAAGTAGGGAGAGCCAATGATGGAGGATAGCGATTCAAAACAGTTTGGGGAAGCACTACTCAGATCAGTGCAGGATCTGGCGAGGCAGATAGAGGTGATGGGCCATAGATTCACGGCTGTGGAGGCTAGACAGTGTGAAACCTCAAGGGGTTTCCAGGTTGGTAAGGGGTCGGGCACATCTCACCATTTGCAGGAGCAGGTTACCGCTCCGCACCAGGCATCACATGCCCCCACTCGTGCCACTATGCCCACTTTCCTGAGTGAAAATATTGGGGCAGGAGCATAGGAGGAACCAGAGTCTGACCGCATAGGTGATTATTTTGCTGAGTACCAGGCAGCTGGGCAGGAGTTCAGGGATGCCATTTTATTCAAAGAATTTGTTCAGATCAAGCGGGACAACAGACCCTGCGACCATCATAGAGGACATCAACATTGTCATGATGGAGATTATTTCCGTGAATGGCAGTCCATGGGGGGAAACTTCAAAGCGGATTTTCCCTTCAGAGATTATTGCCAACTCAAGCAGGATGAAGGAGGAAGGAACAGTGGGGGGTCTAGCACGCAGAGTTCAGAGTTGCAGCGTACCACTAGGAGGACACCTTTTCCAACATATGATGGATCCACTGATTTCACGGTTCGAGATCGGGTGGAAAATTTGGATACCTCTTTCCAGCTTGACCGAATAACGAAGGGGGAAGCCATCAAAATGGCTACCTCGCACTTGGAGGATGAGCGCACACAAGATCATGGGGAGCATGTGGATACACCCGGTATGATGCAGGGGTCACCTATGTTGGAAAATTCTTTGACCATATCAGTTGACACCTCAGTAGAGAGAGTAGAGCTTGCCCCAGTAGTGCCATCCATTGAGGTGATTACCGGGGTAGTGTCCGCGTCTTCGAGTGGTAGCATCTTTCTTGGCTCAGCCTGTGAGTCTAAGCCCAAGAAGATCAGAACATTGAAAAAGATGAGTTTATTCTCATCTATTTTCATATCCAGAGGAGATGCATCCACCTTTGAGGAGGTCAAGAAGATTGAATAAAAAGAAGAGGAAGTACCATGCACTTCCTATTCTCATCAAGAAGAAGATATTGAGCATGGAAGATACTTGGATCATCAGATCCTCAATGATTACCTTGTTGAGTATAGATCTCAACCTAGAGCCTTCAAGGAGACTCTAGATTTTCTCATCTCATCCAACTGAAGGAAGAGAAGAGACCATGTAGCAGAAAATAAATCAAAGGCAATAGATTTCTGTTGTCTACCTTTGATGGGTCATCTAATGCAAGAACTTGGGTGATAAAGTTGGAGGCATTTTTCCTACTACATCCTGTAGCAGGGAAAGAAGCTGTTGAAATCTCAGCACTGCACTTGGAGGGTGAAGCCTATGATTGGTGGTGCAGCCACTTGAGCCATGCAAGGGTGAATACTTTTGCAGAGTTCACTAAAATGTTGATCCAAACCTTTGATGGAGAAACAGAAAAGAAAGAGAATATCACATCACCTCTTGAGGAGGCTTGTGATAATGCTGTCACACTCATGGAGGAGCAGCCACATGCATCAACAGTTGGGGCAGCCAACACTTTTGAGGAAGGGACTCTTGCAGCCCTGCAAGAAGTTCCAAATGCACATCAAGGTATGAAAAGATTTCCACATTCCATTGTTGCAGCAAATTATTTTGATCAATGTGGAGATTTAATTTTGCATGAACAAGGGTCAAATCCCATTGCTACTATAGAGCAGCTTGGTTGCATTTCACTGTGCAACATGGAAACACTCAAGAAGGAATCAAACCATCATTCTCATGAGCCATTGTTGGATTGTACATCACATTGGAGGTTGGGGTTTGAAGCCTTGAAGATTGATGGTAGACATCTTGGAGTAAGAAACCCTTTCTCCCTTCAAGATGACACTTTCTCAATGAGCTCCTCTCAGCTCAAAGACTATTGAAAAAAGGGAGGTCTCAAGGAGAGATCTCATCAGAGGTGCACTTCAACACACCATGGAGTGCAAAGATTTTCTTCCTTTCTCACAAGAGAAGATAGAAGATGGAGGACATCTTAAGATGGATAACATCTCTCATGCCTGTGTTGGGCATTCCTTGAGCCATACACATCATTATGGGAGGTTTTTTCATACCACCTATTTGATTCTTGATAGGGTCTCATTGATCCTTGAGAAGCTTACATTTCAAAATCCCATGAAGTGCAAAGACAGGAATTTGATTTGGGAGGATGGTAGCCCTCATGGGAGGAGTACCAAGATGAGGAGAAGAAGAAGGCATCCACAAGAGATTGAGTGGATTTGGTTGATGAGAAAGGAGCTAGGAGGCTACTTGCAGATCTATGATACTGGGCAGCAGGAGGCTTGGATGCGCTGGTTACTCTTCAAAGAGTTTGGCCATCGTTTGGCAAACACTCTTCCTAACGGTAAGAGGATGGGTACTCACATCAATGAGCAGCATAGAGTATGGATGCATGGTGTTGATATGATACTCATATCATTCATCATGTCTTCATCACATGATCGGTATTATGGAGGTATGGGGAGGAAGCAAAATTTCTTGTTGCTTTGCCTGTTTCTGGGAGAGAAAGAGCAGATTTGCTCTCACACTTTTCATGATGTTGCAGGAAGAGGAGATGGCATTATCTCTTTGGTCTTTGATGATTTGGGAGCTCTTCCATCTTGGGGAGTATTCCATATTTTTTGCAGCATTATTAGAGGAATCTTTGACAAGGATCATGTCAAAAAAAAGAGCTTCTTATTGACAGGAGCTTATTTGCATGAGCTTACAGCGCTGTCACTTTGGAGCAGAGGCTTATGGATGAAATTTTCCCAGCGGAAATGTGGAGGATCCATAACCCATAGGTTCCAGGATCATTTCATATTTATTTCACTTGATGATAAAAGAGGAGGTAATGATGATAGAGCCATCTACCACTATGGCATGTTCTTCTTGACTTGGGGGTCCAAGCACCTTCTTGCAGCACATGGTTCATTTTTCCTCATAGCATGCCAAAACACTATGGAGGATTCATTCATGGATCCATGTACCATCTTAATTATAGCATATGGTGAGAATTTTGTATATACATTCATTGATTTTCACACTCTTACCATTCTTATGCAGTGCATTGCTTCACAAGAGGGCAAGCTTGTCACATTGCTCCATGAGTTGTATTGGGCCAATATACATGATGGAGGCAGCCATATCTTTTGTGGCCATGGGAAAATGTTTTATCATCACTTGTATGTTCAGTTTATGCACTCTAACATGTATCATATGGGGACATGCATGATTAAACATGTAAGAAGAAACATTTTTCCTTGTACTTTCCTCAAGCAGCAACTTGTAAAACTGTGATGTACTTGTTTGGGAAGCTGTTGGTACCTTCTTGCACCACCTGAAACCTTCAGCATTCTCTTCATTCTATTACTGATCATGAATTCATTTGCTGATATAGATCATATTTTTATGAGAAGCATGACTGTGATGGAGACACATGAGTTGGATGTGTCTTTAAGTGGGAAAAATTCTCACATTTTATGCACAACATGTTCTAATGGGAGCATGAGAGTAGATATGGCCACCACAGCCACATGTTTGTTTCCTTTTGAGGTGGGCCATGAGGCTGATATTCATCCATTGTACAGCCATGGGCAAGTTCTTGATCATGTATTATTGTTACATTCAGTCATTTACTATCCTTTAGTAGATGTGATGAATCTTGTACATTTCTTGCCATGTAATTTTCTGAAGTTGCAGTGGCTGGAACTACGCTATATCCTTGTGAGATATTGTTTGCATCATGCATCATCATGTAAAACTTGCAGAAAAATTCTCCTTGGGATATTCTATTATGACCATGTCCTATTCATCATGGATAATATGTTTTGGGCCCGCCTGTTCTTCATTGTTGAAGGAGAACTCTTTGGAATATTTTTCTTCATTTTGCCATTTGAGGGCAATAATTTTGCATCCCAGGATCAGCCTACACTCTACACTTGTCATGAGTGGAGAGAAGGACAGCATTGGGTAAGCTATGATGCTTGACAAGTTCATATTTTCAGCCCGCCTTCATTACCAGAGCTTGAGGTGGAAGGATATTTTCAGGAGTTACCTTGTTGGGAGGTGGCTCATTTTGTTTGGATGATTGCTTGGGGATGGAGGATCCACATGAGGGAGATGTTCCTCACCATATTTCAGACTCCATGCCTTGAATGGAGACTTTCCAGTTCTATCCTTGCAGTTGCTTGGGGACAAGCAACATTTGGGAGGGGAGGACTGTAATGTTCCAAATTTTTCTTCAATAAATTGGAACATTAATTTTTGTCTAAATTCATTTAGGAGATGAATAATTGGGAAAGGAGGCCCAATAATAATAAAAACATAAATGGAATCCCTCTAGTATGAAAAGGGATCAGCCATGGAACTAGATTTCACACCCCCGTGTGTGAAAAGAGACATTTGAAAAGAGGTTTGATCAAGTCAACCAGCGCAGGGTATGAAGGGGAAAGCACTAAATGGACAACGTAGGAGGGAAGCTTCTAAAGGAAGGGAAACCCGAATTTGAATTAGGGACCATAGAGAGCCTTCATTTTCTATATATGGAGAGGATGAGAGCCATTTCCAATCATGGGAATTTATGCATTTTGAATCTGGTCATTGCGACTTTGATCACGCTCACTGTTTAGCCTTTCTGCAGCGCTGTTTAGCGCACTGAGTGTCTCCGTTCAGAGATCTCGCCCTCAACCCCGGGGGACTTCGAGTGCCTGCTTGGGTGAGGTAGTCCCATCAGTCTTTTGGTAAGAGAATCGATCCACTGTATTTGTGGAGGAGCAACGCGTCTATTGATTGCACGACATCTGTGGAGGAGCAGCGCGTCTATTGACTGCTCGACATCTGTGGAGGAGCAGCGCGTCTATTGACTGCGCGACATCTGTGGAGGAGCAGCGCGTCTATTGACTGTGCAGTCCTGAGTGGGAGGACGCAGTCCATATTGGGGATTTCTGGATTAATGATGATCATATTATTAAGGATCCAGATAGTGGTAGCATGATCAGTGGGAGGAAAGCACAGATCCGCAAGGAGGTATTCCCATACAGCTATACGGTTGTTTTCAGCAAGCTGGAACGCAGATATGATACACAGCCAGTCCATGCAGCGTTCTGAGAATAGATCTTAACTTGCCTTGTGCAAGTTTAGGTGCCATCGCTTTGATAGCCTATTATACTCCTATATATTTATCAGAATAATAAAATGGCTCAGTGTTCTCTTGGTATTTCTTGAGTATCTGTGCATGTTTGATATACACACTATTGCATGCTTGCATTTCCGTTATTCCTTCCCTTTGCATTTTGATTTCTATACCACTTGTTTTGTTTTCTCCCACACTCTTAGACAGAGTCTGGAAAGGGCCAGATAGCCTCCAGATCTCATCCTCTTTCAGAGGTGAAATATCTGGTAAATGCCCTCCCAGTACATCTCTGGTTGGAGTCTTCTTGTGTTTTAGAGATATCCCTGAAAAGGGATATTACATATGTTATGCTATCTTGGATGCATCAATGATAAAATCCAACTTACCCATCTCTTTTTGCTTGATTAGGGTTTGTAGTTTCGAACATCCAAGTCTAGGTTTTTAAACCACTTCTCACCTTGGTTGGGCATGTATGTGGCTAAGATATGGTATCTACTAAGAATATGAAATCAAAACCTGCAATGATGGCCTTGTCTCTTTTCAAATTTTTGGCAAACATGTCTGTGAGCTTCTCATGAAAACCTACCTCCTCCACACTTTGGACCATTTCACAAAACTTATAATAACCCACATTTTTGAAAACATTTGACTGTTAAGGGTAATGATATCAACTCCTTGGTGTCTAATGGCTAAAGACTTGAGACTCTTCCTCCTTTGTGGTGTCTTTTCTCCTCTCTTTCTTCTCCCTCACTGTAGTTTTTGTGTTCTTATTCCATGGTGTATTGGTGTTAAAACCCTAGGGAGATGTAATTGAATGGAAATGAAATGTTGGGGAGTGAGGAATGAGATAGTGAAATTTAGGGATATGGGGGGAAGGGGTTTATGATTTGAGGGGAGTGAAAGGGAGTAGGAATGTATAAGGGTTTGGAATAGGGAATTTAATTATATTTTAGGGATTTGGGATCTTAGGCAAATGAAGCACCTAGGGCTTAGGGTTTGGGGATGAAAGGATTAGGGGAAGGGGATTATGTGATATAGGAAGTAAGGATAGGGTAATTTTGATGTGGAAAGAGAATGAAAGTGCTAGGGAGTGAAATTGTGTTATGCAAATGGGATTTAGGGAATGACTAGGGTTTCAAACTTAAAAATAAACAAGATCAAACAACAACAAATTGATTTGATGAGGAGAGGAATGGTGCTAATGGAAACTTACTTGATTGTTGAAGGTTGTGGAGTGCTTTTTCTAAGGATTTTAAAGTGATAGCACAAGTTTTGGAGTATCTGTGGAAAACAGTCAAACACGCAATGCAAAGAGGAAACACGTAGTGCACTGAAAAAACTCATAGCACACTAAGCAAATGTGTAGTGCACTAAGGAAATGTGCAGCGCAAAGAGAAAATGTGCAGCGTAACACATAGGTGTACAACTCTATCTTGAAGGCCACTTTTGGAGGCCTTTCCAAGCTCCAAATTGAGCTCATGATAGCTTGTTGGAAATATATCTCTCTTGGCTACACAATGGACCTATCAAGCACTAAAAATGATCAAGTATATCCCATAAAAAATCAATTCTTCCAAGACTGGTCAAAAGTGAAGAATGAGGGTGCAAAAATGAAGTGTGCTCTTGCAGGAAGCTTTTGGAGGCCTTCCTTAACTCCAAATTGAGCTCATGATAGCTCATAGGAAATTTCTTCCAATATATTTTTCATTTGACTTATCAAGAAAGTCATTTGGACGTTCCATCAAAGAGAAAAATGGATTTTCCTAAAGTCACTCCAGAAGCATAGGAAAAACAAGGGATCTTGTAGAGGGAGGTGAATGAAGGGGTTAAGGGTTTTCTAAATTCTTGGGGAAATTTTGAGGGATATGGATAGATGTAAGAGAGTGTGGGGAGGTGGAATTTCTAGAAATTAGTGAGGGGAAGGGGCCTAAAAGGGAAAAACACATCCCTAACCTAGGAAGGTGTCAAAAGTGTAGCAATAGGCTAGGGTTTGTTGGAAAGAGAGGGAAATGAGATGAATGGGATTGGGAAAAGGTTAGGGGAGGTAGATGGAGTGTAGGTGAGTGAGATATCGATGTATGAGAGTGAAAATGAGCCATCCCTTGGCCTTCGATGGCCTTTATACCTTGTTTAAATTTTCAAAATTGGTCTTAGGACCCACTTTTTCTTTCTCAAACTGACTTGTCTTTTACAATTTACATTTGAACTTGATCTTCTGATTTGATAATCTTGGTGGATTTGGAAACATAATGAATTTGAAACTTTTCTTTTTAGTTGATGTAATTTTGAACTTGCAACACTTGGAACCATGAGAATCATTACACATTAAAACCATAAAATTACATTTCTGCTTGAAAATTCAAATTACAAACTATTTTGTTGATGAAATCTTGTTTATTCTTACTCCTTCACTTGCTGGTATTTTATGTAAGAGATGGTGTTTTTATTGAGACCTTAGAAACCCTACGAACCTAATGGAACCTTGAAAACCCTAGAAATCTAATGGAACCTTGAAAGACTGGATTTCATGATAACTTTGACCTCATGACTAATGTAATGGCATGATGACATTAACTTTATGGATGAGTTACAGTCAGCAAGGTATGAAAATATGCCAGCAAGTAATCAAACTTGTGAAAGAGTGATGATTTTTGGACTTGGGGCTACCATCAATGACTAATTCTTTGCATGACCTAGTGGAATGATAAAAAAATTATGAGTGGGACTCCTAAAATGATATGAAAATAGGACTTCGATCACTAATGTCTAGACGCAAATACTGACACTAACAAATGGCACCCTCACACCCATTATAACTTCCTTTTCCAAATAAAGATCATCTTTTTTTTAAATCCATGGGACATCACCTTCTTTGAAATACCAATTAGAGGGACCAGCCTCTCTTGTACTTTCTAATTATCTTGGCCAATGTTTCTTTTTAGTTTTTGAAGTAATAAGATCTTTCCTAACGGCCAATGTGTCACTTTGTTTCGATGATATGTGCCTCCATAAAGAATATGAAACATTTTTAAATATATGCATGGGATCTAATAAGTGGGTAATCTTCAAATGCTCCCAATATGGGAGGTTATAAAAGATAGATTTCCTTTTCATCCCAATGGGCAATTTCTCAACATAGGATTCGAAGAATTATGGATCATCAAACATAGGCTCCCCATTTGAATTGAACATTTCTATGAACTCCTTCTCCCTCTCTCTCTGATATGCTCTAAGCCATTCAGCTAGTGTCGTTACTGTAGGCCTTTGGGCTCTCTCTCATTTACCATTGAAAGCAGATGTTGCTCTTCTATAAGGCTGTTCTTCTAGGAGGAATACCCTGGAGCAGTCATACACTGGTTTTCATATGTTGTTGGACCATCAGGCTTTCAGAGAAGTTCAAAAACACGTACATCCATAATACCCTTTTGTTACAAGACCTGAGAAATTATTGTATACAATAATGCATGGCACGTTAAAGAATATCATGAAGATCAAAACAATTACAATGAATTAAATTAATATGTGAAACAATATTATTACATATATAAACAAATCAATAAACACGTAATTTTCCAGAGCAAACTCTTAAGCCTGGATAATCATGTGTCATGTAATCACATATGCCATACAATGTAAAACTCCTATATGCTACTATAGGTCTTGATACATTGTATACATTTATCCCATCCCATAATTCCTTCAATTCATCTACCAGTGGTTGTAAGTAGACATCCATATTATTCTCTTGTCTTCTACCAGGGACTATGAGAGCAAACATAAGATGTTCATTCTTCACGAAAAACCATGGGGGGATACTGTTATTGATCACTACTACATGCCAAATAGAATAGTTGGTGTTCTGGAGGGAATATGAGTTGATGACATCCATGGCTATGCTGAGTTGTAGACTTCGTACTTCATCCTTGAATTTTTTGGTCCATGTATCCTCTATATGCTTCATGGCTAGTGAATCTGTTGGGATTCGCATAAATCCCAACTCACTTATGCGTGAGGCATGCCATTATTACAACATAGCTAATTATTTGCAACAAAATAGCCTTTGAATCCTTGGGATTATAGGCATGTGCCTCAATATCTTAAGAGGAGGACCACGTGATTTACCCTTATTTTTTTATTTATCATACTTGTCATGCCCACATTTCAGACATATCTCTTTGTCTGCATATTCTGCTCTATATAGAATAAAATTATTTGGATATGCATGATATGATATGTACTCAATACCCAACATTTTCAACAATTTCTTTGCCTCTTCACAGCTACCAAGCAAGACATTATCACTCGGAAGAACCTTATAATTTAATAACCTGTAGCTGGTGGACAATATTAAATGTACAATTCCAATAATTATTAACGGTCATAAAATTTACCATTTGTAATGTTGATTGTGTGACAATATTTCTCAAAATATAAGGGACTTGATGGTCAATTACCTCAGAATTTTCGAGAAACATGCATTCGACAAGCCAAAATTTTCTTTCAAGTTGTATAGTAACATCGTTGTCCCCAACTAGGTAGAATTTGACTGATCGCTAGGTCCCATTAGCAGAACTTTCAGCCTAAAAGTGGCCTCCTAAGAAAAAATAATAAAATAAGAGTTATGAACTTTGAAGGGAAAAGAATAAAATTACTTTTTTTAATTGCATTTTTGGCTTATCTCCTTATATGTTTACTCAAATTTCAAGTGTAGACACTCGTTGGATGCAGAATTAAATTCTGCATCCAATGAGTACCATCATGAGTAATTTTGAGAAGACCCACATTGATAAAAATTGAAGATACATTAAAAAAGTGTGTTGAATACTTTTTTTAATGTATCTTCAATTTTTATCAATGCGGGTCTTGTCAAAAGTATGCATGATGGGTACTCATTGGATGTGGAATTTAATTATGTATCCAATAAGTGTCTATACTTGAAATTTGAGTAAGCCTATAAGGAGATAAGCCAAAAATACAATTAAAAAAAAGTAGTTTTTCTTCTTTTCCCTCCAAAATATTTACATGTACCTCTTTTTAAATTTAAATGATTTTGATTGGTTTACATATTATTACATGAAAATTAAGTGAAAATTTCATGGGCGCTTTTAGGCTAAAATTTCCTCTAATGAAAGAGAGGGGTGGTGGAAGCAAATTTAAGGCTTTCGAAAAAGGTATCAACGATATGAGCATCATCCCATAGTTGATCATCATTTTAGAATGCATCTAACGACATTGTCTCCATGGAAGTAATATCTCTTAAGTAATCATCCATACCAACCTCTATTTGATTGCCTCCATTGACAGATTATGAAGAACTACTATTGATGTAGTCATTCCTAATTGGTGAATCTGGACGTAGTGGGAATTGAATAGGTGGTTGATTCAACCATTTTTTGTATCATTCCTCTCTGATTTTTTTATCTTAATTAAGCCTTCTCTCGATTTGACATTGTCGAGGGGTGCAACGGAAGATGGTAGGTAGGTCACTCATCATCACTAGAATCCTAATAATTTCAAAAAATATATTTTAACATGATTAGTACAATATTGATGATATCAATTAGTAAGCATGTCAATGCATGATTAATTGGTTTGCCTTTGAAATAATTACATTATAATAAACGATTATTACCATCATTGTCCTGGGATTGTGGTTAGAAGATAGCATGTTACAATTGGCAGGATGAAGCGGTTGTCCATTTTCATCTACCAACCACATCTTGCGGTATGCTGCTCCTGATAAGAGTTTTGGAACTGTTTGAATATTTTGTGCCTCTGAACAAAAATTTGAATCTGCATGAACCTGCAAATTTGTATACATTAATTTTATTCAGCTTATTGACATGGATATAAAAAAAATTAGATAATGAAAATATAAATAAAATTTGAAGTAATTATGTCTGGAAATGGATATGGAGAACTCTGTGATGGACTTTGAGAAATATCATGGAACGAGTTGGATTTTGAAGAATTTTCAATTTGATATAATTATGAGATTTTCTCCCTGCATTTGAGAAAAATCAACAATAAACTTTGGTGTACATACCTAAAAGTAATTTCGGTGCCTTAAAAAGGGAGTTATTATTATCAGTGCTAATGTACTATTAACCGCACTGGTGTGGTTTTATTACCGAACACACCGGGGCGGTTAGTTAACAAATGCACCGAATATCGGGAAAAAAATTCAACTTTATTTTTTTGAAGTGAAAAAAAGCGGTAAAATGAAAAATGATCGGCAAATTATTTTCGAAAATCTAATTTCATAAAAAATTCTTTAAATAGTAAATGTTATTCATTATTTCATTATTTTTGCAAAAAAAATCGAGGGATTTGCACGAGAGACATACCTGGAGAAAGAGAGCATTGTGGACCAGCAAAATACTTTCGAACAACATCACTATTTAGAGAATCGGAATTTGAAACATCTGGTGATTCACAAAAAAACCCTGTAGTATAGTAAAAATGTTAAATTTTACTGTAATAATTGTTTTTTTTTACAGCTTTTTGTTAGATTTGATACATGCATACTAAAAAATTAAAATTTTACTGTGCGTTTTACTAATAAAAAAAATCAGAAAGAAAAAAAAAAAAAAAAAACAAAACAAAACAAAACAAAAATGAAAACAAAACAAAACAAAAAAAACAAAAACACAACAAAAACAAAACCAAAACCAAAACAAAAACAAAACAAAACAAAACAAAAAACAAAAAAAATCCAATCTTACGTTAAACCCTTGCTTCTTCTTGTTTATGTGGCTGCAAAAATTCACAATTAGGGCTTTTCATTTTAGATTTATAGGGTTTGTATTACTATATATATAGTGTATGACATCTAACCCATGGGACCACTTGCAAAGTCAGATCTCAATCCCTGTCGGCCCTTGCGCGATTTTTTTAAAAACAGCTTTTGTTAATTGGTGTGCACTATTTAATATAGCGCACCAGTGTGCACTTTTAGTATAACGCACTAGGCGCGTATTGACAAAAAACATTGTTTGATAAAAATAGTTTTCCATTCATTTATGTTTATTTTAATTGGTGCTCCGGTAATAATATAACGCACCTTTATACTACAGTCATATGTAACAGGTAGCTGATCATAATATGAATAGTTACGAACTTTTTCACTGTGAAAAAATAATATAACGCACCAGGTATCCTATTGACAAAAAGAATCATACAGTGTTTCTACTGTAGTGGAGGTGTGTTTATAATAACATATTGCACCGTTATCGGTGCTTAAGTGGCGAAAGGCGCACCGAGCGTTTAATTTAGATAGACACGTTGTTTTCTTGATTTTTTTTTTACTTGAAAAGTATGTGATTGATTTATGAAATATATTAATGAATGGTACAGGTTTTATATTGATAAAGAAATGGCTGACAAGAATTCAAGTAACAAAAATACTGATAGCACATCCAGAAAAGAAAAAAAAGGAAAGTTCTTTGTAAATTATTTACAAAAATTATTATTATTGAAATATATGTAAGTTTAACTAATATTTATTGTTTAGTATGTATCATGCAGAGCCACAAAATGACTAAGCTTGATAAGATTATTTTTTATCTAAGACCAAAAGAGTGTAAAATATTGATGGAAAAATTGCAGAAGGATGAATCAGGTGAATGAAAAAAATATTATCGATCCAATATGGGTTTCTTTTTTGAATTTTCATTAATACTATACTTAAAAATATTAGATAACATGTTTCAAGAAATATATTAATTCAAATATGTTTAATGTTCTACAGGAACCAACAGTGAAGAAAGGGAAAGTTTTTCTAAGAAAAAAAAATAGAACATGCAAATAAAAATGAATTTCTCCTTAGCTCATCTCGAGTGGTGCTGGAGGTTAACGAAAGGGGGAAAAAATTTTACAAAAATTTGAGGGATCTAGTGGAACGAATGTATAAACGCTCTTTCCACTTACAAGACAAAATAAATCCATTGATTCCAAGAACCAAATTTTATTTAAACTACAGGAAGAGTTCCCAGAGAATTGGTCAATGAGACATGTTAGACTTTTAATAGCAAAAATGTACAACAACAAAAAAGAAGGATTGAAAAAGTAATATTACTTTAAATGTTTTTCTAGAATTATATGTATATATTACTACAAAGTAATCATTTATAAATATCACTTTTGTTATATTTAGTTTTCATAGATCAATATAAAATTTTTCAAGAAGATTATGAAAATCTCAAAGGATGAACGATCTGATATCAGAAATATGCCAGTAGGAATGTCCAAAAAGGTGTACAAGGAGATGGTCAAAGAAATGGATATAATTTCATCGCACAAGGAGCCATCTCAACAACAACGTGCTTGAAATGTAATATGTAATCATTGAATTTTTTCAATTAGGTACAATAAATAAATAATTTAGTATTAAACATTAATTTTCAAGTATTTTCTTGCAGAAAAGAAAAGAAAATGGAACCCATTCAGCACATAAAACATGACGACAAGGAAGAAAAGGGTTGATATTTAAGTTTGTGAGTAATTTTTACTTCCTTATAACAACTTAAATATATTTCATTTTTGTATGTTTTAAGTTTTTTTACTGCAATCATCATTGAATGTCTTCAAACAGGTGCTAACATACAAAGAAGAACCATCAGAAGAATTGATTCAAATTGGGTTAAATATGGGTTTTCAGTATATGTTGGCATATCGTAAATTAATTGTGGAATTTTTAAGTATCTATCTTGTTTTACTTAGCTCTGTCTATAATTAATAGAATAAAAAATTCTTTTATATTAAATCTATGATTTGTATGGGGTATAAAACTTGCAGGAAACAAATTACGTAATTGTGCCAACAAAATCATTATTGAAAGAAAGCATGAAATTTTGTTTTGAAAGAATGTGTATATTTCACGATTCAATTCTTGCTATGGTACATTTCTTTTCGATTTATATTGATGTATATTATTTAATATTGAAATTTT
Source organism: Pinus albicaulis (assembly GCA_034641835.2). Lineage (NCBI taxonomy): Eukaryota > Viridiplantae > Streptophyta > Pinopsida > Pinales > Pinaceae > Pinus > Pinus albicaulis. Next base: position 1,094,077,131 of record CM076579.1, on the reverse strand, counting down.
CATTATTCTCACCAATGTAGATACACTCATTACACTTTATTTTTATGTTTGTAGATGGATCTTGAAGAAGAAGAAAACAATCAACACAATTAACAAAACAATCCTCCAAATAACCCAAGTCCTGGAAGTAGCTCAAGTAGTGACAACAGTTCCAGCGAAGAACTATGATCAATATGTTTGGATATCAAATCAAGGTGTTGTATTTTTTGAAATATTTGCGAAATCAGAAATTTTGTTTCATGTAATGGACATAGTGTCTCAATTGAAAGACAAAGGGATACCAATAACTGTCCCATTTTGTATGACAAAGAGTATCTTATTCATATATATATAATAAAATATGTTTTAATTTATTCTATTGCGTTCTCCATTGTCGCTCTAAAATGTTACACCATTGATTAAATATTATAATGAAGAGATGTGAAATCTGATGAGATAACAAATTCATCCAAAAATCACATTCAAATGCGATAATAAAAATTTAATTGATATGAATATTGTTATAAGATATGTGTCGACTTTTCATGAATAATGAATTTTAAAAAATCACAATAGTTGCATTGACATAGGTCAATGTTTCTTAAAAATAAAAAATGAAAACTGGTGCGTGTGTATGATATTGCACACCAGTGCGTTTCTATGACCTCTGAGCACCGCGTCAAATACCACTACCAATTAGAACGCTCGGTGCGCTTTATCGATGACTACGACCTGGGGGATATGTGTTGCATGCACCAGTATGGTTTTCCTTTAATGCACTGGTGCGTTTTTATACCTTAATGGCCCGGGGCGTGTACACATCCCATACGCATTGGTCGGATAGAAGGTGAATGCACCAATGCATTCGTATTTGGAATGCACCGGTATTGTTTTCATTAAATTCCTCAGTGCTTTACAACTATAATTCGAATATAACGGTGCATGCACCTTCTATCAGCTTGGTGCATATTTGTTGGTGACACGCACTGGGACGTTGCTAAATGCTCTGGGGCTTCCGATTTTTTTTTCCATCCCGGTGCTTGGTATGTTTATAGTACCGGTGCGTAAAGGTTAAAATGCACCGGTGCATTCACACATGAATTGCACACCGATAAGAAATACATCTGTAAAAACCTTCGTCCACCCAATTTTTTTTAGTTGTGTTGAAGTTCCGTTAGAAGCTCCGTCAAAACCTCCCTTACCAAAAATGGATGTTTTAGAAAGAAAAAAATTTGAAAATTTTGGCCAATTTTATAACACTAAAAACCTCCTTTATAACCTCCTCTAGAGGGTCTTTTCCTTGTAGTGGATCTTATGGAGGAAATGAAATAATTACATTCTACAATTGCATGTGCCAATTCATGCTTATTCAGTATTGGTGCTTCAGAACAGTAATCATTTGAGGTTTTTGCAGCTGATATTGAGGAAGAGGAAAACTCTTATATTTAATAGACATATATTGGACATTTGACAATTTATGATGTGATTCAAAATCTTGCACATTTCAAGTATTCATCTAAGAAGAGGTATCTTGCTTTCTAACCAGTAAGTTAAGCTAATAATGTTCTCAGTTATAAAAACACTTGCTAAATAATTTGACTCTAGACATTGGAGGTTTTCTAGTGTGAGATATTTCTGTTTGATCTATTTCTAACAGTGATGGACACATCCTAGGCATTTCAGTAAACATGGAAGTTGTACTTGAGCTATATTTTTATTTTTTTATTGATACCTATAAAAGCAACATCTCAGAAAAATATCACTGGAGTTCAATAGTATTAGCTTAGCTTATTATCATTTCTAACTTTAACTGCTTGAAAACAAGTCAATTTCTGGTTTGATTAGTTCTATGGTCATTAATATTATTTCCATATTCATTTACTACTTCCAATTCTTTCCTCCTAGAACTGTCTTGTATATGGTTGATTTATAGCCTATTTGAACGTGTGTATCTACTTTAAGATTAATATTATGGATGCCTTGGTTAGTTTTACAGGTAAAATAAATCCTCTTTTGGATGATACAAAAGGATCATTTAATGAATATATTTTTTTCCCAAGGTATCCAGAGAGAGAATTGGAGATTGTTGTGATTCTATTTGGTAATTTTTCTTTGTTAAGAATTTCCATACCTCAATTTCTATATTTTGAACTTATGTTTTGTATAAATATTGTGCATAAATATTAGTTATTTTATTTTTTTATTTTTTAATAAAATGATTTAGTTTATATTAATATGTATAATAAACATTACATGCATTTGATACCAAAAAGGGTCATACAGACATCCACTGCATGCATAGACTTGATAGTGAGTTTGATCATGATATCAAGAATGAAGCCACTCAATGCCGAGAAGTAAATATGTATAATGTTGCACAAGATAACATGTAGAAGAACATAAAATGGAATTGTCACATTATTTGAATTTCAATCATTTGTTCAAATATATCTCTATACTTATCATGCGATATCGCAAGTATAATTTATTACGTAGATGTATAACAATTGGTCTTTTAACATTTTGTGAGTCTTGTTTCTTTTTTATTTTCAGATGAAGGCATAATGAAAATAACTCAACTCTATTGTTTGTACATCTCCAAAAACTTACTTTAAAAGGATATTAGCCCCTTCCCCACACATACATGGGGTTCCTTTGACAAGCCCCATCAAATAATTCGCAGGCCTTCTCATAATCAATGATTGGATCTCTGTGCCTTTTCTGGTGGTGGCCTTCAACTTCCTTCAAATATTTTATTTTTTATTCATGGGTAAAATTATTTTTGAATCCAACTTCTTGAACACCTTTTACAATTTTGTGTAACCCAATTCTCCTTAAATTATGATTTAACATTTTGTGAGTCTTGTTTCTTTTTTATTTTCAGATGAAGGCATAATGAAAATAACTCAACTCTATTGTTTGTACATCTCCAAAAACTTACTTTAAAAGGATATTAGCCCCTTCCCCACACATACATGGGGTTCCTTTGACAAGCCCCATCAAATAATTCACAGGCCTTCTCATAATCAATGCTTGGATCTCTGTGCCTTTTCTGGTGGTGGCCTTCAACTTCCTTCAAATAGTTTATTTTTTATTCATGGGTAAAATTATTTTTGAATCCAACTTCTTGAACACCTTTTACAGTTTTGTGTAACCCAATTCTCCTTAAATTATGATTTAATGAGGCTTTTTTGAAATTGCAGTATTTTAAGCAGAATCCCAACTACAAAAACCCTGAATATAATAACAAATATGGAATTTATTCATAATTTTGTGGCCTTGAAAAAATTACTATGCCCTGAGGTCACGATGAGTACATGTACATTGTAAGTATAATTGTTTTATTTTTATTTTTTTTCGATAATTGTATTTTTATGTGGTTAGGAATGCTTGAAAATAATTTCAGTAGAAACGGTAATGAAAATATTCACAAAAGTGTTCATTGGAAAGTGATTTAGTTCCTTTGACCGAAGCCTACATGGATTTTGCAATAGTTTCTTTTTCTAGGATTCTAGAGGTCCACCCTCTCACTTTGTGCATACAATTCCTCCTCGCAGAGAGCGTATGTCCAAAAATATTTATTATATTTAGTACAACTCAATTTCAAGATCAAGCACTTTTACTCATTGAAGCCCTATGAAGACAATCTAAGGCATCTTCCTCAACGTTGTAGCTCAAAACCCCCGTTACTCTACCAAAATATGGTGGCTAGATGCAAGGTGATGTCCTAGATGCTTGGATTCATAGCTTGCATGCCTATTTCAAGAATTGTGTAGATATGTCTAAAGAGCATAGGCTGAAAATTGTTGAGTATCAATCAAATGGTGTAGCATTGTCCTTGCAGAAATTCTACGTTGAATCCATAAATAATTCATTCAATTCGAAACATCAAAGGCAAGAGCTCCACTTTTGTTTGTATTTCTACCTAGGATGTGTTTTTTTGGGCCATGTGTAGGCATTTTTACCCTCGAGAATACCTATAGAACCATTTGGGACATTGACCTACACTCTCCAAAAGGATCCTGCTAAGATCATTCAACAATTTATTGAAGTCTTCACCTTGTTTTGGATTTATCCTTAAATACGGGATCTTTAAGAGGTACATATCATCAAATTTTATTTTGCATTATTTATTTTTAGAAAAGTGATGGCCTTATTTGAGAATACTACTCTTGAACAAGAATTTCTTTGTGCCCTAGCTTTTGAAAGAAAAATCTATATATGTTATCGTTCCCTACAATCCCATAGCTCTCAACTGCATCCCACACAAACCCCACCCTATACCATTTAGTTCATTTTCCTCTCCCTCTCATCCTGGTTCTTTGTCTTCCTATTATATGATACACACCCATTCTACTATTGAGTGTAGAGCTCTCCAATGCCAATACATTGCTAAAATCATCTTTACGGATACATAGCATAGTCCTATTGTAGTCTTCCTTGGCTCTCGTCCACAACATGCTGTGCTAAAGGACATTTCTCCAGTCAACCCGACTTCTGCAGATCCCACACTACTTCTCATGTCTAGGGATCCATCCTAGCCCATTGATGACCTCCTCTTTTTGCATAATTTTTAGGTCAGATATCAATTGGCTACCCTCCTTATTGATAATAGAAGCCAAAAAACCTCATATTCCCATGATTTTTTCAAATGTCTACATCTACCCACTACCCCACAACCATTCTCTTATCATCTAGATTGGATCCAAAAAAATTTCCCTCATGTTGGTTCATGAGTGATAGGTTGTTAATTTTCCATCAGTGCTTTCTATGACATCAACCATTTTGATGTCTCTCTGGATTGTTTCGACTTTTTATTGTGCATTCCCTGACAGCATGAACTCCAAGCCTTGTATGGTGTTGGGTGCAATATTGAAGTCACTTGCCCTTTTGTTGATTCCTCTTATATTTTGGAACGATGATTCCTTTCAGGCAGCTTAAAAAAATTATTTTCCTTATGTGTTGTCCTCCCTATTAAATCTGAAAATAGTACACGGTCCCCTCCAACACACCCCACACCAGGCTCTTGTTATCTCACGCTTCATCTCTTCCCCCTCTCTCCATTTCCACCTCAATATATTCAACCCCTCATCACCTTATGCAACTGGCCTCTTCCCCTGATGGAATCTCCAATCATCACCCTACCTCTCTTCCTCTATCTCCTCTCTCCTCACTTAATTTGACCATTATTATTCCACATGTTCTAGCGGTTGTGTCCATGTGTTCAACACATCACAAAAAATAAAAAAATATCGCCCGACAAAAATCAACATCAATTATCTAGATAGACTTATTTCATTTTTGTTGGTTTTAGTACACCTCTAAGTCCATTTGGGAGGCTAAAAAAATATAATATAAAATCATACAATAGGTGCAGAATTTTCTAGATGTTTCAAAGGGATTGAATTTGTTCAATTCAATTCAGCCAACACCCAAGCAGTTGCGCAAGAAGTTTTACTATACAACACTCTACACCATATCTTTAGAATCATCTTCAAGAATTTCCATCCATTGCATTGTTCTATTAGGTCTTCGCCACATGTCCAGCAATTCTACAGTGAAGATGCCAAGCTAGCCAAAGTTTTTCCCTTGCACTATTATGGTTGCCCACATTTTCTTGTACAATGGTCCTTTTGCTCAACCCCACTCAATTGTTATGGATGCACAAGCTTGTGCATAGGTATTTAGGGTACAGCATAGTATTATTATTTTTTGGTCTATCCTTTTTGTAAATATTAGTGTTCCAAAACCAGGAGGAAAAAATAGGGATTCTTTCGAGTTAAAGTGGGATATGATGTGTTGAATATGCTCATCTCAACAGACACATTTCTCCATAATAGCTTCTCTTCATGACACCATGATCATTGGTTCCTAGGCTTATTAGATATATAACATAAATAAATAAATGCACCTCAATTGAGTTGTGTGCATATTTTTTTGGTTAAGTTTGACTTTGTCCAGATGTATATTTTAATAAATGTTATATAAGACACTTGCCTAAGGAATGAAAGTAGGCTATCTATTCCATTTCCTATTATTTTTGGGTTTGTCTCTTGTTTTGTTACATTTTCTACATGAGTTTTCATTATTAAACATCAAAAAGAGATTAGTGAAACATCATTATTCAAAATTGGAGTGCGTCTAATGAATATCATAAAATATCAAAAGGGTTTTATCTATGATTTTTTCCTTCTAATTTTCATTAGATTTTTAAGTCACATTTTGGGGTTTGAAAGTGACTGCTTGTAAAGTTGAAGGTCTTTTTTTCAATTGGGGATTTTATATTTTCTGTTGTTTGATTGTTGGACTTTCAATGCAAAGAAAAAATATAAACATGTTCCCTTTGGATAGTTATTAGCAAATACTTGTCTTGGTGTTAATTTAATGACTGCTTGAATTGGTGTATCTTTCTTCATGCCAGTCCAACACAACCGAACACTTTTCCATATATGTTGTTGGGAAACAAAATTGATGTAGATGGGGAAACAATAGTGGTAATTATTAGAAATTAACATATCATATAATCTTGATTTGGCACTATTTCAAATAGTTATTGCTTGCAATGAATTTTAGGAGTTCTTGTTATCAATCTAAAGTTTACTTATGCAATATCACTGCAACTGTGGTACAAGTTTATGAGTTGAAAGCAATAACATGGATTAAATCAGAAGGTATCCCCTCTTTTGAAACATTAGCTAAATAGGATTACCGCATTAATACAACATTCTTATCCATAGCTAGATCTACACTTAAGAATCAACCTGAACAGGAACTGTAAGCTATCGTGACAATTTCCTTCTATAACTTGAATCATTGTCTTCTTTCAGTTCTATATTTGTTAGATTTTCTACTTGATGAGTTTCGATACATGCCTAAATGAATTTTTAATTGGGTTTAGTGCTTGGGTGGAATTATTTTTGTTTTGCAGCTATTTTTTAGGCCTTCCTGAGGCTCTTCCGAAATCAGAGCCATCACACAACTTTTGAGGATGCTAATGTTAGTGCAAGAGTATTTTCTTTGATATTGATGAAAAAAAATTTAGGCGTCTTCTTCTCATTCCCAATAGGGAATTTTTGGGCATTAATAGATTGGTATATTGTGTCTCAATGAATAACACCACCAAAATCATGACAAGTGATCCAAGGTATCTCAAGATTTCCTTAAGAGCTTGGTTTCTCATTCTATGCCAGTTTTTGTTCTTGTCCATTCAATTTTTCATGGAAAATGACAAATACTAACATTAACACAAAGAACTAGGATTTCTCTTTGTCTCTTCGTTTTTAAAAACTACAATTTACATTTGTAGTGAGGCATGCCCAATTTTTAAGGCCTTCATGCACCATCAGAAAAAAAAATTGTGTTTCTAACTCCAAGCACCCCTAGATCTTGTAGCACAAGTTTCAATTTCCTAGATGACTTTCACACTATAATATTGGCCATATATTTCCAACTAATGTATTAAGCACCTTCAGTTAGAGTTTCGAATGAGTTTTAGCCTTGTCATAGTGTGCACTCCCATTAGAGTTCCAAATGAGTTTTGGGATGACCTTCCCGGCACAACATCCTTCTTTTGTCAAGTTCATGATTGAAAATTTATGAAATTCTATATGTCTCATTGTGGTTAATTTGTTTGTACTCATCTCTTTTTAGTATTACGACTTAGCTTAAATGTTGAAATATACCATAGTTAGAGTTTTGTTATAATATTTAAATCTGAAACTGGATCATAATTAGATTTCACATCAATCAACTATTTTCTCTTGTGTAAGTATCGCATATTCTTTATAATATTTTTTACCTTTATAAATTCTCTATATACATCCTTGGCTTATATACATATGTACATTTAAAACCAATTTTAGATGAGTTTTCCATAGTCAAATTTCCCCTACATCTTTTAAATTATAAATCACTAGAAACGTGAGTTTATCGATTATATCATTATGTGTCAAATGCTTTTTTAAAATCAATGCCTATATATGCAATTTCAAGGGTTGTTCTAACTTAGATAATTCTTTAAAAGGTGATATCTCAATGGAAAATCACCTGCCTTATAAGCAGGAGATTGGTGGTTCAATTCCACTACGCCCTAACATGAATTAATCAACGATATTGTGGATCATTTTTAATTAAATATTATTTATATTGATTTATTTCAATGGTGAGATTTTTTTGGATTCATTGTTTTAGTCTCTAAAGAGAAAAAAGTGATATTTTATTGTTTTTAAATATATTGTTTTTAAATATATTGTTTTATTGTTTCTAGAGAGACAACAGCTAGGATTAAAGACACATTGTCTCTATAAAGACAATATGTCTTTAATCCCAATTATTGTCTTTCAAGAGACAAAAATGAAATTGCCTATTAAGAGACAATAATGCTTGTATTATATTTTGTCTTTATAGAGACAAAATTTTAAGACAATCATTTGAGACACCCACTTAAAGACAATATTTAAGACACTATACAACTTTTTTTTTGTCTCAATTTAAAACAATTTGCCCAAAAATTGTCTCAAATATTGTCTTAAAATCCCCCTCTATGTTTTAGTGTCAAATATTTGTCTCCATAGATCCATAGCCAACCTCTCATCATGATTATATCATTACACTAATCCCCTTTTACCATGGCTCTAATACCATGCAAAAAAAATTCACAAGTATCTTTAGACACATAATTTTTATTAATCAGAAAAGCAAAAAAAAAAATACATAAAGGGGTAGAGGCATAGCATATATATAACATCTCTAGCCTTATCTCAATATGCCATGTGTCCTTGATCGAAAAATCAAGGATAATCACCATGACAAGGTTATTACAAGGCATATCTATCACCTATGAAATATAATAGATCTAGTATTCACCTTATTATTCTAGAACTACTACATTCTAGAATAACTTTATTTATCTAGAAAAACTAAATATCTATTAAAATAAACTTTAGGATTATGTGGTTAACAAGACCGAGGTTTGATTAGCCTTTTTAAAACATATTTTAATCCACACCCAAAATATATGTCATGTTAGCCTTTCAAGATGCCAAGTATAACAACATTTTTAACGTTTAAATGGTCATAACAAGAATATTTTCTTCTAGGTCTAGTGCAAAGTGTAATCACACACAAAAATCACTTATTGCGCAGCCCAATATGGGGTAGATGTCAAGATTAAATGTTTAAAATTTAACATTGAATATTTTCTATTGGGTGTAGTGCAAATCGTAATCACACAAAAAATGTAGTCTAACCAGTCTGTTTTTTTACCTAGAAAATTATGGAAATTCCGGCAAGATTTTAATAAAATCTGGCATGGATTTTTGTAAATCTAGGTTATAGCTATCAAACTTCAAGATTTTGGGTGACCCATAGGTTTTTTATGGTGTTGAATCCATTTCCACCATCAAATACAGGATTCAAACACTATTATTGCAATGTTTCTTGAATTTTATTTGGCCAGATTCTGACCACTTTTGGCCGTCCAGGAAATTCCTCCGCCTTCGTAGACAACACCCAAAAAAATCACTTATTGATGTCAAGCTTAAATGTTTAACATTCAACATTGAATATTTTCTTTTGGTTCTAGTGCAAAGTGTAATCACACAAAAAAAAGCACTTATTGTGTAGCCTAATATGGGGTAGATGTCAAGGGTAAATGTATAACATTTAACATTTAGCATTTAAAAATCTTAATCTAATGTCAATGTCAGCCTACTTTAAGGGTACATGTGTAGGTGTAAATGTTTAGCATTTAACATGTATATTTCAACTCAATTTAAATAATAATAATAATAATAACATTAAAAGTAATAAAAAAAAAGTTAAAAGTAATATAAAGCCCAAAACATTTAAATGTTGGCTCATTTAACAATAAAAATTTAAAGTCAATTTGTTATATTTTGATTTTGTTATTAACTTTTGAATAGGCTTTGTTACAATACCATGGGCCAATGCAATGGCTTAACAATACCACATGCCCCATAACCATAATTTATTTCACCATCAAAATAGTTTTTAACAATATGATAGGGTTCTTAACCATAGATATTCACCCCCACTTGTGGATATTATTAACATGTAAATACGCTTTGTTACAATACCATGGGCCAATTATATGGATTATCAGTACCACATGCCCAAAAAACATAATTTATTTCACAATCAAAATATTTTATAAATATGTTATTTTAATATAATTTTATAACATTTTTTTAATTAAATATAAAAGGAAAAGAGTTATTATTACTTTTGAGATATATCTAACCTTCTATCCTCACAACTACTAAAAAAATTCTCATAAAAATTAAATAAAATTAAAAATGAGAATACTTTTATTTATAAAGATGTGAAATTTATATAATATAAATAATATTATTAAGAACAAGCATAGATCCACGTTAACTAGGTATCCAAGCTACTATAGCAAGCAAATTGGCTAACAATAATAGAGGAAATATAGTGCATGATTGTATTATGTTTTTCATTATTGTATTTTATTTGACATGACTAATCTAAAATATAGGTTTAAGATTTTACAACCAGTTTATTTTTTTTAATTTAGATACTTTCTTAAACACAATATCATGGAATAAATTTTAGGGGAGAGAGAGAGAGAGGGAGGGAGGGAGGGAGGGAGGAAATAAAAGATACATAGAGAGATATAGGTGGAGAGAGAGAGAGAGAGAGAGATGGGGAGAGAGTGAGGGAGAGTGGAGAGGAGGGAAGAGAGAGAAGAGTAGAGGACAAAGACAGGGAGAGAAGGGGAAGAGAGAGAGGGGGAGACATAGAGATGGAGGGGAGAGAGAGGAAATAGGTGGGAGATAGTGACAGAGTTAGAGGGAAGAGAGAGAGAGAGAGGGGGGGGAGACAGAGGTAGGTGGGAGAGAATGATAGAGAGAGGAAGAAAGAGAGGACTCAATAGAGAGAAGGAGAGATAAAGGGGGGGAGAAAGAGATTTAGTCGGAGGGGGAGAGAGAGGGAGGGAAGAATAAATACATAGACAAAGAAAGGTGGAGAGAGAGAGGGAGTGAGAAGGGAGAGATGGAGAGAGAGTGAGGGAGAGAGGAGAGTGGGAGGGGAGAGAGAGGGAAGGAGAGAGAGAGAGAGAGAGAAATATTGGAGAGAGAATGTGTATTTTTTGGGGGTGATATAGAGAGAGGGAATAAGAAAGTGACACGTAGATAAAAATATAGATATTATATAATATCTATCAAACATGGAGAGGGATAAAATCTCTCGAGGTGCAAACCTTTCCTCAAGTTTTGCCGTGTTGGAACACCTAATCCTCTATGGGTAGCTGTGGAATGCGAAAAATCACAATGGAGTCCAAGTGACCTTGGAATGTGAAACCAAGAGTCACACCATTGTACTATAAATGTACATAATGTATAATGGAAAAAATAAGAAAGCCTCACGCTTATCCTTCATTGTGTGTTGAGTTTCTTGTGTGGTTGTTCATCTTTCTCATACACCATGTGTGTGTTTAACATGGTATCATAGCATCGGGTTTAGAGGTCTCCTTTAAGCTTCTGAATAGCGCTGGCCTATGAATGTGAATGCTTGAAATCTCTCTTCACTGATTAAGAAGACTAATATACATGGTTGATTTCTTTGAGGAGAGCTGCTTTGTGGAGCAGATTTATCAGGTTCCTCTTATTCATTTAAACCTCAGTTTATTTTTACAGTGAATTTAATGGGACTATGTTAGCTTGTTTATATTATGACAGAAATCATATATCAGCGCCATGTAATTCTCTAAATAATTCAGTTGAAAGCTTTGGCCCTCCATCACCTCACTTAACCTCGGTAAGCAAGCTGCTTACAGCACCTGCTGCTGTTTTTCTCTGCTTTACTGCAAGCTTTCATATATAAAACAAAATTTGTTGTTTAGAAAAAAATAAAAATAAAAAAATTATGGGCAACTCGGCCCTCCCAACTCTCATTTAACGCTACCCAACCCTCGATCGCTCCACCCTCGATCCCCTACCTCCACTCTGCAACACTCCACTCTGCAACACAACCTTCCTACCCGCCCCCCTCACCTCTCTACCGCTCCCTCCCTTAAGAAAACACATTTCTCTTTTAAAACCCCAGACCATGGGAGGCGGCATAATCGTTCGTTTTTTCAAAATGGAAGCCCTGCAAATTCTTCTTCCGTAAATGATAGTCCATTGAGATGGCCTGTAATGCCTAAGGCACCGAAACGTGTAGGGAAGCATCGCAATCCTTTCCTAACTGATAAAAATCTGGCCGAATTAAGAAGAGTGCTATTTTTTGATAGCAACAAGCCAACCAGCGTTAAAGCTGTTGATACAGAGCGTCCTATTTCCTCGAAGCCGGTCATTTCTACGAACAAGGTTTTGTTCAGCGAGGATGATATTTCTGTGGCATTGTCCCACCACAACATAGAGTAGTATCTGAAGGGAATGCGAGCTCCTCCCATTTTTCCAGTGTTGGGAAAGCAAGTGAAGAAGGGTTTTATGGAATAATCTCACTACTCGTGAGCTTTTGCAGCCAGCTTTATTTTTTTAGGTTATACTCTGTATCTACATATCTTTAGCAAGTTTTGGTCGCAACACCACTTGTTCTTGCATCGATTCTATTAAACACTCTTATGGAATATTTGGTGTATGTCAAATATTTGCAGTCAAGTTTTTCTATAGATGAAAAGCATTGTTAAGGGCAATTTGTCCTTACAAATTTGATAAGAGGAAATGAACAACAAAAAATAAGGAAATGGCATATGAGTGAAAAGTGGATTGTCTACATAATAGAAAAGTGCAGTTTACATTATATAATTTGTGGCATTAGGGTGATTTTCTGCAAGAGATTTACATGTGAAGATGAGTTGTTCTTGATGAAAAACAGCTTTTTGAAGAAGAAAAATCAGCTGCCTTAAAGGCTTCTTGGACAAGTATTTTTGTTGCACATTCATACAAATATTTTGCAGAAATATTGTATTAAGTTGACATTGTATTGTGAGTGGATATTGCTTCTTCATAGTTGCAATCAAGATTTGAAGTGTAAATTTGAATTGTTGATATAAGTCATTGTTGATTGTCCTCCATCACTTGAGGAGCAGATTTTGTACTTTGAGATTTCCATAGTTGGAAGTTCTCTTGAGTCATTTGTATTTGTTGAAAGGAAATTGAATCACATTGTAAGCGGGTGCATTTTCGGTTGAAGACGACACCCTTTCATTTTTGAGCCTAAGTTGTTGAAAATGGCTAAAATCAATGAGGCATTAGAGTTGTTGAGTAACCTCATTCATTCAAATGTTGATGATATGATAAGAATGAGCAAGAATGCTCTTTGTAACATTAAAAATTGTTTGCTAGATGCACAAGAAAAGATTGAGTTTTTGCAGTTGGAATCTCAGCTCCAACAAGATGAACTTCAGCAAAAGAGTCACCATTCTGAACCTGTTTCTGTTCAGAACATTGTGAAAGACTCCCATCAGCAGCAAGTCAGAAAAGTTGCAGTTGATCCTCATTCAGTTCCTTGTACAAGAGCAGATTTTCATGCAAATGCAGCAGCTCAGCCTACACTTCTCAAGCCCATCATCAGACCTTGGGAAGAGCTTGTCCACAACAAGCACCGAACTGGTCTTGGATATGACAAGGATGTTTCCTTTCATATTCCAGACTACACCAAGCCCATCATATTTCAAAGTGTCAGATTCCTGTATGACAGTTCACCTGCAGCTGTTCCAGATCCTGCTCCACTTCCACGACAATAGATTGTAAAATGCCAACACTGTGATCGAGTTGGCCATATGAAAGATCATTGTTTTTATCTCCATCCATGCAAGCACTGTGGTCAGCAAACTCATTCTTCAGACAGATGCTTCAGAAAAAAGCCTCCTACAAGAACAAAGATTTATCTTAGATGGATCGCTTCTTGGCAATGGGCATCAGCAGCCAAGAAGATGTTTAAGACACATGTCAGAACTTGTTCACTGATATTGAGCAAACTTGTAGTTGAGTTTTCGCCATCATCTCACGTTGTCCCTGATAGGGGGGAAAATGGTGGCCATGTACAAGCTTCGACGTCAGATCAAGTGAGCCTGAGCCACAATCTCTCATTTCATGTTCAGAGTTGTAGCCAGAGACACAGCAGTTCAAGCAAGCCTGAGCCACAATTCGTCATTCTAGATTCATAGATGTAGCCAGAGACACGGATGCCCATGAGAATTCCTTCGGTTGGTGGAAAACCTTAAACCATCATCTTTGGTTGGTGGACAACCTTAAACCACCACAGGTCGTAGACCTCCCTTCTTTTATGCTGAAGGTCTCCCTTTCATATATGAGGAACACTTCCTCTAGTAGAAGCCTTCAGCTTCTTGCCAGCTTTGGTTGAGTTCCAGGAATTGCTTCAAGCATTCTAGAGTTGTTGGTAATCCTAAAACCATCACAGGTAGTAGACCTCCCTTCTTTTAGGTTGAAGGTCTCCCTTTTTTTTCTGAGGGACAATTCCTCTAGCAGAAGTTTTCAGCTTCTTGCCAGTTTTGGAATAGTTCCGAGAACTGCAACAAGTATTGCGTTCCAGTGTTGGTGGTCATCCTTAAACCATCTCTTTTTTCCAACATTTCAAAGAGTTGATTCAGCCCAAGTGCTGCCATGTATACTTTGCAGATTTTTATTACAACTCTTTTCTTGGACTCACACATACCCCTTCGGATTAAGGGGGGATGTTGGAACACCTAATCCTCTATGGGTAGGTGTGGAATACGAAAAGTCACAATGGAGTCCAAGTGACCTTGGAATGTGAAACTAAGAGTCACACCATTGTACTATAAATGTACATCATGTATAATGGAAAAAATAAGAAAGCCTCACGCTTATCCTTCATTGTGTGTTGAGTTTCTTGTGTGGTTGTTCATCTTTCTCATACACCATGTGTGTGTTTAACATGCACTCAAAAAATAAGTTTGCACCTTGAGATATTTGATCCCTATCGGTGCTTGATAAATCTGGGGTTAATATGGATCTAGGTTAGTGTATATATTTTAATCAATAAGTTAATATGGATCTAGGTTAGAGTATATATTTTAATCAATAAACCAACCTAATTTTGAGCTCTACCATTTACTGTAACCTTTTGCCTTTGCGTAAAACTCTTTGAGGGAAAACCATAATTTACAATGGGAAAAGCGTGTCTTCATAATTTGTATTTTTACAACCCAACAAGAAATACATGGCAAATTATCACGTAGTCTAAACATGCCACAATTTCTCCAAGAAAACAATAGCAATTTCGGCATGATTTTGCAAAAACCCAGGAAAAAAAAAAAAAACTTTTGAAAATTAGGGTTACAGTTGTCAAACTTCAGGAATTTGGGTGCCTCGGGGGTTCTTGTTGGTGTTGAATCCCTTTTTGCCATCAAAATAATGATTTAAACACTCCCATAGATGGATTTCTTAAATATTTGTTCGCTGGATTTTGGCGAGAAATTCATCATCGAAGCCTCGTTATACAATGCCAAAAATTATATCTTACTTATCATAAATGTTTAGCAACACCTCTAGTTGAACCCTTACTATATATTTTCAAAGCAACCAACTTCAATATACATAAACCATAAACCAAACTAAGTATATAGAGTTCAAATACGATGAGTGAAAAATGATAATATGAAGGAATGGAAATCCCAAATGATGCAAAACTTTAGTATAAATGATTTTGTGTAAGTTTTTCATAATCCTATTTTCTAAATGAGGTAAAATTCACTAAGACATAGGTTGTCATCATATAAATTTATTAGTCCCTGCCTCTGCTAAGAACTATAGCAATCACCTCATGGTAAAAGTCCCTTGATTGTGCATTAGTTTGTTGAGTTTTTCGAATTTTTAGTAACTTTAACCAAAGTGTTCAGAAAATGTTGAATATTTACATTTTCCCATAAATTTTAAAAAATAATAATAATAATAATCCTAATTTTTAAAAAAATTATTTCTAATTTTCCATTGGATAAGTGATCCTTGATATGACATAATTCCCCTAATGGAGGATGATTTAATTTTGGTATTTTTCAGTGCCTAAAAAACCATTTTAAAATTAAATTATGAATAGATTTTTAAATGGTCATTCCGTCGATGAGTGATCTTAAACTAACATTGACACAACACTTTATGCATGTCCTTTATGTAAGGGAGGGGGAGGGGCTTTCTTTCGATGAGTGCTAATGAAATTAATACAGACACTCTTAGGGCATTTACTTCTTGTTTCATTTTATTTTTGTTTTCATTTTAAACTTTTACGGATTCAGTTGTGTAGGAGAAAAGGTGTATGGAGTTGGAAGAGGGGGTATGTGCAGGAGAATGTGGATGCAGAGGGAACTTTATTCCACATACATGTAATTATTTTAACTTTAAGCAAAAACTTAGTATCCAATATTAAATGAAGTGTTTTTTTAATGTGTGTGAGAAAGAATTGTTGTGCAGGAGAATGGGTGTGCACAGCGAGGAACACAAACTTTTATCTGCAATGTTTTTCATCTGTGCATACATTCCCCTTTTCACACATCTTATGTGCACCTCTCTCTCGCACAACGCTACATATTAATCAATTACTTAGCGGTTTTGGATTATTAAAGTTTATTGAATGAAAATTTTGGTTTACGTGTATATCGGGTGCAAAATAAGGGTGGGTGATTAGTTTTCCCCACTATTATGTCGATGTGGTGTCATTTTATTTGATATTGGGAATTAATCATGGCTTAATCCTATGATTAACTAAATCTCCCTTGTCAGTAAATTTAAGTATTTTCAACATTTATTCAGCGAATCAATATGGAGTCAAGACATGTTTAGAGTGCATAATAGCATTTACTCTAATAACTTGCTTCTTTACTAGCCAATATTTTACTTTGACTAGACTTGTGTTCAATATTTACATGCTTATTTTGATATTTCTTTTGCACCAGTCCTCCTATTCATTTAAAAACTTTATCAAAGTAGAATCAGTGAATCTTAGTATTCACGCTTCCTGAATACTAAGTGCAATTTTGATATCACATTTGTGAATTAAGTACTTATTATCCAATATTAAATGAAGTGTATTTTTAATGAGTTTGATGAAGAAGTGTTGTGCAAGAGAATAGGTGTGTAGAGAAAGGAACATGAACTTCCATTCGCAATGTTTTTCACCTCTGCATACATTCCCCATCTGCACACTTCTTCCACACACCTCGCCCCCGCACAACACTACATATTAATCAATTAATTGGTGGTTTTGGCTTATTAGTGTTTGGGGAAAGCAATGTGGTTGATTAGCTATCCCCACTAATATGTCGATGTGGGCTCATTTATTTGACATGTAGAATCAATAAATTTTGGCATTCATGCTTCTTGAATACTAAGTGCATTTTGTTGGCAATATGGTGTTGTCCTTGATGGCAACCTACTTGATAAAGTTGATGGCAACCTATTTGATGAAGCTACACTTGATGGGAACATACTTGATGAAGTAAGGGGGAGATTGTTGGAACCTGCTTGATGAATAATGTTAAACAAGGTATGTCACAAAGCATACACGGGTTTATTGAGGAGAAGTCACGTATGTACACGGAAAAGTACGTACCAAGTCGTGTATGCCTAATTGCGCTCTAATTTGATAAAACCAAGGGACTTTACCATGGTATTGACCCATTGTATTGAGCGCTGGATTATCTATTTGATCCCGTCCAGGAATACCATCGGAAGTGGTGTGGTTTTGGCTCATGGTATTGAAAAAGGATAATCTATATAAGGAGAAGAAGATCATTGTGCAAGGGTGTGCAAGTGTCTGGGCTTTAATGAATACTTCACTCTGAAGTTTATCTGTATGGTTGAACTCTGTTCTTAATCGATAGATCTGAATCTATGATGCACCTATAAATATGATGGTTCAAAATCTCTAGATCTGGAAATGATGAATCTCTAGGATGATCTGAAAAGAAGTATTGAAGACCTGGCGCAAATCTATTGAAGAAATTGAAGAAATCTGGGTAAGTTCATAGATTTGGTTTGTTCTGCAAAGATTATCTTTTATAGATCTATACGCAGGTTCATTTCATAAAAAGCGCGTGTATACGCGGATCTGTTTAAACAAAAGCGCGTATGGGAAGTTAGGGTTATTCTGAAAAATGCACAGATGTATATGCGAGTTCGCTTCATTAAAAGCGCGTATATACACGGGTCTGATTAAATAAAAGAGCATATGGTATATGATCTAATGGTTGCTCAAGGTTGAATGTGTTTCTACATATCTATTCTGAAGTCTGGGTTATCTCTGATATTCTAGTTACAGTGGTTTCACTGTTCTGTTGGAAGCAATGGTCAAAGTATGTTTGTTGATAAGTGAAGGGTTGTGTTGAAGTTGTTTGATCCAGTTTGAAAATTGATGAAACGTGGTCTGCAGTGGTGATGAGGGTCAAAGCCTTCAGTAAGGGGGTAGTAGCTCCCTTCCAGTGATAGCTGGTAAACGAGAGCAGGGGGTAGTTGCTCCCTTCCAGAAGAGGCTGGTAAACGAGAGAAGGTTGTAGCCTTCTGCAGGTGGGTGCCTACGTCCTGGTATGAGTCTGCGCCAGTACATGGTTGTAAGATGTTTTCTTTATAATAAAATATTGAAGGCTGAGACAACGGCAGTGGTGGTTTTCTCCCGAATTGGGTTTCCACCTAAAATCCTGGTGTTCATATGTGATGCTTATGTGTGTTGATTTATTCTGTTCTTACTGCACATGTCTACTGCTTACTGAACATCTAATGAATGAATGATGCAATAATCTAAGATAAGAATTATCTGCATAATAAGAGATCTGAGCATACGTTATTTTCCTTAAGGATATCCGTGTATATACGCTATTTTTGTTCTATAAAGTAGCGTATGGGTTTTTAAGAAAAGAAAAGTAAAAAGTTGATTGACATATCAAGACACTGATTCAACCCCCCCCCCCCCCTCTCAGTATCTTTCCCAACACATTTTTGATCTCACATTTATTAATTAAATAATTATTATCAAATACTAAATGAAATTTTATTTAATGTGTGTGAGGGAGAATTTTTTGCAAGAGAAGTGTTGCGCAGGAGAACGAGTGTGTGGATAAAGTAACACAAACTTTCTTCTGCAATGTTCTACATCTTCGCATACATTCCTCCTCCACACACCTTCCTCCCTCACATCACTACATATTAATCAATTAATCAGTGGTTTTTTCCTATTAAATCTTGGGGTGTGAAATTTTTGGTTTACTACTCTTGTTTAACTGTCTATATCTATTTGAATATTTATGGTATTTTATCGTCTAATTTAGCTATGAAAATACAATAAAATTTGATGTGATGTGCATGCATCAAATATAATTTCATAGATTTAAATTTCAAATGTTGTCATTTTAATGTAAGTTGTACTTGAAATCAATTTTGACTTGCTTCGCTACTAGCCAATGTTTTACTTTGACTATATTTCTGTTCAATATTAACATGTTTATTTTGATGTTTCTTTTGCACTAGTCCTCCTATTCATTTAAAACTTTATCAAAGTAGAATCAGTGAATCTTGGTATTGATGCTTCCCAAATACTAAGTGAATATGTGATCTCACATTTGTTAATTAAATTATTATTATCGAATAATAAATGAAGTTTCTTTTTAATGACTGTAAGGAAAAAGTGATGTGCGGGATAACGGGTGTACAGAGCAAGGAACACAAAATTTCTTCCGCGATGTTTCATACATCTGCATACATTCCCCTTCTGCACACCTCTTCCACACACCTCCCTCTCACACAACACTACATATTAATTAATTAATTAGTGTTTTTGGATTATTAAAGTTTGGGGCACGAAAAGTTTGGTTTACGTGTATATTGTGTGATATAAGTGATATGAACTTGTATGTTATTTTTTTTGTGCTAATTACAAGTTTAGAATTATAATTTATTTGCTTCTTGTTTACTTGTGGTGCTTTAGTTTCCTTGGTGTAGGTGAGTGTCAAAACAGGAAATTGTCTTGTGTTTTATGTTGAAATTAATGAAAAAAAAACAACATAGGTAAGAACTAAACAGAAACATAAAAATGTATATCAAAACATAAATAGAGCCATCAACACAAGTTTTTGATGAAGGAGTTCACCCCTCCTAGGCTACATCTCCTTGGTCCAGCTTCCATAGCTTGGGCCTCTTGTATTAGCTAAAATTTGGAAAAAGTGTTGTGTACATTATTAAAATGCTCCTGAATCCTATTCTATTGTCTTCAGAACATATAAATCATCTAAAAATTATTGTCCAATTACTGAAAACTGACTCCGACTGGTCTAGACTTGACCTCCTTCCCTAGTGGCCCTGGGCTCTCTTGAACTTCCTTGTACCAAAATCACATATAGAAGTCATTTTAAGCCTCTAAAACCTATACCATTGTCTATGGAATGAAAAATTAATCTAATATTTACTATTCGTTTTCCAAAATTGGTTGAAATCTGATCCAGATAAGCCTCATTTAATTTTTCCCTAGGAAACTGCCTCTAAAACTAGATATATGCCAGATAACCTCGCTAAACTTAGAACCTCCGCCAGATTTGCGAGCGCCTCTAGAATCTCCACCAAAATAAATTCAACTTAACTGAGGTTTAATTAAATTTAAAACTAGATTAAGGCGTGTTAATAGCTCTCTTTAATTAAGGCGCGTTCCATAGGTCATATTGTGAGGTCACATGGCAAGAGAGGTTGGCTTGCGGGTTGGTCTCTCCGCACTACGCCGGTCCCACTGTGTAAGGTTAAATGTATGTTGATTTGGAAGCTTTAATAACTTCTGCCCCTGGCCCATTGGTAGGGTGTGGCCGTGTTGGGGTAGAGGTCTGGGGTTCAAACCCAACCTCGCTCCCATAGAACGGTTTTACCATATATTCATGGACCTTGCATTTGATATTTCCCAACGAACTATGATTAATTTATTTAAATATTTAAATATAATTAATACGATATATATAATATGTATTATATAATATAATATATATAATATGTTTAAACATATAATAATATATATATATATATATATAATATTAAATCATAAATAAATAAAAACATGATTCCACCTTAGATATCAAACAGGTAAATTTGAAAGTGCCACTTGTCACAGTCTCATTGGAAGAAACCTAAATAATATTCCCAAAATATTCATTTTTTCTGACTGGGCTGCCATGTCAGCAACTTGTCATTGTTCTGCAATTTTTTTAGATGTTTGAGAAAACGAACAGTAGACCATAACTTACTCATACGAACTCGGATTTTGATGAAACGAGTTGTGTTGGAATCCTGGTGGCGAGCTCTACGTTGGCATTCTAGTTTTGAGAAATTCTGAATTTTTTTTTTTATTTTTGAGCTAAATATTGAGCACCTAATCATTCCTCCCCACTAGAAGCCTTTTGGACCCCAAAAGATACTATAAATTGTTCAGCAGGTGAGGGTAAAGCTCCCTCACCCTTTCACTCTCCATCCATTTGGCCTTTGAAGGATTTTGTCCCTTGAGTCCCACTCTAAGGTATTCGACATTCTCTCTTCTTGAAGTTATGTTTCTTCTGTCAAGTATGAGATCTTTCTAAATTTCATCAAGATATTATGGCGAGAAATCATCTATTGATGGCAGTTGAACATGCTCTCATTGATCATCAATCAATGGAGGCTCAAACAATCTCAAATTCTCAACACTAATGACAGAATATATTTGCATATAAGGAGGCAAATCTAGCTTAAATGCATTAGTACCAATCTTCTCCAAAATTTTAAATGGACCATAATGGATTGTCTTGAGCTTTTTACCTTCCCCTTGCAATCTTTATTTGCTGATATACAGCCAAACTTCATCTCCAACCTAGAATTTGTGATCAACACAGTGTTTGTCATGCCTTGCATGCAGCTAATTGGAATATTCATTTTTTCTTTTTAGGTAGATGAATAAGTGGGTAGGGAGATCCATAAATGTATTTAGTAGGAATAAAATCCCTCTTAATGTGAAAATGGATCATAGCACCTCCATCTGTGAACAGGGGAAAAATCATGTGGACAAGGTCAATGTTGACCAAATCAATAACATTGGTTTAGAGAGTGGATTAGCAGATTTAATGGGAGATAGTCTCCATGAGAGTAGTGTCTTTAATGAGTGGGACCAAAGGTGAGAAGGCTCACAATTCATATAAGGGAAGGTAAGGCAACCATAGAAGGCATGTTAGATGATTATTGATTTTGATCTTTTTAGATCTGGATTTGTAAGGTGACATTTCTATGCATGCTTTTGTTGTTTAGCAGGGTTTGTTGTATTGTTTAGTAAAAGGGTGTTCCCGAGCGGGAATACCACACTCATCCTCGAGGGAATTTGAGTGCCTACTCAGGAGAGGTATTATTGTGTTGCATATTCCACATCCAAGCTGCATCATGCCAAGCTTCATTCTTCAGCTACAGCACAATTTTTATTCAGAGTTGTGTTGTGTTGTAGGGTGTTTAAGTGGAGGGTTGAGAAGCCCACTTTCTGAGCTAGTTTTTCAGTGGAGGAAGAATCCTTCCCATTGGGAGATCAGCAACGAAGTTACTTGAGCTTTATTTTATATCTTGGCACCAAGCCAACCTATTTCCATCATCTACAGTGAAGATTCCCTCTTTGAATGCATTATTCTAGTGAGCATTTGCAGTGGAGGATTCAGTGCTTGATTTGGAGGGTGAGATCTTCAAGGAAGGGATCAGCCTTTCACTTGGAGGATCTATTGGAGGAGATATATTCATTTAGATATCAGTTTTAGCCACCTTCATCCAGTTATTCATTAGCAGCTTCAATTCAGCCCTAAGGCTGCATTCCAACATTTTTGTGTTTTGGGCATTTCCGGAAACCCTTTTTGGGTTGTCTTGGAAAAGTGTTTAGGAGCCTAGATCTTCACTCCCAGCATTATTTGAGCTATATAACAGTAGATATATATTTTCATATCATTCCTGTAGCATTTTATGCCCTAAAAATATGCTTTCATAGCTCATGGCATTTGTGTAGCAGTGTTTTTCATGCATTAGCATATTTGCTTATTGGAGGCTTGTTTTGTATTGCTTGAGTGACTTGATCCTCAATATCTTGTGCCTATTATTTTTTGATATGTTTAATAATATGGCTATACATTTGTATCATGTAATGGTGTATTGATGTATTCACTGCTATTTTCCATGTTTATGTGCTATATTGTTGCTTTCCCCATTTGGGAATATTATATTTGACTATTTTCAAGTTGCTCTTGCACTGTGTGATGTATCAACTGAATTTGCTCAATGAACTTCCTTGCCTTATCTATGTCACTATGACCATCTGCAGTGACATATTTCTCAAATATGAATTCCAAAGGCGATCTTGGCAAGTAACCAAAAAATGCCTCAAATGGCGATGTGTTTATGGAAGAATGTTTTGCCCAGTTGTATGCATGTTGAATATAATGCAACTATTCATCCCACAACTTGGGATGCTTGCTACAATATCCTCGAAGAAGATGAATAACGGTATTTTTGACCAATTCGGCTTGACCATATATTTGCATATGAAATGTTGTACTTTTCTTCAACTTAGTGTCCATCATGTCCCACAAATTAGACCAAAAATTCCCAACAAACCGAGAAACTCAATCACTTACAATAGAAGTAGGGAGACCAAAATGAACCCAAACCTTTTGAAAGAAAAGATAAGCTATCTATTCATTTGTAATTGTTTTCTTACATGGCATCAAAAGACACATTTTGCTGAACCTATCTACCACAACATAAAAATAAGCATGACCTTTCCTTGACATAGGAAGACCACCTACAAAATCCATTGAGATACTCTCCCAAGGATGTGAAGGAACCGGAAGTGGAGTGTACAATCAAAGTTTCCTATTGCTAGGCTTACTTGTTGCACATAAAGAGCATCCTCTAATGAAACGAGAAACATTGTCAATCATGTGTGGCCAATAACAATACCTTTGGAGATCCGTTATTGTCTTGCCTAGACCGAAATGTCCATCAATCAATGAAGTGTGTGCCTCCCTTATGATATTGTTTCTTTCTCCCTGTGGAATACATAACTAGCCCAAGTGATACAAAAAAAATTTATGTACATGGTAATCTAACTCCTCACTTTGGTTTCCTTGACTCAAGCTTGCATACACATCTTGAAAATCACTATCAGGTGCATATTTCTCAATGTAACTTTCATGCAAAACTGAATTATGCTTGAGTATGATAGATGAATTTAAAATAGTCCAAGAAATCATATCAGCTACCTTATTGTAAATTCCCTTTTTATACCTAATAATCAAATGTAACTTTTGTAGAAATCCCATCCATTTGAAGTGTCTTGACTGTTGCAACTTTGACTGAGACTGTAAGTACTGCAATGGTTGATGGTCGGTATGGATAATGGTCTCCTTCCCCATCAAGTAGTGTTTCCATTTCTTTACACTTTGTACCAATGCATATAACTCTTTTTCATATGTGGGATATTTAGTTACAGCTCCATTAAAAATTTCAGAATGAAATGAAATGGGTGTACCATGCTACATGAGAACTGCTCCCATGGCGTAGTCACTAGCATCTGTTTGAATCTCAAATGGTTGTCTAAAATCCAGAAGTTGTAAAACTGGTGTTTGAACTAATATTTTGTTTCAAATCATAAAATGCTTTTGCTTCTTGTCTCCCCATTTTAATTCTCTTTTGACACTAGTCAATGCATGTAACGGAGCTGCAATGGAAGAAAAATTAGCAATGAATTTCCTCCAATATTATTTTGCCCCTAAAAAGCTTCTTACCTCTGTAACTGTATTGGGCTTGGGCCAATTCATAATGACCTCAAATTTAGATGGATCTATCTTAAACTCACCTCCTCCAACAATGTGTCCCAAATACACTAAAGAAGTCTTGCCAAATTCACACTTAGACATCTTCAAAAACAACTGTTCTTTTCTCAAGACATCAAGTATTGTGTTCGCATGCATGACATGATCATCTCTTGACTTGTTGAAAATAAAAATATCATCTAAGTAGACAATGACAAAATCATCCAAAAATGGTCTCAATTCATTATTCATAACTCTCGTGAAATTAGCTGGAGCATTTGTAAGACTGAAAGGCATAACAAGCCATGCAAACAATCCTTGTTTAGTTTTAAAAGCAGTCTTCCATATATCCTCTTCGGCTATTCTAACTTGATGATAACCACTTCGTAAGTCTAACTTAGTGAAATATTTTTCATACCTCAATTGATCAAGCAAATCATCAATGTGTGGGAGTGGGTAGCAATTCTTTACCATGATTTTATTCGACGCACGGAAATTGATACACATGCGCCAAGTCTTGTCCTTATTTGGTACCAAAATAATTGGTGAACCACATGGCAAAGTAGATGGGCGTATGATACCTTTATTCAAAAATTCTTGAATTTTCTTCTTGATTTCCAAACTCTCCATAATTAACATGCGATACATACCAATGTTTGGAACTGGAACATCTTGCTGCAATTGAATCTCATGCTAAATTCCCCTCTTGCGAGGTAACCCATCTGATTCCTGAAACATCTCGTCATGATGACTTACCACATCAAACAAATCAAATTTTAAATTATCATCATAGCCTTCAAAATATTCATAATCCATGTCATTATTTTTCTCGATCATTAGAAGCACAATTTTTTTACTTGCATTAACTAGTCTCTTCATATGCCCTGCATTAACCAAAGAAATATTCATATTTTTACGATAAGCTCTCACAATACACTCCACCCCATCCTTGAACAAATGATATTTTTTCTCATGGTGATAAAATACCTCTTTCCTATCATACAAATATGGGCTTCCAAAGATAATTCCTGATATGTCAAGTGGAACCACATCTAACTCGACTTCATCAACAAAGTTTGTAGTAATAGAAAATCTAAATATGCATTTCCTTGTAACCTGTAAATTTTCATTCTTAACTATCCAACCCAAAGGGTATGGATTATGATGAGGTACAGTCTCAAGGATAATATTTTTGACTAATTCTTCTGAGATTAAGTTCGCTTGTGACCCACTATCAAATAGTGCGTCATTCTTGGTGTGATTTGAGATTACTCTGACAATGAACAAATCTATCCGTATTTCTTCATTTAGAGTGTTATTATGTATGGTAGATGAGCTAGTGCTTGCTATGGTTTCTTTCCCTTTTGTGACCATGGCTGTAATCTTGGCCTCATCACCGGAATCAGATCCAAGATCATGTTGTGTGGTAGCAGTCGTCTTTTGTTTTCCCTTATTGTTTGGTTTCTTAGGCCTTAATTCAGGATGTAGTTTCCAACAATGGGCTTCATCATGCCCCAGTTTGGAACAATGTGTGCATGTGGTTTTCTCCCCTTCTTTATTAATGCTTGCATTCTTCTTTCCCTTCCATTTTTCCCCTTTCCCTTTCTCCTTTCCCCTTGAATGGATTTTTCTTACTACCCTCTTCCTGAATGTTCTTTCCCCTATCTTCGAGGTGGGTGGCTTGCACACAAACCTCATGTAAGTTTCTTGGGTTAAGCATAAGGATAGTATGTTTCAAATATGAATGTAAACCTCCAATATATTTTGAGAGTGTGTCTTGGGATTGCAAGTTTACACCTAACAACAAATCCCTCTTTCTAAACTCCTGGGTATAATATTAAACAGTTTGACTCTTGAGTTGCCTAAAATTTTTCCAACTCATAATAGCTTTTTGCATGTAATTTAAAGGATAAAACTATCTTTTAATGGCAGAAATAAACTCAACCCAAGTGATGGATATCTTACCATGAATTCGCATTTCCTCTTGAGTCTTTTCTTCCCACCAAACAAGTGATGCTCCTTCTAGCCTCAATGAAGCCAAATGGATCTTTGTCTCATCGTCTTATAGGTTCTAAATTCTTCAATACACCTCCAATTGATGAATCCAATTGTCCAACTTCTCTGCATTTACCTCGCCATTCTACATGGGTAATTCAAACTTTATGTCCAATTTGAGTAATGGATTTTTTCCTCTTGGGGTCTTGGAATGAGTATGGGTATGGGTGGTTTTTGTGGTGGAAGTGGAAGATGAATTTGATGGTGATGATGAGCATGAGGAAGATGGTGGAGATGTAGGTGGATTTCCTCCACAGCCCTTTGAACTCTTCTCTTCATCCTTCTTATCATTTGAAGTTCCTTATCCATGTGGGAACTTAGAACCTCCTGCTACCATTCCAGCAGTGAATGCATCAAACATAATCTTGACCATCCTCTTCATGCCATTGAGGTCTTTCTTAACATCCTCCTCTTTTGAGTGTCCTTCATTATCTCCAACACCTGACATTATGGCTTCAGATTCAACTTCAGTTTCTGGTGCAATTTGGACCTCCTCAATCTCAAACAGAGACAAAACTTGAGGTGCTTCAAGTGCAACTAGGAGTGAAACTTCAGGTGGAGATGATGGCCTTGTGCCTCTCCCTCTTATGTTCCTAACCTCAGGACTAGAAACCAATAGTTTCCCTTCACCTCTCTACAATCTTAACCTTGTGTGCATCACAAAATTGCAACCGTTAAAAATATTTTGCACAAACTCTAGCAAAGCAAGTGTAATATTCCTACTTAGCCTGAGCTAAGAGGAATATGCATTTTTGTTTTACTTTCTATTGCATGAATAAATGAATAAAGGGGGACATGTAAAACTCCTGAAAAGAATGAATAAATCAATGCCCATATGAACAAGGATAAATCAGGGCCATGTAAATAAATCACTTGCAGGTGTGAAAGGGGTTTGAGCTGTGAGACTGGGTCAACCTTGAACAAATCTAGAGTGCTGTCTAGATTCAATGTACCTCATGAAGGGACAGTGCAATTCTAGAAGGAGGCCCCTCATGTGAAAGGAGCTAACTCATCAAGGTGGTTTAGGGTTTGCAAAGGCTTTCATCTTATAAAAGGAAGGGGAAGGCAACAAGAGAAGGTTTTTGATTGTCTATATTCCTGAGTATCTTGTCTGTTTAGACAAATACTATTCTCTGTTGTTTAGTGGAGAATTGTGCTGCTTAGCACTTGGAGTTCCTATGCAAGGATTTCACCTCTTCCATTGAGGATTCTTGGAGGAGTTTTTTCTTATTTGATCCACTATCAGGCTTTGGGCCAAGCTCTATTTCCAACTGCAACGCAGATCCAGTGAGGGTTTGTTTGCTTTTGTAGGTTGTAGCAAGTGGAACTCTAGATCTGCTTAGATCTAGCTTGTATTGGAGCCTCTTCTCAGTGAGTGTGTCTTTTAACCTCCTGGAAGAGTGCATCCACTGTTTGAGCTTCAGATTTGTATATTGGCATCAGTCCATCACTGTTATTCAAGATACAGTGCAGTTTTCCTTGAGGAATTGCATTATTTTCAGTAGAGGTTTTGTAGGGTGTTTTGACCCAATTTTTGATGAGAGATCTCTGGTGCTAGGCTTTGCCTTTCACTTTGGTGATCCATGGATGAGCTTGCTAATCCATGTTCTGTTTAGATCTGATCTGTTTCAATGTAAATTCATCTTCAGAAATTTCTGAATAATATTGCAGATCTGCCACTTAAAACTCAGATCTACTCTTTGTATTGCATAATTTGGTCAAAACCCCAAGGGGATCTTGTAATAGCGCCTCTCTAGTTTATATATATGAAATGGATCTGATGTTTTGTCCACAGATCTGTCCTAGATCTGAGATGTAATTTTCAGCTGCTACAGCGCCATAAAATAACACTGTTGAGCCATTTTTCAGTTTATACATGTGTTGCAGCCTTTTTTTCTAAAGATTTCTTGCTCTCTTGTCTCTTGTATTCTAGTGTATATTGAAAGAGCTTCATTGTAATTCTGATCTGTTGTTGTATGTTCATAATTTGATCTTATTTGATGGCCTCTTTCTCATGCTTTCCAAGACTGCATTATTTTTTAAGCAGTTTTTTGTGCATAGTTGCAGCCCCTCTTGTAGTGTGTTTTTCAGCTAGACTAGGTGGTGGGAGATCTGTTTACCACACGTAGTTTGATTTGTTTTTCTCCCCTTTTGGATCTATTCTCTAGATCTGCTGATCTAAGGATCTAAGGGTTGTAAACTCATTTCTGTGCATCAATCTCCCAGGAGTGCGTTATTTCAGCAGGCTTGCTGTGACATTCCAATTTTGCAATATTACAGTGGTATCAGAGCTCCTTTCTTGGCACAGCCTATTCTTTCCTTGGAGCACCACAGCCATGTTTCATTTAGAATAATATGAACCTATTACTGAGAGGGAGAAGAGGTATCAGAACAGAAGTCATAATAAGTTTGATTGCACTACTGATGATCAAGACAAGGGTAAAGCCCCTGAGACTGCAAGTGATAAAGAAGGAGAAGAGTTTGCAAGAAATCTTTTGGTGGCCATGCAAGATCTTTCCAAAGAGATCAAGGAGATGAGGATGGATAGAATGAGGGAATCTCCTAGGAGATTTCATCTGGGGGAAAGCTCTAACATGTCTCATCATTGGACTGGTCAACCCATGAACCAGCCACAAGCCCCAGAAGCTCCACAACGCTCCACTATACCTACCTTCTTGGTTGTGGAGAATGAAGGACCACAAGAGAAAGCATCCCTTGAAGACTACTTTGTGGAATATGAATCTCAGAATTAGAGATTCAGAGACCACTTGAGTTTCCAAGAGTTTTGTCACCTCAAGGATAAAAGAAGACCAAGGCAGCAGTATAGAGATGGTGGGTTCTTTCATAATCATGATAGACACCACTCTATGGGCAGATTCTTTTTGCCCAAGTTTGATGGGTCATCCTCCAGTTCTGCCAATGCATGGGTAGAAAAGCTAGATATTAAATTTCAGTTTAACAAAGTCCCTGAGATTGAAGCCATCAAGATTGCAGCACTGCACTTTGAAGGTGAAGCACACAATTGGTGGTTCCATGGGTTGTCTACATTGGGCCATGCCAATGTGACTGCCTACTTTGAATTCAATAGAAGACTAGTGGAGAGGTTTTCTAGAAAGGATCCAGAAGCACCTTTCATGAGCCTTGAAAAGTTAAAGCAATTGGGAAATACAGAAACTTATATCTTTGAGTTTCTGAGATTATCAGTTATGGTTCCTGATCTGTCTGCAGCAAGGAGGGTGTACATGTTCATCGATGGCTTGGATGAACCTTTCCATGGGTTGGTTAAATATACCAAGCCCATAACTTTGCATGATGCCATAGAGAGGGCAAGAGACCTCCAAGATTCCTTGCCAAAAGCAAAGGAAACTTTCCAGAGCAAGGCCCCTCACCTTTCTAAAGGGAAGGAAGAGAAAGTTGCTTCTTCCAAGGAGAGCTCATTGAATAAGCCTATTGATATTGAGCTCAGGAGGGAACTGAGAAAGAAGAGACTATGTTTCACTTTCCAAGATTCATGGGCACTGGGACATAGATGTGATGCTGGGAAAGCACATTACATAGAGGTCTTCTCAGATTTTGAGGAAGAAGATGAAGATGATGAACCAAGGAGGGGTCACAGCGTTGATGATGTTGAGGGAGATCCAACACCATCTGGAGATGGGGATGGAGCCTTTTCTCCAATAGGTAAAACTCTTGCATCTTTGAGAGGAGTGCCTAAGTACTTGACCCTAAGAGTATAAGGTTCAATCATGAATCGGAGGGTATCTGTGTTGATTGACAGTGGGGCAACCCACAACTTTATTGATGCTCATCTTGTGCAAAGGAGAGCAATCCCCACTGATACTTTTGAGGGGTTCTCTGTTTTGGTCCCAGGAGATAGGAAAATGCAATGCATGCAATATTTCCCATCACTCTTAGTTACTATGGGGTCCTACACTTTGGTGGATCACTTTTGTGTAGTTGACATACCAGACACCAATATCATTTTGGGTGTCCAATGGTTGATTACATTGGGTAAGGTCACCACTGATTGGAAGGCTTTGCAGATGGAGTGGGTGGACATGAAGAGTGGTAAGCCCCAAATGATCCAGGGCATGCATACTTATCCCTCACCTAGCACTTCCACACAAACAACAGAGATGGATTTGCACAGTGGAAGCAGGGATCTCACAGTCCCTTCACTGATGTTCATGAGCTTTCTGCATAAGACATTCCTATCTAGTGGAAAACCACCTGGAAGGCCACCAGATTCAAATCTTGTGGGGAATTCCTCACAAAGTGTTGCTCCAAACTTATATCCAAGAGGGATTGGGGCAATGGAAGACCAAGCTACATTTCTAGGAGGCTTGGGACAGCTCAAGAGTAAGGGGGATTTTCTCCCTTCACCACTATCACCCCCTCTCATTTCCAGATCTGCATTGTGGGAGGAGGAGAATGGGAGGATCAGCCTTCCAACACACATATTTGGAATTGGAAATGTTAGATAATAGATCAGTAGCATGACAGACACTTCCATGGAGGTATTAGCAGCGCTCTCTTTGTTGAGCAGCGCTGTATTTCCTCTCATCTTTTCAAAGAGAATTTGACGTCTACCCCTGATGATGGACTCACTTAGGCAGTCCAAAAAGTTGGTTTATTAAAAAAAAACTCAGAAATAGGTTATTCCTCTTTTCCACAGTGTGGATCTGTACTGGAAATCTCAACTACTTATAGATTATTCCAAAGATCTCCACACCGGTATGATACTAGATGACCTGCAGCAAGAAGAGGGCTATTTAGTCCAAGGGGGGATTCATCTAATTTCATGGTAGGATCTTCCTGTATAGTTCTTATGAGCTCAAGCAGAAGATACTACAAGGGGCACACAAATAATTCCTTCTCAGCCATATCCAGTCCATGAAGATCTACACACTGATCATGAGGAGCTTTGATTGGGAGGGGATGAGAGAGGAATTACATCAGCACTTTCAAGGGTGCATTAGCTATGGATGATTTGGGTAGCCAATGGACTCTTTGCAAGAGTCATTTCAGCCATTTCTTCCTTTGCTTGAGAGGAGGGAAATGCTCATGCACAACTCCATGTGTATCAGGAACTATGACGGTAAAGGATATGATCATGCTAAGAAAGATATATTTTCTGATTTATCACACTATTTTACCATGTTTTTGTAGACTATGACTCCTAAAGGGGGTGAGAGATCGTGTGGATCTCATAGTTTTTTGAGGGCCAATAGAAATTCTAAACTTGGCCACTCCCTTGTTGTGCAAAGGGAGATTCCTTTTCATGATGGGTGCTTCCCAAAGGCACCAAACATATCTGATATCTCCAGCTATGTTGAGATGACTTATGCAGCAAATGTGTGGGGTAAATGCCACTTGCCACACCTTGATCTAATGTAGGCAGGAGATGCACTGCGCTGGTATCACATGTGGGAATTTGACCCACCCCTTCAAGGTCAAATTTATGTTTGCATATATGTATTTTTTCTCCCATACTTGGATGACATAGCTGTATTGTTTTTGGGATTGTATGGAGGAAGTATGGACAATTTTTATGTACCACATGGATCGGAACTTCTCTATGTGCCTCATGATACATTTTTTATAGAAATAATTTCTCTAGCCATGTTCATTTCTGTTGAATTTTTCACTCCTTGTGGAATGGACTACGCACATCTTATGTTGACCTTGGAGGAACAATTCCTTATGTATTGGCTTGATGAGCACTTGGCTTATGATGAGGAATTGATCATTGATGATGTCATCAATGGATGAGAGGAAGGACTACAGCTCTCACCCTATCAGTTGCTTGAGGACAAGCAACATTTTGGAGGGGAGGACTGTAATATTCCTACTTAGCCTAAGCTAAGAGGAATATGCAATTTTGTTTTACTTTTTGTTGCATGAATAAATGAATAAAGGAGGACATGTAAAACTCCTGAAAAGAATGAATAAATCAATGCCCATATGAACAAGGATAAATCAAGGCCATGTAAATAAATCACTTGCAGGTGTGAAAGGGGTTTGAGTTGTGATACTGGGTCAACCTTGACCAAATCTACAGTGTTGTCTAGATTCAATGTACCTCATGAAGGGACAGCGCAGTTCTAGAAGGAGGCCCCTCGTGTGAAAGGAGATAACTCATCAAGGTGGTTTAGGGTTTGCAAAGGCTTTCATCTTATAAAAGGAAGGGGAAGGCAACAAGATAAGGTTGTTGATTGTCTATATTCCTGAGTATCTTGTCTGTTTAGACAAATACTATTCTTTGATGTTTAGTGGAGAATTGTGCTGCTTAGCACTTGGAGTTCCTATGCGGGAATTTCACCTCTTCCATTGAGGATTCTTGGAGGATTTTTTGCTGATTTGATCCACTATCAGGCTTTGGGCCAAGATCTACTTCCAACTGCAACGTAGATCCAGTGAGGGTTTGTTTTCTTTTGTAGGCTGCAGCAAGTGGAACTCTAGATCTGCTTAGATCTAGCTTGTATTGGAGCCTCTTCTCAGTGAGTGTGGCTTTTAACCTCCTGGAAGAGTGCATCCACTGTTTGAGCTTCATATTTGTATCTTGGCATCAGGCCATCATTGTTATTCAAGCTGCAGCACAGTTTTCCTTGAGGAACTGCGTTATTTTCAATAGAGGGTTTGCAGGGTGTTTTGACCCCATTTTTTATGAGATATCTCTGGTGCTGGGCTTTGCCTTTCACTTTGGTGATCCATGGATGAGCTTGCTGATCCATGTTCTATTTAGATCTGATCTATTTCAATGTAAATTCATCTTCAAAAAATTCTGAATAATATTGCAGATCTGCAACTTAAAACTCGGATCTACTCTTTATATTGCATGATTTGGTCAAAACCCCAAGGGGATCTTGTAATAGTGCCTCTCTAGTTTACAGATATGAAATGGATTTGATGTTTTGTCCATAGATATATCCTAGATCCGAGATGTAATATTCATCTGCTGCAGCTCCATAAAATAAAGTTGTTGATCCATTTTGCAGTTTATACATGTGTTGCAGCCTTCTTTTCTGAAGATTTCTTGCTCTCTTGTCTCCTGTATTCTACTGTATATTGAAAGAGCTTCATTGTAATTCTGATCTGCTACTGTATGTTCATAAATTAATCTTATTTGATGGCCTCCTGATCATTCTTTCCAAGACTGCGTTATTTCTGAAGCAGTTTGTTGTGCATAGCTGCAGCCCCTCTTGTAGGGTGTTTTTCAGCTAGACTAGGTGGTGGGAGATTTGTTTACCACACCTAGTTTGATTTGTTTTTGCTCCCCTTTTGGATCTAGACTCCAGATCTACTGATCTAAGGGATCCAAGGGCTGATTTCTATGCATCAATCTCCCAGGAGTGCATTATTTCAACAGGCTTGTTGTGACATTCCAATTTTGGAATATTACAGCAAGAAAATAACCTTAAGCAATATGATGCTCTGATACCACTTGATCTAAAATTTTATGTTAGTTTTGTTTTTCTAATTAAAATTTCATAAATAAAATTTATTTTCTTCTTGTTTTCTTGTGGTGCTTTAGTTTCCTTGATGCAGGTGAGTGTCAAAACAGGAAATTGTCTTATGTTTTATGTTGAAATTAATGACAAATAAAAAACATAAATGAGAAATGAACAGTAGCATAACATGTACAGAAAATCATAAATAGAGCCATCAACACAAGTTTTTGATGAAAGAGTTCACCCCTCCTAGGCTTCAAATGCTCCTGAAACCTATTCTATTATCTTCAGAACATACGAATCATATAAAAATGATTGTCCAATTACTGAAAACTAACTCTGGTTGGTCTAGACTTGACCTCCTTCCCCAGTGACACTGGGCTCTCTTGAACTTACCTATAGAAAATTCACATGTAGAAGTCATTTTCAACCTCTGAAACTTGTACCATTGTCTCGGAATGCCAAAATCATCTAATATTGACTATTCATTTTCCAAAATTGTTTGAGATCTGATCTAGATCAGCCTCATTTAATTTTTACCTAGGAAACTACCTCTAAAACTTGATATCTGCAAGATAACCCCGCTAAACTTGGAACCTCCGCCAGATTTGGGGGCGCCTCCAGAATCTCCGCCAAAATAAAATCAACTTAATTGAGGTTTAATTAAATGTAAAACCGGATTAAGGCGTGTTAATAGCACTCTTTAATTAAGGTGTGTTCCATAGGTCATATCGCGAGGTCACATGGCAGGAGAGGCTGGCCCGCGAGCTGGCCTCTCCATGCTCTGTCGGTCCCACTACGTAAGGTTAAATGTATGTTGATCCAGAAGCTTTAATAACTTCCACCCACAGCCCATTGGTAGGGTGCGGGCTTGTTGGGGCGGAGGTCTGGGGTTCAAACCCTACCCCGCTCCCATACAACGCTTTTACCATATATTCACGAACCTTGCGTTTGATATTTCCCAATGAACTCAATGGACCTTGCATTTGATATTTCCCAACGAACTATGGTTGATTTAATTTAATATTTAAATATAATTAATACGATATGTATAATATGTACTATATAATATAATATATATAATATGTTTAAACATATAATATATTATATTATATAATATATATAAATATATATATAATATTAAATCATAAATAAAAAAATAAAAATAAAGACACAATTCCACCTTAGATATCATTAGGAAATTACCCCCACATAGACCAAACCAGCGAATTCGAAAGAGCCACTTGCCATAGCCTCATTGGCAAAAACCTGAAGAATATTCTGAGAAAATTCATTTTTGCTGATTGGGCTACCATGTCAGCAACCTATCATTGTTCTGCAATTGAACTTTTCATAGCCTCATTGGCAAAAACTTTAAGAATATTTCAAGAAGATTCATTTTTTCTGATTGGGCTACCATGTCAGCAACCTGTCATTGCTCTACAATTTGTTTAGATGTTTGAGGAAATGAACATCAGACCATAACTTACTCATACGAACTCGGATTTTGATGAAACAAGTTGAGTTGGAATCCTGGTGACAATATCTACGTTGTGGTTCTGATTTCGATCAATTCTAAATTTTTTTATTTTTGAGCTAAATACTAAGCACCTGATCAATAAGGGTGGGTGTTTACCCGTTCCTACTACTATGTCAATATGGGATCGTTTTATTTGATATTGGGATGCAATAGTGGTGTGGGACAAACCTTATATGCTTCAATCTCTATTTCATTATAACTGCATTCTTGTGTAAGTGTCTATATCAATTTAAATATTTATGGTATTTTATCAACTTATTTAGCCGGGGAAATACAATAAAAGTTAATGTGATGTACATGCATCAAATATAATTTGTAGATTTAAATTTCAAATATTTCCATTTTAATGTAAGTTGTAGTTGAAAGTGATTTTATCTGTATATCTGTCCAAAAATAGAGTTTTGAAACTAGAAATAAAAGCACATTGTTGTTTGACTCCTCTTATCGTTCCACCGTAATCATCAGTTGATATCGAGTGTGGGATCCCTTCCCTTGTGACGTCAATGGGGGAGGTCCACACTATGCATTACACTATGGCTATTATTGATATCAGGCTTCTCGTAACGTAAGTGAGAACTAATTTTCATTAGCTTATTTTGGTAACATAGGTGCTAATTCGGAGATGATGATGCAGAGAGAAATGAACATGACAATTTTCTTGAAATAAAAATCCTTATAGATGGATGTAAAATTTTCCAATCATTGAAAATTGCTTTTCTATATTGCATATTAACTATATTATGTTTGTGTTTTGAAATAAAGGATGTATGTGGTTGTGGAGAAATGAGCGAAATTTGGTAACAATGGTGCTATAGATTACTTTGTCGAGCTTTTGTAACTTTAACCAAAGTTTTCGGAAAATGTTGAATGTATTCATTTTCCCATAAATTAAAAATTATTTTTTTAATTTTTGGAAATATTATTTCTAGTTTTCCATTAATTGAACGGGCCTTGAACAATTAAGACTTAATTAATTTTTTAATATGTTATTAAGTACTTGAATGATGTCTTGATTACGCGTTGATTTGTTGAATAAATATTTAAAAGATTTACATTTATCATTAGTAATGTTGATTTCAATTGTCTAGTAGGTACTTCTCTACATAAGGATATGTGGAAGAGGGGTATGTGTGAGAGAACCTTTATTCCTGGATTCCATCACCTTTGCACACTTCTTCCATAGAAATCCATCCCTTACAACACTTCTAGACGTTAATTTTCACGTTATTTATTTCTAAAAGTTATTTTCACATTTTATTGTTATTTGCAGGCGCATATTAGCTGACGATTTAAGTCATGTTTTTTGAACAATATGAAATTATATGGATAAGATATGTTGTATGATTTCATTGCAAGTTTGACTTGAAATACAAATATATGCCGGTGATATATGTTTTTCTGGGTCAAGGGAATTTGAAAAATGTAGAACCAATGTCTAATTATGATCACTATATAGGAGTAGTTGGAATAGCATAGAGATAAGTTAACGAAATTTTAAAAACCAATGTGTGTAGTTGCATTGGCCATGTGTTTATCATGAAATTTTTGGCAGGTACATTGACATTGCATATTCGATTACTTCTTGAGGGGGATAGTTACGAATGGTTTTCTCTGAAGTGCTTTACTAGGTTTTCGTTTTGCTAGTTATCACAGTGAGCAGTGAGCAGTGCTCTGCTAAGTGCTTTGTGCTTTGGTTGTTAGCGAAAGGAGTGCGAAAAGAAGTTTTCTTCGAAGAAAAAGGAAAACTCCATGATATTTTTATCACGTACAATTCGGTTCCCTTGTTCTACATGTGAGTGCTTCAATCATTTACATAGTATACGTAGAAGTAAGCAGGGTTGACGAGAACCACGAAATAATTTGTTACAATTAACTTCCAAATCTGGTTGTTGGTTATGTAAATACCAAAAGAAAAATTGTACGTGTACAGAATGGATGGAAATCCCTTTTGAATGAATTTAAAATATATATTTAGTAATGTAGGTTTATAAGGAAAATGAGGAATTGTAGTAATTGATAATTCATGTATCCTGTTAGAAGATTGAGTCAAGTAACATTAACCAAATTATAGCAAAATAACAAAAGAATTTCTCTTCTCTTTTCAACTAAAGTTGCATCATCGATTTGGATATATTCATATGTTATTCATGTATATATTCTATGTTATATTATGGCTTTATTGTTTATAGCTATATCGTGTTGTTCGTCTTCCTGATTATTCTTTATTCCAAATTTGTTGTCTTAAAATATGGGAGTTGCATAAACGATTTGTAATACAGATAAACTGGTGAATTCAAAAATCATTAAATTTTTTGAGACTGAGTACTAACTAAATAGCGGATTATTCAATACTCACATGAGAACAAATCCAGAAT
Source organism: Pinus albicaulis (assembly GCA_034641835.2). NCBI lineage: Eukaryota > Viridiplantae > Streptophyta > Pinopsida > Pinales > Pinaceae > Pinus > Pinus albicaulis. The sequence continues at coordinate 1,094,038,923 of CM076579.1, read as the reverse complement.
GTTTAGTTTATAAAGATTAGTTGTGTTGTGTTTATTGTGGAGTGATAGGTCATAATGAATTTAGAACATCTTTGAAGTGTGATTGCTAATGCATCAATGGAGAAGCATATGTTTGATATAAAAAATGGAATGTACATATTTTGTATGCATTGGTTATCGAATTGGATAAAAATATCGATAAGGATTTGGTCAAAGACAATAATGAAAATCTATTTGTATTTAAATTCAAATTTATGCGAAGACGGTTACAATATATTGTTCCATGATGAAAATCCAATTGTTGGACATTTTGAGCCACTTTTGTGCAAGAACTAAAGTTTAATATTAATTTATCGTGAACATATGATGAAAATATAAAAATACGAAGAAACATAACATAAATGGATGTAAATAGAGGAAATCATGAGGAGACATAGATTTAAGAGAATGTCTTGGTTCAAGAGTATTTAAGGTGAAATTTGTTTTGAAACAATATGCCAATTGACATAGAATGAATATGATGTGCCTTCTTTACGATGCATAATTGCACAAATTTTTTGCAATGCAATTATGCATAATGATTTGTTCACATCAAGGTGCATAGAAAAATACATGAACGAAAATGAAATCATGAAAATCCGTAGAATAGTAGATTGGCAAGGATACATTATACAATTGGTAGTGCCATATGAAAAACAAAATATAAATGGTGGCATTTTTGTTTATGATTGGATACACTATGTCTTGAATATAACCATAGATATGGTATGTTGGTACATTGGCTATTATAATTGAATTTTTACCATTCAAGGAAGGCACAATAGTATTGCATGTTATCCAATTTTTAACAAATATAAATCATTTTCATTTTGAACCTTTGAAAGAAATAGTACAAGAGAAAAGCATTTTACGTGATACTGAAGCAATTAACGAAGAAAAATATATAGAAGAACCTTATAAAAAACATAATGGGGATAAACTGAATGGCTTTAAAGACATGGACATGTACGGATATACCATGGAAGTTAATATAGAGCTTATAAATGCAACCAAGAGATCACACTTATCATTACATCAACTAAAAAACATAGAAGAAACAAGGATGTTGTAAAAAAATTCAAATTAAAAAAAATCATCGAAGCGATCAAATTTTCGAACAAATATAAATCATTTGCATTTTTAACCTTTGAAATAAAAAGACTTAAGATAGAAAAGCATTTTACGTGATATTGAAGTAGTTAACGAAGAGAAATATATAGAAGAACCCTATAAAAAACATAATGGGGATAATGTGAATGGCTTTAAAAACATGAACATAGATGATGATACCAAGGAACTTAATATAGATATTATCAATAGAAACAATATACCACACTTATCATTGAACCGACTCAAAAAACATATAATAAACAAGGATTTTATCGAAACAATTCTAATTAAAAAAAACATCGAAGCGATCAAAATCAAGACAAAATGTGACATATTCAAATAAACATAAGGGATATTTAAAAATGCTCGATTATACATTCAAAACAATAGTCGAACAAAAAATATTTTAAAAATATACAATATGTGCCAATTTATTATTATGCAATATGCATTCAAGTTTTTTTTAAAAAAATATGTCATAAAAAGATAATTAACCAATGTTTCCAAAAAAAAAAAAATTGAAAAAAATGCAAAAAAGCATAAGATAATGACAGGAGTATCAAATTTGCAGTTCCAGAGCAGATTAGGTGGAATAAACAAATATTCATAGTGAAAGAACTATATGAATTGGAGGAGAGGCTAATATCACTAGGATTTCCATTTTTGCAAATACGAGTACTTGGGCAGTGTTTTAGAAAACCACAATTGGCATTGACTAGAGTACTAATCAATGTACCTAATGACACATCTCGAATTCAAATTGAAATTCCTTGTGACACAAATTAATCTACTACATTGGTTGTGGAAATTAAAAGGCATTTAGTGTTTAAAAGTTAATTTTTTTGTTGGGTGAGTTCGTGTTCATAAAGGGATGAAGGAATTGAGACGATTGTGTAAAAATATGCTTTATAAACTAGAGAATGTCAAAATAAGAGAAGATTGAAAACATGTATTTTATCAGAACAAGGATGCATATGCATCTGAGATAGATACAAAAATAAATGATGATAATAATGACTGTGATGAAGAATCATTGATAAAAACACTATGTTGGTTTGAGGGGTCTTGACCCATGTTCAGATTTGGGGTTAACCAACAAACCCCTGTACTACTCGCCCTTTCAGCAATGACCTACTTGCGTAAGTCAGGTCTCACCCAAAGTAGTATGGGAGGGTGTTGGAACTAGGTTTCTGCACCCTGAGAAAGAGGGTTTAATGATGTGGGTACCCTTATATATTCAAACAGGTCTGCGTAGAGAAATCCCTAACCCGAAACCCTTAACAATATATCTTAACAGAATGCCTTGCGTGCATCCCATAACTCATAATATACTCAATTAACCAGAGAAATATAACCCAATGTCACCATATCTATGCATTCATTGTTATTTTAAGCATCTAATACATGTGTGCAATCAATTTACTAATAATATTCAATATCACTGAAATAACATGCAGTGCAACTCATAACATATCACAGAGACATTTAATATCATTAAAACATCCTTCCATTCATTTATAATTTAGGTTCTACATACATAATCTTTCACATACCCGCGCACACAGCAAGCAGGGTCCGCACATAGCTGGACTTAGGGTCTCCACGCACACAGACAGCAGGAGCCATTACCCAGACAAATCCGCAAAAAACACCTCAGACTAGATCTATCATGAGAAAACGTACCATAATACTTACTAGACTGACTTCTTCGACTCATCCTAGACTCTTATTTCTACTTTTAGTCTGCGCTATACTAGCATCCACAAACCGTAGTTTGCGACCTCTAGATCTACCCTTTTTTCCCATTACAATGCATGAGGGACTTTGACCTACCCCAAAGTCCCTTAACTTTTGTTGTGCACGAATAAACTACTCAAAATATTCCAAAAATATATCCAAAACTGCATTCAAGGGGCCCTGCTCCAAGAGGCCCCAAACACAATCTTGCGACTCGTCCCGAGTCACAGCTGCGGTGGGGTCTTCATCTTGCTCTGGATTTGTTCGAGGGTAGTGGAAAATGGTGTTAGGAAGCCCTCGCTTTGTGCAGCTGCATTATGTGTGATCTCGACCAACTTTTGTGAATTCGGCCCCTCAGTAGCCAAAGTGACATTGTCCAATGTCTGATTCAATGTTTTCACCGCAACATCTAGATCCTGAGAGAGCTTCATCGCTTCATCCGCCCATGGCTTCAGATTATCACTGAGAACTTGATTTTTATGGCGAAGCCCCTCAATTTCGTCTCTTAGAGCATGACTGGTGCAAAGGCACACCAGTCGCTGGGTTGCAACAAGGGTGGGCATGGCTACTTCCAACTGATCGAATTCATGCTCTTTGTGGCGCAGATCTTGAGTGAATTGTTATATAAGTGGGTCTCGCTGCACTAATGACCATAGCTCCATAGCGGTGTCCAGTAATTCAGAGACTTTGGCGATGTTAGCAGAAATACATTTGGTGGCTTACTTAACCAGTGCAGCTCGCTGAGCTCATACCTCCGGAGGAGTCTTAGGCTGCAGCTTCACCTGTAGCATAGAAATCTGTTGCTTGAAGCTGGCTTTGATTATCTATACCTTGGACCTAGAAGCCTTCAATGGAGCAACCAAGCTCTCAATTTTTTCCTGGGGCGCATCAGAGGCGCGAATGATATTTTTGGGCACCTCTTCGCATAGTCGGTCAATTAAGTGTTCTATCTCAGCTCGTTGTGCGGCGTTGCACTTCTTGTGCTTGGATGGATTCCACTGCCTTGGTTGCAATTTTCCGCTCCACCTCACTCATTTTTTGTTGCACGCATGCCTCTCTTATTTGTAGCTCAGCAGAGATGAACAAGTGGAGAGCATGTATTTGCCCACTCTTTATCCTTGCAAGATCCAGGCCGACCTTCGTACATGCTTGGACTTGGGCACACAAATTTGGCTACTCTATTGTCATAGATTGCCCACGAAGGGGAAATTTCATCTTTCTATTGAGGCGATTAGTGTTGTGGCTAGCAGGCTCGCTTCAATTTCCCTAGCTTGATTCACGCTCGCTTGCAATGTGTCTGCCTTCAGCTGCAACACCTGCAATCCAAACTACAAGGCATCCACCGCAGTCTTGTGTTGCTCTCCCATGGTTGTCCATATATCCTCCAACATAGTGGCGACTACGTCTGCTATCTTCTCCAGGTCTTCATCGGTTAAATTTACCTCTGTAGCTCTACGGGAATTATCACCCTTTCGCTTCTTACACTAATATTTGGCATACTCGCCAGTGCACTTTGTACATCGTGGGGAATCCGCACCCTCCCCACCGACTCCTCCAGTCTCTATGTCTTGCTTCATCTTCTACTCAGTCTCCTTGGTGGTGCCTTTAGGGGTCTCTTTGGGGTTCTCTTTCCCACTAGAGCACAGCTCAGTGTCCTTTTTCGTACTCAGTGGAGTGGTACCTTTTGGGGCTGTGTCTTTTCTAGATGTGCCTGTTGTAACCGGGATGGTGGATTTGAGTCCAAACTTCCATGCAGGCATCCATGTTGCTATTACTTGGTCCACTTCTACATCTGTGAGCATGTAGGGTAGATTTTACCATGTTGGGTCTTTGCGCACTATGATTTGTATGTTATGCATAGTAACATGGAAGTCAGCGATGCTTTTGTATTTATCATAAACGGCAAGCGACAGTCGCGGCCTGGAGTGTATTGCTACCGCCAGCGCACCTTCAAACAACACCCAAAATACCTTATTTTCCTTTAGTAGTTTCAGGTCCTTGAAATCCCACAGATTGGCATAGTGTGCCCCCTCGCATACACCTGGCTCTAGCTCGGGGAGCACCGCATCCCTAGGCATCTCCCAAGCAATTAGGGAAATCAATAGAAACAACCATGAATAGCATAAGGGCTTTCCCTAGTCCTACGCCTCACACACATTGTCGAGAAACTCCTCACACAGGTGTTGGGATAAATTATAGTTGACCCCCTTATCGCATTGTCCTGCCATTTGGATGACATATGCAAGGACAATTGATGGCCGAAATTTCCACATCATCTTACATCCGAGAAAGAGAGTGCCCATGCGCACCCCACGATTAGTGATTCTATTGACCAAGAATCCTCTTTTGTCACGATCCACCTTGTATTTCTCCTGGACATCATCAGCCACCTTCTGTTCGTTCTTCTTTCCAAGCCCTTTCATGGGATGGGGCCCCTTCATGGGCAGGCCGGTGATCTTGTGGATCAGCATAGTGTCAATAGGAATGTGGCCTTGAATCCATAGACAGCCATCATGTATCAAGGTGAGCAACTGTCGCACGCACATACCAATGATAGGGTACCTCCCAAAATAGGGAAGTTGTAGCGGATTCAAGATCCCTGATACATGTAGTCCACGCTCCCAAGGCATTGGCTCAACCTTTGGCATGTAGTCATATAGCACCCACTCCAAATAGAGCTATGCGGCCATATCCAAAAAGTTTTCCTCATTAGCCAAATTGTGATCGTCAAATTTGATGAGGGGTATGTTGCCAAACATCTCTCCAATTATAGGGACTTGCTGTGGGACTAATGGCATCTCGAGATAGTCCCAGACCGCATCAACGTTCTTAGTGGTGCGCATCGTCAGCTTGTGTAGCTTAACGTAGGGTGGTAGCCATGACAGCGGGGCTACCAGCAGGGCCTCCTCTTGAGCAGTCATGGGGCCCTTGGATGGATTGCCCATAGGTGAGCATGCCTGGAGCACCTGCTGGGGAGAGTGTACAATCCTTTGGAAGGTGTGTGGCTTAGATGAAGCTCACTTCGTGGCTTTTCCTTTTTGTAATCAATGGAGGTTGTAATTGGCGACGACTCTGCAAGGTTAGTGGATGTCATCCTTGCTCGGAACACAAACTTGGGATTGCTACTGTCAAAAGGGGTACCTCGCCCAGATATACAAATCGTGTCGACACAGTGAACACAGAGATTACAGCAAAGCACAAAGAACGAAATCTTCAGAGAGAAAAGGAACCGATTATGACATGTGCCCTTCCTTTTATAGGCCACCATGGGTAAAAACGGTCGGATTACCATTAATTGCTACTTACCATCGAAGAAATGGTAAAGAATCCTCTAAGAGTGTTGCATTAATTTCCAAACAACCGCTCCATGCAATGGTAAAATCACTTTTTCACCCAGCTTTACTGTTCCAATGGCTAGTTTTCTTTGTTGCACACTACCCCTGCACCTCAGTCGCACTTGCCTGCACCTTCCCCTCATAGGGAGTGCAAATCCTCCAATGCTGATGCTCTAGCCATATAGTCATTTGGTAGGCACCGAATTTTCCCTATAGGGCTTCAAAAAACTTCCATTAACATACCCAGGAAGGTAGTCTCTACGCAGCATGGCCAAGCGCACCGCACCACCATCAGTAATCTCTTTAACTATATACGGTCCCAACCAGTGCTTACGAAACTTCCTTAGATGGCGCGCAAATTGACTTTCATAGAGAAAAACCAACTCTTCTTCCTTAAATACCTTCTATCATATGTGCCGGTCATGCCAAGATTTTTCACACACCTTCTGTACTTTCTAATGAAAGTTAGCAATAAACCGATCTTCTTCTAAGGCAACCAGTTGCGCCAAGCGTTCCTCCATGATTTCAGGTTCTGCCATATTTTTGAAAGCCACAATGCGTAGGCTGGGGACAATATATTCCATGGGCATGATGGCCTCATTTCCATAGGCCATCCTAAAAGGAGTCTTCCCAGTCAACTTCTTGCACGTATTCCTATAGGCCCATAGTACCGAAGGGATGTGCACATCCCAGTCAGTCTGATTGGCATTACAAACCTTGGTCAATGCACTCTCCAAAATTTTGTTGAAAGCCTCTACTGCGCCATTAGCTTGTGGGTGATACAGGGTGCTTTTCATACAATGGATCTGAAACTTTTTGTCAAATCTTCAATAGTTTCATTAACGAAGTGTGTACCTCTATCTCTCATCAAGATCTTCAGGTAGTAAAAATAACGGAACCATTTGTGGTTTGAGGGGTCTTGACCCTGGTTCATATTTGAGGTTAACCAACAAACCCCTATACTACTAGCCCTTTTGGCAATGACCTGCTTGTGCAAGTCAAGGCCTCACCCGAAGTAGTATGGGAGGGTGCTGGAATGAGGTTTCCACAACCTGAGAGAGAGATTTTAATGATGTGGGTACCCTTAGATCTTCAAACATGTCTGCAAAGAGAAATCCCTAACCCGAAACCCTTAACAATATAATTTAACAGAATGCCTTGCGCGCAGCCCATAACTCATAAGATACTCAATTAACCAGAGAAATATAACCTAATATCATCAGATCTATGCATTCATTTTTCTTTTAATCATCTAATACATGTGCGCAATCAATTTACTAACAGTATTCAATATCACATAAATAACATGTAGCGCAACTCATAACATATCACAGAGACATTTAATATCAGCAAAACGTCCTTTCATTCATTAATAATTCAGGTTCTTCATACAGACTATTTCACATACCTGCACACACAGACATACTTAGGGTCTCCTCGTACATAGCTAGCAGGAGCCCTTACCCAGACAAATTTGCACAAAAACCTCAAACCAGATCTATCATGAGAAAACATACCATAATACAAGCTAGATTGATTTCTTTTACTCATCCTAGACTCTTATTTATACTTTTAGCCTTTGTTATACTAGGGTCCGCAAACCAAGGTTTGCGACCCCTAAATCTACCCTTTTTTCCCATTACAATGCATGAGGGACTTTGACCCACCCAAAATTCCCTTAACTTGTACTGTGCACGACTAAAATACTCAAAATATTCCAAAAATATATCCAAAACTGCATTCAAGGGGCCCTTCTCCAATAGGCCCCCAACACAATCTTGTGACTCGTCCTGAGTCACAGCAGAGGTGGGATCGTCATCTTTCTCTGGAGATGTTTGAGGGTAGAGGAAAATGGTGTTAGGATGCCCTCGCTCTGCGCAGCTGCATTTTATGTGATCTCGACCAACTTTTGTGAAGTCATCCCCTTAGTAGCCAAAGTGACACTATCCAATGTCTGATTCAATGTTTTAACCGCAGCATCCATATCCTATGAGAGCTTCATCACTTCATCCGCCCAGGGCTTCATATGATCATAGAGAACTTGCTTTTTATGGCGGAGCCCCTCAATTTTGTCTCTTAGAGCATGACTAATGCGAAGGCGCACCAGTCGCTGGGCTGCAACAAGGGTGGGCATGGCTACTTCCAACTGATCGAATTCCTGCTCTTTATGGCACAGCTCCTAAGTGAATTGTCAGAGAAGTGGGTCTCGCCGCAATGATGACCATAACTCCATAGTGGTGTCCAGTAATTCATATCCTTTGCAAATTTTAGCAGAAATAATTTTGGTATCTTCCTTAACCAGTGCATCTCGTTGAGCTCGTACCTCTAAAGGAGTCTCAGGCTGCAACTTCACCTGTAACACAGAAATTTGTTGCTCGAAGTCGGATTTGACTGTCTGGACCTCGGACCTAGAAGCCTTCAATGCAGCAACCAAGCTCTCAATTTTTTCCTGGGGCATAGCAGAGGCGAGAATGATAATTTCGAGTACCTCTCTACACATCTGGTCGATTACGTGTTCTATCTCAGCTCGTTGTGCGACCGCTGCTTGCTGCACTACCTGCGCCTGGACAGATTCTGCTGCCTTGGTTACGATTATTTTCTCCACCTCACTCAGCTGCTTCTGTGCACGTGCCTCTCTACTTTGTAGCTCAGCAGATATGAGAAAGTGGAGAGTGTGTAGTTTCCCACTCGTTATCCTTGCAAGATCTAGACCAACCTCCGTACATACTTGGACTTGGGCACACAAAGCTAGCTACTCTATGGTCATATTTGTGCCTGGGAAGGGAAAATTTCTACTTTATGTTGCATTGATCAGGGTTGTGGCTGGAAGGCTCGCTTGAATCATCCTCGCCTGATTCATGCTCTCTTGCATTGTGTCTACCTTCAACTACAACACCTGCAATTTGGACTGCAAGGCCTCCATAGTGGCCTTGTGTTGCTCTTCTATGGTTTTCCACCTATCCTTCAACACGGTGGCGACTGCATCTGCTATCTTCTCCAAGTATTTTTCAGTTAAGGTGACCTCCATAGCTCCGTCAGAATTGTCTCCCTTTCACTTCTTGCACTAACCTTTGGTAGACTCGCCAATGCGCTTTGTACCTCGTGGGGAACCCGCACCCTCCCCACTGACTCCTCCAGTCTCTATGTATTGATCCGGCTCCTGCTCAACCTCCTTGGTGCTGTCTTTGGGGGTCTCTTTGTTGTTCTCTTTCCCGTTGGAGTGCAGCTCAGTGTCCTTTTTTGTACTCAGCGAAGCGGTACTTTTTGGGGCTGCGTCTTTTCCAGATGTTCCTACTGTAACCAGGATGGTGGATTTGAGTCTAATCTTCCATGCAGGTGGCCATGTTGCTATGAATTGTTCCACTTCCGCCTCTGTGACCATGTAAGGTATATTGTACCATGTTGGGTCTTTGCAGACTCTGATTTGCACACTATGCATAGTGACGTGGAAGTTAGAGATGTGTTTGTATTTATCATAAACGACAGGCGACGGTCGCAGCCTGGAGTGTATTGTTTCCACCAGCACACCTTCAAACATCACGCAAAATACCTTATTTTCCTTGATTTGTTTCGGGTCCTTGGAATCCCACATATTGGCGTAGTGCGCCCCCTCGCGTACGCCTGGTTCTAGCTCGAGGAGAACCGCATTCTCAGGCATCTCCCAAATGACTGGGGCAATCAACAGCAACAACCATGAATAGCATAAGGGCTTGCCCTGGTCCTATGCCTCGCTCACATTGTCGAGAAACTCCTGACACAGGTGTTGGGACTAGTTATAGCTGACCACCTTATCGCATTTTCCTGCCAGTTGGATGACATACACAGGGATAGTTGATGGTCGACATTTCGGCATCATCTTACATCTGAGCAAGAGAGTGCCCATGTGCACCCCATGGTCAGTGATGTTATTTACCAAGAATTTTTTTTTGTCACGGTCCACCTTGTATTTCTCCCGGACATCATTGGCCACCTTCTACTCGTTCTTCTTTCCAAACCCTTTCATGGGATGGGGCCCCTTCCTGGGTAGGTCGGTGATCCTATGGATCAACACAACGCCAATAGGAATGCGACCTTGAATCCATAGACATCCATCATGGATCAAGGCAAGTAGTTTCCGCATGCACATACTAGTGATAGGGTACCTACCAAAATAGGGAAGTCGCAGTAGGTTCAAGATCCCTGATACATGTAGTTCGCGTGCCCAAGGCATTGGCTCAACCTTTGGCACATCATCATATAGCACCCGCTCCAAATAGAGCTCTGGGGCCAAATTCGGAAAGGTTTCCTCATTAGCCAAATCGTGATCATCGAATTTGATGAGGGGTATGTTGCCAAATATCTCTCCAATTATAGGGACTTCCTGCAGGACTAATGGCATCTGGAGATAGTCCCGAACTGCATCAATGTTCTTAGGTATGTGCACTATCAGCTTGCACGGCTTAACGTAGGGAAGTAACCATGGCAGCGGGGCTACCAGCAGGGCATCCTCTTAAGCAGGGATTTCCCATAGGTAAGCGTGCCTGGGGCACCTGTCGATGAGAGTGCACAATCCTTGGGGAGGTGTGTGGCTTAAATGAAACCCACTTCATGGATTTTCCTTTTCCTTTTCCTTTTCCTTTGGCCGGCATGGACACGACCTCTTTAACTTCGGGGGTGACTTTGAAGACATCTTCATACCCCAGCTCAGTGGAGGTCGTAACTGAAGGCGACTCTGCGGGGTTAGTGGGTGTCATCCTTGCTCGAAAAAAAAAGTTGGGATTGCTACTATTAGAAGGAGTACCTCTCCCAGACATACAGATCGTGTGGACACAATGAACATAGAGATTGCAGCAAAGCACAAAGCATGAAATATTCAGAGAGCAAAGGAACCGATTATGACCTATGCCCTTCCTTTTATAGGCCACCATGGGTAAAAACGGTCATATTACTATTAATTGTGACTTACCATCGAAGAAACAGTAAATAATCCTCCAAGATCGCTGCATTAAATGCAAAACATCGTCTCCATGCAATGGTAAAATCAATTTTTCACCCAACTTTACTATTCCAACGGCTAGTTTTATTCGTTGCACACTACCCCTGCGCCTCAGTCGCACCTGCCTGCACCTCTTCACCTACGCACTACCATTGCATTTTTGTCACACCTACCTGTGCCTTACCCTCATAGTGTGTGGAAGTCCTCCAATTCTGATGCTCTGGCCATATATTCATTTGGTAGGCACCGGATTTTCCCTATATGGCTTCAGACGACTTCCATTAACATACCCGAGAAGGTAGTCTCCATGCAGCGTGGCCAAGCGCACCGCCCCACCATCAATAACTATATGTTGGGTCACGAAAAGGTATGTTTTACCCTCATGATTAACTTGATTTATTATTAACTTTCATGTGTTTACCTTCATTTTGGGAGTAAATCTGGGAGAATTCATTATAAACAAAGGGTAAAACTAATTACCAATAAATTATGTAATTATGAGGGGAAAAGCCTAACTTCTGTTGTTTTTAGGAACAGGAAATCCAAACTAATTAATCGTTGTTCAAACAATTGAACAGCACCTGCCAGAAAAAGGAAAACAATCTTGTTTATGTTTATACAGGCCAGCGACAATCAAGGAGGGCCTCGCTCATTCTATAGCACAAATTGTTAGATAGCTGTGAAATCCTCAGGATCTCCTGATCCTTAGGATTCGCCTTTATCTGTTATGTTTCTTTGTAAAGTTATAAAATATTAATAGATGGAATAGAACAGGAGTTGATTATCTGTTTTCTGTAATTGTATTTTATTTTCATTCCTTCTGAACAAGAATCATTCGCATTCAGCGATATTGTACTCTGACTGTTAAATTTAATGAAAGAGATATTGGTCGTTCCATAATCGTATTCTGAAAATCACCCAACAGAGACTTCTGGAGATCGTGGGCCCAGTCGCTGGGAGTTATGCTATTGTCTTGTGTTATATTCTCATTTCCTTGTTTTATAATTAATAATTTTTATGTTTTATAGAATTCATAATTGATTTGAATTTCATCAGCATCGAGTGGTTAGCATCCTATTGAATTAATGTCTTAATTGCTTTCATTTACTTCATGAATGTTATTTCTCGCAAGTTATTTGAATAACTAGATTGTTGTTTATTCTGAGTGAGCTTGTTGGATGATCAGCCATTGAGAATTTCAATTGCAGAATGTGACTGTATTACTTTTTGTTCAGTTACTGCAATATTCCCTGCCTATTTAATAGATTGTTGTAGTTGTTAATAGATTGATGAATAGGCTAGTCTATAATTCTGGTTCATTGTGAATTCCATTAAGTTTGTATTTCCATAGAACATATTAGAATTAATTTGAGTAATTGGTTGAAGTTATTTAATGATTGCTTTTATTGCTGTGATTGATCTTCAAGAATTAGATTTTACTTCGGCAACGATTTCGATTTAATAACCTCCAGTTTCACTTGCATAGATTGTGTTGAACACTCTTGAAATAAAAAAACTTACCTTGGGTTGATGATTAATGTAGGAATTATGATTGTTTTTAAATAGACATCTTAGTGAGCCAACATTTTGGCGTCGTTGTTGGGGAGAGTGTTTACAAGTGATGTTTTTATTTTTCTTTTGCTGAAGAATAATTAGGTATTAAAAACAGAAGGTAAGAACCTGCGTACCAGTAAGAAAAACACTTGCTCATTGTCCCGCTTTTCAGCAAAAATATAGAGGTTGAATAGAAGTAGTTTTTTTATGAATGACTAGAAAGAAAAAGATAGAAACAAATATGAACCCTCCATCCAAATCCACAAAAGCCAAGGGATCGGTGACCCTTGGAAGAACAACGTTCATAGATGAAATCATAATGAAATCTGAATCTCAAGCATCTATAGGACCCAAAATAATTTTTGAAAAGAGTCTTACTATAATCCCTTAGGCGGCAGGCTCACCATCTCCAGCTTACGTTGAGATCCATAGCGAAACGAAGGAGTCAGAACAAATATTTTAGATAACGGAACATATAAATCCTGACCCTTCGCAAGAGGGAAATTCTTGCAATTTACAAGAAGGAGAGGGAGAAACTAGTGGTGTTGTGGAAACAAATTTAAAATCCCAGATCCTGAATCTCCTAAAATCTTGGTTGAAGAAGAAACACCTGACATCCTAGACCGTGGTAGTACTGTAAGACCTTTTCCAAATCTAACTTCTAGTCCAACCAGAATTATTCTCCCAGACCAAGAAATCCCTTAAGGTTATTGGTACATCTTTGATCATATGGCGCACAATCAATCCCAAGTACAAACATCAGCATTGGAGTACCCCATTGTTGACCCGGTCACCAATGCCCCTATGAAAGCTATTCCATTACAAAACATCCCCACTTTCCATGGACTGACTTCAGAAGATCCTGATGCATTCTTATTGAATTTGATGTTTTGTGTAGGGGATACGATTACACCATTGACCCTCAAAAATTGAAATTGTTCCCCTCTACATTGGAAGGGGCATCTTTACGCTGGTTTATGGGGCTTGGTGGGGGAACCATTAATAATTGGGATCAAATGAAAAACTATTTTCTTGCTAAATACCAACATTACTGCTGGACTAGAGAATTAAAATATGAAATCTTCAACATGACGGCAAAAGATAATGCAACATTAGAAGAATATGTTAAACGATTCCAATACAATTTCCAAAGGTCCCCTTACACTGCATTGTCTAAAGATTTCCTAAAAGTAACAATGATAAAAGGAATGAAAGATGAATGGATAGAAACATTAAATCTAATGGGGAAAGGAGACATCTATCAGGAAAGTTATGACAATATTATTTCATTGTGTGTCTGGTGCTCTAGAGGCAGCACACGCATGAGACCAGCAGGACGGGATTCAGCTGTCAAAAATAACAGAACTTCAGGTGGCAGCGTAACACGAACATAAATCAGTAATCTTTTGGAAGATTTCAAGACTAGCATCTTGGGTACCCTTATGACACAATTAAACGTCCTGCAGGCCAAGCAAAAACAAGCATTAGTAGAACAAAACTTGGTTGTCTTTTTCCCACGCTGTCGAAAGTGTTGGCTCCCTGTGATTTGCAAGATTGGCAAGAACAAACACTGCAGGGGCCACATCAAAACCACTTTGGAATCCTAGGACCTAGCCTTCCTAGACTGAAAGAGAGATCTCTCTATGTGATTTTATATAGATGATATGTCTTCATGCTCTTGTTTATGACATTAGGCTAGTTATGAAGTTCTAAGGACTTGCTTGTTTTGGCTGATTAATTGATAGGTTGACATATCAGTGGTGTGATTAATTGAGGGAGTGTTTCAGTTAAATAGATAGACCATGAGAAAACATTAATCCATTGGGTTATGGAGTCATAAAAGGAGCTAATTGTTCATCAAATTTGCAAGGTTTTTCATAGGGAAATATAACTATATCAAGTGGATCTCTTAGATTAGATGGCATATGAAATGACAATAAGTTGTGAAGGAAATAGAACTATAGTTAGTTAAGAATCTTCTAGCTCTACTTCAACAAGAAAAGCCTTTTAGGTAACTGTTTGAGGAAAACCAAAGGACAGGGCATACCATAGAATTATTTGGCCAAACTTTAATAAGCAAACCTTTAAGAAAACAATCCAGCAATCCTAGAATTACTTTCAGACAAAGAAAACATTGAAGATAATAATGAGAGAAGTTAAAGAGCAAGATAAACCTATATTCTTTAACTAAACACTCTAGATACCTTAAAAGCAACATTTTTAGGCAGACCAGAGGACAGGGCATACCATATACTTCCTTGGTTTAGATTCTACTAAGTATACTTCAAAGAAAGGCCTTAAAAACAATATTTCAAGCTACACCAAAGGACAGGTCTTACCATAGACTTCTTTGGCTTGACTCTATTAAACCATTTCCAAGACAACAAGCTAGATGGAACTAAAGAGCAATTAAGAATTCTCCAATCATACCTTACAAAGGCAAAAATTAAGATAAAGAATACAGACAGAAATAGGGTGCCAAGACAGCATATCCTACTCTAAAATTTCTATTCTTTTATTAGAGAAATAGTGGACAGAATGGAAAACTGAAGGAAAACAATGACAAAGAAGGAAAACTTCACCATTAACATAGCTCAAGAATCCTATGAACGTGCTTGTATTACTAATGATCAAAACAGTTACATTACTCCAGTACAATAGATCTCTGCAACTTAGAGCTTTCTCAAATCTAGCCTAGCCGTCCTCAACTAGCTCAGCAACAGAAATTAGTCAACTAACCACCAACTAACCAACACTAAAAATGAAGTTTACATGCAGTACTTATCTACAGAATGAGGAGGTGGTATTAAGCTAGGGTTTTAGATGTCATTTATTACAGAGTTAATGATATTTTGACCTTTGAGACCATGCAAGGCCCAAGGAAAAATATCTGAGAGTGTTTCTCTGAAATAATAACTCCTAACTTAACTATTTGAGCTAATTCCTAAAATGTTTGACTTTAAGGATTTTTCAATAACTGTATAGTAACTGTTGGGTAGATGAGATATATCTATGACTATTTTTAATAACTACTGATGTTTTATTGAAAGAAAACATGTTGTAGGTGGCAGAATAAATCCTTTGAAGAATTAAATGCTTGGATTTGATTATTCGAATATGTTTCTGTGTTTAATCTGCCTCTGTTTATCATTTAAACTCTGTTTAGGCCTTTAAACTTTGGATTTATCCTTTATCTATCTATTTCACTGTATTTTCCTTTGATTTTTCCTTTATCTCTGATTTTAAGGCTAATATTTATGATTTGTCTTTTGAAAAATGATTAACCCTTTCATCCTTGATTTAATTATAAACCCTTTAAACTTTACTGTTGCGGTCTTCTAACTGTTTTTTTTTCATGTGCCTATCTTTGCGTGTGTTCACTGTGCAGAGGGAATTCTTTTGCTGCTGGAGGGTTTTAATAACCATCAATAATCATGATTTATTGATGATTATGCTTGTTTTTTCGCCTCTGGTCCCTTTAAAATAAAATAAAGCTCTGGATCGTCATCCAGACATTCATTAAAACGTTTTTGGACCTCTGGAATGCATTTTCCGCATTTCCGCCATTAAACTTGCACATAAACAAATTGTGAGCTTTAAATCCTGCATTAAGAGGGCTTTTTCTGCATGTATTTGGGGTTTTTTGGGCTTTGGAGAATTTTCAAGGGAGGGGAATGGCGGATTGGGGCTTGGTTCCATAGGCGGAAACCTTCGGGAAGTTTGAATAGGGGCGGCAGTATTTAAATCTTAGCGTGAAGGGAAAAGAGATTTTCGGGAGCGGGGAGGCGGTTTTTGCACAGATGGAGGGGCAGTAATGGTTTTGGCAGAGAGGATGTGATTCCATACACCGGGAGACGCGTGGCGGGAGGTACAGGGGTGGAAACCACCCATATCACATGTTTTAAAAATGGTAACCCTAGTGCAAATAGATATGCGATGAAGGTTGTGGGCCGTCAAATCTCCAGGAATGAGATTGACGGTGGTCGGGTGTTTTGGGAGCGACGGGCACGTACAAAGGTGGAGCTCGGGGACAGGTGGCAGAGTATGAATGGGGCGCAAGGTTCAATGGAAAGCGGGGCCCAGGGGTTCAATAAACGAACGAATGTGCCTTTTAAAAGGTAAAAGGGAGGGTTTATGAAAGGTTTTATCAAAGAGCGAAGGTAAAAAATAATTAAAGCAAGGGCTTTAATTTTATAAAGGGGTCAGGGAAAAAAATTAGAGAAGTTGGGTTTTTATTTAAAATAAACAGAGTTAAATTTAAATATAAAGGGTCTCGATAGGTCAATTTTTCCTTTTAAAACAATATAAAAAGACATTTTTACATTGTTTTAGTGAAAAGGGAAGAAAATGATAAAGGTGGGGTTTTTAAAAGGATTTTCAGGAATGAAAGTGGATGTTAAGTGGGGGACAATGAGAGGATGAAACTGGTGATAGGAAAGAAGGGTGAAAATAAGAGAAATAAGCCCATGATGAGTCTTTTAAATTAGCTGGGTAATCTTGAAAAGGGCAGAGATGAAATATAGTGAAAAAGACTTATTAAGGATAATGAAGGCAGTGAGATTTCTAAAGGTAGCTGATAGGAAAATAATGCTACCTTTAGCTGCTTGTGGAAAATAAATAGTCACCTAGTGAACTCTGTAGAATACAGGAGGATAATAGTGGCTCTAGCTAGGGAGGGCAGCTCCTTTAGGAGATGTCAAGAACCTCAGAGATCAAATCTCTGGAATTTGTAAACTAGTGCCTTGATTTGCATTTTGGCAAACTTTCTCTTATTCAATTTGCTGATTTTGCTACTATTCTTTGAAGCTATGATCTTTGAAATCTGAAAAAACATGATTGCTTCAACTCAACTCTACCTACCCATCATACTTTCCTAACATTTTTTCTTCATTTGTGTGCATTTAGATTGGCCAACCTTTGACATTATTTTCTTTTGAAAACATGAAACTATATACTTCTACACTTATATCATCCAAAGGCTCAAATTAGATTGATGAGCTCTTTTATTTCTCTACCTAATCTACTTATATGTCAAGATTAAACAGTTTGACATATTTTTATTCTCTAATCTATTAACATGAAATTGAAAAATATGATCAAATCAAGATTAAGCAATTTGATTTGTCATTAGCTGTGGCATTTTGTACAAGCTACACATAGATTTATTTTTGCAAAAAGTAAAACTAAAACTCAAGGGCTATAATTTGTAATTTGTTATGCATCCCTCTCTTTCTTTCTTGGTTCAGATTTGAACATTGGAACCAATATATTTTCATAATCTAATCTACTGATAAGCCAAGTTTAAACAGTTTGGAAAATCTTCATTCACTAACCTATCAGCAGAAATTTAAAACTTGTTCAATCATGATTAGGCTATATGATTGAACAAGACTTTCTCTTTAAAGTAGTGGCATTTGGACTTGCACACTTTCAGAAATATTCTTTTTTGATATGGGGCTTTACCTTTTCTTTTTATCTGCCCTCTTTTCTTCTTTTTGTTGTTTTTGTGTTTATTTCTCTGATTTTTTATTCAAGCAATGTTATATACAATGAATAAAGCTTTAAACTGAGATTTTCAACTAAAATAATGCTTGAGCATCCTGCCATTGACAGGACCCCCAACTAATTCTATTCCATCCATCTCTTGTAGGAAAAATGCATTGTTACCTCTTGCAGAATGGATGTTGTATGGACCTTTCCATATATTTTCAAATTTTCTATGCTTGCCCTTGTCTTCTCTTCTTGAGTCCCACTTCAGTACTTTGTCGCCAATGTTGAAGTCATTTTCCTTGGTTCTTTTGTCAAAAAGCTTCTTGATGTTTTCCTGCACTTGTTGTGTTCTGTTATATACTTCCTCTCTGGTTTGCTGTAGCTGGGCAGTCTAATTTATTCTTATTAGCATGTCATTTTCTTTAGATTATGCTTCTTGGATGAGCTTCATCACTGGCACTCCTAAAATTATTGGAAAAATTGCATCTGCTCCATACACTAGTTGACAGGGAGACATTCCAATTGATTTTTTGTTTGTTAATCTGTCTGCCCGTAGTGCATGTACTATTTTTTGTGCCATGATTTTTTGTTCTCTTCCAGCAACTTTTTGATGATGTTCACCAAACTTTTGTTTGATGATTCAGCCAACCCATTACCTTAAGGGTAATAATTTTTTGAATGTCCCAAAGTAATATGATATTTTTGGCAAAATTCCACCATTTTCTTAGATCTAAAAGCAGCATCATTGTCAGTGATAATCTTTCTAGGATTGCCAAATCTAGACGAAATGTGGTTTTCAAGGAATTTAATGATTACTGATTTTGTGGAAATTATAGAAGGGATGGCCTCTATTCATTTTGTAAAGTATTCAGTTGCAGTTATGATCCATTCGTGTTGGGAAGAGGAGGCAAGATGGATTTCTCCAATAAAATTTAGGCCCCATTGTTGAAAATGAGCTTCAACAGAGATAGGATGAAAAGGTAATGGCAACAATTTTATTTTTCCTTCAAAGATTTGGCACTTATGACAGGAAATTACCATCTAATGAATTTCTAGAAAGAGGGTGGGCCAATAGTAACAAACTCTAAGGATTTTGTTGACAGTAGTTTTCCAATAGAGGTGACCTCCACATTCTCCTTCATGAAACTCATGCTTGATCTTATCTACATCATTCTCAGGCAAACATTTAAGCAATATACCACTAGCATTTTTCCAATATAGAATTTATCTACAATGCAGTAGTTTACAGCCTTAAACTTTAAGAATCTAGCCTTTGTTTTGGACAAACCAAAAGGAACATTGAGATTAAAAAGCACATATAAAATATCAGCATACCAAGATGAATTCAGAAATGATTCTTCAATAAGGGGAGTTTCCAACTCCTCCTGTTCATCTAATGCATCAATCATGTTCATGTCTAGTGCTTGGAAGTTTTTTTCAGCCATGAGTTTAGCCAGTCCTTATCCTTTGATTAGTTTAGTGAGCTTGATCTATAAATCATATTCTAATATAACAGCAATCCGCTTACCTCTTTTTCCATCAGGATCTTGTGTGAGTATGCCTTTTACCAGTGAGTTAGGCACAAATGCAATGATGTGTGAGTGAAAAATGTAATCTCTGGAATCTTTTGATGCCTTGATTAAGGCAAAAGCTTGTTTCTCCATTATGTTGTATTTCAAAGGTGCATCTCTTAATGCCTTGCTAAAAAATGCAATAGGTTGTTCCTGCCCTTTTATTTTTTTCTGTAGTAGGACAGCAGCAACTGTATGTTCTGATGCAAAGGAGAAGATGAAGAAGTCTTTGGTAAAATCATGGCTAATTAGAACTGGTGTTTGGGTAAGTGCTTGTTTTACCAGTTCAAATGATTGCTTTGTTTCTATGGTCCATTTGACTCATATTTCTCTTTTCAGCATGTTTGTAATGTTTCTTAGGAGTTCTACAAGGTTTGGTATGAACCTTCTTAAGAAATTTATCTTTCCAATGAAAGATTGCAGCTCTTTGATGTTTCTAGGATGGCTGATTTGCAATATTCCTTCAATTATTTTTGGGTCAATATTGATCCCTTCTTTAGATATGATGTGGCCTAAAATCTTACCTTCCTGAAGGCTAAACAAAGTTTTCTTGGGATTCAAAGACAAACCATAATTTCTACATTTTTCAAAGACCTTTCTGAAGTGAGCTAGGTGTTCTTAATCTATTTTTTAGTAGACTATGATGTCATCAAGGTATATCACAATGAAGTAACCTATTTCTTCTGAGGAAGAAATGTCCATGGCTCTCTGGAAGGTGGCACCAGCATTCATTAACCCAAAAGGAATTTTCACATACATGAAAGTGCCCCAAGGTGTAGTGAAAATTGTCTTGTGTTGATCATCTGTGTGCACTAGCACCTGATTGCATCTTGAAAAGCCATCTAGCAAAGAAATTCTTTTAGGCACTACTACCCTCTGTAAGATATGATCCATTTTTGGTAAAGGGTAGTTGTCTTTTAAGGAGGCTTTGTTTAAGTTTCTGAAGTCTATGAATAGCCTAATTTCTCATGTTTTCTTCCTCACTGATACAAGATTCGAAACGCATTCTGAGTATCTCAGAGGAACTATTATTCCAGCATCATACATTTTCTTAATTTCTTTCTCAACCAGGGGTAATTGTACAGGGTTTATTCTACGCAATTTCTGTTTAAAAGGCTTCTAGTTTTCTTTGAGAGGTATCTTATGTTGAATTATCTCTGTATCATATGATTTTAAATCTTCATAACTCCAAGCAAAATCATCAGTAAATTCTCTAAAAAGCTCAAGATATTTCTATTTTATATGAGTTGGCAGTGTTTTGGACAGTTTAATCATTTGGGTTTTTGTTCACTGCCTATATTACATTCTTCTATTTCAGTTTTAGTGGGTTCCATCTTTGGCTTCCTAGCAACATCATTAAAGTCAAACAGTTCCTCTAGAGGAACCAGTCCTTTTGGCAAATTATCATTATTGGACTGTAGCACTTCAAAGTCTTATTTCTTTAAATTAGTGCACAGCTCTGTTTTGTGTGTGTTTTCTTTGTCTAACATATTTATATCAGCATTACATGGGGGTTCTTCTTTGTAATATTGTTCCTCAGCAAAGTAGTCTTCTTCATACTCTAAATCTGAATTTGGCACTTCAAACTCATTTCTGGACTGCAGGAAATCATCTATATGTTTATCTCCTTCAAAAACTTGCCAGTATTTTATGTTGTCAGGAATTGCTGGTCTATATTTTACTTGGACTATGTATTGCTTGTTTTGATAAGGCTTTTGAAATTTTCTAGCTGCAAATGCTAGACCATTGGCAAGGACGTTTTGATTTCTAGGGACAAAGGTGAGATTATATTCTGTGAATGTTTTCAAGAGGTCAATATCATCATCTCTATATGCTTTTAATCTAGGATTATTAGCTTTGTATTCTCCATTAATCTGCCTAATGACTAACTCTGAATCTCCATGGACAGTTATCCTCTTGGCTCCTAATTTCTTCAGTAATTGTAGTCCTAGGAGGAAGGCCTCATATTCAGCTATGTTATTTGTGCATTGAAAATTTAGCTTGTATGAGTGACCTTCTGCATGATTGTTCTTTGTGTTATGCACTCATATGCCTGCTCCTGGACCATTTTTGCTACAAGAACCATCAAAAATCATACTCCAAAGAGATTCAATTTCAGATTTGTCATTAAGTTGATCATGGTCCCCATTATGTTGTTTATAGTGGTTGCCACTGTGTTGTTTATCATGTTGTTCTTCAGGGTTCGCACTATGTTTGTCATTGTTTTGCCTATCATGGTCAGCCCTATGTTGGTGGTTGCTTTGTTCTCTATGGTCTCCACTATGTTTGTTGTAATATTCTTTTTGGACAAACTATTTTGGTTGTTCCTCCTCTTTCTCTTCTTGTTCTATTTTTTGCTCATTTTCTATCACTTTTTCATTAAGGTTTTCATCATTGTAAAGGATAAATGAATCAAGATCAATGTGGATAGAATAAAGAGGGGATTTGTCTGGTTTTTCTTGAATTCTAACCATGTACTTAATGTTTTTTTCCCTATATATTCTTCTTGGTTGACTAAAGACAGGGATGGTAGCATAGGTCATGTCCATTTGGAGGGTGCCTTGGATTTTAACACCCCATGATCTTGAAAGGAGCATGCCATATTTAGGAGGAATATCAGCAACTACAATTTCCATTACTAGGCTCTTGGCTGGTATTTTTGCTAAGTTAACACATATATCTTTGATTATGCCTAGAAATTTAACTCTGCTAGAATCAAAAGAGTATAAATCTTTGTATGGTCTATTTATCTCAAGGCCTATTCTTTCCATTACTACTTTTGGCATAAGGTTGTGTCAAGCTCCTGAATCTAACATGGCATTATGGAGAATTTTATCATGGATATTTAAACTGACATAAAATTGAGGAACGCCTCCTTCTTGAAATTTCCCTTCTACTTCTGGTCCAAACAGAAGTTCAGGCTTGTCATCATTTAAATTAATAGAATCAGCATTTTATCCTATGTTTAAAGCTTCCAAAATTTGGGATCTATATACATCTTGAGTGACTAGTTCAGTAATAGGAATAGAGATTTTAATCTTAGCAACTTCATTCTCTATACTGAAGGTGTCTGAGTTTTCGAAATTTTCAAATCAGCCTTTTCAGACATTGATTTCATAGTAATTTCAGTTTGCTGGTTTTTATTAGGAACAGCAGTTAAAACAGTTTTATTAGGAGCACTAGCTGTTTTTCTAGTGCTACTTTTGTCACCACTGTGTTTGGGACTAGGTTGGTTGTTTTTGCCTCTATTTTTATCAGAACTTTCAGCCACTACGTTTTCATTTTCTGCTATCTTTTTAGAAATGTTTCTAGGGTTCTTCTTAGCAGAAATTTCAGAGATCTTTCTTTTGGGAGTATCTTGGTTTTTGTTGCTTCCGAGGTCATATTATCTATGTACTTCCATGATGGCATTTTCAAAGCCTTGTTTGTAGTCTTCAGATTCTAGGTTGTCTTCTTGATATTGTGTTGGGGAAAACATGCCTTGTTCTTCTTCAATGAGGAAAACAGTATCCTCATCTTAATTTACTCCCATCAAATTTATGTTATTTTCCTATGTTTCTTCTATCACTCCCTCATCCTCATCAACATAGTTTTCTTGGAAGGGAGGTCTGATTTGCTGATCAGGAGCTCTTTTTCTTATTTTAGGGGGGTTTCTTCTAAAGTTCTGGTTTTGATTCTGATTTTGATTTATGTTTTGAGGAGTTGTTTGGTTTTCTCTAGGATAAGCTCTCTCATTCATGTTTATTCTCTCCATCATCCTCTCCATGGTTTTGACTAAGTTATCAATATTTGTATTAGATGTGGAGGGTACAGCTTCTTCCCTATATGTGACTCTTTTTTCATTTTTCATTCTAGCTCTCTTAGCAATCAGATTGGCTTCTACACTTACTGCTCCCCTCTACATGTCTTCTAAGGTGAGGAGTTCTCTTTCTCTTAATTGATAACCCATCTCTGGGTCAAAACCATCAGGGAATTTCATTAGAGCTAGACCTTGTGGAGGTTTCATATGTACAGGTAGGGCATTATATACACTATTGAATCTGGTGTTGTATTCTTGGACAGCCTCTCCAACATTTTTCTTAATGTTTTCATACTCTGATAAGATTTGGAGAGGGTTCTTATTGATTTCCCATTTGTTTAAGAATGGTTGATGAAAAGCAAGGAGGTCATTAATATTGTTAGGGGTTAAGCCTTTAAACCATTTTCTTACTTCTCCCCCTAAACTTTGAGCAAACATTCTGAGTTTAACAGTTTCATCATATATTTCTTGTCTGTCAAAGTAGTCATTCATTCTGTCCAAATGTTGTTGAGCAGTAGTAGAACAACTAGCATCATATAAAGGAACCTTGGATTGGTAGTCATGTGGTAGAACAAATAAAGGTTGTGGTAGAACTAGGGGAGCATACCATGTTGCCATGATATGTGGTTGTGGAAACAATGAAGGGTTAACAAGTGGAGGGTTTACAAAAGGGGGTACAGGGTTAAACAGAAGAAGGTGAACAAAGGGGGATGAGGTTAGTACAACAGAATTTTGTTGTAGGATGGATGGATCTAAAACTATCTGGGTTATCCAACTCTGATATCTAGTCCTAAACAAGCTTTGTTCTAGGGGTGGGTCAGAGGGGATATTCTGCAATTATTTGAGGTTTTCAAGTAGGGAACTTTCTTTGTGGATAGATCTACTAACAGTTGGGTTTTTAGATCTAGGAGACTTCCTAAGGATGCTCTCAGGATTGTCAACTATTGTAAGAGGATTTGGTTCAGGATGGGATCTGGTATGGATTCTTCTAGAAGACAGAACTTTGGACCCAAAAATTAGAAAGGTTAAGATTTTATGAGAGTCTTAAGACACAAACCAAATTGTGATAGGAATACTTAATCCACAAAGTATTCTTGATTGGGTATTGTTGATGTTTAAAAATAAGTTTCCCAATAGAGTCTATGGAAAAACAATGGAGTCAGTAGGCCTACTGAAAATTAGTGGAGTCACCAGGTGGAGGGTTTTTAATTGTTTTGGGACTGGTTGTTGTTCACCATCAGCAAACAAATACCATTATTAGCTAACACTTGATTCATCTAAGTTTAAAATGAGTTTTTCTGAGTTTTTGAGTGACTTTAAGTTTTTTATTACTCAGTAGTCCCCAGTATGGTTGCCACTATGTTGGCTCCCTGTGATTTGCAAGATTGGCAAGAAAAAACACTACAGGGGCCACATCATAGCCACTTTGGAATCCTAAGACCTATTCTTCCTAGACTTAGAGAGGGATCTCTCTATGTGATTGTTTATAGATGATATTAGGCAAGTTATGATATGAGGCAAGTTATGAAGTTCTAAAGACTTATTTGTTTTGGTTGATTAATTGATAGGTTGACAGATAAGTGGTGTGATTAATTGAGGGAGTGTTTCAGTTGAATAAATAGACCATGAGAAAACATTAATCCATTGGGCTATGGAGTCATAAAAGGATTTAATTGTTCATCAACTATGCAAGGGTTTTCATAGGGCAAGCTAACTATATCAAGTGGATCTCTTAGATTAGATGGCATATGAAATGATAATAAGTTGTGAAGGCATAGAACTATAGCCAGTTAAGAATCTTATAACCCTACTTCAACAAGAAAATCCTTCTAGGTAACTGTTTGAGGCAAACCAAAGGACAGGGCATACCATAGACTTTTTTGGCCATACTTTAATAAGAAAACCTTTAAGACAATAATCCAGCAATCCTAGAATTACTTTCAGACAAAGAAAACATTGAAGATAACAGTGAGAGCAGTTAAAGAGTAAGCTAAACCTATCTTCTTTAACTAAACACTCTAAAGACCTTCAAAGCAACATTTTGAGGCATACCAGAGGACAGGGCATACCATAGACTTCCATGGTTTAGACTTTACTAAGCATACTTCAAAGAAAGTCCTTAAAACAATATTCCAAGCTACACCAAAGGATAGGGCTTACCATAGACTTCTTTGGCTTGACTCTATTAAATCATTTCCAAGACAACAAGCTAGGTGGAACCAGAGAGCAATTAAGAATTCTTCAATCAAACCTTGCAGAGGAAAACATTAAGATAAAGAATGCAGACAGAAATAGGGTGCCAAGACAACATATCCTACTCTAAAATTTATGTTCTTTTATCAGAGAAATAGTGGACAGAATGGAAAGCTGAAGGAAAACAATGATAAAGAAGGAAAACTTTACCATTAACATAGCTCAAGAATCCTGTGAGCGTGTTTGTCTTACTGATGATCAAAACAGTTACATTACTCCAGTACAATAGATCTCTACAACTCAAAGCTTTTTCAAATCCAGCTTAGCAGTCCTCAACTAGCTCAGCAACAGAAATCAGTCAACTAACCACCAACTAACCAACACTAAAAATGAATCTTACATGCAGTATTTATCTGCAGAATTAGGAGGTGATCTTAAGCTAGGGTTTCAAATGTCATTTAGTAAAAAGTTAATGAGTTTTTGACCTTTGAGACCATGCAAGGCCCAAGGAAAAATATCTGAGAGTGTTTCTCTGAAATAATAACTCCTAACTTAACTATTTGAGCTAATTCCTAGAAATGTTTAACTTTAAGGATTTTCCAATAACTTTATAATAATTATTGGGTAGATGAGAAATATCTTTGACTGTTTGTAATAACTGTTGATATTTTATTGAAAGAAAACATGTTGTAGGTGGTAGAATAAATCCTTTGAAGAAGTAAATGCTTGGATTTGATTATTCGAATCTGTTTTTGTGTTTAATCTGCCTTTATTTATCATTTAAACTTTGTTTAGCCCTTTAAAATTTGGATTTATTCTTTATATGTTTGTTTCACTATCTTTTCCTTTGATTATGCCTTTATCTCTAATTTTAAGGCTAATCTTTGTGATTTGTCTTTTGACATATGATTAACCCTTTAATCCTTGATTTAATTATTAACCCTTTAACCTTTACTATTGCAGTCTTCTAACTGTTTTTTTTTCTTCATGTGCTTGTCTCTACCTGTGTTCACTGTGCAGAGGGCATTCTTTTGCTACTGGAGGGTTAAATAACCATCAATAATCATGATTATTGATGATTCTGCTTGTTTTTTCGCCTCTGGTCCCTTTAAAATAAAATAAATCTCTGGATCGTCATCCAGACATTCATTAAAACGTTTTTAGACCTATGGAATGCATTTTCTGCATTTCCGCCATTAAACCTACACATAAACAAACTGTGAGCTTTAAATCCTACGTTGGGAGGGCTTTTTCTACATGTATTTGGGGTTTTTTTGGGCTTTGGAGCATTTTCAGGGGAGGGGAATGGCAAATCGGGGCTTGGTTCCATAGGCAGAAACCTTCGGGAAGTTTGAATAGGGGAAGCGGTATTTAAATCTGGTGCGAAGGGAAAAGTGGTTTTCGGGTGCGGGGAGGCGGTTTTCACACAAACGGAGGGGTGGTAATGGTTTTGGCGAAGAGGATGTGATTCCTTACACTGGGTGACGCATGGAAGGAGGTATAGGGGTGGAAACCTCCCATGTTGCATGTTTTAAAAATGATAACCCACGTGAAAATAGATATGTGATCAAGGTTGTAGGCCGTCAGATCTCCGAGAATGATATCGACGGTGGTTGGGTGTTTTGGGAGCAGCGGGTAGGTATAAAGGTGGAGCCTGGGGACAAGTGGCAGAGTATGAATGGGGCATGAGGTTAAATGGAAATTGGGGCCCAGGGGTTCAAGAAACCAACGAATGCACCTTTTAAAAGGTAAAAGGAATGGTTTATGAAAGGTTTTATCAAAGAGCGAAGGTAAAAAATAATTAAAGCGAGGGCTTTAATTTTATAAAGGGGTTAGGAAAAAACTTTAGAGAAGTCGGGTTTTTATTTAAAATAAACAGAGTTAAATTTAAATATAAAGGGTCCCGATAGGTCAATTTTGCGTTTAAAAACAATGTAAAAAGACATTTTTACATTATTTTAGTGAAAAAGGAAGAAAATGATAAAGGTGGGGTTTTTAAAGGGTTTTCCAGGAATGAAAGTGGATGTTAAGTGGGGTAAAATGAGAGGATGAAACTGGTGATAGGAAAGAAGGGTGAAAATGAGAGAAATAAGCCCATTATGAGTCTTTTAAAGCAGCTGGGTAATCTTGAAAAGGGCAGAGATGAAATATAGTGAAAAAGACTTATTGAGGATAATGAAGGCAGTGAGATTTCTAAAGATAGTTGATAGGAAAAGAATGTTATCTTTAGCTGCTGATAGAAAATCAATAGTCACCTAGTGAACTCTATAGAATACATAAGGATAACAAAAATAAGCACAGCCGGCAAGAATGCCCATTGGACATGGTCCAAACATGCGCCATATGTACCAAATACCACGCCACTGAACGGTGCCTGTCACTACCAAGGTTGAAAGCAGTCTTCAAAGAAGCAGAGGAGGAATTCGAACCAGTATATTTAATGAGTCAATGTCGACAGTGGCAAGCCCGAATTACAGGTATGTCACAAGATCCATCTCAGTTCTTTTCTTCTTCGCAGTTTAGTCAACAACAAAACCCTGGGACAGCATGGAAAAATCAACCAAATTTTTCTACCTGGCCATCTCAACCATTCTCCATGGCCCCTTTGCCAATTCAATCCTTTCCAGGTAACGATTGGCCAAATTCTTCTTTCTCTCCTCAATTTTGGCAAAACAATCCATATTCATGCCAGTGGCCTGCCTCTACCTCAAAAAACACCAATTGGTCTCAAAACTAGCAACGACCCTTGGGAATAACAAATTCACCTATGGAAACAGGTCCTCAACCTCAACCCACATTGCCAGCTCCATATCCGGTACCACAGAATTCTCATCCTCTGATACGCCCTCAATTGCCAGCTTAACCGAACCCGAATCCCAACTATAGACCAGTGCAGTTGATCCAAATCATTGAAAATCCATACCCCGAAGTCGAGCAAAAATAATGCAGTGAACTTAGGCTGAGATCTGGACACGTTATTAGCCCGAGGGAAGTCACATATCCGCAACAAGACAAATCAGAACCCCAACTAAAATTAATCCATCAACAGTAATCGATACAGAAATAAGACAAGAAGAAGGCACAAGTGAAAAACAGGACTCTGGGAAACTTGTTAGTGCTTCTTCCCCCTTCCTCGAAAGATCAGTGATACCTAAACCAATTGTCTATCCATATTTCGATCTTTTGGGTGAACTTAAAAATATTTGTATTAAAATTCCTCTCCTCCAAGCCATTCAAGACATCCCTATCTATGCTAAGACAATTAAAGAACTATGTACAAAAAAACCTATGAGGAAAACAAAAACTTTTCCAACTATCCATGTCGTAGGAACCTTATCTGATTTATTATTCGACAGGGAGACACATATAAAGCATGAAGATCTAGGGAGTCCTATATTCACAGTCCAAATCTATGGACACTCTTTCTCAAACATGCTAGTCGACTTCGGCGCAGCCATTAATATTTTGACTACATAAACTTGTGAAACTCTTGGCATTACCGCTTTAGAACCAACCTCCACCTTGTTGGAACTCGATGGTCGATCAGTTTTCAAACCAGAGGGGACTTTGCAATACATCATGGTTTTTTTTTATTCATGGGAGTACCCGGTAGATTTTCTAGTCATAAACCCAAAAATTTGAATCGATGGACATCCCTTGATTTTGGGTCGACCTTGGTTGGCCATACTCGATGCTTACATAGGCTATCATACAGGTAGCATGACCATTGTTAAAGGGGAGGTTGTAAAAAATATTGTTCTATATCTCCTGTAAAAACCAAGTCTTCCCATTGTAAAAATTCACAAACACCCACCAGCATACCTGGAAGAAAACATTCGTTCACCACTCACAGTAGCCAAATCACTTGAATTCAAAAATCAGACTGAAGATAACATAATCAATAATTTTATTAATCAACAAGCCACTACAGAAAATGAAAAATTCCAAATGTTAAAATAAATCCTTGATAATGAGGCACATGAAGACCCATTGAAGGATAACGATGACTAGTACATACCCACAACTTCCGTTCATAATATCAAACCTATCGAAATTGAACCAGGAAAAATTTTAAACATCAATGACAATCTGAACGGTGACCAACAGCATAAGCTCATTAAAGTTTTACAAAAATACAAAAGAGCCTTTGCTTGGGATTATTTGGACATGAAGGGAATAGATCCCCAACTTTGTACCCATCATATTTACACCAAAAAATATATTCATCCCATCAGGAAACCTCAATGAAGATTGAACCTGCACCTTAAAGATATTGTGAAGGAGGAATTACAAAAGTTGCTAGACATGAACTTCATTTATCCCATTTTGGATAGTAAATGGGTCTCTCTGTTGGTAGTTGTTCCTAAGAAAAATGGAAAGTGGCGAATATGTGTGGATTATAGGGAATTGAACAAAGCGACGCAGAAGAACCACTTCCCTCTTCTGTTCATCGATCAGGTCCTTGATACATTGGCAAGGAAACAATTTTTCTCATTTCTCTATGGTTTCAGTGGATATAATCAGATTCAAATTTCCCCTGAAGACCGGGACAAAACGCGTTCACCTACCCATGGGGTACGTTTTCTTACAGAGTGTTACCCTTTGGCTTATGTAACGCCCCAGCCACATTCCAAAGGGTTATACTCAGCATTTTCTTTGATCTGATAAATGAAGATCCTGAATTTTATATGGATGAATTCACCCCATATGGGGATGACTTTGAAAAAGAACTCCAAACATTGGAAAAAGTGTTGGAATGATGTATCACCACCAGGTTATTTTTTAGTAATTAAAAGTGTCACATGATGATGACGGAAGGCGTGATCCTAGGAAACTACATCTCTTTGACTGGAATATAAGTAGATCCAGTGAATATAGAGGTAATTCTCTTACTATCCACACCCTGTACTCAGACAGATATACGTAGTTTCCTCAGGTATGCAGGATATTACCGTAGGTTCATAAAGAATTTTTCACAAATTGTTGCGCCTCTGTATGCTTTAAATGGAAATGTTGAATTCAAATGGTCTGAAAATTGTGACGCTACTTTTACAGATTTAAAGAGGTTAGTCATGACTGCACCAGTATTTTGTGGTCCCAATTGGAAATACAATTTCATATTTTATCAGATGCATTAGACACAGTGATAGGATTTGTTCTCGGTCAAGAAGAAGATAAAAATCCCTACGTTATTTATTATATCAGCAAAACTCTCACCCCTGATGAGCTAAATTATACAGTCACAGAAAAGGAATTCCTAGCAGTCATATATGCCATAAATAAATTTAGACATTATATAACTGGCTATCAAGTATTTCTGTATACTGATCATTTTGCCATTAGGTACTTAGCTAACAAACCAATTACAAATGGGAGAGTGACTCGTTAGCTCTTACTTTTGTAGGAGTTCGATGTCACTAATATAGACTATCCAGGAAAGGAGAACCCAGTCATAGATTTTTTGTCCCGGGTCCCAAAGGTAAATGATACACTAGTAGTAGAGGACCAGTTTCCTGATGAACACATGTTTGTTGTAGCAACGAAAGCACCATGGTATGTGGACGTGGAAAATTACCTCGCAGTAGGAAAACTACCCATACATCTAATAGCAAAAGAAATGAAGTTGATCTTCCAACGCAGTGCCCACTTTTCTTGGATTGGTGGGTATCTCTTCCACACAGGAGCTGATATGCACATATGCAGATGCATCCGGGAAGATGAAATTTTTGAGATCCTAAGGGCCTGCCATGATGAACCTTGCGGTGGACACTTCGCAGACCGTAGAACCAGGCACAAGGTATTACAAATGGGCTATTATTGGCCCATTATTTTTAAGGATGCTAAGAAATATGTGCAGGCCTGTGACAACTTCCAAAGAATGGGTCACCCCGACCAATCTGATGAAATGTCCCTACAACCACATTTGGTGATAGAACCTTTTGAAATATGGGCACTGGATTTTGTTGGTCCATTCAATCCACCCTCAAACCAGAAATTTTATATACTGGTTGCCACAAATTATGTAAAAAAATGGGTCGAAACAATAGCATTGTTGAGAGCCACAGAAGAAATGGTTATTAATTTTATTTTTGAAATATTTGTGCGATATGGCTTACCCAAAGAAGTGATAACAGATGGAGGGGTGAAATTCGTAGGACATAATGTTACAGCCACTCTATGGAACCACCACATTTCGCATAGAATCACTTCTCCCTATCACCCGCATGCGAACGGGCAGGTCAAAAGTACCAATAAATTCATTGAAGAAATTCTGACTAAAATGGTCTTGACACATCGATGGGACTGGACTACTAGACTACCAGAGGCCTTATGGGCTTATCACACAACTTGGTGAAATAATACTGTATATTCTCCGTACCAACTTGTATTCGACAAGGAACCCATTTTTTCCATTGAATTTGAAATAAAGACTCTCAGAACAGCGCAAGAAGTGGGACTGGACTTGACAGAGGCCTAAATCAAAAACTTCAGGAGATAAATGAACTATATGAAGCCCAAATACTTGCTCTACAACGTACCACAATCTTTCAGCAACAACGGGCTAAGTGGCATGACAGCTTGATCAAGAAAAATACATTCCAGGAAGGAGACAAGGCACTCCTTTACGACTCCAGATTTCAAGACTTCCCAACTAAACTATAGACACGATGGCTCGGCCCATATGAGATTCAAGAAGTGCATAACAATGGCACTCTCACTTTGACGACCATATATGGGTCTGATTCTCCTTTCCGAGTAAACGGACATCGGGTACGTCTTTATCATAAACCACTCACAAAGGAGTCTTTCTGCCAACAGGTACGTGACAACCCGCCATGCAAATTTAGCTACAGGGAGTAATGACCCGGCAGATTTACCTTTGTAAAAATCCATTCTTTTTTAGTTTGTAAATAATGTATATATCATGTTTCATTTGATTGTGATTTACACTTTGATGAGTTTTGTTCTTCAATCAATTGAACAGCCGATTTTTTCTTTTTTTGTGTGTTTTTTGTTCAAACGATTGAACAGTTTTTGTTTAACTGACTGAACAGTCGTTGTTCGGTCAAATGAACACCGGATTTTATTTTTTGTGTTTTGTTGTTCAAACGACTAAATAATTGTTGTTCAATCGACTGAACAACCGATGTTCGATCAAATTAACAACGGATTTTATTTTTGAGCATTTTGTTGTTCAAACGATTGAACAGTTGTTTTTCAATCAACTGAACAGTTGTTGTTCAGTCAAGTGAAAAACAGATTTTATTTTGTGTGTTTTGTTGTTCAAATGATTGAACAGTTGTTGTTCAATCGACTAAACAGCCGTTGTTCGATCAAATGAATATCGGATTTTATTTTTGAGTGTTTTTTTGTTCAAACGATTGAATAATTATTATTCAATCGAATGAACAGTCGTTGTCCGGTCAAATGAACATCGGTTTTATTTTCTGTCTTACGTTGTTCAAACGATTGAACATTTGTTTTTCAATCGACTAAACAGTCGTTGTTCGGTCAAATGAACAATGGATTTTATTTTCGTGTGTTTTAATATTCAAACTATTGAACAAATGTTGTTTAATCGACTGAACAAGCCGTTGTTTGGTCAAATGAATAGCATATTTTATTTCGTGTGCTTTTGTTGTTCAAACGGTTGAAAATTTGTTGTTCAATCGACTAAACAGTCATCGTTCGGTCAAATAAACAGTAGATTTTATTTCGTGTGTTTTTGTTGTTCAAACGATTGGACATATGTTGTTAAATCGACTGAACAGTTGTTGTTCAGTCAAATGAATAGCGTATTTTCTTTTTGTGTGTTTTTTTTGTTCAAACGATTGAACATCTGTTGTTCAATCGACTGAACATCCATGCTTTTTGTAATAAATAGTTGTCTAAATGAATTTTTGCCAATTTTATGGCCATAAAAACATTTTTTATGCACTTTCTCATGAAAATTATCTTGAGAATGGGGAATGAGTATCTAAGAAGGAGAAAAATAGTCATATTAATAACAATTATGATCTTTTTACCTTTGATGGGTATCTTTATTTCCATACATTGATATGATCTAAACTATGTAATGGTTTGTTGGATATATTTTCTTTAGATATATTATGAAAAATAATAATTATCTTAATTCCATGTTTGTTTATCATTTTACACTATAAATGGTTGATCTTCTAGGGTAGGGTCACTTAGGAATAAGTGTATAAATTTTATTGGCACTTCTTTTCACTCCTCACACCATCCCTAAATCGTAAATAGTTAATGAGCCTCCCTCTATTTAAGATTCAAAAATATACAAATATGAAAATAATATGCAAATATTTTAGAGAGGATAAGGGGTCTCATCATGAGCTAGCATACCATGATCATAAGGAGATAACTAGTAACATTCCCACAATGGCCACCACACCAGGGCAATGACCTTCTAGCTAAAGTAAAAAAAAAACAACCTGAAGGATGGGAGGTCTCATCACGAGCCAACCTGATTACTATTTTAAATCCTAGTGAATGGCACTCTGGCTATCTAGTTACCAAGCCAGCACGGTGGTCTTTCTATAAAATTAAATGAATTATCTAAGCACTAAATAGAGGATTCTGGCTCATTTTTCGGTTAAAAAGCAACCCTGTTGAGGCTATGGACGCCTGCTGGCAGTAGTAGCTCTGCTTATGGCATTGGAGTTTCATGTTGAACATCCAATCATTTTATATTCGCTCATTCTTACTAGCCCATTCCCAAAGGAGAATTTATCATGAGAAAAGTTTTATCTTTATAAAAACCAGTATGCATGGTAAAACTACATATGAATTTACTTAATTATGTCTAATCACTTAATTCCAGCAGCTATTACCACTCTTTACATATCATGTTCTATCACAATTTTCCATTAAAGCAATAGTCCTTTTTCATAATCATTATTTCTCTATTTTTCCTTTTTAATCATTTCCCCACCATCTTCATGATTTGAGCTGATTTGATCAATTCCTACTGCATTGTATGTCACTCTGATTATTATTCTAAATTCATTAAATGATCCTCAACATCTTTCTCTTTTTCTGTGCTCTAAGGGTGTGGACGCCCTTCTCTCATTAGAGGAGGAAAAGGTGTACAATGTATACATGATGAGCAAGCATGCGAACTAATAATAAAAATTTGTCAAAACCTACCGATTTGACAAACAAATATAATTGCATTTATACCTTTTTTAACAAATTCAAAGTATTTGCATGAAATATTTGTGTTGTTCTAAACTTATGTAGTCGTGAGTAGTGCATGTAGAAGTATAATTCAGCCTCTGAGTCATAGCAGTCATGGGTGGAAGATGTGTTCACAATGAGCCCACAATACTCAATACTATAGAACAGCCTCGTGCTATACTGTAGAATGCTGGTTGGCTCTCATATTTGGAAAAATTACAGGGATTCGACACTGAGGTAGCATTAGAATTCCTACAGAACCTGCAAAATGGACACATGACTGTGAAAGGCATAGACATAACCGTATCAGAAACTGTAATAGTTGAGGTTTATGGACTTCTGGTATAAGGAACAAAGTGAATTAACAAGCACGTTCTGCTACATGAAGCGGTTATGGTATTCCAAGATCCAGATGAGAATTTGGTACTTAAAGGAAAGGGGATTCACCCTATGACTTTGAAGGAACCATGGAAGGAACTGGAAATCGTCATTCAGATGTATATTACATGCGACGGTCACCAAGACGTGGTAAAACCCCGTCAACTCAAACTTATAGCTATACTCAAGCAGAAAAATTCATTTAATTTGCTATTTTTCTTGAATTCTTTGTTGCATGACATATCTAGTCAGGTTAGGAGAGATTAAAATCCACACACATTCATTAGTCATCATGGTCTGATAAATTTGATCGTCAATCATGGAATAAATGAGCATCAGTTAACTTGGGACAGCTTTGAAACCCTGTCCTAACACCATTAGAAGAAAACCCAGACAATAGAGAAATTGACCAGCCAAGAAGGGAAATATTAATTCCAAGGAAAGCCAGAGGAAAAAGGAACCATCCGTTGACCTTGGGGTTGGTGAAACGAAGATGCTCTGAGTGATTAAGTTCATGGAATTTCGTGTGTTTTTGTTGTTCAAACGATTGGAAAGATGTTGTTCAATCGACTGAACAGCCGTTATTCGGTCAAATGAACAGTGGATTTTCTTTTTGTGTGTTTTTTTTGTTCAAATGATTGAACATATGTTGTTCAATTGACTAAACATCCATGCTTTTTGTAATAAATATTTGTCTAAATGAATTTTTTCCAATTTTATGGCCATAAAAACATTTTTTATGCACTTTCTCATGAAAATTGTCTTGAGAATGGGGAATGAGCATCTAAGAAGGAGAAAAATAGTCATATTAATAACAATTATGATCTTTTTACCTTTGATGGGTATCTTTATTTCCATACATTAATATGTTCTAAACTATTTAATGGTTTGTTGGATATCTTTTCTTTAGAGATATTATGAAAAATAATAATTATCTTAATTCGATGTTGGTTTATCATTTTACACTATCAATGGTTGATCTTCTAGGGTAGGGTCACTTAGGAATAAGTGTATAAATTTTATTGGCATTTCTTTTCACTCCTCACACCATCCCTAAATCTTAAGGATTTAATGAGCCTCCCTCTATTTAAGATTCAAAAATATACAAATATGAAAATAATATGCAAATATTTTAGAGAGGATAAGGGGTCTCATCATGAGCTAGCCTACCATGATCATAAGGAGATAACTAGTAACATTCCCACAATGGCCATCACACCATGGCAAT
Organism: Pinus albicaulis; assembly: GCA_034641835.2. Classification (NCBI taxonomy): domain Eukaryota; kingdom Viridiplantae; phylum Streptophyta; class Pinopsida; order Pinales; family Pinaceae; genus Pinus; species Pinus albicaulis. The sequence continues at coordinate 1,094,002,337 of CM076579.1, read as the reverse complement.
GACCTTCTAGCTAAAGTAAAAAAAAAAAAGCCTGAAGGATGGGAGGTCTCATCAGGAGCCAACTTGATCACTATTTTAAATCCTAGTGAATGGCACTCTGGCTATCTGGTTACCAAGCCAGCATGGTGGTCTTTCTATAAAAGTAAATGAATTATCTAAGCACTGAATAGAGGATTATGGCTCATTTTTGGGTTAAAAAGAAACCCTGTTGAGGCTATGGACACCTGTTGGCAGCAGTAGCTCTACTTATTGCATTGGAGTTTCATGTTGAACATCCAATCATTTTATATTCGCTCATTCTTACTAGCCCATTCCCAAAGGAGAATTTATCATGAGAATAGTTTTATCTTTATAAAAACCAGTATGCATGGTAAAACTACATATGAATTTACTTAATTATTTCTAATCACTTAATTCCAGCAGTTGTTACCGCTCTTTACATATCATGTTCTGTCACAATTTTCCATTAAAGCAAAATTCCTTTTTCATAATCAATATTTCTATGTTTTTCCTTTTTAATCATTTCCCCACCATCTTCATAATTTGAGCTGATTTGATCAATTCCTACCACATTGTACGTCACTCTGATTATTATTCTAAATTCATTAAATGATCCTCAACATCTTTCTCTTTTTCTGTGCTCTAAGGGTGTGGACGCCCTTCTCTCATTAGAGGAGGAAAAGGTGTACAAGGTATATATGATGAGAAAGCATGCGAACTAATAATCAAAATCTGTCAAAACCTACTAATTTGACAAACAAATATAATTTCATTTATACCTTTTTTAACAAATTCAAAGTATTTTCATGCAATATTTGTGTTGTTCTAAACTTATGTAGTCATGAGTAGTGCATGTAGAAGTAGAATTCAGCCGCTGAGTCACAGCAGTCATGGGTGGAAGATATGTCTGCAATGAGCCCACAATACTCAATACTACAGAACAGCCTCGTGCTATATTGTAGAATGTTGGTTGGCTCTCATATTTGGAAAAATTACAGGGATTCGACACTAAGGTAGCATTATAATTCCTACAGAACCCGCAAAATGGACACATGACTATGAAAGGCATAGACATAACCGTATCACAAATTGTAATATTTGAGGTTTATGGACTTCCGATAGAAGGAATAAAGTGGATTAACAAGCACATTCTGCTACATGAAGCAGTTATAGTATTCCAAGATCCAGATGAGAATTTGGTACTCAAAGGAAAGGGGATTCACCCTACGACTTTGAAGGAACCATGGCAGGAAATGGAAATCGCCATTCAGACGTATATTACATGCGACGGTCACCAAGACGTGGTAAAATTCCATCAACTCAAACTTCTAGCTATACTCAAGAAGAAAATTTCAGTTAATTTGCCATTTTTTTTTAATTCTTTGTTGCATGACATATCTAGTCAGGTTACGAGAGATTAAAATCCGCACACAGTCATCAGTCATCATGGTCTGATAAATTTGATCGTCAATCATGGAATAAATGAGCATCAGTTAACTTGGGACAACTTTTTAAACCCTGTCCTAACACCATTAGAAGAAAACCCAGACAATAGAGAAATTGACCAGCCAAGAAGGGAAATATTAATTCCAAGGAAAGCCAGAGGAAAAAGGAACCATTTGTTGACCTTAGGGTTGGTGAAATGAAGATGCTCTGAGTGATTAAGTTCATGACAAAACACTTCAACCTTGGCCAATGAGGCAAGACCATCTCATTCACCTTTCCTAAACAAAGAAGAGGGGATTCTACAAGAGTATGAGGAGGAAATGGTCAGAGTGCTAGAAAGTATGAGTGAATTTAATGAAGAAAGAAACCCCTTCGGGAATTCTAAGGGATTGAGTGATCCTCTAGACTAGGCTGCTTCTGATGGAAGTTCTGGTCACACTGAGATTTTACCATCTAAGGAGGAAATGCAAAATTCAAGGGATTCAACACCCTGGGGTGGTGAATATGTGGAGGAAAGAAACTTTGCATAAATAAATCCTGAGTCTGAAAACTAGTTAGGTGACACTGTCCCATTAGAACAGAGTATTGATATAGGCACAATTCCCATGGTGCCTGAAGAAAACACCATCATATTTGACCAGAGTACTGATATAGGCACAATTCCCATGGTGCCTGAACAAAATTTTGTCCCATTGGATCAAAGTACTGATATAGGCACAACTTGTTCCTGAAGAAAGTACTATTCCCTCTTCTACTGGAAACCCTACAAAGAAAAGTAATTCAGCAAGGGCTAAATTGAGGAAATTGCGCAAGAAGTACAGAAATTTGAAAAGAACATTCAAGCAATTAAGGGAATGTTTAAAAGAGGCAGATAACTCTTGGAAGCCTAAGAAAGAAATAGACATTGTTGGGACTCGGACAGAAGTAGAGACACACACTGCTAAAACCAAAACAAAATTAGAAATGCAGACACTGGGAACTTAGATAGAATTGGATACGTAGACAAAGGAAACTCAAACAGATGAAACACCCTTTTACACTCCTTTGGTAAAAGAAGTCGTTATTTCAAGACTTCAAGACACATTGACACAGACCCAGCAAGAATTGGCTAACTATAAGAAGGAAATGGTACCACTACAAGTACATCAGGATCTTCGGGTAGCCAAACCTAGTCAGAATAGGCTCGAAGATTAAATGCACAGTAGTATCTACAGTACAATCCTTAACAGCCTTTTCCTCTGCCCATCTGGTCACGTAATCAGTGGAGGTAATGATATAACATGCACCAAATTTCTTTCCCGGGGGATTGATTGGTCCCACAAATTCTATATCCCATTTATCGAATTCCTGCAAGGCCATCTACGGTTGCAGGGGCATTTCATCTCTGTGCAAGGGTTTCCTGGTTCGCTAACATGTATGACATGCTCAACAGTACGCATGTGCATCACTATGAAATGGGCCCACCATAACCCAGCACACAACACCTTCTGCGCAGTGGCTTTCCCTGCGTAGTGGCCTCCTGCCACCCCTCCATGAGCCTCAGCTAGGATATCTTGTCTCTCATGTTCTAATACATACCTCTGAAATACCTCATCTGCTCACAACTTATATAATTGACTTGCAATCATAGTGAAATCAGTTGCGCATGCCACTAGCTATTTCTTCTATTGTACTGAATATTCTGTAGGTGCCATTCCAGTTGTCAAGAAGTGAATAATGTCTATAAAGTGCTCATCAACCACCTTGATAGCAAAAATTTTCACATTGGGTAATCCTTCTTCTGTACTAGTTGGTTCTTCTCCATTCTCAATTTGAGACAAGTGATCAGGTCTCGCATTTAGTTTCCCAGGCTTCACAATAATCTCAAAGTCATACTCCTGAAATAGTAGCAACCATCTACAGATCTTCCCCCCCAACATAGGCTTATTGACTAGGTATTTTAAAGCCAAATGGTTAGTGAACATTTTAAAATGTCCTCCCAATAGATAGTGCATGTATTTCTGTAGGGCATACACCATTTCCAGTCCTTCTCGTTTGGTAGTAGAATAGTTGCACTCTGCGCTAGAGAGCTTCCTGCTAGCAAAAGAAAATGGATGATCAATGTCTCCTTCTCCTGGTCGCGCTAAGCCAAACCTAAGAGCTATTCCTGGCAAATTCACATGCACATGAAAGATCTTAGTCCAATCTAGAAATATTAGAATAGGTGCAGTGACCATCCTTTCCTTCAACAGCTCAAAAATTTTCTGACATTCTTCATCCCAGCAAAAGGACACATCCTTATTTAGAATTTTTTCCATTGGCACAGTCATCAAGGCATACCCCTGAATAAACTTTATGTAGTAACCCATATGTCCTAAGATGGAGCGCAGCTATTTCTCATTGATGGGGACTACTAAATTGATGATAACTACAATCTTGGTTGGGTCAACCATCAATCCCTGCTGACATACAATGTGCCCCAACAAGTTTCCAAAAGGTACATAGAATATACACTTCTTCAAGTTCAATGAAATCTGGTGTTTCCTGCATGTATCTAACATCATGCACATATTCGACACATGTTTCTTTACCAATCCGAATATTTTCCAGACATCAAAATATACCTCCAGAAACTTATGGATAAATTCTTTGAATACTACTACAACCACGTCTGAGAAAATGGCAGGGGAATTCTTCAATCTGAATGGCATGACGGTGTACTGGAAGGAGCCCCATTAATTTGCAAAGGTTTTCTTGTTGCAGTCTTCAGGTGCAACTATGATCTGATGGTACCCTGAAAATTCATCAGTGAATGAGTACACTTCTTTACCTCCCACGTTATCCAAAATTTCATCGAAGAATGGCATAGGGAAGGGATCATGTACGCGGACATCGTTTAGCTTGCGCAGGTCTTCGCAGATCCTTATCTCTCTTTTGGTTTTCTTTTCTTGGACTACCGTTGGGCTTACCCAATCAAATTGTTCCACGGGCTCAATGATACCTGTGGCCACCATCTTATCTAACTCCTCCTTGATTTTTTGCTTATATTTAGGGTTCAACCGATAGGGTCATTGCTTGACAAGACGTGCATCCGGCTTCAAGGTGATCTTCATAACACCTGGATCTCCTAAAATTCCCTTGAGCTCAGAGAACTTCATAGGAAATAGATCTTGATATTCGGTCAGCAGCTCTGCAATCTTTCCAATAGTATCATCATCCAAATAACCTCCAATTTTCACTGGGATGTGTTGGGTGTGGAGCCTGATTATCTTGTTTATTTTGTATCACAGCGTTGGACCCCTGTACCTTAATGGGGCGGCAACACCGCCTGTAATTAAACGCTTCCTGGGAGGTCCAGGGGGGTGGCTGCAACTTTATGGAGCCCCCCCCCTAGTGGGGGGTTTCCAGGCAGTGCCCCCGAAGCTAAAAATAGATGTGAAATTGCCTTGTAAAAGTATAGTAATTTCTAGTCAATCTAGGCCATTCATTAGGTGGATGATCTGATGGTAGAATTTATGTTTAGTTTAGGGTTTTTTTCCCTAGAAGGTAACCCCTCGCTTGTATGAGGGTATTATATTGTGGCTGTGTATTGTATGTGTATTCTCAGATAAAGAAACAGATAGGGAGATTGTGAGAGAGAATAGAGGATATTACAGCAGATCTGCTGTAGGTTGTGTCTCTTCATTTTGCTGGATAATAGAAAGGAAGGACTGGCTATTCAAGGGGTGGATGTAGCCCAAACTAGGTGAACCACGTATATCTGTGTCTCTCTGGTTTTATGTGTTTTGTGTGCTTATGTTTTCCGCATATTTTATGTGTTGCATTTCTCTGTAATATATAATTTTGTAACAGGATGCTCCTTCGTCCCAATGTTGATCTCCTACAACTTTAATGGTTTGGTGACATCCATTGTCTGCAAGGAGTGTCCTGCGACTGTGCATTCTCCTTCAGATTCTGGGATTGTAATATTTCTAGGATTTCATCACTGTCTTCTACTAACAAATTTCTACAGTTGACAATATCTTGCATCCGCGCATCCCAAGCTGGCGCAGCACAATCCTTCCAAGGCAAAGACTCATCAAAGACAATAGGATCTATATCCTGCAGGGCTTTATCCAATTTCTCCGTCCCTCCAACTAAGTTGAACGTTGCCATGAAATCCTCTGTCATTTTATCCCAGTGGTGAGTGCGTTAGTGAAGCTCCGCGTCTAAGTACTAGGTGGTGGGTGTCGGCCCTAATGAATGAATAAACATATGGACCCACTCATTCCAGGTCCTTTCATTCCATACCTCCATCCACATAGCCAAGTGTTTGCGTGGATACCCATGGCTAGAAAAGAGCTCCATAGGTGTGTTGACTGAAGGTTCAAATCACAGGATCACCATTTTTCGACATTCCCCCCAGTCCTGGAAATCCCCCTTGTATGTTTCCCACCACCACGTTGTGGTTGCGCGCATAGCTAAGTCAAGTGCCCTGAATCTTCGTTCTTTAGGAAGATCTTTTTCCAATGCTTTAAGAAATTCCTTAACACTACAAGAACCATCAAAGTAAGCCAATTCTCTTACCTCTAAGGAGATGCACCGGAAGCTCTTGAGGCAGATCAATGTAGATACGTCATCCAATCGGTTCTACCAATTTTCCATCTTGCCATCTGAATCTGAGAAACATGAGCTGTATTTTTCCCAATTTAACATGTCATTAGCTATAGGGTTGACCCAATCATCATCCCACATAGTTAGTTTGTAAATATGGTCAACATCCTCCTCATCGCGCACTAACTCTGTATATCGTTCACCTTCTTCTGTATCCAGAGGGACTATTACCCACGTACCATCATTCTCAAAGACCATGCTCCTCATTTTCAGGTTGATGATACCTCCCATGTCAATAGCCCAATCCATGCAGGGTAAGGGTATGCATCATCTACAATCTGGATTACTTCGAAATCTGCATATACTTTAACTCCCGCAATGTCTACCACAATCTTAGACAAACTTCCCAATGGAATGATATTTTGTTGGTTATACATACGTATTTGAATCGTGGACCACTCCAATTTGGGTTCTCCCATCCTTTGACAGGTTTTTTGGGGAAGGACATTGGCAGCAGATCCTAGATCCAAGATGACTTGTTCCATTTCGTACTCTCCTATCTACATAGTCATATATATCTCCCGACCAGTCCTCTTCTTGTTCTTATAAAAAATTTTCATAGCCTTAATCTCGATTCGAGGGGCTTCCTTTTATGCGCAGCTATCTATCAATGCTTGGATATTCTCTACTCCCTTCTGGTTGCACAGTAACTTCATACAGGCTTGAAGGAATGGTTTGATTGCTTCGTTGACTTTTGGATCCATGGCGGCTTTTGATGTTGACACTCCCGTTGTAGCAAAATCTCTTCTAGTCTCTATAAAAATTTCCCTCTCTTTGTTCAGGTCTAGGCCTTCCTTCTTGTCGGATTCCTTTCTGATCCATGACTCTATAGAAGCTTTCTCCACAGGTCCTCCAGTGGTCGTACCACTGCACTTTATATCATTTACACTAGGGCCATCATCATAGGGCTCAAATTTGACCATTTTCACGTTCTGCGTGCATGTCTGCTGCTTCTCCTGCATCTTAGATATCAGAATGGGACACTCCTCAATTACGTGATCAAACTGCCTAAAGTACCTGCAGGACCTTCGCGCAGGGTTAGGGAAATCGCATCCATAATGTCTTGGATATTTGCAGTTATAGCAGATTAATTTCCCTCTTCCTTGACCTACACCTCCACCTCTCCCCCCTCCCCTTCCTCTTGCTTGGGATCCTCCATGTCCAGAGGGATATGTTGGCGAAGAGGTTTCGACCTGCACTCTATATAGGTTTGCATTGTCTATCATCAGCTCATACATCTAACAGTGGTTTTCATCATGACCAACTGAGGAATAGAATATGCAATATTGTTGCTTCAATTCTGGTACATAGGCTCCAAGCTGTGCGCAGTGGTCAGTATCATGCTGGCCATCTACCCACCAATCAGCGCACCATAGGGTGGGATTTCTAGGCCCCGCAACCTCCCGAGGGCGCAGCGGATTTGGTCCTCCAACTCGCAGGTTATCCATAAGCACAGGGCATTGATATTTGGTGTGGTCTACTCATTTGCAACGAATGCACCAGACATCTGCACCAACCTCTTTACCCTTGTGTCTTTGTAGGTTATGTATCTCTAAGTGCATAACTTCCAACTGAATTTGAATTTGCAGTGTCCCAGGGGGAATATCTTCACTAGGTGTAGCCTCCAACTTCATAGTGATCTCCAGGGCTTCATCCTGAGTAGCAATATTTTGTTGTCCCATAGGACCATGTAAATGGGGTAAATACATCGTGATGAACCATTCCTTATGTTGTTCATCATCATAAAAAAATCCTCCATCACTGATAGTTTGCTTCATTCATTGATCGGCTTCCCAGACTGATTCTTTTGCTCCTTGCTTGAAATATTTTAGCTCTACCACAACCTGTGCATATGAATTTGGATTTTTGAAATGTTGCTTCAGTTCCTTATTGATATCAAAAATATTAGGAGAGGATTTTTGTTTCAGATATCCCATAAACCAGTCTAGCTCGCGACCTTCAAAATCCATGGCCACTTGTGCTCTTTTCACAGCATCAGTATTAGCGTTCTGTGCAGTCTCTACTGCATTAGCTATGAACCAGAATTGATCCATGTCCTCATCCCCCACACCCCTAAAGGTGGATAGCTTCATGTACGCAGCCATATTGTCTACAGGTGGCGGCGGGGTAGGAGATGTCTGAGTCCTACGTTAATTTGAGTATGGTGTAGCAGGAGGGCTACCTGCAGCATGCATAGCCTCAGTTTCTTCTAAATCCGGTGAATCCCTCAAAGGGTTGTAAGCATATCTTTCCCCTTTTTTTATTGATCCGATAGTACTTCCCACTACGCGTGGTGCTTTCAATCTGTTCGTAGTTCATTCACTTGGTGTGGTTGCACAGAACAAATTTTTCACTCAATATCATCTTAATAAGTAAGGGAAATGTTCGTAATAATTTACCTCTCAAACCCTTGAAGAATATTCTCTCAACTTGAGAGTACGACACAAACTGATCTACCGCAAACTCCGTCACAAATCCACCCAAGATATTATCAACCCAGTGATCTATAGTCCGGGTGATATTTTTATCAATCTTTTCCAGCTGTTGGATCAATTCAGGGGTCCACTGCGTAACCCTATCGTCCTTCCAACAAGTCTGGAACAATGCTAATCTCGAAACACTAGAAAATTTGGCGCAATTTCTGACGGCCAAATCTTCGCTATTCCAACACATAGTCGTCGCAAGAGCGACAGTTCGAGGACGGGCAAAGCGTGGTTTTCCATGCCGTCGCAATTTCGACGCATTTACAAAGTGTCGCACTACCGACACTTTTTCCGTCGCTTCCAAACAAGCGTCGCTCTTCCGAAATTTCCCAAACCATCATGCTTCTGATGTTTGTAAACTGTCGCACTTCCGACGGAATGTGGTCCAACGTTTTTAACATCGCTCTTCCGACGTTTGTAAACTGTTGCAATTCCGACGAAATCTAGTCCGACGTTTTGAACGTCGCTCTTCCGACGTTTGTAAACTGTCGCAATTCCGACGAAATGTGGTCCGACGTTTTGAACGTCGCTCTTCCAACGTTTGTAAACTGTCGCAATTCCGACGAAATGTGGTCTGACGTTTTTAAGTTGTCGCAATTCCGACGCTTACAAGGCGTCGGTATACCAACGGCGGGTTCAATTTAAAAAAATTAAAATATAACTTTAAAACAGGACAGTAAATCTCCAATAGTTGTTATGAATTGTGGGTGTTCCAATGACCGTGAAATATTAATATAATAAACCACCCTACAGCGCTTCAACTATAAACAATCATTTTTTTTTTCACAAGAGAAAAAATGTTGTTTTGAATATATTATATGAAGTAAAACAGTCCATGAAGTCATTACATTTTCACATCTGAAGATTGGAACCCAAATATCCATCCAGAAAAGTGGAAGTCCCACCCCAAACAGTGATAGAAAAATACCCCATGTCACATACGGGGACTTGATATAAAACCCAATAACGGTCCACATGGAGATTATCGACAATCTGAGAAAGCATCCAAATATGCCCGAGGCATCTATAAGAAAGTGAAATAGCAGTATGTAGAATAGTAAAGCAACAGATAGAGTACCGACGTCCATTGTTCCAAATACAAATTAAAGTACCCAAAATTCTTGAACAGAGAAAAACACTAATCATGTGAGGAGTGTGATATGTCCAAAATATAAAAAGACCATCAGATCATATCAATAAACCAGCAACATAGACCAGCATCGCTAGTTTTGAAGGCAGAGTGATAAACATTAATCATTTTTTTTTCACAAGAGAAACAATGATGTTTTAAATATATTATATGAAGTAAAACAGTCCATGAAGTCATTACATTTTCACATCTGAAGATTGGAACCCAAATATCCATCCAGAAAAGTGGAAGTCCCACCCCAGACAATGATAGAAAAATACCCCATGTCACATACGGGGACATGATATAAAACCCAGTAACGGTCCACATGGAGATTATCGACAATCTGAGAAAGCATCCAAATATGCCCGAGGCATCTATAAGAAAGTGAAATAGAAATATGTAGAATAGTAAAGCAACAGATAGAGTACCGACGTCCATTGTTCCAAATACAAATTAAAGTACCCAAAATCCTGCAACAGAGAAAAACGCTAATCATGTGAGGAGTGTTATATGTCCAAAATATAAAAAGACAATCGGACCATATCAATAAACCAGCAACATAGACCAGCATCGCTAGTTTTGAAGGCAGAGTGATAAACATTAATCATTTTTTTTTTCACAAGAGAAAAAATGTTGTTTTGAATATATTATATGAAGTAAAGCAGTCCATGAAGTCATTACATTTTCACATCTGAAGATTGGAACCCAAATATCCATCCAGAAAAGTGGAAGTCCCACCCCAGACAATGATAGAAAAATACCCCATGTCACATACAGGGACATGATATAAAACCCAGTAACGGTCCACATGGAGATTATCTACAAATCTGAGAAAGCATCCAAATATGGCTGAGGCATCTATAAGAAAGTGAAATAGCAGTATGTAGAATAGTAAAGCAACAGATAGAGTACCGACGTCCATTGTTCCAAATACAAATTAAAGTACCCAAAATCCTGCAACAGAGAAAAACGCTAATCATGTGAGGAGTGTGATATGGTGTGATATGTCCAAAATATAAAAAGACCATCGGACCATATCAATAAACCAGCAACATAGACCAGCATCGCTAGTTTTGAAGGCAGAGTGATAAACATTAATCATTTTTTTTTCACAAGAGAAAAAAAATTGTTTTGAATATATTATATGAAGTAAAACAGTCCATGAAGTCATTACATTTTCACATCTGAAGATTGGAACCCAAATATCCATCCAGAAAAGTGGAAGTCCCACGCCAGACAATGATAGAAAAATACCCCATGTCACATACAGGGACATGATATAAAACCCAGTAACGGTTCACATGGAGATTATCGACAATCTGAGAAAGCATCCAAATATGCTCGAGGCATCTATAAGAAAGTGAAATAGCAGTATGTAGAATAGTAAAGCAACAGATAGAGTATCGACGTCCATTGTTCCAAATACAAATTAAAGTACCCAAAATCCTTGAACAGAGAAAAACGCTAATCATGTGAGGATTATTGGTAACCATATGTTGCATCAGAGATGTAAGGTTCAGGCTCGCTTGTTTCCATTAGTAGCCCGCTACAGCATCCACCCTGTTCATAGAAAAAAGGTTCTTGTATATATACAGAGAAAGAGTATAATACGTAGACCATATAAACATGGCTCTGTATTTCAAAAAACAGGTTTAAGATAGAAACAGGGCAACATTTTTTTTTCCCAATTGTTATGAACATAATTCGACCGTGAAATATTAATATAATAAACCACCCCGCAGCGCTTCGACTATAAACAATCATATAAACATGGCTCTGTATTTCAAAAAACATGATTAAAATAGAAACAGGGCAACATTTTTTTTTCTAAGTAAAGTTAATATGTTAATAGTGGGAATAAAATTACACCGAAGTCAAAAACATTGCCCAGATTCATGGCAAATTTGTCATCAAAAAATCAAAAAATTAAGAAGACTGCCCTCATACGAGGAAACCAGTCTTGAACATTTACAGACTTCAGAAATATTACAGAGGTCCAGCAAAGTAATATAATCTAAAAGCAGCCCAATTAAGTGGGTCGTGAAGCAAGAAAAACAAATTAACCAAACTACTCCTCTGGCTCCTCGACGATTCGGCACCATCCTTCAGAAGGTCCAGGATCGCTAGGTGCTACCTCCACAGTCATGCCACCGCTCCCCTCCTAAAGGCCCGAAAGCTGGCTGGATTTTTATGAGCTCATTCCCGCCGGATGGGTGCATTGTTCTTCCATCTGGGCCTCCTCCCAGAAAATCACAGTAATTGTCGCTGTGATGTGTGGGCGGGTCAGAGAGAAATTAAAGGAAAAATGTGCAGTGCACATCGTGGGAGAAAGTGAAGCACTGGAGAAATGTGGAGCTGGAGCCCATACGGTGGCTAGATCCTAATACCCGACCCCGCCCACTTCTAGTATCTGGATAGCGACCTGCGTGATAATCACTGGACTGGGAAGACGACTCAGTTGAGGGGATGGAGGGAGCGCGCAGGGGTTGACCTCTAGTGCTCCCCCTGCGGCAACGCATCCTATGATGCAGGCGAGGCATGGGTGCAGTCTCAGCAGTGGGCACAAGAGGAGACGGAGAAGAAGAATTCCAAGAAACAGAGGAAGACAAACAAGGACCAAACCGAGAGAAATGCAGATATGCAGCAAGGTCTAAGCAGCAGTTCAACTGGCCACTTCTCCTTCTCGTCACAGTGAGCAGGCAATGTAACCCAGCAACTGGCTCGTCTGAAAAACCATAGCGAAATGTCATTTTATCAATGCAATCGAAGGATGCTCGTCATAATTAATCTCTGATTATTAATGAGAGCTGAAGGCCAGATCATATTGGAGCATGCAGAATCGCTAACGGGAGTGGAGGTCCGATCTTGAACAGTGTTAAAACTTAATGCGATTTGATGTGAAAACCTTGGAACTTAATTGAACAGCGTTAAATCTTAATGCGATTGATATGAAATCGCCACATCCATGTCCCATCGCCTTAAACGCCATCGAATGCACCCGCAGCCGAGAGCAGGGCAAGTTTTAATTGAGGACACGTGGCAGAAATTGATTGGAGCAGATCTTTGTTTGGGCCGCTCGCGCAATGGAAATCTGGACCCAAAAAAGATTAGGGCGAATTTGATAAGAAATTTGCGTCATAACTCTCCCTCCGCATGCCAGCCCAACTTCGGACCCGAAAAATATTAGGGTGGAATTCATTTGGTTTTCGCGTCACAAAATTGGCCGACGTCAGCAGGTTATTTTGGAACGCGAATTTGGTTTGAATTATGGTTTATCGTCGTTTGAAGTCCGGCGGGCTCGACTTAAGAACAATTTTGTTTGATCCCATCTTATAAAATTTGTGTTGGTTTTCTTTCATAATACACATATTTATAATAAATCATGGGAATACCACACTAAACATGTGGAAAAGTTATATAAATTATTGAGAACAATCATTTTTATGTAAAAATATCCAAATGTGCTTTGGGAAATAAGAATTCGAGTATTTGGTTCATATTGTTTTAAAGGAAGGAGTGAAGTTGGAGCCTCAAAAGATGCAAGCTATTACAAAATGACCTATTCCTAAGAAAATCAAGGTTCTTAGAAGATTTTTTAGACTTACATGATCGGTATGATGATAATTATGATAATTTCACAAAACAATCACTAGCTATTTTGAGGGATGAGATATTAGAACTTCAGCTTGATGAGGATTTTTTAAGAGCTTTATTTCTTCTTTTGAAATCAATAAAATATTCTCCCAAACTGAAAATATGTGTTCTTGAGATAATTTCTGAAAATTATGAAAATGAAATTAAACTTTTGCATTCTCAAATTCGGTCATACAATTTCCGAAATCCTAAAGAATTCTTTGAAAATCTTCCTTCTCCTAAGCAAGAGGAAATTGTACTATCTTTTGACTTGCATATTGAGGATGATTATTATTTCAAACACAAGACAGAAGAAATAGTTTCAAGGCTTAATATTCAGAATACAACTGAGCAACCAGTCATTGAAGGCCTAGAAGTAAATAACATACATCATACTTTTATTGATCCTATATCATATTATATGGAGAATATCTTTAGCCCAAATCTGCAAACATGTTTTCTCTATAAGGATCAAATACATCAAAAGTGGCCTTTACACATCATATCATTTATTATAAAGGCACATGATCATAATATACTTCCAATTTTGATCACAAGCAATCAAGTTATCCATCTATTGTTACAGCTACTTGATTGGCTTCATTGGCATTTTTGTATTACCTGATTCAATAAGATTTTTAGTAGATTGAGTAGGTAGATGAGTTCCAATAAGCTTAGAATTTTGAGCATTTTTTTTTTAGTTTTCAATTTCAGCTAGTTTTTCATTAAGTTGGTTTGAAAACTTTTGTGTTTTGTTTTAGTTTTAGATCAGATTTCAGTTTGCAAAAGACAGAAGACATTTACAGTTTCACCAAGGTCAATGGATGAGGACATCTGACCTGTTGTTCTTGACTTTTCACCAGGAAAAGCCATCCCCAAGTGGAGCCAGTGTTAGAATAATATACCAATAGGTGTCATATTTCATGATTGACTTGATGGGCTATGTAATATGTTCACACCTTTTCTTGTTGCAAAGGTTTTCCATATTATCAAAAAATCAAAAAAATTTAAAAAATGTAAAGAGGGTATACCCTAAAAGAAAAATCAAAGGGTAAAAAGAATAAAAATGGCCAAAAAAGTAAAAGAAAATGAACCCCACCAAAAGAAAGGCCAAGGAAAGTGTGCAAGTCTAAATGCCACTACTTTTTTCTCTTATGTAATAAATAAAATTGTGTGCAACTTGTATCCTATGCCATAATTTATGAATAGTCAAACAGTTTAAACTTGGCTATTTCATCTTTCAATTTCATGTTTTAGAGATAGAAAATAAAATCTGACCAAACTGTTTAATCTTGGCAGATAAGTAGATAGGTAGAGTAAATAAAAGGAGCTCAATAGCTTAATCTGAGCCCTTGGATGTAATAAGGTTAGACTTAGATAGATTTCTACATGTAAAATAAAAGAAAGTATGATAAGGGTTTGCCAGTCTAATTGCACCCTAATAAAGAAGAAAAAATGGTAGAGTAAAGTAGGTAGGGTAGGTAGATGATGTTGCAGAATTGCATGTGATGGACAATGACTCTAAATGTGTTAATATTTACTTTCATCACAAAGTGCAAAGGCAAAAATTTAAGAGGGGGAACTAATACAACGTTAAAAAGAAAACCAGAGCACACATATACAAATTACCTCCTTAGCTACTGTCACACCATCATTAACTATTTTCGGAGAACCATGCTTGCTCTCCAAGACAACATTTTTCCCTTCGCCCCAAGGGTGACTCCAACAAGATCAACAAGTTTGTTCACACCACCTGCAAGACAAATTGACAATGCTTTCAGTAAGTGTGCAATTGAATGCCAGACCATATGCCAAAACAACCCTCCATGAAAAATTAAAATAACACATTAAAATCGAATATAAGTGGACAAGGAAAGATCCACCGCGGTGAAGTTTCACGTGCAGGTGACCTTCCTTTAAACATAATTTTTTCTCTGACCTGCAATTTTTTTGTCACTAAGCCATCCTTGTTGAAGTACAAATCCTTTTCCATAGCTCTTGTATTAACTACCTTCTCTCTGTCGCGTAATCTCAAAGTCCCTCTTCTGCTTGAGCGATTAAAGGAAATGGGTGAAAAAACTGAAAGAGAAGACAATTGTCTGCCATAATTATCAAACATTGCACCCAACTTCTTCCCCTTTCCATTGTTACCAAATGAGGTAGATGTGGCAATTGTTGTCATACTGCCCAAAGCAGAGGCCATCTTCTCTTATCCTGAATATAGAATTACAAGATCTTCATATTAGTATGAACCTTAAAAAACATGACTCCCATTGCTAAAAACCACTTTTAAGTTGTAACGGGCAAACTAAACAACTATCGCAACTTTTGGCAACTTCTGGAGCATTAAGAGAGAAACAACCAAAGAGAAATACAACCACAATCCTCATTTTAATGAGACCGGACTATATATTTGAATTAAGATAATAGAAATAAATCACAACTATATTAAGGCCAGCAAAAAACAATTCTTTAACCAGTGTCTCTCGCGGCCTTCAGGTTGCCATGCTAGAGGTTGCATATTTTTAATTTAAATTCTTGACCTCTCATGCCCATCTATGAATGCATCCAATGGGATATCTACATCAAATGCTCCTTATATCCCCAAAAACAAATTCCCTACTACAAGAGCACCAGTATTGATGGATCACCCCACACCATCCCACCCACTAGAAACGGTGAAAAAGGAAACCCGAGAAACCTTCTTAAATATCTCAAGATGACTATATGGGTGGTTCTTATGAATCAACCAACCATTCAGAACATGCTCATCAATCCAAACCATGAGTATTATGTGACGATATTCAAGTAGGCACTGAATCAGATTTCTAAAGCTATGTTAGAGAAACCCTAAACTCTCACTGAAAATAGGTGAAATGTGGCACCACTCAGAGATTGACATGTGCCAATTGGTACAAGTGGTAGATAATTGGCATGCTCAAACAACAAGGTGATGCAGGAATGACATGAGGGAGAAAATATCATAAAAGCCCCAAATCTGGAGAACTAAAGCTCATCACCAACCCGAGATTGACAACTTTACATGATGTAACCTATGAAATCGTAAATGGAGAAATCATAGTAACAATAAAGTAACCTATGTAACAATAAATTCGGATTCATCCTGGGAGTGGTAATGGGAGAAATCATAGTGAACAACAAGAAACATGTAGAGTTGCTTACAATCAAATAGATGAAAAAACACATACAAAAAACCTAGATAATAATCATGAACAAGCTTAATATTGAATTATGAATTGTAAAGGAACTTACAAAATGTGACATTACGAACCTGGTCAAGCGCACAAGCAAAAATATCCTGGACATGACCCCGGTTGACAAGTTGTATTGCTCATGATGCAAGAGGATTTGTACCTGCACTGCCAAGTCAATCAAAATCCATCATTATCTATACAATAAATACAAGTAATTGATGTAGTATTTTTTACTCTCAGATGCATTCTTATGATAAAGTTAGAACATATGTTGAAAATATCAAAACATACCTGAATAAGCTCCTCTTCGTTTCAAGAACAATTTATTGGAGTCGCATGAACTTGGAACAAGCCTCCCACGATCTGAAAGAGTAGCAACTAAGTCAACAATGACTTTTTTGTTGCTACGCTGGATCGAGGGAGGTTTGCTCCAAGATTAAATCGCTCCAATAAATTATTCTCTACTAAACAAGGCCAACCACGTGAAGGTGGAAGCTCTTATGGCCCCTCCCCCCCCCTCACATCACTCTCAATTCCCCAATACCCAATCTATATTTCATTTTTTACTTTCATGAGCATAAAAAAAAATATTCAATAACTAATTAAAAAAAAATTCAACAAAAAGTACGCAAGGAAACATTGCAATTAATGCTTGACATAAAAATAGTATGATAAATGAGTTCTTTATATAACGCAAAAAACGTTCCAAGTATGGTAACGTTTGTCTTATAATAATACAATATTTTACATTATCGAATTTTCTTTTTCTTCTTCCTATTTCTAAAGCTCCTAATTACATCATCAATATCATCATGCTCAGCTCCTGTTTCGTGCCTTTCGACCCGCACTACTGACCTAGTTGCGTAGTCACGATGTCTGGTCTCATCCAAGGAAGGGACATCGCCTACAAAAACTGATAATATTAAATTTTAATTGTCAGTTTTTAAATATCATTGAACTAGTTCGGTAATATTAATAAAAAAAATTGCAATGAGATTATTTACCTGGTGCACCAGTTGTCGCCGCTGACCTAGTTGCGTAGTCACGATGTCTGGTCTCATCCAGTGACGGAGCATCGCCTACAAAAAAAAATAATATTAAATTTTAATTGTCAGTTTTTAAATATCATTGAACTAGTTCAATAATATTAATAAAAAAAATTGCAATGAGATTATTTACCTGGTGCACCAGTTGTCGCCGCTGACCTAGTTTCGTAGTCACGATGTCTAGTCTCATCCAGTGACGGGGCATCGCCTGCAAAAACAGATAATATTAAATTTTAATTGTCGGTTTTTAAATATCATTGAACTAGTTCGGTAATATTAATAAAAAAAAATTGCAATGAGATTATTTACCTGGTGCACCAGTTGTCGCCGCTGACCTAGTTGCGTAGTCACGATGTCTGGTCTCATCCAGTGACGGGGCATCGCCTACAAAAACAGATAATATTAAATTTTAATTGTCAGCTTTTAAATATCATTGAACTAGTTCGGTAATATTAATAAAAAAAATTGCAATGAGATTATTTACCTGGTGCACCAGTTGTCGTCGTTGGGACTATTGCCCTATCTTCCTCTCTGGTGGTAAGATCCTCAAGGGAAACATTCTCTGTCATTTAAACAAAAAACGTTATAAGGACAACCATCAAGGTATAACTAGAAAAAATTATAAGTGGAAATTAATTACCGTCACGGCCCTCACTGATAGTAGCATTGTCGGCCTGGTCCCCACTACAATGATCAGGTTGCACGTGAGGATCATCTACATCTAGCTCTAAAACTGGGTTATTTGCCTCGTCGGTAGTGCTGCTCCCCTGATTTAAACAAAGTTGTTAGACATTAAATTTATGGACGAAAGAAAACATATTGAAAGGTTAATGTTTTACCTTAAGGCATTCTAGATCTTGGGACCTGCCCCAAGCTTCTGCGACGTTCAACTATAGCTTGATAGCCGAAATGGAAAGCAATATTTTTATCTTCCTCTGTAGTTTCTTTTCCGAAGTCATCACCCTACATTACATATGATTGTGTATTTTTAATCATATTTGATAGGATTACAAAAACGTTGGAAGGCGATACAATTAATTATAAGATGTTTAGCTACTTAATTACAATTCTTGCGGCTAATTTCAAGTAGCCGCCCTGGCTTAGCTTGTGATGGCCCTTTTTTTCAATCCTAGCTTTGGTTGCCTTCGAGGTGTCAGGAAACCTAGCATCAAAAGATTGAAGTCAGATATGACGTAGCACACTTTTATTTTAGACATAGAGAAAATTAAAGCTATTGAATTAAAGTTGTAATTTACCTTGCGGGTCCAGTTGGCATTTTTCATTCTTTCTTTGCTCTTTTCTCTTTTTCGTCATGGATGAGTGCTCTCCACTCACTCTCTGGAACTACGAGAGGACGCTCATATCTAGGGTTAAATTGCAATTGCGTCCTATAGGTGTCCCTGGTATATTTCAAATATTTGTCGGCTACCCGAGCCACTATTGTTCTGTCAAATTTGCTAACCCCAAAAAGGGCTTCTAGATAATCTAGAAGTTCTTTTTTCAGGTTGGAATTCTAGGAATTCCACCCTGTGCGTATGGTTGGGCCAAAAAATATCAATGCATGGCTCTCCAGAAACCTGTAGAACTCATTGTTTCCTACACAGAAAAAATTAAAAAAAAAATATTATCATTAAGTTAAAAATAAAAATCATGATAAATATGTTTTAGATAAACTACATGAAATAGTTAAAATATTAAAATTTACCTGGGAGTTGTACATGATTTATAGGGACACCTTCATCGTTCACCAACAACGTTCCATTAATGGTCCCTGTGGAGCTGACACGTGTAGCTCCAGGAAACACAATAATGTAGTTGGCCATATCAGCCTCATCATTGCCAACACGTTCAGCGGTTGGCTGGGTGCCTGCTTGGGCAGGGTGTGTTTCTTGGCTGGCACCTAAAGGAGTAGAAGGGGTATGAGAGGGTTGTTTGGCAATCTCTTGCCCTTGTGTCCCACTACCACCAACACCGGGTTCAGCAAGTGCCAGAAAATGCTACATACAAAAGAAATTTTTGTTAGTTTAGTCAATGTAAAAATTAAAAATCAAACTATCACAATTCATCTCATGCAGAACAAAAAAAATATCCTTTTGACTTTTTATTATTACCTGATATGTTTCTAGCTGGCTCATAAGTTTTTTTATCCTCTCTTCTGTTTCGGGTGTTTGAGGCACGTCTATCAAAGTATTAAATTCTGACCTTGCATCTCGTGCCTTTTTTCGCAACAAGAACACTGGAGATAGGGATGAAGAAAGCTCTTCCTCAAAGAGGGAATCATCAAGCGTACCATGGCTAGGTGTCTGCATATTTGAACAAAATTAATATTATTTCAATTATGTAAATAAATAAAATACCTGAAGATAGAGCAATGCTGGCACTTTACATGTTCTTCCGCTGGCCTCTTTCCGCGATCATCCCGTCTCGGGGTTTTTCCCGCACTCCTCTGATCAGTCTGCCACATTGCAATAAAATTATAAATGTAAAAACTTGAAAAAAATATCTAACATGAAAACACAAAATGAAAACTGAAATAATTTCTAATAATACACCGGAAGACAGAGTTAGAGTTTCAAATATGCCTTGCATTGAATTCAGTCCTTGAAACATGTCATTGCACATTAAGGCACCCAAACAAGAGACGAGTTGACAATGAAGACCTTATTGAATATATTGTTGGAGAAACTTCTAGTAAACTTGTTGTGAAGACCTTGAGGATATTTTTGGAGCAACATTGTTGAAGCTTATGGTATAGCATTGTTGGAGACGATCTTGAAGGGCTTTGAAGTGAAGCTTTTGGAGCAACTATTGAAAAATCCTTAGAGAATTTAAGTAAGGCACTTTCTATCTTCCATCACCTTTTTCCTTTCAATATCCTTTAAACGATTTTGTTGATATTTAATGTTTGAAATCACGTTATAATTCCTTGATTATATGTGTTTGGGGACTTTCCCTTTGAAATTACCCAAAAATACCCTGGCAATTTTATCTTCGGGATGCATGTCTGACCCTATTGTTCAATATTTTGATTGATAGTAGTAAAAATAGAGAGTTAGGGGGCTCTTGACTTGGTTTGGTTGGGCCATTAGATCCCTAACATCTACTAGGGAGAACCCCCCTTGAGTTGGAGGAGAGCTAGCCCGAAGTGAAAAGAGGTTGGTGAGATGACAATGGGGCTATTGAATTACACATGGTATCACACTTTAGCTTTAGGACTTTATCTTGAGAAGTGCGAGATTTTGCTATATCAATTCTCAAATTGTCTACAACACTATTTTTAAGAACTAATAAGAAGTGATGTTGAGGGGTTTTTTGGTATAAGAAACAATACCATTTAAAAACTAGGGTTCTCAGTCCTTGGCATTCCTTCACCTAGGCCTAGGGGCACACTAGAATAATTTCACACTAAACCATGAAAACTTAAAAGTAACTTAACAGATCCATAAAGTAATAATAATCATAATTCCTAATTTCCTATTGTGCGATATGATGCAAATTATTCAAACATGAAGCAATGAAGACATGCAATGTCTGAATTTCAAGATTGATGAACCAATACAAGAAGTTAGAAACTACAACTTTGATTCAATACTCTGTGTCCTAACTCCAGGAAGGAATCTAGTTTGTAGTACAGAACATGCATCATGTATTATCAATTCTTAATTGAAAACAAATAAAGGTCATCTACCTCATCAATTCCTTCCCATTTTGTGTTTTTATGTTATATTCCTTATAAAAGTGTCAAATTTCTCTCAAAGTAAGCAACCACTGAATAAAATAAAAAATAGTTGAGATATGATTGAGAAATAGTCATTTATTTCTTGAAAGGATCTTCACAATTTCTTTGGTTGTTTTTCATCTCAAGAAACAAGAAATGACCTAAGAAACTATCGTGATGTAATATAAGAAAGAACACGGTGCAATGGCCATTTTCAAAGCCAAATGATGTCCATTGAGGACATAGCCTTTATTTGGTTCCTGTTTCATAGGAGTTTTGGGTAGAAATGGAACTTTGTTGTACCATTTCCAGTAGTAAAAAGGGAAAACCTTCTTTTTCCATGGGAAATAATTTACCTTTCCTTTTTCAAGATAATATAAATCACAAAAAATATGAACTATATTGCACACATTCTTGGATAATGTGAAAGTGGAAAAGGAATACCCTACACAAGTGATGCACACATGTACATTTGAACACTAATAGATTTTTGTAGTTGAAATACAATGCTTGTTTTCATTTAAATGTAGGGTTTTTAAAGCAGGGAGAAATAATGGCTGCCAAATTAATAAGCGTTTCTTTGGGAAAAATTTAAATCTTGTATTGGGTGATGAAGATAATAGATGGTATTGAATCTTGATTCTTGACATCTAGAGAGAACCATACAGCCTAACACAATCCAATAGAATTGACCAAAAAAACCCAAATAGAGTCAACCCTACTATAGGAGGAAGGGCCTGCAGTAAGAACTTACCATTTTGCAAGAGCTGAGGGCGAATGCTATTCTGCAAGAGCTGAGGGCGAATGTTGTTCTGCAAGAGCTGAGGACGAATGCAGGGCGAATGCTGTTCTGCAAGAGCTGAGGGCGAATGCAGGGCGAATGATGTTCTGCAAGAGCTCAGGAAAAATATTGAGGGCGAATGTTGTTCTGCAAGAGCTCAGGGCAAATGTTGAGGGCGAATGTTGTTCTGCAAGAGCTGAGGGCGAATGCTTTTCTGCAAGAGCGGAGGGCGAATGTGCGCGTGATATCAGACGTTAATGTAGCACACATGTACATTTGAACACTAATATATTTTTGTAGTTGAAATGCAATGCTTGTTTTCATTTAAATGTAGGGTTTTTAAAGCAGGGAGAAATAATGGCTACCAAATTAATAAGCGTTTCTTTGGGAAAAATTTAAATCTTGTATTAGGTGATGAAGATAATAGAGGGTATTGAATCTTGATTCTTGACATCGAGAGAGAACCCTACAGCCTAACACAATCCAATGGAATTGACCAAAAAAACCCAAATAGAGTCAACCCTACTATAGGAGGAAGGGCCTACAGTAAGAACTTACCATTTTGCAAGAGGGCGAGGTGAATGTTACGGGCGGAGTGAACGGGCGGGGGGGGAAAGCGAGGCAAGTATTCTGCAAACGCTGAGGGCGAATGTTGTTCTGCAAGAGCGGAGGGCGAATGTGCGCATGATATCAGACGTTAATGTAGCTATTGCGATGGATACGAAATAATAAAATCATTTTTATGTAGCACGCATATAAGTTTCGTATTTTTATTTAGCGCGCATATAAGTGTCGTTATACCGATGGTGGAAAAAGCGTCGCTATTGCGACTGGTGCCTCTAAACATCGTAATTGCGACACTTAGACATTGTGTCGCACTTGCGACGTTTGGAGGCAGTCATCGCAATAGCGACGCTTTGGGCCATAGTGTCGCAATTGCGATGTCTTCCTACAAACGTCGCAATTGCGACACTTTTCTAAGTGTCGGTATTGCGACACTTTTCTATAAACGTCGGTATAGCGACGGTTCGAGCGGGATGGAAAAAATTTGGGGAAATTTCTGACATTTGGTCAAAAGCGTCGGAACCAAGTGTCAGAATTTCCGCCAAATGTAGTAGTGAAAACCACTCCTGTAACTCGTGCACAAAGGTCACGAATAAGATCTCATGCACCTCTGTGAAGATATACTTATTCTTCCACTTTTCAGTAGACAACTTCTTACTTATGTTTTCTTTTAGGGCAAACTTCTGGATCTATTTTTTGAACCACTCGTCAATTTCGTATTTCTGGATTCCACAAGCCCTGACTCATCACCTGGTCTCTCTCTCAAAATGCTCCCGGTCCCGACAACAAAACCATTTGTTGGTTTGAGGGGTCTTGACCCAAGTTCAGATTTGAGGTTAACCAACAAACCCTTATACTACTGGCCCTTTCAGAAATGAATTTCTTGCGCAAGTCAAGGTCTCACCCGAAGTAGTATGGGAGGGTGTTCGAACCAGGTTTTCGCACCCTGAGAGAGAGATTTTAATGATGTGGGTACCCTTAGATCTTCAAACTGGTCTGCGCAGAGAAATCCCTAACCTAAATCCCTTAACAATATAGCTTAACAGAATGCCTTACATGTAGCCTGTAATTCATAAGATACTCAATTAACCAGTGAAATATGACCCAATATCACCATATCTATGCATTCATTGTTCTTTTAAGCATCTAATACATGTGCACAATTAATTTACTAACAGTATTCAATATCACAAAAATAACATGCAACGGAACGCATAACATACCACAGAGAAATTTAATATCAGTAAAATGTCCTTCCATTCATTAATAATTCAGGTTCTTCGTACACACTCTCACATACCCGTGCACACAGCTAGCAGGGTATGAACATAGCCGGACTTAGGGTCTCTGCGCACACAGCCAGCAGGAGCCCTTACCCAAACAAATCCGCACAAAAACCTCAAACCAGATCTATCATGAGCAAACGTATCATAATACTTACTAGACTGACTTCTTCGACTCATCCTAGACTCTTAGATCTACCCTTTTTACCCATTACAATGCATGAGGGACTTTGACCCGCCCCAAAGTCCCTTAACTTGTGTTTTGCACCACTAAACTACTCAAAATATTCCAAAAATATATCCAAAACTGCATTCAAGGGGCCCTGCTCCAACACACTATTACATGGATTTAGTGATTTGTAGAGTATTTATGATCTACATAATAATAAAATAAGCATTGATCTTGGTGAAGCCTATAAGCCTTTGGGATATTCATAGATAGATATTCGGAAGAGAAAAATTTTCCTACATTGTTTTACGAGAACAAACGACCAGACAATGTTACGAAAAACTTTACATTCCATGACATTTCTCAATGGGAATTTTTGCATCAAGGTAATGATTTTGTGTATCATATAAATAATTTGTTTGAAAAAGTAGTGCAAATTATCCTCAGTCAAGTACTTAAATTTATTTGGATTCAAATAATAAAAGGATAGTTAAAATAAAAATAGCTAACAACCAAAAATGTTAGAACAAAAGCCAAATTGAAACACATTCTGAAATCAAACGTTGGGTATATGGATCTTAGATGAATACGAACATCGCCTAGCTATTTTTTTCATTTTTGCAAGAACTTATATGGAATGATTCGATAATTGGTTCCGCTGGATTTCTTTGTTTCATTTAGCAAGGACGAGCATCTCTGGGAGCCTTTAGTAAAGGTTTTTCAACAAATAAAGTGAAAGAAAAAATCCTCAACTGAAAAAGAAGTAGAAGAAGATGATATTGATACATTGATTATAAATTACCCCGTTACTTGCATGTGATATTATAGAAATGGAATGAATGATCTACACTAATTAATTTTAAATGAATCTAAGTACTTTGGTGAGGTTATTGGCTATTTATTTGTAAGAAAATTAAAAAAACAAGGAAGTCAACATGAACATGGATTGCTATGGATGAAAAATGTCCCTATCTATGGAACAATTACAAAGATTGAAATTTAAAATCTCGTTGACAAGTACTTATGTTGAAATTTAAGTAAACATCATGAAAATATGAAAAACTATCCAACATCATCACCATACAAAAACTTATATGAAAATAAAACATATCCATTGCAGGTTCAATTTTCCAATTCCATCAATGTGAAAAACACGAATACTTGAGCCTATGGGATTTGAAAATGCAAGGACGATATTTGATGCATAAGAAAATATGGAACATGATGAGACATATACATTTGATAGTTTTATTGAGAAATTAGGTATAAGTGAAAGTGACTGCATCCACGCAATCCAATTAAATATGAAACAAAAAATAATTCTATTGAAAAGAGAGCCAACATACATATGGATTAATAGCTTTGCTCGGAATATTCCATTAATTTGGGGTGAAAATACTTATGCTCAATTATTACTTGGCTCATATGCTACAAGTACATATTTTGGTTCATACAAGAAAAAACTAGATTAAAAAAATGATGTCGATGTTTAAATGTGTATGAAATGATTGTCAAAAAACTAATGGTGGTGTTAGAAACAATTGCAACGCTTGGAAAATCCTTATTGAACTTGCAGCAAATGTCTACACAACAAGTTGTATATATAGTATTATCATTGCCACTGAATACTAGTTCAATAAAATGTATATTTATTAATAATTTGGCAATAAATGATTGAGAATTTGTACTAAGAAGACCAAAAGAGTTGTAACATGAACCGGATGATTCAAAAAACATAGAATGTTTGTCAATTATCGATCACTATGTACAATTATAATAAAAATATGAACACATATTCTTAGTGGAATTTGCATCATGCAATACACTACATGGAAAGAAGAGAGGAGGCACTAAGAAACCATATGTTATAAGATAGGTAAAATACAATAAGATATTGATCTTAATAACTATTACAGAGAGTGACTTACATTGTATGCCCCATGTCGTATTGATAAGAACAGTTTTAATGAACAATATTTGACTTGGAAAAATGCATATATATTATTTAAATAAATCATAAAATGTAATGAACAAAAGTTCACAAATAAAACTATAACATCATGGACTAATATTGACAATGTAATAGCCAAACTTGAAAAGAAAGAGAGCGAATTTTTTGAAAGAGATATACTTACATATGAAGAAATAGATATTGAAAGATGTTATCAAGAATACAATATCAAATCAGATTTTAAATATTTGCAAAAGGTCATAAATGCAAAATCAATAGTTGAGAGACCTTAAAAATTTGTAAAATAGCCACATATATTAGAAGAAACGGAATTCTATCAATTCATGAGAATGTTGAACGGAGAGCAAGAAAAAATAGTGAAATAAATTTGATAGCAAAGAAAAAAACCAAATCGACCAATATACGTATTTGTAATAGGTCATGCAGGCACTAGAAAAACATTAAATACAATAGCAGTGTTCCAATCTCTAATTCACGCGTACAACATATTGGAATATGGCCCAACTCAGCCAAAAGGAATCATGAAATCATATACAGGGAAGGCAGCACTCACTGCAGGTGGTATAAAATTTCATTCTACATTCCATTTTCCATTTAAAAAATCAGAATATATTTTGCTTAAAGGTGAAATTAGACAAATTAACAAAACATTGTGAACAACTTCGTGTGATGCTTATTGATGAAGCATATTTGATAGGTGCGACATTATTATATCAAGTTGATAAATGTTTACGAGAAATAAAGCACATTCCATTAGCTAATTTTGGAAATACTGATATAATATTTTTAGGTGACATATTACAAGTGAAACCCATCAAAGATTATCTAATTTTTTAGCATACAATCTTAGCAAAAGAAAAAGAGCATATGATTTTTGGAAGGAAAAAGTAACATTCTATGAATTACATATGACAATGCGTCAAAAGAAAAAAAATTGTTGAAATCCTTAACAAAATGCGAGTGAATCAACAATATTATGATGACATAGAATATATAAACAATAATTGTTATAGACACGCTCCACTAGATCCACTATTTCCATACATATGTTATAGGAACAAGGATGTACATAAGCACAACGATAAAATGTTGTTACATGTAAAGGAAGAACTAATAGTTCTTGATGTGATTGAAAAAGATGAGAGTAAGGAAATAGGTTATGTGCCATATGAAAAAATAATGAGATTGCCACCAAAAATTCTTATCAAATGCAATGTTCTTGTTGAGCTATATGCATGAAACTATAATACAAAGGATGGCCTTGATAATGGTGTGAATGAAGTATGTAAAAAATATACAAAAAAATAATAAAATTGTTGACTTAATATGAATAGATTTTGTAAATCCATACATTAGTAAATTGTGAAGAAACAAGTATCATGAACTATATGACAAAGACATCTCACTGAATTAGACTCCAATACTATGTATTTCAAAACCATTGGCATGTCATAGCAAGAGTTATAAAACTATAGCATGGAAACAATTTCTAATATAGTTATCTTGTGCTAGAAAAATACGTTGATCACAAGGCTTAATGTTAGATGGGTTTGCATTTGATCAAAGTAGTATATCGACACATGGACTAGTGTACACAACATTGTCATGTGTTAGAACCATGGAATCATTGTATCTTCTTGAGAATTTAACACAAAAGAACGTTTGTGTGAATAACAAAATATTAGAATAAATAAAACACTTAAGAACTCATGTGTCATGGAAACCATAATACATACACAAGTCATTAGAAAATTCAATTACTTTAACGATTTAATGTTTGAATACATGAAGTCTATATGCTCATGCCAATGACATTATACATGATGAATATCTAATGAGTGTTATGATTCTTTGTATCCAATAAATTCATGTAAATTTTTTGCCATCAAATAATGAATTTTTCAAATTCAATTTCAACATATCAAATTGCCTTCATGGAGTAATTACTTGCATAGAAGAAACCATAGAGATCATTTCAACCAAGAAAATTTACAATAATAGATTTGAACTTGTTTTTTCAAAAATATAAATCCAATACCGAATATGCAAAATAAATATATATGTTGCGCCACTTGTATATGTTTCAGCGATTATTGAAGCAATTGCAATGGAAAATTCACAATTCATGCATAGTGATTATATTTTTATAATAATTGGATATTTCAATATTGACATCAATTTAGATAGCAAGCGAAGTAAATAGTCATTAAAGTAAATGCACTCAAAACAATTACAAGAAGTAATAAGAAAGGTTATTCCCATGAATAAAATGATTATTGATCACATTTGGACAAATTTTCCAGTTGAACATTGTCATGTCCATATTTCACATTCATACTGGAGTGATCATGATGTAATTCATGTTTTGCTACACTTTATGTGATTCTAATGGTGCATAACCTACGCATTTTTTTTTTTAGTCATAAAATCCATTGGCTATTATTAATGTAGTAAAACAAGTCTTTGGAAAACTTACCTATTTCATAGAGGCTGGAATAGTACATTTGTTTGTTCGTTCTGAGCTGGAGTCCGGAATGGACAAGTAATTTATTTAATTGTGACAATGCAATAACGAGGGTAGATAACAGGAAAAATGATAATTAATAAGCTAATAAGTTCAGTTATTGTGAATACTTATGAGGTGTGAGTATTCTTAAATCTTCAAGCATTTTTTTTTCTTTCCAACGTTTGATGATTCAGGTTTGTTGATGGTGTTATCATGACTTAAGCTAATAATTGGTTGTATTCTATCGAGTGTGGGGACCGTTCCTTGTGATGTCAGTGGAAAATGTAGAAGTTATGTGTAGGAGGTGCAAAAATGTAATTGTCTCTTATGCGTCTTGCTACCTCCGCACATATTCGTCTCTTTGCACATTTCTTCCACACACCTCCATCCGGCACAACACTTCTTCCACACATTCATGAAATCTTTTTTAATGGGATTAATTTTTCTACTAAACTTTATTTAGGGGTAAGTAGTGTTGAGCAGGTTGGTAGTAGATCACATAAAGAAAGAACAAAATATGGTTGACATATAAGACAGCGGAGGAATTTGCGATGATTGGTGAATGTTGCATGTGTCTCTGAGGTTTATCTTTGATTCGACATATCTAAATTTTCCAACGTATATGATCTTAGAACTTCTATTACCAAAATTTGGTACCCATTCTGATTCTTCAAGGTTGCACTCCATCTCTTCGTTTTTTGCAACTAAATCTTTGTGTGTCCATAAATTTGTTATCTGATGTACAGCATATCTCGTGAAACTTTTCTTCCTATTTTTTGAAACCACGTATAGGGATATTCATAAAGTAAATTTTGTGTAGCTTATTTGTAACCCAATATCAAATATGAAAGTTGACATTGACATAGTGGTAGGGACCTTCCCAGCCATCAAGTCGCTTTGTAGTAGAGGTAACTGACCACGTCTCCGCACGATATTTATTTGTGGTTATCCTTACACACTTTTCAAATAATAGCTATTATTAACAGTTTTTACGCCAAGTGTCATGATCGCAAAGATTTCATATTTATTTTACTTCATAAATTTTTGTCACTTAGGGTACAATTAAATTTAAATAATGTACTAATATATCATAAGCAAATTAAAGTCTACTCATACAATTAACAAAAAACAATTTTGTGAGTAAATGTAAGTCTTTTCAACATTTCATTTGGCGAATTCATGCAGGATTAGGTCATCAATTCGCATGTTGTTCACATTGCTTGAATGTTAAATTTCATTTACAGTGAAATGTTATTAGATGATGGCTAGTGTTTGAAATTATCAATAATCATTATAGTTATAAACTAGATTCATAATTATGTTCTTTTTTTCTTTGTGTACTCAGGCTCCAAACTCTTTAAGATTTCTAGAGGCTCAATTCATGATGAAACAATTCAAGGAACTTCAGAGACCTCATATGTTGGTAGCAGAAGGTTCACACGAAAAAAATCCGAATGTGAATCTATTCTCCATTATGGTTATTATAAGGGAATATGTAGGTATATTTTCCTAGTATCGCATGTATATGTTGCTCGAGCAAGAAGTAGAGGTAAGTTCACAAGAAATAGAGCTAGATCATCCCATTTCTAAGACCCCCTTTCGTGATGTGATGAGGTAAATTTTGCATAGGGTTGCTACACATTCCATAATTATTCTGGAAGCTTTTGTTGAATTACATAAACTTTTACCCACAAAGCTCATATTGCATAAAATCACATCTTCGGTTCTTAATTTTTCATGAATAGCATCTTTAACTATCACATAGAACGTACCCAAAACCCAAAATTTATGAAAATATAGGTGAACTAGCACTTAACAGAGTACGAAATTTTGAACATAAATTTACCAACATAAAACATTAATTCATTGTTGGTGGAAAATCATTTGTTGGTGCAAGGAGGTAGAGACAAATTAGGATTCAACATTTTCAATAATAAATGTAATCATAGTGTATCGTGGTAACTTTTCGTTCAATATTTCACATTTTGATAAGTGCCAATTCTCTTAATAGATAAGAGAACGAAGCAATTTGCAATGATTGTCGAGCGTTGTATGTGTCTCTGAGGCTTATCTTTACATCGGCATTTCTGAATTTTCCAGTGTATATGATCTTAGCACTTTTGTTACCAAGTATAAAATTTTGAACATAAATTTATTAGCATAAAATATTAATTCATTGTTGATGGAAAATCATTATGTAAGTGTGAGGAGGTGGAGAAAAATTAGGGTTTGGGATTTTGGATAATAAATGAAATCAGGGAATCCTTCAATGTATTGTGGTACCTTTTTGTTCATTATTTCATATTTTGATTAGTACCAATTATCGTATATCTTCAAACATTTGGGCTTTTGGGTACCTTGCATATGATTTCCCTTGTTATTGATGGTTAACACAGGTTAGATATGCCATTTAGGCTCAATTTTAAGTCAAGGATGTACCTTCCAAGAAATCATGAATGTGAAAGACGGCCAATGCTTCAACAATCGTGGTCCATGCTTTCATATGTTGTGAGTACTCTTAAATATTGAATCATTAGTTTTTTTCTTTCAAACATGTGATTATTCAGTTTTGTTGATTATGTTACCGTGACTTAATTTGATTCTTGGTTATAGTGTATTGAATTTGGATCCCCTTCCTTTTCACATCAGCAGGAGATGTGGGAAATGCATAAGTGTTACACGGAAGGTGTCGAAGTGCAGGTGTCTATTCCATATCTTACTCCCTCCGTACATATTTTCATATTTGCACATTTCTTCAGCACACTTCCATCTTTCATAAGACTTATTCTGTACATTCATGAATTATTTATTAAAGGGATTAATTTTTCAACTATGCTTTATTTATGGTTAAGTAGCATTAAGCAAGTCAATAGTAGATCATGTATTTATAAGCAAGGACGAAATATGGTTGACATATAAGAGAGCAAAGAAATTTTCTATGATTTTCAAATTTTGTATGCCTCTTTGAGGTTTTTGATTTTGAGGAAATTGTGATGTTCATTTCTCTTTGCATTGGCACTTCCGAAATTTTCATTGTGTGCAATCTTCGTACTTTTGTTACCAAAATCCGGTAACCATTTTAGTTCTTCAAAGTTCCACCCTGACTCTTTATCTTTTGCAACTAAATCCATTTGTGTCCATAAATGTGTTATTCGGTGTATATCATATCCAATGAAACAAGAAAAAATTGTCTCAAATGGCTTGAACGTGTTATGACGACGAGATTTGCACCCTAGTTTTCAAAACCGTGTGTCAGGCTATTCGTAAGTCAAATTTGGTGCAAATTCTTTGTAATCTGATATCAAATAAAGTCATTTGACATCAGCATAGTGGTGGGTACCATCCCATCCATTAATTTACTTCGTAATAAATGAAGTTGACCACATCTCTACACAATATTTCTTTGCGGTTGTCCTTGCACGCTTTTCGACTTAGAGTTATTATTGACATCTTGTACGCTAAATGTCATGATCACAAAGAATTCATATTTATTTTAGTTCATAAATTTATATCACTTAGGTTACATATATCAATGATATTAAAGTAGGAGAAAAGTGAAAAGTAAATGGATGAGATGGTTTTGGAATTTCGAGATTTATTTCCACTACTTCTCGTAAACGTCGCTTTGATATCTTCAATTGTTACTTATTGAGAGTGTCTTTTATAACATATTTCACATGTGAAATAGTAATAGTCAGTGATTATATAGGGTGCCAAAAAATATATAGTTAAACAACATTGAGAATGTTATTGATTGACATATTATTTTTAAGTACAAAGCGAAAATGGCTAGCAGAGGAAGGAAATAAGATATTTGCACTGATATGATTAACTCACATGCTCGTATCGATGAGAAATTTCAATAGTCTATTGCATATGAGAGGTATGTTAACTTGTTAGTGGAAGAGAAGAACAACAACAATATTTGGACTATCAAATTGGTGAATGCTACATGTGTTCCAAAAGTATTTGATTTTAGAGAAATTTTTATTTGTGCACAAACATTCTTGATTCAAGCACAACAAAAATTATGCTAGTAGTGAAGAACACCCCAATTCCTCTGAATCCCAAGGAATTCATATGGATATTAAAGCTACTAGAACCAAATATTTACTTAAAATTGTCGGAAACAAATAGTTTCCTGGAGTCACAAGAAGGCAAGAGGAACATTATTCGAGAATTAATGTACCCAACTTCCTAGGTTCCTTTTGACCTTTCCCTTCTATATATTTCTTTATTTAGACAATCGTTTAGGGACTTTTGTTGGCTTTGTGCCCACCCAATGGGTCGAGAAACTACAGCGAATGTCCTAAAATCCATTCTCTATATGTTTTTATCACTCATACAAAAAAGCTTGTTTATTCAACTTGGTTTATCTCATTTCCATTGAATTATGTTTTTAGTTAGTCAATTTATCTAGGAGCAATAGATTTTTTATGATGATGTACCTGATAACAACCCCCATGTCCATCCATGTATTTCATGACTTATCGTTTAAACGTAAATTCAATCCCAACAAATAACTAATGAAGTTCTAGTATCCCATACTATGGAAACATAAATCTTCTTTAAATTGTTGTCTAATCCAACGTGTCTTTGTAAAACAAATAAATTACATGATAATTGGACAAGAACCATGACGAATATCTATGCAGCCCCAACTTTTCCTACGGGGAAAATGGGTGCATGAAGAAATAGAAAGTAATATGGCAATTCGAATTTATGGAAAGCCACTGGTGTTGAAAAAAAATTATAGATAAGTATTTTGTTGTTGAAGTCTACAGGAAATACCGTGACTAGATAGTTATATTTGAATGTAAAAATAAAAAATAAAATTTTATTTTCCATTTACCGTTGGACAAGTCACTGTGAATAATTTGGCTCATGTTGCATAGCTTGCAAAAACTTTATATTCTTTTAACTTAAGTGAAGTTGAATCCCTTCAACTCTTTGATACAAAATTCCTACTTAGTGCACACGTAGGTATTGTTAGGTACAAGAACTTGTTTACAAGAATTATAGAGCAAATCGAGGAGAGTCAGAGTGCACCAACCAAAAATAAAAATTTGGTAATGTGCTAAAGAAATTTTTGAAGAAGCCAATGTCAACATGAAAGGAAAATACAAGAAAAGAGGCACACATCCTTCATAGCAATCTCCACCTTGCACACCCGATACTGGTCTGAGTTCATATTCCATTTAAAGGAAGAGAAATGATACTGCAAGTGAAAAATTGGTTCATAGTGGGATATCAGGAGGCGAAGATGATTAAGAACCGCCTCAGAGATTCACTTCAGAGAGAGTTCACACGGCTGAATCAGCGAAATCCAAAAGTCCCCCAAAACAAAATGCATTGAACAAGTTATAGGCATGGAAGTTAAGAGCTCTATACCACCCAATTGGGTTAGTGATTGTTTAGCAAAAAAATAAAAAATAATGGTGCAAATTACAGAAGTAGTCACTACTTTTGATGATCACCTTGTCACATTGCAAAATGAAAACTATGACAAGGGTAGTAAAAATTTGAGAATTGAAAAAGTAAAGGCTCATAATAAAAAGGTTATTGATCAAGTAGAAATGGATGTTGATGTATCTAGAGTTGGAGCCATGAGGCTCATAGAATTGCATCAAGCTACTGGTGACGCACTTGCATAATATATTAGTGAACAAGAAGTAGAAAACTTGAGACTGAAAGCGAGAATAAAATAGCTATAAGTTTCTCTAAATTTGGGTCCTTTTTTAATGACTCCACTAGAAATATAGGCACCAACATTGGTAATTTCAACCCCTGGTACACCCTTAGATTTAATAAAGTCGTCAACCTCATTAATGTAGTGAAATCATATATTATCAATAATATATGTAAAATATTGGGAATTATTGAACATGCATGGCAAGAAACTTCTGATCTACGGAATTTATCACATATAATTAAGCCATTTTTCAATTGTTTCAAAAGTGATCTTGAGCTAGATAGGCATTTCATTGATAATGACTTACTTATTTTTAGTCAGCGGCCTGATTTACTCTATGATCTAGAGAAAAAAAACCAAGGACTCTGAAATGTTAATCGAATAAAGCAGGTCAAAGATGGATGGTCTGAGAGAATCAGTACAATTGAGAACATAATTTATGAATGTGAACATAGACATTAGAAGAGGTGATTCCTTTCTCAAGGCGGTAGAGATTTTTCGGGAATTAAATAGTATGTGCATCACATGTGACTGGATTAATTTCGAGAGAGACGCTATTGGATGAATTGAAGAAGCTAAAATATTCAAAGTAAACAAAATTTAATAATGTAAATTATTTTTCTACATAGGAAATTATAAAATGGATAATTACATTTGTTAGTGTTAATGAAAAGAAGTATGCCTTAGTTGCGCAATTTCAAGAAGAGGCTAGGGAAATTGAGGAGGATATATTCAATGAATGTGTCAAAATGGATATTATAGTCCCTACAATGAAAATTTTCATTCAGAGTATGGTAGAGAAATTTCTTCAATAAATCACGAATTTGAAAGATAATTGATAGTAAAACAATCACGGTCTATGCTTTCACATATTGTGGGTGTTCTTACATATTGGAACATTTGTTTTTTTGTTTACTAGTATTTAATTATTTAGGTTTGTTGGTTGTGTTAGCAGGACCTAAGCGAATTTCTGGATGCAATTTCTTGTTTTTCCTTGCAGGTACCTTTTTCACATTACGGTTCACGGGAACCCAATCCTAATCCCCATTTGGATGAATGCATTTATTTTTGTGGTTAAGTATCAGGATTTTGATGAGTGCTTTAGGCACCAAACATTATTATCTACACAAAAAACATTTCTAATGGTTCAATATCTAAATGTAAGTTCAGTTACATAATGCTTCTATACGCACATGCCTTCCTTTTCCTAGATACCTTTGTTTCGGAGATCAATTATCATTTATTATGTGTACATAATTTATTAAAGAACAATTACTGTTATTTTTTGGAATGCAGGGGTGGATAGTTAAAGAGAAAACATGTAGAATGGCATGGTGAATGAGTTGTTGGTCTGAGGTATCAGAATATTCCCATTACCAATATAAGCAACCTCTAGGATAAAAAATATGAATCATCATAAATAAAAGGATGTGAATTTTATATTCAACTTTGGTTCCAATTATGATTACTTTGTTCCAATATGACTTCATTCACTAATTTTCTGAAGAATTTTGAGATAATGTTTTGCATAAGATCTTGTATAATTCCTAATTATGTGGCATTTTCCAAAAACATGAATTGAACATAAGTTTTCTGGGATATTATTTGAGCATTTATATTATATCTGATGTTATTTTATTGATCACAATGAAAATAAACGTTCGATAATGGTTTTGGATCTCAAATATCCGTTCCATATATAGTATTTGTTTTAATCATACTATGGTACTTGGAATTTTAATATGGATATAGTTCTTGTTATCGTAACTACGTTGGTTATTGTTCAAGACTTCTCAAGCACAAAGATTGATTACTTTGTTCCAATTCTGAGTCTATTCACCAATTTTGTGGAGATTTTTGTGATAACGTTTTGCATAAGTTTTTGAGGATATGCTTTGATATTTTGTATTATATCTAATGTTTTTTTATTGATCACAATGAAAATGAACGTTTGACAACAATTTGGGATCTCAAGTCTATGTTCCATCCGTAGTATTTAATTTAATCATAGTTATGATGATTGGAATTTTAATTTGAATATAGTTCTTATTATTGTAATTGTGTTATTTACTGTTCAAGACTTCTCAAGCACAAATAATGATTACTTTGTTCCAATTATGATTTTGTTCACCAATTTTGTGGAGAATTCTACGATAATGTTTTGCATAAGTTTTTGAGAATATGCTTTGAGCTTTTATATTATATGTTATGTTATTTATCATAATTAAAATAAATGTTCGACAATAGTTTTGGATCTCATATATTTGTTCCATTTGTAGTATTTATTTTAATCATAGCTATGATGATTTTCATTTGAATTTGGATACAATTCTTTTTATCGTAATTGTTTTGGTTATTGTTCAAGACTTCACAAGCACAAAGATTGATTACATTTTTCCAATTCTGAGTTTGTTTACCAATTTTGTGATGAATTTTGAGATAATGTTTTTCATAAGTTTTTGAGGATATGCTTTGAGATTTTATATTATATCTAAAGTTATGTTATTTATTAGAATGATCTTAATTTTTATAATTAAATAATTAATGTCAATTTAAACTAAATTTACCACTTTCAAATCTATGTTTATGTTGCATGCATAAATTAGGTGTAAGAATAAATCCCTCTGTGTTTATGCAATTGCAGAAGGGGTCAAATGACGGTTATTCCTTTAGGTTGATACATTATTTACTTGTCTACATTGTTTTTTTTCACATAGACTTTAGCTTGTCACATAACTTGCTTCTGTATATTATTTGACTCAGCACATTCCTGTGTGGCACAACTCTTCCCCTTCGCTACACATACTCTCTTCTGCATGTCTGCACACATTTTGTCTCTATACACTTGTTCGGTGTACCTATATCACGTAGAGAAATTGTTCCACATATGCATAAGTTATGATTAAATCATTTGATGAGTATAACATAGAAGTGTCATTGTAAATAACCAGTTACATATAGCCTTCAACTTGGTCTAATATATTTAATCACCAGGTGTTCCAACATTATGAATATATTATTCTTGAGCCCTGGAAAATTATTTGAGGCAACAATTTGTCGTTGCATAAATTATCTATTATATTTTATTATCCTCGTCACGGTTAAACTTTATAAGTCATTGGATAGGGCACTCACTATTTTTGAACTCGAATATACACTTTCATGAAACTTAAAAATGTTTTTATTTTTGTTTTCTTTAGTGGGGAATCTACTATGTTCTCACATTTAAGAGTACTAGGAAACATTCTCATATTCAATTCTTTATCATCGTGAAACAAAGCATCTTTTTTTTAAAAAAAAACTAGGCCATAGACTATAGGAACAAAAAATGCATTCACATAATTAGATTATAGAATAAAATTGATTGTTTCATGCAAAGGAAGAGGACTTAGGTTCGATGAGTTATCAATATGAACTTAAAATATTTATTCCTTCCAAAATATTTATCTTATTGTTGACGGTGTTGGATTCCACCAATATTGTAAGGGTATTTCCCCAATTTGAAGTCCCAATTAGACCTCACACTGTTTGGTGTAGGAGTCCCATCTGGTCATATGGTACGTCCACCATTGGAATGGTTTTCCAGGATATGCCTTGGTTGTGATGAAACAAAAGAGAGCACGACACCTCTTTGGGGAAGCAAGAATGTGATCTTTCTGAGACACCCAATGTAGGGTGCACGAGGGAGAATTTCATGGATGGTGAGGGAAACGAGCCACCGGTTAGAAAATTAATAGTACTATCTTAAATGGGGGCTCGGGAAAATAGAAATACTTATTGAGTACCTACTGAATATTCCACATAATAACCAACAATAATTAAAGCATAATAACTTTCATCCAATAATATCCATAGCTAAGCAATGAATTAGTTCATTAACTTAGTATGTAAATAAAACAACATATACCATAAACATAACCAAAATATTCCAAATACATATACAACACATTTATGAAGGAATATTGGCTCATTGAGATTCTTATTATAAGTGTAATATCCCATGTACATTGTTACATGAATGAAACATTGATACAATAGTGGAACACGAAGCCACAACTCGCTTCTCCAAAGAATGCTATGTCTCCTATGTAGTAAAAGAGAAGCCAAGGAAATACCTCTAGAATCTAAGCCATCCCAAAAGCCCCATTTCTTGAGTTATGAGGAACTATTTATAACAAATAACAATGACCTATGGGCCTCCTCATGACTCTTTGACTTCTATGAATATTCATATTCTAACATGACTCATTACATTCCAATTCATGGTTATTCATATTCCACGTGTCCCTTGGACTTCATTACATATCATTCATTACATAGGACAAATTACAAATGAGATAATGGACTAATAAGACAAAACTAACAATGGGACAAAGACTCATCAAATGGATAAGTCATTTGCTTCCTCATGAAGCTCAGTTGTAATGTAAGTGTTCCAAACTCTGAACTCGATGTAGATGTCTTTGAATCGAGCTGGAAAGTACCCAATGTAGCATATTTTGACCTCTAGAGCCTCCATCAATATCTTATTGGAATTTTACTATACATTATTCCATGACCATGAAAGCTTCATGTGAGATTTAACTGGTGTAATGGTGTACTGCAGAATAATGTCTTTGGTTACCTCCAAGCCTTCTCGTTTTATTGCCTGCTTGATCCACTCAATGTATTGTTGGATCTCCAAGAAGATGATATCTCTGTATTGCCTCAAGCGTACAAATCAAAGGCATTCTATGCTTCTGTGTTAGAGACTCAAATGAATTTTGCAGTCAATTATATGCAACAATAGTACTAATCGGCTATTCTCCAAGGCGCGTGTCGTTTTGGTAATGGAGTATCAACTGAACTTTATCCATATTTGTGGAAATTTTGTCCTTCTTCTCCAAATTTTGTGGGGCATATGGGTACTTGGAAGTCCACTCCTAAAGATGATCGACTACTATGTTCACTTCTCTCAGGGTTTTCACCACTTTTTGTTCCTTCTTTTGTATCTCAACAAGAGGAGACAACACTTGTTGTAGAAGAAACATCTCATCATATAATCACACCATGGTGTCCTCTATTGGCCCAAATTATTTATGCACAAATGACTTCCATTCGGCTATGTTGGCACTTTATGATAATAATCGTTGGTTCTCCATCATGAGATGTTCTTCCTATTTCTTCCCCGCAACAAGTTCTCTCCTTAGCTTTTCGTTCTCATTCAATAAATACTCATATTTATCTTGTGTCACTGTAGTGAATGCAACATTTTTCGCCATAATATCTCTAGGATTCCCTCTAGTGTTGGAGGTTATCATCTTCTATGTGGAAACTGAGACTGCATTCCCATTTCCCCAAATGGAAGATGACCGCCTATAATGGGAGGTTCCTCTAGAGTGCCTGATTCATCATCCATGGGTTGGATGGTATCTTTTTCCTCCAATGCTTCTTCTTCCATCTCCTGAGTCAATTTCTCTTCTTCTAGTATTTGTGTTGTTTCCTCCTCCTCGGACTACCTCTACTGCTCTTCTTCTATCCTATTCCTCTCTTATTATTCTTCATGTTTCGTTTTTAGTAACTCATCCTGCTTCATTTTCTCCTCTTATTGTTCCACTTCTTTCCTCTCTTACTCTACTTGTAAAGCTCCTTAGTTTAAAGGATCAACTTTACATTTCTTGTTTCTCTCGCTTATCGAATAATACTCAATCCTTTTCTTGGGAGCTACCTTCTTTGCTTAAGGTGTTACCTCCTCCTCCTTTTGCACCTACAAGTCTTGAGCTGGTGGATCATGGGGTGAACTGGTCTCTATTGTTGGGTGTGTCTTCATGTTAGCATTGTACCAGTTCTTTATCTTCTCATATTCTATTTTGGACATCAATGAGTACCCTGTATTGTTACTGATCCTTTGATAATGTTGCCTAATAATTTTCCTAGGATCATATCCATTGAAATATTTAGTGGAGAAGTGTAGGTGGTCCATCTCTTGTATCTCTATTATTCTCTCCCTATGAATATTTAACTCATACATTCCAATACTCAACAAAAATTTAGGCCAAGGGGCTTTATTCCTCCTGTGAAGAATTCTTGACACTCCCTTGTCCAACTAATTTGCAACTTCTTGCATGACCACCTTGTTTGTCACATATTGCGGCATAAGATGAGGGGTTATCTATCAACAGAAGCACCTGATGTATGTACTCTCGGGAGCTGCAAACTAGTCCATGATATATTGGGGTAACTCCTTTACCTAATTTGTAATATATGATTCTAATAGCACTCTGTAGTGGAAGTAAATCGAGAAATTATCCTTAGGAGTCCAGTTCCATTTCATTCCCTAGAATGCATATATTTCATCTAATATAAAAGTAGACATGTTGAATTTTGGTGCTTGGTTTCCCTGTAAAGATGCTTCAGCCTTCCCTACCTAACGCTACAACTCATATGATAATATATCTTCCAAATTGAATGTTATACCATGGGTCACTACCATATGGAGTGTGTATATCCAATTATATTCAAACACCTCAATATTTGTACACCCATACAACCGACAATACATGGATATCAAATATTGATACACATCTCTGAGGATCTTTGTCGGATATACAGTATATGGGTGATGGAAAAACTTGGTAGGTTATTGACACCATGATTTGATAACATCACTTGTGTTGAGGGTAGCCCATCTCATATATAAGTTGTCATTTTCATATTCATTGGGCTTTAGCATCTTATAATATTTTTTCATGTATTCACCGTAATAGGTCGCAAGTTGTCTGCCACTCTCACCGCAAAGCACAAGGTGAGAGTCATCCATATGTGTAATGATCCATTCAATCACCTCCACACATGGAATGATCGAGAACCTGCATGCGATCTTGTGCATCTTGGACTTCTTGATGTTGATGTATGCATGCACATCTTCTAAGTCCTCAACAAACGTTTCCTACATGAATGTATTGTATATCTTTCTCCAAGTGACCTTCATATCTTTATCAATATAGCACTACATGTATGTGAATATGGGAATGTTTGGCTTGATAACTTTTGTAGGCTCATCAATGCTTGGTTCTCAAATTTCTTTAGAGACCACTTTGTGAGGTGGCATGTCTTCATCATATGGCAACAATGTGACAGTACTTGTAGCACGAGCACTTGTTTATGGAAACACACTCATACTGACAATAATAACTCAAAACCATCTGCTTATGCAAAAATACTTGTAAATTACGTACAAAGATCCATCACCGATGATAGAACATGAAAAACTATTAATGACAGTGCAAAATAAATTGCATGCATGATAAAATGAGCATGAAAACTAGGAGGGGGAACTTTCAAAGCATGAAGGGATAATCAGGGTCATTCAAGGATTTCCAATGTGCTCATGCACTCAAGCAAGTAATTAAATTTTCCTAGAACGCACTACCGCACTCTGAAGGGTCGAAAGGGGGAGTTGATGTGCCTTCAGGTCTTCCCTATGCGCTCGTGCGCTCAAAGAGACATGGAGAGTGCATTTTCCCATGACAAAGGGCTAAAGGAATGATGCTTTGTCTCTTTGTGGTGTGCTCAATCGCTCTGAGGAGGGTGTAGTTCTTCGTGGTGAAGAAGTGTGCTCAAGAGGAGAAATTTGTCAAAAAGGGCACAGTTTTTGAGGTTGATTGGGCTTAAAGCTCAAGAAGTGAAATCTACCTATTGGAAGCTTGGAAACAAGTTTAAATAGTATAATTTGATTAAAATATGAGGAAGAGAAAGATCTGCAAGGATTTATAGTTGTTTTTGCATTCATGGTAGAATATGAAAGGTTGAATAAGATGGAGAGTTTATGCATGCGATAGTATATTAACACTTGTAGCACGAAGATTTAGCATAAACTCCAGAAAACAAACAAAAAAATGAAAGATCGACAACAAGAAGAGCAAGAATAATAGTGAAACCATGAAATGAAATGGAAGGATTTGACATGCAATACTTACTTGCAAAATTGGTCGATGAAGAGACTCTTGATTCCCATTTGTGTGCCCAACTCAGATGGAATGATTATGTAAATGATTGATTGACTTATTTTATTTAAGGAAAATTACATGCAAAAATAATGCATGCATGAGAACCCCTTGTCATCACATGAAAGTGTTAGTTTAAATAAGTAAAGTAGGCTCCTATTTTCAAGGAGTGTGCCCACATGCAACAATACGGAACTTGCATGCATCAAGGAAGGGTGCATGTCTTTGAAAAGAAGAAGTGCACTCATGGAGGCCGCTTCTGTTTAGAATGAAGGAGTGCACTCAAGGGAAGCGCACTCCTTCAGGTTGAAGGAGTGCGCTCAAGTTGAGCGCATGTCTTCACCAACTTGGAGTGTGCTTTTGGATTTTTGAGTGATTTTATTGCTTTTCATTTATTTTTAGTTCTTTTTGAGTATTTTTCAAATGTGTGCATGGCAAGAAGGAAAGTTTCTAATTCAAGAAATATTGTGAGTTCACCTAACCATATACTTACTAACTCAAGTTATTCTAATGGTTAAGTGATGAAGCTTATAAAAACATTAAATTAGGAGGATGCAACATAGGATAAAATGCATTGATAGTAAATCAAAAAACATGTTGACCAAAGGGGGCTTGGAACGACAGTTATCGTAGGCT
Organism: Pinus albicaulis; assembly: GCA_034641835.2. Taxonomy (NCBI): domain Eukaryota; kingdom Viridiplantae; phylum Streptophyta; class Pinopsida; order Pinales; family Pinaceae; genus Pinus; species Pinus albicaulis. The sequence continues at coordinate 1,093,959,444 of CM076579.1, read as the reverse complement.
CCAAGGTTGACATAGGCAAAAATTTTGGAGGGTCGTTGTCGCTGTGACAACACCTACATATTCCTAAAACTGTGATAAGCTTATCATTAACTAGTTACTCTCACTGACCGATGAGTAACAAGCATGACACTAATAATTATTATATACATCAAAATCCAATCTAAGCCAAAGTAGTGTGATATACAGTCACACTGTAGAATAGTAATTCAAAGGACAACCCTTCACACCAAACGAACTACCATTTTAATTTTTGATATTGTAATATGTTTCTGAAAATTGAAATGATTTTTATTATTTGTATTTTAATGGTTCAAAATATGTGTTTTCTTATCAAAGGTCAAATTACATAGGTTTAAATCTTGAGATTTTATATTTTTAGTGTGTGGAAGAGGGGTATGTGCGGGAGAACCTTTATTCCCCCACTTTCAAACCTATGCACACATTCCCCCTGTGCATGCCTCCTTCTAATTCAACACTTCTTCTGCACATGCATGAAATCTTTTTAATATAATACATGAAATAGCATAGTCAATAAAACCAGTAGAACTAAAACTGAAAACTCAGGTTAATTAAAAAATACAAAGTTTCAATTTCCATGTCATTTGACACACGTGAAAGGTCAGAAAAACTTAATCAATCTCTTGTGGTGTGGATTAACGTCTATTAAAAGCATCAATTAAGGCTTAATTATATGATTAAAAAAAAGCTACATTTTCTGTAAATGCAGATATAGTTCTTAAATGTATATATAGATAATATAAGAGATGTGATACTGCAAGTGGTAATTAATCAACGCATAATCAAGACATCGTTCAAGTGCTTAATAGAATTTACTCTAACGCATTGTGTAATGATTATTGGTTGTAAACAAATCAAAAAATTCATACACATCCATATTATAAAATATGATTTTCAACATTTATTTGGAAAATTGACACGTAATTAGCACATCATTCCAGTGCTTAATACCATATACTAGTTGTAAACAAATTAAAAAGGTGCAGAGGGTTCTTCAGCTAATGTTTGTCGTAGCAGATTGAAAGGATGTGTAGAAGAGGGATATGTGTGGGAGAACCTTTATTCCCTCAGTTCCAAACCTTCGCACACATTCCCCTTATTACACTTCTTCGACACACCGTCTCATTCCGTAATAATGTTTTATCCAAATGTTACATATTGTAACACCTCACCCCACATTTACCCGCTTCTACAAGCTCTATAGGGTAAACATGATCAAGGTTACTATGACATGGCCCAACATCCAAGTTATAGTTATGGAAGTGGGGTCTACTAATTAGAAATCTAACTAAAACCTCTCAGGGACACCAAACCACCCATATATCATACAACGTCTTCTAAGGATCTTACCGTGGACTAGAAATATCGTTTCACCTGACCTCACAGCCTAGTTGCACACATGTTAATCCTTCCATACAACCATAAGGCCCCATCTGCACATTCAGGCCTTCATCCTTTTGGCTACATTCAAGATTTATCAGTTAAGAGAGTACGGTTGTGAAATCTATGCCACATTTTCAGGGCTATCCTACAAGCCACTACCCAAAAACTGCCCAGAACTCTCCAGAATCAAGTCTAAGATAATCACAAGTATACATAATCTATATTTAGGCTCAAATATTACCTAACATGCCAAACATGTGATAAACATTTAGAAAAACATATGTTAAGCATAGAAGCAACAGGTCATGAATGCATATTTTTTTATTCTCTCATAGTTTCACCAGAGAATCATCAAGGAGGCTCACTTCCCTATCAAGCTAGCTGCATCAAACACTTGTTAACACATACATTCATATAACCATTCAATGACTTATAAAATCATGAATAATATCCATAATAATATCACATCATTTAACGATGCTTATAACCATCATTTAACCATAATCAAGCCATGAAAAACTAGTCATAAAATCAAAACAATAACCAATACATGTGCTCTTTGATCTCTGTTGGGAAAGATACTGAGAGGGGGGGTGAATCAGTATCTTGATCTGTCAATCAAATTTATACTTTTCTTTTCTCAAAAACCCATACGCTACTTTACAGAACAAAACTAGCGTATATACGCATATATCCTTAAGGAAACTCGTGTATGCTCAGATCTCTTATTATGCAGATAATCCTTATCTTAGATTATTGCATCATTCACTTATTAGATGTTAGTAAGCAGTAAACATGTACAGTAAGAACAGAATAAATCAACACACATAAGTATCACACATGAACACCTGTATTTTAGGTGGAAACCCAATTCGGGAGAAAACCACCGCTGTCGTCGTCTCAGTCTTCAATATTTATTATAAAGAAAACATCTTACAACTATGTACTAGCGCAGACTCATACCAGCACACAGGCACCCACCTGCAGAAGGCTACAACCTTCTCTCATTTACCAGCCTCTCCTGGAAGGGAGCCACAACCCCCTGCTCTTGTTTACCAGCCTCTCCTGGAAGGGAGCCACTACCCCCTGCTCCCGTTTACCAGTTATCACTGGAAGGGAGCTACTACCCCCTTACTGAAGGCTTCGACCCTCAGCACCACTGTAGACCATGTTTCATCAATTTTCAAACTGGATCAAACAGCTTCAACTCAACCCTTCATTTTTCAACAAACATACTTTGCCCAATGCTTCAAACAGAACAGTGAAACCACTGTAACCAGAATATCAGAGATTACCCAGACTTCAGAATAGATATGCAGAAACACATTCAACCATGAGAAACCATTAGTTCAAATACCATACGTGCTTTTATTTAAACAGACCCGCGTATACACGCGCTTTTTATCAGACGAACCCACGTATACATCTGTGCATTTTTCAGTAAATCCTAACTTCCCATACGCACTTTTATCAGATCGGATCCGCGTGTACACGTGCTTTTTCCACAACCAACTTGCGTATAGATCTGTAAATGAAATCTTTGCAAAATAGACCAGATTTATAAGCTTACCCAGATTTCTTCATTACCTTCAACAGACTTTGCACCAGATCTTCACCAGTTCATCTTCTGCAAATCATCTTAGAGATTCATCATCATCAGATCTAAGGATTTAGAAACATCCATGGGTGCATCATAGATTCATATTTATCAGTCAAGAACAAAGTTCAATCATGTAGATATACTTCAAAGTGAAGTATTCATTCAATACCCAGACACATGCACACCCCTGCACAATGATCTTCTTCTCCTTATATAGGTTTAGCCTTTATCAATACCATGAGCCAAAACCACACCACTTCCGATGGTATTCCTAGACGAGATCAAATAGATAATCAAGCGCTCAATACAATGGGTCAATACCATGGTAATGCCCCTTGGTATTCTAAATTTGGAGTGCAAAAGGGCATACGCGACTTGGCACGTACTTTTCCGCGTGCATACGCTACTTCGCCTTAAACAACCCGCGTATTCTTTGTGACACATCATATTTATCATTTTTCTGGAACTTCCTTTCTTCTGTTCCTTCTGAGCTGATCTGTAGATACATCATCCTTCCTTTTAACACACAGATACATCATCCTTACATATTTAACACATAGTTTGCTTATCATAGGCAACTCATCAGGAACAACTGATTGCCATCAAGGACAACACATTGCATCATATCGCCGACAGTATTATTTCATCAAGTAGGTTGCCATCAAGGACAACACATGCCAACAATCTCCCCCTTTGGACTTGATGGCAACCATGATGGTGTTTTATCACCACAACAATAGATAGATACATTGATTATAACCATTATGCAAACACCATGATATTCTCCCCCTATTCAAACACCATGCTACTCTCTCCCTTTGACATCAAGGGCAAAGGGCGGATCAAAGCCAAGACAATGTTTTTCTCCACATGTAGAAAGAAGAGCTCTGTAGATCTGATGTGTATTGAAGTTACCATGCTCCCCCTGAGTTCATGCTGAATCTTCAACATAATATTCAATGAAGTACATGACTCTATGACCTTTCTTATCACCAAGGACTCATACTTACATCAAGGATCCAACCAAGTGGATTTACATATATGACTCAAGTACCCAACCAAGTGGGTTTACACATTTAGACTCAACTACCCAACCAAGTGGGTTTACAAATTTGAACAAGCCCTTTACATGACTGAATATTACAATTTACATCATAGGTCTCAACATAACCTTTTCATCAAATTACAAAAATGACCTTTTATAACAAATACCAAAAGGACCTCATTAAAGAGATCATATTCCAGAATCACCATAATGCCAACAATCCATTACATTCAGCAATGCTAATGCTCCCCCTGAAACTTTGCATCCAATGCATTCTTTCCATATAACCAAAACTCCTCCTTAGCTTGTGCAACCTAAACACTTTCAACAGCCAATCATCAAGGCATCTTCACCTAATATCATAGAATGAAACATCATCAGAGATACCAAACAGCATCAGAGATACCAAACAGCACTGCAGCTGTGCTGAAAAAATGCTAACCCAGAAGAAATTTGTCAGCAAATACCCATACGCGGTTTTTAGTGTCTAAACTCGCGTATATACGTGACTATCCCTTAGGAAACCCGCGTATCCAATTTAATCTTCTGAATTTAAGCAGTTCTAATTTTCTGCAAGGCAGAGACTACTCCTAGCTTATGTCTGAGATATTCGAATGCTTCTTTGGGCAGAGGTTTGGTAAATATATCAGCAACTTGTTCTTTGGAGGGAACATACTCCAACTTCACCTTTTGTTCAAGCACTTGTTCACGTAAGAAGTGATACTTGATGGGAATGTGCTTGGTCTTGGAATGCATAACAGGATTCTTTGAAATAATGATGGCACTTGTATTATCACACATAATGGAGACACGAGGTGTGCACTTGATTTGAAAGTCTTGTAAGGTTTGCATCATCCAAAGAAGTTGTGTGCAACATGATGCGGCAGCCACATATTCTGCTTCTGTTGTAGATAAGGCAATAGAGTTTTGCTTCTTGCTGAACCAAGATACTAACCGGGGCCCCATATAGAATGCTCCACCACTAGTGCTTTTCTGATCATCAACATTTCCAGCCCAATCTGCATCAGTGTAAGCATGAAGAGTAAGATCAGCATTCTTTGGATACCATAGTCCAAAGTCTTCAGTTCCTTGTAGATATTTTAATATTATTTTGACAGCCTGAAGATGAGACTCTTTTAGATTAGCTTGGAATCGTCCAACAATCCCAACAGCATGCATAATTTCCGGTCTAGTCCCAGTGAGATAAAGTAGACTTCCTATCATCGATCTGTATTTTGGTTGATTCACCATGGGGGAATCATCATGAGAACTGAGATTACATCCGGTTATCGTTGGTGTACTTATAGGTTTGCATTATTCCATGGCATACTTCTTCAGAATTTTCTTAAGGTATTTTTCTTGTGATAATAATATACCATCAGTAGTTTGATGCACTTGCAAACCAAGAAATAATGTTAGTTCCCCAAGTAAAGGCATTTCAAATTCTTGCTGCATGACAAAAGCAAATTTCTGACTCATAGATTCTTCATTACTTCCAAAAATGATATCATCAACATATACAACCACAATCAAAAGTTTATCATTTTCAATTTTTGTGTATAAGTTGCTATCAGCAGACCCCTTTGAAAATCCTTGTTGGTGAAGATATTTTTCAAGACGATAGTACCATGCCCTTGGAGCTTGTTTGAGACCATATAGAGCCTTTTTAAGTCTACAAACAAGATTTTCATCATTTCCCAAAATGAATCCTTCTGGTTGTTCTATATAAAATCTTCTTCTAGATCACCATTGAGAAATGCAGATTTAACATCCATTTGATAAACTTTGATTTGTTGAAAGCTTGAAAAGGCAAGAAACATTCTTATGGCTTCAAGTCTAGCTACAGGAGCAAAAGTTTCTTCAAAGTCTATACCTTCTTGTTGAGTATACCCCTTGCAAACAAGTCTAGCCTTGTTTCTTACAACATACCCATTCTCATTTAACTTGTTTTTGAATATCCATTTAGTTCCAATGACATTTTTGTTATGAGTTCTTGGTACTAATTCCCAAGTGTGATTCTTTTCAATTTGATCAAGCTCTTCATTCATGGCTTGAACCCAACATTCATCTTTGCTAGCTTGATTGACATTGTGAGGTTCAATAGTAGATAGAAATGCCAGATAGCTAGAAGATCCCACAAGAGTCCTTCTTGTTTGTACACTTGATCCCTTATCTCCCAAAATTTGAGATTTTGGATGATTCTTTTGAACATATCTGGATGGAGCCTTTTCATATAGATCATCTTCAGGTTCTTCATTGAGTTCACTGTCTATATCATTGCTATTTGATGTAGAAGGACATAAGTCACCATCGTCTTCATTTGTTGTTTGTTTTTCTTCCTTTGGGGCTGCAGGAGACTCATCAATAACAACATCAATACATTCAACAATCTTCCGAAGTCTTTTATTGTAACATTTATATGCTCTACTCGTAGAGGAGTAACCAAGAAGTATTCCTTCATCTACTCTAGGTTCAAACTTTCCAAGTTTTTCATCACTATTTTTGATAAAGCATTTACTTCCAAAAACTCTAAAATGCTTCACAGATGGAGAATTACCATACCAGAGTTCATATGGAGTTTTGTCACTATTTACACGAACATGTGCCTTGTTGAGAATGTTTACCACTGTATGTGCTGCTTCTCCCCAGAATGTGTCAGGTGTTCCAGAATCATCAAGCATAGCTCTAGCCATTTGTTGAACTGTTCTATTCATTATTTCTGCTACGCCATTTTGTTGTGAAGTTCCAGCTACAGAAAATTGTCTTTTTATGCCATGTTGTTCACAAAATTCAAGAAATTCATTTGAAGTATATTCTCCTCCTCGATCAGATCTAAGACATTTGAGTTTTAGATCTACTTCATTTTCAACCAGCGCCTTGAAGATCTGAAATTTCTCAAATGCTTCATCTTTTTGCTTCAGCAACCCAATCCAACACATTCTAGAGAAATCATCAATAAATAAGATATAGTATTGTTCACCACGAGGTGACTTTTTCCTCATAGGTCCACATATGTCAGTATGAATGAGTTCAAGATGCCTACTTGATGATCCTTCCTTGGCATTAAATTGCACTCTGGTCTGCTTGCCGAATTGGCATGATTTGCATATGATACTTTCAGGTAGATTAATATTGGGAAGACCATGAACAGCATTAAGTCTACTTGATTTGTTGATTTGAGAGAATCTTAGATGTCCCAACCTCCTATGCCATAGCCAGTTTTCTGAAGATTTACTCAAGTAACATTGTTCTTTGCAGTTCTTCAATACATATAGGTTGCTTGGAGTTCTTTTTCCTTTTATGATTGTTTTACCTGTATCAAGATCACGAACCACACATTCTTTTGAACTAAAGACAACTTCAGTTCCTTGATCACACATTTGACTTACACTTAATAGGTTATGCCTTAATCCATCCACATACATGACATCATTAGCCTTCACCTTTTCTTTTAGAAACATAGACCCTTTTCCTTTAATTACAGCAGGAGTATCATTTCCAAAAGTAACTTTATTTTCCTTTTCTAGTGTACTATATGCACGAAGTTTGGTTTTGTCACCTATCATGTGTCTTGAGCATCCGCTATCAATGTACCATTGATTTTCTTCACCTTCTGCAAATAACGCTATGCCACAATTTTCAACCTGTGATTCCTTCTTTTTCCGTACTTTGGAACTTGAAGGAAAATGCTCTTTTGGCTGAACTTTGCTCCTGCATTCAGATTCTTCATGCCCAAAGTTATTGCAATAAGTACATTCAACTTCATTTAGAAGAGGAGAAAAATTGTTATAGGTATTCTTCTTTGTTTCAATATCAATCCTTTTCTTTCTCACCTCTCTTGTCATGATGGTTTTATATGCCACACATTGAACAGCTTTGTGACCAAAATTGTGACATGAGAAACATTGTCCGTTGAAGAAGAAATTTCTGCGATCATGGAATCTTCTACTTGAATTTACCTGTTGATTGGTGTTTCTTTGAAAGATATTCCTGTTAGTGTTTTTTGAATTGAGATGATCATGCTTTACCTGTAAAGATTCTTTATTCCCTTGCTGAGTGGTAGAATTTTGTAAACCAGCTGTAACTACTTTTAGATAATTTGGTGCTGAAGCTTGAGAAGATTCCCCGGTATATCCAAGACCTGTCTTTACCAGAGGAGAGCGTTGTGCCTTGATAATCTCATTTAAGGTTTCTAATACTTTAGTAAATCTAAGATTCAGAGTCTTTTCTTTCTCAAAATCTTTTCTTAGACTTACCACTTCACATTATAATTTCTCAATGTGTTTCTTTGCTTCTTCAAACTGCCTTTTCATAGTCTCTATGGTTATTTTCCTTTCTTCTAAGATTATTTTACATTCTTCTAAGTGTATTTTGAGTTGATTGTTTTCTTCAAGAAAATCATTGTCCTCTAGAGCATCCACAAAAGTATCATTTTCTTCTCTAGATTCAAATTCCATGAGAAGTCTAAGATCTTTTTCACATTCTTCCTCACTATCAGATAACCCATCACTATCTTCATGAGTATAGTAACTTTTTCTAGTGCTAGACCGGTTCTTATTCCTTCTTGCTACTTCTTTCCCTTTTGCAAATATTTCTTTATAAGGACACTTAGCAGCATAATGACCAACTCTTCCACAATCAAAACATTTGAAAGGAAGCTTACCTCTGAACCGTCCTGTGCCAAGTTGAAGTTTCTTTGCAAAATTTACCTCATCTTCTTCTTAGATATATCCTGATCCTTCTGCTTCTTGCACTTCTTTCCCTTTTGTAGAAGCTCTAAAGATGGCTTCTTTGACTTCAGATGGTCCTCCTCTTCTCATTTCATATGCAGTTAGTATCCCATGAAGTTGCACCACAATAAGATTTTGAAGATCCTGTTTTTCTTCAAGAGCAGAAACTTTTGACTCAAATTTTGTCGTTAGAGATCTTAAAATTTTCTCAACCAAAGTATATTCGGTTATTGTTTCTCCCAGATTTATCATATGATTTACAACATCATCAAGACATAAAAAGAAACTGGAAATACTCTCATCACTATGCATCTTTAAATTTTCATATTCAATTCTGAGAGTTTGGAGTTTTGCACTTTTTACCTTTGCATCACCTTCATAACTTAGAATGATTTTGTCCCACATTTCCTTTGTTGTATTTAGCTGCATAACTTTGACAAATTCAGATTCAGTCAGACTTCCCGTTATGGCAGTGACCGCCTTTGCATTTGATTCATAATTCTTCTTTTCGGTTGGATCTGTTGGTATTGTAGCTGGATATTGATATCCTTTTTGAACAATGGCCCATACATCTGTTCCCATAGACTGAAGATAGGATATCATCCTCGTTTTCCAGAAGATTAAATTGCTTCCATTAAAGAGGGGAGGCTTGATAGATGTTGTTCCATCTTGATTGCTCATCTTGCTTGATCTTCCTTCTAGCGGCTAAGCTTTTTCAGAAGGACCTGCTCTGAAACCAATTGTTGGGAAAGATACTGAGAGGGGGGGTGAATCAGTATCTTGATCTGTCAATCAACTTTATACTTTTATTTTCTAAAAAACCCATACGCTACTTTACAGAACAAAACTAGCGTATATACGCGTATATCCTTAAGGAAACTCGTGTATGCTCAGATCTCTTATTATGCAGATAATCCTTATCTTAGATTATTGCTTCATTCACTTATTAGATGTTAGTAAGCAGTAAACATGTACAGTAAGAACAGAATAAATCAACACACATAAGCATCACACATGAACACCAGGATTTTAGGTGGAAACCCAATTCGGGAGAAAACCACCACTGCCGTCGTCTCAGTCTTCAATATTTATTATGAAGAAAACATCTTACAACTATGTACCGGTGCAGACTCATACCAGCACGCAGGCACCCACCTGCAGAAGGCTACAACCTTCTCTCATTTACCAGCTTCTCCTGGAAGGGAGCCACAACCCCCTGCTCTCGTTTACCAGCCTCTCCTGGAAGGGAGCCACTACCCCCTACTCTCGTTTACCAGCTATCACTGGAAGGGAGCTACTACCCCCTTACTGAAGGCTTCAACCCTCAGCACCACTGCAGACCACGTTTCATCAATTTTCAAACTGGATAAAACAGCTTCAACTCAACCCTTCATTTTTCAACAAACATACTTTGCCCAATGCTTCAAACAGAACAGTGAAACCACTGTAACCAGAATATCAGAGATTACCCAGACTTCAGAATAGATATGCAAAAACACATTCAACCATGAGCAACCATTAGTTCAAATACCATACGCGCTTTTATTTAAACAGACCCGCGTATACACGCGCTTTTTATCAGACGAACCCGCGTATACATCTGTGCATTTTTCAGTAAATCCTAACTTCCCATACGCGCTTTTATCAGATCGGATCCACGTGTACACGCACTTTTTCCACAACCAACTTGCGTATAGATCTGTAAATGAAAGCTTTGCAAAACAGACCAGATTTATAAGCTTACCCAGATTTCTTCATTACCTTCAGCAGACTTTGCGCCAGATCTTCACCAGTTCTTCTTCTGCAAATCATCTTAGAGATTCATCATCATCAGATCTAAGGATTTAGAAACATCCATGGGTGCATCATAGATTCAGATTTATCAGTCAAGAACAAAGTTCAATCATGCAGATATACTTCAAAGTGAAGTATTCATTCAATACCCAGACACATGCACACCCCTGCACAATGATCTTCTTCTCCTTATATAGGTTTAGCCTTTATCAATACCATGAGCCAAAACCACACCACTTCCGATGGTATTCCTGGACGAGATCAAATAGATAATCAAGCGCTCAATACAATGGTTCAATACCATGGTAATGCCCCTTGGTATTCTAAATTTGGAGGGCAAAAGGGCATACGCGACTTGGCACGTACTTTTCCGCGTGCATACGCTACTTCGCCTTAAACAACCCGCGTATGCTTTGTGACACATCATATTTATCATTTTTCTGGCACTTCCTTTCTTCTGTTCCTTCTGAGCTGATCTATAGATACATCGTCCTTCCTTTTAACACACAAATACATAATCCTTACATATTTAACACATAGGTTGCTTATCATAGGCAACTCATCAGGAACAACTGATTGCCATCAAGGACAACACATTGCATCATATCGCCGACAGTCTTATTTCATCAAGTAGGTTGCCATCAAGGACAACACATGCCAACAATCTCAATAAGAAATAACACTTAATGCCAACCAAGTTGGGGACTTCCGCATACCACTCAATCATAGATTAGGATGAAACAAATATCTCATTCAGTAAATCACCCCCATGCCATTTTCCAAGCATGAATGTGGGATCTCATGGGATAAACCAAAACAAAACCAACCATGGAATCCAAAGGCTAAACCACCTCAACCCTCAACCATAGTGATTTTACCTAAACTGTTCCAAAAATGACCAAACCAACACAAGATTGGATGCCTTAGAATTTCTTCACCATAACCAGAGGAATTTTCCTATGACTACCCACCTATCAAGGGCTTCTTGAAGAAAAAAATCTCCACCCCCAACCCTTGGTATTTTCCTGAGACCACCTCACCTGAATCAAAAATATTTTGGCAATAGAAAGCTCAACCAAGAATGAATCCCATCACACTATGGTTATCCAGGAAATGGTAAGGCAAGGTTATGACCATTGTCAATCTAGGCAAATCCCATGACAATGACAGCAAAGAAATCATGTAAACCAAATGCATGTACCATGCATTCAAATCCCAACAATGAAATCACACATGCAACATGTTACCTAAAAAATCTTCTTGTTGTAGTTTCTCTTATAATATTCTCCTTGCACTCCCTTGATTTCATTTTCGTTTCCTTTGCTTGTATTTTCTTTCTTGATTTCTTGCGTCTAAGTGTTCATCATATTTTTTTCTTTCTTGGAGTATGATTTTTGAAACTAATCAAAAAATAAGTCAAAATTTGTCAAATATTTCTCAGATGCCTTTTTATCATTGATGTATGATGTCTCTTCCTTTCCTTTTCTTTCATTTTCCTTTAGCTTATCTCTAATTTCCTTTGCATGCATATTATTGTCTCTTCATATTCCTTTTCTCCTAATTTCCTTTATTTTTTTATTAAATTTCCATTTATTACCTTTTTCCTTTTGCGGATGCCAATGCCAATTTCCATAGCCATTAATAAACCACAAGTGATACTCACTTTAATATTTTTCCCTCCATTCAGCTTGGAATACGTGTCCCATGACCTTGGTGTTATTTTTTCCTTTATAATTTCCTTCCATTTACATGGAAAATCAACCTAGGGTTGTTACAAACCCCTTCCCCTTGGGGTAACACCTTACTAGGTGTTCAATGACACTTATTACTAGAAAACCATTGAAAACAAAACATATTTCTTAGTGGAGCTTTATAACATAGCTTTTTGTAGTATTTATAGTGACAAATTTTTGAAAACATGACAAACAAACTACTTATTAGAGTGTTATACACAACTCGATGCAGTATTTACAATTACAATCATATGCATATCTATATACATATACCAAAAACTCATTTGATTCAACCAAAAAATAAAGAAGGATATAATGCCCGCATCTGATTAGCCATCTCCCATGTAGCTTCATCAGGCCCAAAGTGCTTCCACTACACTTTAACTTTCTTTATTGCTCAGTTCCAGAGCATGAGTTATTTCCAATGCAATATGCATTGTGGCTCTAGCTAAAACTCTCCCTCTGGTTCCACCTACAATGTAAACCAATCAATCGCATGATCAGCATCTTGTACATATCCCTTAAGCCCTGAAACATGGAAAACATCATGGACTTTTACCAATGGTGGAAAAGATAGTTTGTAGGCCACTAGTCCAATCCTATGAAGGATCTAAAAAGGCCCACAATACTGAGGTGCCAACTTGGCACATGACCCAATCCTCAAGGATCTCCTCTTGGGGTTGATATGCAAGTACACATTCTCCCCAACTTGAAACTCCTTGAATTCTCTATTTTGATTTGCATAACTCTTATTCATGTCTTGTGTTGCCTTTAAATTATTTTTCATAACCTGCATAACTTGCTCCATCTCAGCCAACATATATGTTCCAATCAACACCCTTTTCACTGGATCACTCTAGTTGATATGATTATTACAACTCCTCCCATAGAGATCCTCAAATGGACTCATCATCATGGATTCTTGATACCCATTATTATAAGCAAACTCCAAGAGTGGAAGATACTCCTCCCACTTCCTTTGTTGATGCATGACATACATCCTCAACATATCCTCAAGGATCATTTTAACCCTCTTTGTATGTCCATATGTTTGTGAATGATAAGTTTTAATGAAGGCTAACTTTGTCCCCAAACCTACAAAAAATTCCTTCTAAAAATTGGAAGTGAACTTGGCATATATATCTAATATAATCCTCTTGGGAACTCTGTGCAACCTCACTATCTCCCTAATGAATACTTGAGCCACTTCACTAGTTGGATTAGTATACTTTGCCACAATGAAGTGAGCTGCCTTACTCAACCTTCAAACCACAACCATGATGGAGTCATGTCGCCTTGATGTCCTAGGAAACCCTATAATGAAGTCCATGGAAATGAACTCCCATTTCCATTCTAGAATTGGAAAAGGTAGGAGCAAAACAAATGGATACTTGCATTCATCTTTCACTTGTTGACAGTCCAAGCACTTAACAACAAACTCATCCACCTCTTTCTTCAAATTAGTTCAATTGTAGAACTTCGTAATAGCAGTCAAAGGCTTGTAGTATCCTGGGTGGCATGAATATGGATTGACATCAAACTCTCTAAAAATAATTTTCTTCGACTCGTTGTTGTCTAGCATGTAACTCCTACTTCTGAATATGACCAAGCTATATGTTCTGAGGTGATACTCCTCATCCTGATCACCCTCACCCTCTTGTTGTAATCTCTGCTTCAGCCGCTGAAAATTCTCATCATGTTGCCCTACCTGCAAGATCTACTCCTATAAATCTGTCTCGTAAGAGCTCACAACTAGAATATGATTCACTTTCACTCTTATATTGAGATTATCTGCAACTCGGTTCTCTTTAGCTTTGATGTACCTGATCTCGAAATCAAACTCACTGAGAGTAGCCAACCATCTAGATTTCATTGCATTTAGATTGGGTTGTTCAAACAAATGCCTCATTCCAATGTGATCGCTCATCAAGATGAACCTCCTGCCAAGGAGATAATGTCTCCACATCTTCAATGCATCAATGATAGTTTTCAACTCAAGATCGTGAGTCACATAGTTCTAATCGTGCTCATTCAACTTCCTTGATTCATGGAAAACCATTTGTCATTCCTACATCAGGACTCCACCAAGTCCTTCCTTACATGAATTTGTACAAACCATAAACTCTTTATCGAAATTTTCAATCTTCAAAACTGGAGTGTTGGTAAGAAATTGCTTTAACTACTCAAAAATAGTTGCACACTGAGCATTTCATTTGAACTTCTTCCCTTTCCTCTGCAAAGATGTGATAGGATAGCTAATCTTAGAGAAATTATTGTTGAACCTCCTGTAATAACCTACTAGTCCCATGAATGATTTGACTTCATCCACATTCATCTGATTTTGCCACTCCATTAAAGCCTTAATCTTTTTCGAGTCCACTACTATCCCTTCCTTGGAAACAACATGTCTCAAGTAGTGAATCTGAGTCTTAAAGAATCTACACTTCTTGAGCATGGAATACAACTGATGCTCTCTCAACATTGTTGTCAGGTGCTCTACATGCTCCTCCTCATTCTTTGAATATACCAACATATCATCAACAAATAATATCACAAACATATTCAAGTGAGGACACAACACATTATTCATCAAACACATGAAGGTGGATGGAGCATTGGTAAGACCAAAATTCACCACCACAAACTCATAGTGTCGATACCTTATATGAAACACAGTCTTGTAGATGTCTTCTTCTTTGATGTGCACCTGACGATATCTTGATCTCAAATAAATCTTTGAAAATATTGGTGCTTCATTTAGCTGATCAAACAAATCATCAATCTGAGGCAATGGATACCTATTCTTGATAGTCACCTTGTTTAGTAGCCTATAATCAATGCACAATTTGAGAGTACCATCCTTCTTCTTTACAAACAACATTGGGCACACGAAGGCGACACACTTGGCCTTATGTATCTTTTATCAAGCATCTCTTTAAGATACAACCAACCAATTCCACCAACTCCAAAGTGCTCATTCCACCAATTCCACATTTTCCTTGTCACTTTCATCCTAATATCTTCTTCACTTATTGGGCCATTTTCCTTTAGTCTTCTCATAACCTTTCAAAACATGCTTAAATATAGGCTTGTGATTTGACTGCTCATAATAATGCTTTAACTTCTTAATAGCTTCCTCCAAATATTGGGGCTCATCAAACTAAATCCATTTTATGAATGATAGTGGAAATCCATTGATGAACCTTTATATCTTTGATTTCTCATCCTTGAGGTTGGGCACATACCTCAACAACTCTAGAAATATGTTTTTGTACTATTCATCTGTCATATAACCCCATCCTGAGCTCATAAAACTCCTTTGAATTTCCATCATAATATCTCTCAGATAGGTACTTCTTCCTTAAGAGTCCTTCAAAATCATCCCAAGTCAGATTCTCTTCTTTGATTCCTTTTACATTCTTAATATCTTCCCACCGGATATCTTCTTTTCCTTTGAGACTGAAGGTGGCTATCTTAGCTTTCATGTTCTCAAATTAATCATGCTATATGAAAAAAATTTGAGTTCCAAGCAACCATGCTTCTGAATCTTCTGATTTCCTTATTTCCCCATCGAAAGTTGGAGGCTTGGTTTTCCTGAATTCTTCTGGAAAATACTCGCTCCTCCTATGATGCTAGTAGTGATGGTGATGATGTCTCCTAGAAGAAGAGATAGAATAAAACCCATGCGTACCAGTCTTCTTGTCAGTTGTATCCAAGAGTCTTCCACTCTCCAATGTATCATAATTTTCCATCTTATACATTCTCTAAGTCCTACTTCCATCCACCCCATTAGTATTTCTTCGCATCTATCGCCATGACTGGTCCCTAGTTGTCCCTACTTCTATAAGTCTGAAACACTTTGAAGAATCATTGCATTGAATTCATCTTGCTTTTCTTGAGACTTTGCAAGTATTTCATGTGCCTCAATCAACCTTTTATTGTATAATTTACATATTCTACTCTTTGTCCTCAAACTCCTCAATGTATCTGCTAGATCATGAGAATATTCCTCTCCTTGTTGCTCAATTGATTTTTCTCATTCCACTAATTTTAGTTTGGGCTTGTACGCGGAGTCATGTGAATTGTAACCCACCATTATTATTTTCATCTTTTGGCCTTATATTTCCTACAAACATGCCACGTTAGATAACCAAATAGAAGACATAATCAAAATCATACCTTAATGTATCTCAAGGAATGCTTTTATATCTACACAAGTAGTCCAGATTAGAATAATCTATAATAATAGAAACAACATATCAACATCATGCATGAATCGATATGACAATACTAAACTAAACAATAACTACATGAATGATAACCATGACCATATACATTCACCTTGAGGTCCAATATTGTAAGCCTCGCTTTGATACTGCTCTATTACATTGGTACCAGAGAAAGGTTTACAGGGAAAAAAATTGCTTGGATACCACCCTATAACACCTCACCCCACATTTTCTTACTTTTACAAGATCTCCAAGGTAAACATGAGCTGAGAGTTACTATGACATGACCCAACATCCAAGTTCTAGTTTTGGAAGTGGAACCTACTAACTTTAAATATTACTTAAACCTATTAGGGACACCATACCACCCAAATCTCAAACAACATCTACTAAGGAGCTTGCCCTGAGCTGGAATTATATTTTCTCCTGACCGCACAACGCATCTACATGCATTTCAATCCTTCCATGCGACTAGAAGGTCATTCCATGTACATAGGCCTTCCTCCGTGTAGCTACAGTCAATATTTCTCAGTTAAGATACTGCACCTACGAAATCAGTGGCACATTTTCAAGGCTAGCCTACAAGCCACTTCCCATAACTCTCCATAATTAAGTATAAGATAATCACAAGTCTACATAATCTATACTTAGGCTCATATCTTGCCCAACATGCGAAACACATGATAAAAATTTAGACAAACTTATGGTAAACATAGTAGCAACAGGTCATGAATGCATATATGTTCATTATCTCATAGTTTCACTAGTGAATCATCAAGAAGTCTCACTGCCCTCTCAAGCTAGATGCAATAAACACTTGTTAACTCATACATTCATATAACCATTAAATGACTTATTGAATTGTGAACAAGATCACATCATTTAACCATGCCTATAGACAACAATTAACCAGAATGAAGCCATGAAAAACCAGTCATAAAATCAACACAATAACCAATACATGTGCTCATTGATCTCAATAATAAATAACACTTAATAAATATACATAAAGCCAACCAAGTTAGGGACTTCCATGTACCACCCGACCATAAATTGTGTTCAACTAAATCTCTCTTTCAACCAATCACCCCTATGCCATATTCCAAGCATGAATGTGAGATCTCATGGGATAAACCAAAAAAAAACAACCAATGCATCCAGAGGCTAAACCACCTCAACCCTCAAACAGAATTATTTCACCTAAACCGATCCAAAAATCACCAAACCAACACAAGCTTGGATGTCATAGAATTTCTTCGCCATAACGAGAGGAATTTTCCTTTCTCCACCCACTTTTCAAGGTCTTCTTGCAGAAAACCATCTCCACCCCCAACCATTGGGGTTTTATTAACACCAGCTCACCCAGATCCAAAATCTTTCAGCAATCCAAAGCTCAACCAAAAATGAATCCCATCACACCATGGTTATCTAGGAAATGGAAAGGCAATGTTGTAACCATTGTCAATTCAGGCAAATCCCATTCCAATAATAGCAAAGAAATCATGTAAAGAAAATTCAAGCACCATGCATTCAAATACTACAAAATCACACATGCAACTTGTTACCTACAAAATCTTCTTATCGTAGTTTCTCTTCCAATATTCTCCTTACACTCCCTTGATTTCCTTTGCTTTTCCTTTGCTTTCTTGCTTTCTTGTGTCCAAGTTCTCTTCCTCTCTTTCTCTTTCTTGGAGTATGATTTCTAAAACTAATAAAAAGTTGAGCCAAAGTTGTCAACTATTTATCAAATTCCTTTTTATCATTGATGTTTGGTGTCTCTTCCTTTCCTCTTCCTTTTTTCTTTCATTTTCCTTTATTTTCTCTCTAATTTCCCTTGCATGCATATTATTGTCTCTTCATATTCCTTTTCTCTAATTTCCTTTATTTATTTTATTAAATTTCCATTTATTTCATTTTTCCTTTTACCAATTTCAATAGCCATTAATAAACCAAAATTGATACCCACTTTAATGTTTTTCCCCCCATTCAACTTGGAATATGTGTCTTGTGACCTTTAAATTATTTTTGTGTTTATAATGTCCTTCCATTTACATGTAAAATCAACCTGGTGTTGTTACACATAGACTCAACCAAGCTCCCATGGCGCAGATTAGTGGATATTAAAAATTTAATTAAGACATAATCTTACAATTGGAAGAAGCTCCCATACCGGTAAATGTAAACCTGTTTGCCATTTATTTAGAGAATCGACACATAATCAGGGCATGTTCAAGTGATTAATAGCATATTAAAAATTTAATTAAGGCTTAATCCTACAATTAACAAAATCTCATCTCCCGGTAAACATAAGTTTCAACATTTATTTGGTGAATTGATGCGTAATCAGGACATTGTTCGAGTGTTTAATAAAATTTAATGGTTGTAAACAAATCAAGAAGGTGCAAAGGGCTCCGCAACCAGTATCTATCGTAGCACATTGGAAGGATGTATGGAAGATAAATATGTGCAGGAGAAACATTATTACGTCACTTCCACATCTCCACACACATTCCCCTGCCGCACATATCAACCTCCCGCACCGCACATTGGCAAATATTAATAAATTAATTAGGGATTAATCATGTGATTAACAGAAGGTTCCCTGCCGGTAAATATAAGTGTTTCTACATCTATTTGGAAAATCGACAGGTAATCAAAACATCGTTCAAATTCTTAATAGAATTTACTTTGAAACATTGTGTAATGATTTCTAGTTGCAAACAAATCAATAAGGTGCAAAGGGCTTTGCAGCTAATATTTATCCTAACAATTTGTAGAATGTACAGAGGAACCTCTATTCCCCCACTTTCACATCTTTGTGCATATTCCCCCTCCACACACTTCTTTCGCCCACTACCCCTTTTACGGCAAATTTTTGGTGAAATGTCACATAAACTCAATCAACCTCCTCCAACGCAGAGTAAGGAATATTAAAAAATTGTTAAGGCTTACTAGTAAAAAATTCAAGAAGGTTTACTAGTTGCAAACAAGTGAAAAAGGTGCAAAGGTCTATGCATCTAGTATCCATCCTAGCTTAAACTTATTCTTTTTTAAAATATTACAGATTCAACTATGTCGAAGAACATGTGTATGGAGTGAGGGATGTGTGCGGAAGAGAGAGTATGTGCAGGAGAATAGAGGTTCCGAGCGAACTTTCTTCCACAGACATGAAATGATTTTAACTTTAAGCAAAAACTTAGTATACAATATTATATGAGGTGTATTTTAATGTGTGTGAGAAATAAATGTTGTGTGGGAAAACAAGTGTGTAGAGCAAGGAACACAAGCTTTCATCTGCAGTGTTCTACATCTTCGCATACATTCCCCCTTTGCACATTTCTTTCACACACCTCTCTCCCACACAACACTGCATATTAATAAATTGATTAGCAGTTTTGGCTTATTAAAGTTTGGGGCATGAAAAGTTCTTTCACACCTCCGCACACATTTCCCCTCTACACACTACCCCATTTTGCGGCAATGTTTTGGTGAAATGCCTATTTCAACTCAGTCAAATTATTGGATTGTGTATTATTTCATATTAAAAAATTAATTAAGGCTTACTAATTGTAAAAAAATGAAGAATTCATTTTGATAAGGAAAAGACGCGAACCCTATTTTTTCAACATTTTTTCAGTGAATTGACGTGTAATAGGGTTATCGTTAACTAATTGTAAAAAAAAAAAAAAAAGTGCAAAGTGCTTCATGGCCAGTATTTGTTGTAGCAAACTGCAGAAATTAGAAGTGCCACCACGTACCAAAAATTGTTTTCATAAGAACAAGACGTGGACCCTACACTGCCTTAATCAGCCAGCATCTCAATAACCATCAAAAGAGGCAAGGAGTATGCTACTATGCAGCTATTGCTCTTATTTTATAAAGCATACTAGCTAAGAAGAAAAATAAGAAGCATATTCAGTAACCATCTGAACAGGACCAAGGTAACACATTTATCAAAAAAATCTACCTACATAATTTCTTTCTAAACGACATGAATACTCACCTCAAACAAGAATTCTCTCTATGAAAGCTTGGAGTTGAAATCCATATGAAATTTATTGCTCAACAACCTATGTTTGACTTTAATTCAAACCACAATGCAGAGCTACTTCAAGAATTCAAGAATGACCAAATAATCATGTGAGTTTCAACCCTAATAGATTCCAAGATTGGCCACCTATAATTTTCAAAATAAATGCCCACTCCTTATCAAAGTTTAATGCATATCCTTTACGTTAATGCCAACTTACTCATACGCACTGCCAACTTCATCAAATCACTTAATACGCATGTGAATGTCAAATCCAAACATTAACAGCTGACAAATGATATCAATTCAGTAATAAAACCCTTAAATGACATTGATAAGAGTGAATACATATCATAATATACATTATGTCATAAATTTATACCATTTTAGAACCAATAAAACTTCAAATATTATAAGCCATTGTATGCTAGCTTGTAGCATGACACCTATATCATGTCCCTTGCACAAGGTATCATAATATACCCATTTCCTTTCTTTGTTACGTTAATGAATTATCCTCTAAAAGAAATAATATTTGCACAAGTTTACAACATAATTTTTAACTAATGTGATTCCTTGCATTGTGATAAATGAAAATGAAGGCTAAGAACCTATGCCATGACACTTGGTATGAAATTAATATAAAAAAATTTGCCACTATCTGAGCATTTGCATGATTGACCACTTAGTATATATGTATCACAATGTCAATTATCACTTTTAACTATCACAATGTCAATTGTCACTTTTAACCATCAAGTATTGTAATGTACATTTTATAAAGGAGTTGTTATGAGCCTCTTATCCAATACCATCACTTGTCTCATGTATATGTAGTCAAGATGTTGTGAAACTACTTATTTCACTTTTCAAATGTAGTCATAATAATGCACATGAGAAACAAATTTATCTCATGAGTGACATCACGTGCATCAATAAAGGTAATAAATCACCCATGGGGCTTTGAATATTTGATGATTGGGTGTATTTCTGATCAATTCAATTGTACTAGAATTATGCTACCTTTAGATCTTCAATCCTAGATGGTAAACTTGTGAAGTGTAATACACAGTATATGCAGAGTATGATCTCTAATTTTATCTATTGAAATTCAACATGAAATCAAAGCTTAATCTATGGAAAACAATGAAAATTTAACAAATTTGACATAGTCATGGTTCTAGACATTTTTAAACCCTCATAACCATGTAAATATGTGTCATAAACCAATTACAAAGTTTAATGTTCTACAATTGAATATAAACATATCTCTATTCCATCAGATAGTGCATATGAATAGCCTACACTCTGTTGAAAATCAAACTATAAGCAAACCAAATTTTAATCAAGCTTTGAGCAAATGATTCTGAAACTATAAGCAAACTATTCTAAAAGAAAATTGAAGCATTGTAAAACAAGTAAATAACAAATAACTAATTGTACAACCAAACTAACTATAATAAAATGAAATTAAATAAAGAGCATTGTGCTTCCCTTATGAAGGGGGGCCTTCCTATCTTAGTTGCATGTTGAGACGGTAGTCTTATATGATGTAAATAACTACAACACTATCCCATTCAAGAATCATAAGCATGCACCACAAAGGGAGATTGAGATAACAACGAAACTGAGTTATATTAAATATCAAATTATTTTCAAATACAAAACTTTTATGTCCTTTTATGTCACTGGAGATATGGATATTTATATAGTCTTAAGACAAATTTCATTGAGAGTGTTAATGCATGCTTTTAGAAAAAAATAACAAAATCAAACTTTGGGGATCTTTCGAGATGGATTTTTCGAATATGTGTGAGAAATCCATGGTTGTACACATGAATTTCTCATATAAAATCTTGAGATATTCATGGATTCAATCCATAGCTGGCATTAACAATTCCAATTCTCATGCTCTACCACTTCTTTGACCATTCATCCACCACTTGATTGTAGCATTTACCTTGCTCCTGTGCTGACGTGGTAGGAATTGGGTTAACTTCAAAAAGTGGAAGAGATTAAATTTTCCTTTTGCCATGTCCTTCAACCTGCACTTTTGTTGAACCATGTTTGTAACCATGTGAACCTGTGATTCAGCTACATAATTAAGGACTAGCTACAGAATGTGTTAGTTTTTGTAGTTACAATATTGTAAATTTTCTTTTACAAATAAATATATAAAATTATAGAAAAATGGATATGTTTACCTTGGATTTCTCCAATTTGTAACCTTTGTAGCTTAGACATGATTCAAACCAAAATGATAGGATTGTATTATGGAATGATGATTATCGTAGGCTTCTAGGAATAAAATAGGTAAAAATAATGATAACAGAGTGATAAAAATCCATTTTTAGTCTTCAACGTTCCCCCGCATTGAGGATTTCACATGTCCTCGTGCACTTACAAAATTGCAAAAAAAATTGAAGTTCTTCTCTTGCTAGATTATGGTATTTGTTACTTGGGTTAAGATATCCAAGTTACTACTTGGATATTTTTTCTTTCTCATTGCAATAGACCATTTTTGGCTTCCTCAACAAGATATTGGAATTTAAATTCTTGATTTTTTCTTGAATCTTTTTATTGACTTTGTTCAACTTCATATTCTTATCATACCATAATTGCATTATTTTCAACATTTTCTTATTTGTGTTTGTGGAACTTGATTTTCACTTTTAATGTGTCGTTCCAGAACTTCTATCTATTTATTTCTTCTTTCATCTTATCTATTGTATTTTTTCCTCATGGAAATCAATGGTGGAATATGAGAAGGAGATGGAAATCTACTAAAGAAAGGAGGTGGTACCTAATTAAATTATGTATCTTTCTCAAGAGCATTAATATACTCGTAAACTTTCTGTTGTGCTCCATCAATTTCTGGATTATTATTTCTTGGATCTAAAGCTATAGATAATAATGATTTAGAGACTTTTGGTCTCTTCCTGTTATCTTTTGAAGATTCATTTCTTAGTGGGTTTTTACTTTCTCCGTCGAACTCATCAACTTCAATCACTTAATTATTATCTATCCTTCAATATCTTACACATGATGTGAGTGGTTCTTCAAGGTTCATCCATGAATTCTGGAATCTTTCTTATTTTGTGGTATTTTCAGTTTTACTGTGCTAGGGTTTATCTGCAATGATTTTATTTTTCTTTTGCCCATTTACACTTTCCTTTTCTAATTTACCTTCTTTCTTCTTCTATATTTTTTTATCGTTCCTTAGATTCTAATATTTTTTGGCTTAAATCCTTTTTATTTCCTTTATTATTAATAGAAACCATAGACTCAGGAACTAAAGGCTCGGGGTTTGGAACTTTTGTCTCTGAAACCTTGGCCCTAGTTATTTTCTTATTTATGCTTCAAACATTTGCTTCTTAAGAAGTATCAGGGACTTATTTGAAGAAATTTCTGATAAGAAATGTGTACTAATTATCCCCTCGCTAACATGACTTAGCCTCAATCAAAATTATTACTAGTCCAAAATGACACAGACTTCTATCTATGTTCCTTGAGTTACACAGGATGTTAAAAGCCATCCTTTTAAGATTTTTGAGGAGATAATATTGTAGATTTATTTCATGGCCTTTCTGAAAATGCATTAAGGTACAAACATGATAAGAGAATATCAATCCATATCTTCCCTCATAGGTGACATATTTCTAACAAATAAAATGTCTCTCCATTTTTTCTTTAATGTAGATGCATGTATACCCTTACACCATTTCACATCCATGTCAAGGTTTATGAGGAAGTTCTTTAATGTGTCCCCTTTGATCTTCTGATTCTTGAACTAGTTTTCACTAGTTCTAGGTAATTTCGCCACCTCTTCCAAGAAAGGTTTCATCACCCTGAGTCACACATCTCCAATCTCTATCTCGACTCCATCAAATGCTCTAGCGAATGCTTTAGTTACTTATATATCATATCCTTGAAACCTCTCCAAAAAATTCAACCACCTGACTTTTACAAATCCCCTTTAACACTTTGGATAAGCCTTCAAAAATTAAATCCCAATGGGCTCATATCTCACTCTTTTGTCACTCGTTACAAAGTAATGTAGAAGAGGAGTGATGAGAAGGAATGACTAGAAATGGAATAGAAAGTTGGTGGAATGGTGAAATGGGTTCGGGACTTCAATGATTTAGGTAGAAATAATGATGGAAAATCATATGCATCCTATATAATCATCAATCTTGTTAGTGAATGATGAGATAGAGAAGACGATTTTTTAGGAACTTCTTATTATGATGATATGGTGGTTTGAATTATTCATATCGGTAGATCATGTGTCATGGCGATCGTGAACTGATATCCTATCATATTAATAAGAATGCATTTTATGCCTTTTTTAACTTTAGTTATATATCAAATATTGTTTCCATATTTTCTATGTTCAATAATCTCTTTAATAAAAAAAATTCAAAAGTTGTTACCTATATGTTACCTTTGGCTGGATTATAATGATTTATTGATGCTTGGAGTAGGGATGATGAATTTTGATGAAGTGGAAAATCAGGTTGAAGTTGTCTTTGATGAATTTTCTGATAAAAAGGCAATGGATCTTCATGATATAATTCATGAATTCCATTTCCAAGCTTATTTGAAGATATATCACATGCTTGAGAACTTTCAATAGCTATGGAAAATATCCAAACCTACGAAAATTTCAAACGTACTTGAAACTCTGAGACTTCAATCCTTGAATTCCTTGAATATTGTTTGTTGACTGCTGCAATATTATTGACTTCTAAAAAGAATATTATATCCTAAAAAATTTGAAGAATGAACTAGAAAAATTTGTAATACATACTTGAAGAAAAGAATAAATATATTTTCCAATAACTTGGTTTTTAAATATATACATTTTTTTGGTATGGTTGTGCCAACATCCTATTTTTCACACATACATTATTATTATTATTATTATGCTAGTATCTTGATTTTCACAACTATATTCTTTTATTATTTTATTTTTTTATTTTTTATTTGGAAGAAAATTAAGTTAAGTTAGGAATAGGAGGAGAATTTTCCTCATTTACTAACTCCATCACTAGATGTTGAAGCAAAATTGGAAAAAATTCCTCTCTTGTTGAATTTTTTGACATAATTTAAATTTATGCTTGTTAACAAGAAAAGAGATATCATCCTCATCGATGGTTTTGACTTTTACTAATCCATAGTCATAAACTATCTCAATTTCATATGGCCCTAACCAGTGTGTTTTGAGCTTAACTATCAAGAACCAAATAAGAGAGCCCAATCACCTGGTTTTCTTCAATTGATGAATTTATCATGCCATTTTTCCCTTTGTTGTTGCATGGCACCAGTTATCTGAATTTCATCTTGATGAACTCCATCCAACTCATTAAGCTAAGCCAACATTTTCTTTTGTGCCTCTAAGAGATCTAATCCCAATATTTATATTGTTATGTAGGTCTTGATTTTAAATTATATGGGAAGAAAAACTTGTTTTCCATAGACAATCTCATAAGGTGTATGTCCCATAATATTCGACCATGTTATCTGGTATGCCCAAAGTTCTTTTGGAAGCTTTACTACCCAATCTTTGTGATGCAATTGTATTGTCTTGGTCGGAATTGCTTCAAGGATGTTGTTTGTTGATTCCACTTGTCCAACATCTTATGGATGATGCAAAGGATATTTTTAGTGTTTGATATTGTATTTCTCCACAATATTCTAGACCAATCTGGATGTAAACTAAGCACCCTAATATGTAACAATTTCTCTTGGGACACCAAAGCAAGTAAATATGTCCTCAAATTAAAAATTAACAACAACATTTTCAACAACATAAAGTAAAGGTTTAGCATTTATCCATTTTGTAAAATAATCAGTACAGACAAGAATATACCTTTTCTACTTATACATTGGAGTTATTGGTCCTACAAAATATAGATTCCATTTTCAAATGCCTCTATGAGTACCTAAGATTGTAGAGGCATCTCATCTGATTGAACTGGTCGACCCATTCTTTGACAACTATCATATTAACTGACATATTCTTTGGCATCCCTAAAAAGGGTAGGCCAATAATATCTAGAAAGAAGGACTATATATGCAGTTCTTTTATCAGAAAAATTTCCTCCACATGGCTCATCATGGCATGTTTTTAATGTGTCAAATACCTCATCTTCCCTTGCACATCTCTTGATTATGAGAGCATATTTGGTTTGGAAGAGTTCTCCATTTATCTAAGAGTATGGGGCACTAAGTCTGATAACTCTTTGTTTCTCTTTTGGTGACTGCAACTTCCCTGTGGCCAAATAGTTAGCAATATATACATACCAAGGATTTTTAATATCAATTGAAAATATATGTTCATCAGGAAAGCTATCATTTACAGGAACCGATTCATGTACATTTTGGATCCTAGAAAGAAAATTAGCAACAATATTTTCCTTCCAGCTTTATCTAATATGGTAATATTAAATTCTTGCAACAATAAGAGTCATCTAGTAATTCTACCATTAGTTATAGATTTATTCATTAGATACAGAATGGAAGAATGATCAATGTGGACAAAGGTTTCATACCCAGTAATGCAATGTTTGAACTTGTTAATGGCATGAACTACTACAACAAACTCCTTTTATGTTATAGTGTACTTTAACCATGCATGAGTCAAATTTTTTCTTACATAGTAAATAGCATAACAAGTTTGATGCTCTTTCTACCCTAATATGGCTCCCAAAGCATTTTTTTAAGCATCCATAGAAATATGAAATGGAAGAAACCAATTAGGTCCCCTTAAAATAGGTGTTTCATAAAGCTTTTGTTTCGAAGTGTCAAAAGCAAGTTGATATGAAGTATTCCAACAAAATTCACTATCTTTAACAGGTAATTTAAATAATGGCAAGGATATTTTTGTAAAAAAAAATACAAATATTCTGTGATAGCCAACATGTCCAAGAAAACTTGTTACATCTTTGAGTTTTAGGTACTACAAGTTGAGAGGTTACCTCCATCTTGGTTGAGTCAACTTGAATCCCTACACTTGAAATATGATGCCCTAAAATAAATTCTTCATTTAATACTATATGGAATTTTTCATGACTCAAAGAGAGATTATTTTCTTGACATTTGCAAGGAACTTTTTCCAAATTTTCCAAGGCTTATTCAAAAGTATTACCATAGACAATTAAATCAGAAAATATACCTAAGACTGCTCTTTGAATAGTGGAAAGATAATTACATAATTATAAGGGTAATAATCTATAAGCATATATTCCCCATGAATAAGTGAATGTTGTCTTATCTTGATCTTCTAATGCAATCTATATTTTATTGTATGCACTAAAACCATCAAGAAAAGAGAAACAGTTCATTCTTACTGAGGTATCTAAAACTTTATCGATTAAGGGTAGAGGGAAATTATCTTTCAAAGTAGCTTTGTTCAACTATTGATAATCTATGTAAACTTGCCACTTATCATTCTTTTTAGGCACGAATACCAATGGTGATACGCATTGGCTATCATAAATTGGATATATGAAATTTCCACTTAACAACGCTTGTAATTCCTCCTTTACAATTTCTCTCAACGTAGGATTCCTGCACCTTTGAGGTTTCCTAATAGATCTAGAATTCTCCTATATATAAATGTGATGCATACATGTATTGGGATTTATGCCTCGCATATCAGTGTCTTCCCATGCAAATATAGTAATATGTTTGTGCAACATTTGTATTAGTTGTAATGGTTGAGAGTTTTCTAGGTTTTAATTAATATTTAAATATTTTCCCATAGCAACCTTTATAGAAGTAATACCAAATTTAATAATGGAATTAAGTGAAAACATGGAAGCCCATGATAAAAGATTCTCAATAGTGAAATTTCCTTAAAAAATTAATTGAAAATATGGGTATAACAAACCTGACCCCTAAGATGTTGAGGGAAGTCGTAATTATTAATGAAGTTTGTAATTTGACTTTCTTCAACATCTTGATCAGCGGTCATGGCCTGTGAAATTGTTAGTACATGTTGCATTATTTCATCATCATTTGTACCATCAATCCATTTAGTATCTTCTAATTCAATAATGGTTTGTGCACAAGGATATAATGTAAATTTCTTTCTTGTACTCCCATTAGAAATGTCATATCTCCATATCCATAATTGATAAATGCATAGATCCTCGCTAACCATGACCTTCCTATAATTAATGGATGACCCCCTAAGTTGGTTTTAGGAGTTAAAATCATGAAATCAATAGGGTAATTCCATGAGTCTAATGAAACAGCAATATCTTCTAATACACCTTTTGGTTTAATATTAGATTTGTCTGCCAATTGTAATATTGTTGGTGTATAACATATATTGTTCAATTGTAGTTCATCCATTATTCCATTTGTCATTACATTTATTGGTACTCCTAGATCTATGAGTGTGTTTGGAATTGTAGCATTATTGATGTGAATTTTTACAATGGCACTTATTGGATCGAAATATTTTTTTATATATGTATTTCTCATCATTATATCTACTAATCTACTAATGAGATGTACTTTGTATGGTTCTTTCCTTTTTCTTTCGAGTTTCTTTATATATAATTCCTTTATTGTTTTAGCATAAATAAGAATATATTTTATTTCCTGAAGTAGAGGTATACAAATGCAAACATTCCTTAATTCATCTAGCATATCAAATCAGATGGTAGTATATTTTTTTTCTATATCTAATTGTCTCTCCAAATGTAATCTTCTGGAAATGGGGTATTTTTAGATGTAGAAGGTTGATCTACTAGAGGGATAGTGAAAGTTTGTTTTATTACTGCGTCATCTTTTATTATATTGGGAATTTCTTCTATGTTGTGCTCTACAATGATAACATTGGATTCTTTATTAGGTACCCTTATTGATCTAAGATGAATGCCATTTAAATCAATACGGGTAATCATGTAAGTTGGAAAATTTTGTAGCCCTAAGTTGTAAGCAGGTTGAGTGACTTTATTGTTTGGATTCTGAATGGGTTGTACAGGTAGTTTGTTAGGTCTTTGAGGAGTTTTTGTGGAGGACAATTATAGCTACTGTGATTGTGGATTTTTTATTGGCTAAGGAGGTTGATAGAATTGTTGAGGATGTGGATATTGTGGATTTTGGGAATATTGTTGTGGATACTAAGGAAAATTTGGAAAACCTTCATAAGAATTTCCTCATTGACCAAGGTTGGTTTGGTTTTGTGGTGACCATGGTTGCCAAGGTAAGGGGTATTCCGAGTCTATTATGGATATTGCTAATATGAATTATATTGTTGAGTAAGATCTTGGGTAATACTTGGTTGTCGTGACTGCCAAGGTCTTATTGGTGCTAGATAGTAAAGTTGCTATATAGTCTCATTTACTCCATTGTCCTCTTGATATATTTCCTTTAGTGTTGGTAAGGATATGCAACCTTTTTTTGCATATTATTTGCACATAAGACATATATTTCAATGTTATATAATGGACATTCATGCAAAGGATGTTTTTTCTACATCTAGGAAAAAAGATAGATAAGGCTACATTTTCTAATTTTTTCTTATTATGGATTTTTAATGTATCTAATTGTTCACTAAGTGTACCAAGAATATCAATTTTAAAATTTCAATTAAATTACTTAATTTATCCCTACTTACTCCACCAATTGTTGATTTAGTTATCCTATAGATGTTGGAATCTATGGGACCCTTACCATGTGATGGGCCTCAAAATTAGACACAAATTAAGGCCCATATAACCTTTCGTAGGTATATCAAATCTCTCCTTCTACACTTAATAATGTTCTTTAGCTTTAATATGTTCTTAGGAAGGTTTAGACATAATTGCATATTATGTGCTTAATATTATTTATTTTTGCATAATATTGAGAGAATATTGAGTAAATGATGAATGAGATAATATAGGGACTTTCTCCCTACTACAGGATGAACCAAGATTGGATAATAAATTAAAAAAATATCGTGAATTATTGAAAAATTCTAGAGCTCCACTAATTGAGAAAATCTAGGAATGTGTTCCCTGTCATTTAATGAAAATTCCTAGTGTTGGGAACCAAATCCACTTTTTGAGGGACTTTGGAATGGAAAATTGCCTCCTTTCAAGGAAAATGCTTCCTCATCACTTTTTATAAGTACCAATTCGAATTCACTTCTAGAGGCATGTATTTCTTAGTCTTATTGTGGAGAAAAGTTGCTAGTTAGCAGCTCCACTTTCATTTCTAGCAGGGATGTACTTGGATTGATTCAAATAATGAAGTTTGGTGCCATTTTTAGCTTCTAAATCTTGGTTTACTTCATATTAATCTGAGTATCCTTTGGATTAGTCATCCCAGGAGCCTCAAATCCCTCTTGTACAATTTATTTATTTCCTTTGAATGTCTTTTTCACTTGCATCTCTGGTTTTTTCATTTACTATTCATGCTTCTTTTGTCGTAGGTCATATTGGTTCAATGATTGAAGTGAGTTGTTTTGAAGGTTATTTACAGATTCACAATCATGATTCATCCTTAGAACAACTTTGAAAACTCATATTCATCATTGAGCTACTTGGATTGGTTTACTAGTTCACAAATCTAGAATTTATGGAAGTCCCTTGTAGCAAAATAGTGGTACTTTTCTTTTATTTTTTAGAACATGTTAATGAGCTAAATTTGAGTTGATTCCACTTTTATTGGGTCATAAAACATTCAAGTTAATAAAAAAAATTTCCCCATATCATTTTCACTTGATTAGGTTATGCATTTGATAGGTTAACTAGCTCACTAATTCTTGAATTTCTGGTTTTTAGAGTAGTAATTTTCTGTTATTTTTTAGCACATGTTAACAGGGGTATTTTTGAGTGATTCCACTTGGAATGGAGTCCCAGGACATCCTAATTTATAGAAAAAATTGTCCCATATAATTTTCATTTTATTTTCTTCGTCATTCTGCAAGTTATATCAAGGAGTAATAGTCTTGTAGCAATATTGTTACTCTTGTAGCAGTCTTGTAGATGTAACAGCCCTGGTGAAAAAATTTAAAATAATAACCATGGGTGATGGGACATGTATTCCAAGCTGAATGTTGGGAAAAACATCCTAATGTTGGTTTTCACGTTTTTTATTATGGCTAAGGCATTAAAGAGGAAAAATGTATTTTTGGCACATTTATTTATGAAAATATTGGAAATTAGGAGAAAATGGAGATGAAAGGTCACATGTTGCATGTGAAGAGGAAAATAAAGGAAAATAATGGAAAATGAAGAAAATAGAGACCTCTTCTATAAAAAGGCTTCTAAGGATCAGTTGGTACCTTTTTTCAGTGCATTTTTGGAGCTCTCTCATTATTCCCTCTCTCCCTCTCTCATACTCTTGGATACTTAGAGTTTTCTTGGAGCACTCTTGGAGTGTGTGGATACTTGGTGATTTGGAGCAAGAAGGCAAAGGAAGAGCAGGAAAGCTCAAGTGGACGTCGGGATCAACAGCTACAGTAGGATTTGATTGCAGGTGTCGAGCTGTATGTATGTTTTACTCACTAGTTTTGGCATGCATGGTGTATGCATGTGGATTTCCTAGCCTTTCCATTTCCTAGACAGCCATGGTATTGTGGGTTTATTTCCATTGATTGTTTTCTAGTTGTTTCTCATGATTCCTTTAGTTTTTGGGTTGAGTTATTAGTTCCTGGATCCTTGGTTGGAAAAAATATTTGGAGCCCTAGGTGGTTTGAGTTACTAGTCATAGAGCCTTGGTTGGAAAAACGCTCTGGAGCCCTAGGTGGGTTGAGTTACTAGTCCCGGAGCCTTGGTTGGAAAAACGCTTTGGAACCTGGGAATAGCTGGGGTTGAGTTACTAGTCCTGGAGCCTTGGTTGGAACAAACACTCTGGAGCCCTAGAGTAGCTTGGATAGAGATCAATCTGTGATGGTTAGCGATGTCTGACCATGAGGTGGAATCACTGGTTTTGGGGTTGAGACGGTTCGGTATCTAGAGCCATGGTTTGGTGTTAATTGATTTGTTTGATAAATTCCCACATTCATGCTTGGAATATGGCACAGGGGTGTTTGGCTGAAGTGAGACTTGGAACGTGGAAGTCCCATATCCGGTTGGGTTTTACACCCATAAATGAAGAGCTCATTCCTCTAGTATTCAGTATGCAAATGTATTAGTTTATGTATGGATTTATTTGTTGTTATATCCATTGTATTTATGTTCTTATTATGTTGGTTATAAGCATGTATTTGATCAGTGGTTCCATATGGCTATATCGATGTTTTTACCGGTAAATGAGTGCACAATGTATCTATGGTCAGATAGATTTTATTGTAGCTTATTATGTAGGGGTGCAATGATCCTTAACTATTCTCAGATTTATAATAGACCCACGTGTTTAAATTTTTTGTTTACACCTGTAGACGTAATGTTTGTGACATCTTTGACGAAATTCTTGTCATGGTTGGGTGGGGTCAAATGAGTTCTTGATGATGTGATTTCTTCCTTGTATTCTTTTTAAATGTTATTTACCCTTTCCTGAAGTTACAGGAAGTTTTGGGCAGTGACCTGGGCTCAGGCACTGAAAATTTGGCACGAATCCCAGAGTTGCAAGCACAGTATTAAAATTTCGGGGCCATAAATGCAGGCTTAACAAGGCAAGCCCGCGGCTAGGGGTCTATAACTGCTCCTTTCCCTTACATACCCACGCCTAAGCCTCAAATAGGTCAAAAATTAGTTCCCCCTCAGGGAATAGGGATCTATAAGGTTGGGTTTCCTCTTGGGGATGTCAATGATGTTGTGTGGGGTTTGTTTGTCATGTTTCCGTCGGTTCCACTTCCTCAAAGTCATCTAGGAGGTTGAATCTCATATTGGTAGCCTCTCATCGCATGTTTACCCTGGTTGGATGGTTACTTGGGTAGATGTGGGAAGAGGGTGTTACATAGTGGTATCAGGGCATGGTTCAACCCTTGAACTAAATGGGCGATGTGTTGGTCATGGTTTTGTTGATTTCTTATGTGTTTCTCATACCTATGGTGTATGTGTTTGTGCATCTATGTTGTGTTGGCCATGGTGGCAGTGGTGTCACCATAGGAGGACTAATGATTTTGTTGTCATGAATGTATGATTGATTGTGTGTTGTTCATGTTTATGTAATGTGCACGCACATTTCTTACATATTTTTACATGTTGTATATGCATTGCTTGTGTATTCTAGGTCACATATTGGTCATGCTTGTAGTTTCCATGCATGGTTGCTTGTGGGGTGTTATATGCTGAACATGCATTGGTCATTCACACTTGGTTACATGTCAATTATGGTTTTGTATGGTTTGTGCTTGTGATGGGTATGGTCAAGTTGCATTGGTATGGTTATGCATTAGGTCATGTTGTGTAATTGGTATGGTTATGCATCCATGACTGGACTCCATCTATAATGATGGTTATGCGCTAGGATACCATGTGTTATGATTTTATATGTTGTTATAATTATGTATATACATATATTTCGCTAATTGGTTGATCTTGCAGGAATTATCCTCCCCAAATTACACTAAGGTACGTTGATTTATTTATGAATTGTTTTATCGAACATATTGTACATTGTAAGAAGGAATTAAACATTAATACATAATGGTAGACTACAGAGATTCTCCCTATGAGTCATATGAGCACCATGGTGTTGGAAATTCACCTAATTTGGCAGATACATTGAGAAGCCAAAAGGATGAAATAAGGAGTTGTAAGGAAAACAATGATAAAATTATACAAGCACCGGAAAATCAAGTAGAGGTTAATGAATCCATCCTTCAAAGTTTGTCAGAGTTGCAGAAACAGGGTCCACTTAGGATCGGTTATGGGCAGGAGGATGGGACTAATGGAGCATATGGTAATAGGTCTCCCAGTTGTGACAGGTCGCATAGGGAGGACATGGTTAAATATGGCATATTGTTGGATGCTCCGAATGGGAGAGGTGACAGAAACAGGTATCGTTCTGGTTCTAGTTCAGATAGGCATCATGATAGTCATCAGGATCATTCGTACAGGAGGAGTGACAAGGGCTATTTTCTGGATGAGTTTAAAAAGGAAAAACCACCTACATTTGATGGAGAGATGAAGAAACCGCGGGATGCAGAGGCATGGTTTCTTGGCATGAAGAAGTTTTTCAAATTGCATGATTACTCGGAAAATATTAAAGCTAGGATAGCTACATTCAGCCTCATAGGTAGAGAAAACATTTGGTGGGAAGATGTGAATAACATCAAATATATTTCTGAGGAAGAGTTGTCTTGGAGTGAGTTCGAAAGGCTATTTCAGAAGAAGAATATTTCACAGAGATACTACGATGACAGGGCAAAGGAGTTTTATGAGCTGAAGATGGGTTCCATGACTAAGGAGTACACTAGAAAGTTCTTGGAGTTACTAAGATATGTGCCTTACATCAAGGAGGAGAAGGCCAAGATTTAGAGATTTATTAGTGGGTTTATGATTGCATTCAAAGATAGGATTGAGTTCGATGAGCCTAGATAATTGGAGGAGGCCATCTACAAACTCAAGCATTGTTATGAACAATCAAAGCATGGATCAGAAGCCAAGCCATATTGGAGAGGTAATTATAAGAATAAAGGAAAATGGGACAATAAGCAATAAAGGTCGCATATATAGATAACAAGGAGAATTTTTCGGTCAGACTAATACATTTGGCAAAGGACAAGGATTTTGGTCAAAGGAGCAGAATAAGAATTATAATAGGGAGCCTGTGAGGTGTTTCACTTGTGGAGGAGATCATCTTAGGAGAGATTTTTTACAAACTCAGGGTGGCAGGCCACAGATCTACAGTGCACATGAGGCATGGATAGTGGGAGATGTTGGGCATAGCATTCCTCAAATTTATGCAGCTCTGGATAATATTCAAACAGATCATCAAGCTTCAATCATTCAGATGGATGGTAAGCTTTTGTAATTAAATTGTTTCTATTTTGATTGACTCTAGATATAGCTATATTTGTATTAATCTTGACTTGGTGGATAAGTGTGGTTTGACTATGGAAATGCATGTAGAATATTGGTTAGTGAAGTTGGCCACAGGTATGAATAAAAGAGTTCACCATTGGGTAAGATATTGTGCATTCGAGTTAAATGGTATGCATATAGTAGTTCACTTGAACATATTTCCTTTGGGTTTATACACTATGCTATTGGGTATCGATTGGTTATATCTTCACAAGACCAAGGTAGATTGCTATGACAAAGCTATTGAGTGCTTGGATGACAATGGGGAGCCAAGAGTCTTGCAGTGAAAGAAGAAATCCACATTAGTTGGGATGGTGACAGCCATGCAAGACAAGCGTCGGTCGTAGGAAAGGATGTGTACTAATTGCAGTTCATATCTCTAGTGATAAAGGTAGGGAGGCTGAGGATGTAGATGTTTTGAGAAGGTATCTAGTTTTGCAGTAGTTTCAAGATGTGTTTCCATCAAATATTTCAGAGTTTCCACCACATAGGGAAGTAGAATTATCCATTGAGTTTATGCCAAGGACAGCTCCAGCATCAAAGGATCCTTACAGGATGAGTACACTAGAGTTGGTAGAGTTGAAATTGCAGTTGAAGGAAATGTTGGATAAATGGTACATTAGACCAAGGGTATCACCATGGGGTGCATCGGTGTTGTTTTTAAGAAGAAATTTGGCACTCTCAGACTATGCATTGACTACAGGCATTTGAACAAAGTGACCATCAAAAACAGGTACCCATTACTGAGGATTGATGACTTGTTCAATCAGCTTAAGGGAGCAGCAGTGTTCTCTAATATCGACTTGAGATCCGGCTATCATCAGGTACACATCAAAGAGGAGGACATCTACAAGACCGCATTCAGGACCAGGTACGGGAATTATGAGTTTGTTGTAGTTCCATTCAGTTTGACTAATACCCCAACTACATTTATGTGTTTGATGAACAGTGTGTTGCATCATTATTTGGACAAGTTTATGATTATTTTCATTGATTTCATATTGGTGTATTCTAAAAATGAGGAAGATAATGTCGAGCATTTGGATGGAATGTTGATGTTGTTGAGAGAGCATCAGTGTTATGCTAAGCTCAGTAAATGTAGTTTCTTCCAAACTGAGCTACACTACTTGGGACATGTTGTCTCTAAGGAGGGCATTGCAGTAGATCCAGAAAAGATAAGGGCCATCATGGAGTGGGTAGCTCCTAAGAGTGTAGATTAGGTGAGGTCATTCATGGGATTAGCAGGTTATTACAGTAGGTTCATCGGGAACTTCTCATAGATTTCTTATCTGATTACATCATTGTAGAGGAAAGGTAAGAATTTTTATTGCACATGAGAGTGTGAGGCCAATTTTGAGCATATTAAGAAGTTGTTGACACATGCTCCAGTGTTAAATATTGTAGATCCAGATAAGGATTTTGTAGTGTGTACATATGCTTGCAGGAGAGAACTTGGTGGAGTCCTTATGTAAGATGGACAAGTGGTGTGTTATGATTCGCGAAAATTGGATGAGCAGGAGAAAAACTACCTGACACATGATCTTGAGCTAGCAGCGATTATTCATGCACTGAAGATGTGGCAGCACTATCTTCTTGGCATGCGGTTTGTACTTATGAGTGATCACATCAAGTTGAGGTACTTGTTTGACCAACAAAATTTGAATTCCAAACAGGCTAGATGGTTAGGCACAATCAGCGAGTTTGACTTCGATATTAGGTACATCAAGGGAAAGGAAAACAGGGTCGCATATGCTCTTAGCATGAAGGTACAAGTAAATGACATAGCAGTTATGAGCTCTTATGGGACAAATTAAAGGATATGATCTTGTAGGCAAGTCAGCTGGATCACAGGTATATGGATATTGTGCACAGGGTGCAGCAGAGTACAAGTATAGGTGTTGTTACAGGTACGGGTATTGGTAAAGGTACATGTGTTGGTACAAGTACAGGTGGCAGCACAGGTGCAAGTACAGGTATTCATACAGGTACAGGTGCAGGTGTACAATATTTGGACTATTTTCTCACAGCAGATTGATTGGTTAGATTTTAGAGACAGGATATATGTACTGGACAATAGTGAGCTCAAGAATTTGATCTTAAGGGAGTTTCATGTGAAACCGTATTCGGTCACCCAGGTTACCAGAAGACTTTGACTATAGCAAAGAGATTCTATTATTGGTCAATTCTAAATAAGGATGTGGAAGAATTTTTAGTCAGATTTTTGGATTATCAGATGGTTAAGGCAAAGTGTAAACATACAAGTGGATTGCTACATCCGATCGCGATACCATAATGGAAATGGGAGGTAATTTCCATGGATTTCATTACATATTTTCCAAGGACATATAGACAGCATTATTCCATCATGTTTGTGGTGGACAGGTTGGCAAAGGTTGCAAATTTCATACCAGTGAAGACTACATACTCAGGTAGTGATGTAGCACAGGTGTTTATCAGAGACATAGTCAGATTTCATGGTGTTCTGAAGAATATTGTGTCCAACAGGGATGCAAAGTTCACTTCCAAGTTTTGGAAGGATTTGTTTGTAGTTTTGGGCACCGATTTGGCCTTCATCACAGCTTAACATCTGCAGACAGATGGACAGACTTCGAAGGGTCAACAAGATATTGGAGGATATGTTGAGAATGTACATGATGCATCAGTAGCGCAGGTGGGGAGAGTATCTTCTACTTGTAGAGTTCGCCTACAACAATGGGTATCAGGAGTCATTGAGGATGAGTCCCTTTGAGGCATTGTATGGGCGTAGTTTCAACACTCCTATCAGTTGGAGTGATTCGTTTAATAGTGTACTAATTGGACCAGATATGTTGGCAAAAATGGAACAATAAATGCAGGTGATCAAGCAAAACTTGAAAGTAGCGCAGGATAGGCAGAAGTGTTATGTAGACAGGAACAGCTTGTTCAAGGAGTTTCATATTGGGGGTCATTTGTACTTGCATATCAAGCCCAAGAAGAGCTCCTTGCAGATTGCATCATGTGCCAAGCTAGCACCAAGGTTTTGTGGACCCTTCAGGATCATTGAGAGGATCAGAACAGTGGCCTATAGACTTGCACTACCTTCCACAGTGAAATTCTATGATGTTTTTCATATAGTGTTGCCTAATAAATATGTTAAATATGTTGATCGTGTTATTTACTGGTATGCATTGCAGGTGGAGCAAGAAGGAGAGCTCCAATCAGAACCGCAGTGCATTTTGCAGAAAAATACTCTCATGCTACGGAATAAAGCAATAGAGAAAGTTAAAGTGCAATGGAAGCACTTTGGTCCCGATGAAGCTACATAGGAGATGGAAGATCATATGTGGGCCATGTATCCTTCCTTGATTTCCGGTTGAGGCAAAGCAGTTTTGGTGTGATGTTGATTTTTTTTTAGCATATGTTTTGGTGATGTTTTGGTATATGTTTGATGTGATCATTGGATGTATATACATATGTATATGGATTTAAATACTGCCATGACTTATTTTATAAAGCTCCAATAAGTGGTATGGTGTAATGTCATTTGAGTTCTCATGTTGTTATGATGTCATGGTGGTTTGCTTTTCAGCAGGGTGGTCATTGTAAATACTTCATTGAGCTATGTTATAAAGCTCCATGGGCAATATGTTTTGTTTTCAACGGTGTTGCTAAGGTATGTGTGTGATTGAACATCGAGGATGGTTTCCCCCAAGTGGGAGGGTTTTGTAATAGCCTTGGTGAAAAATCTATGTAATAAAGTTAAAATAATAACCACGGTTGATGGGACACGTATTCCGCGCTGAATGTTGGGAAAAATGTTATGGAACCAACTCCAAAAATAGAAGAAAAGAGAGATCAACGCCTTAGAAATAAGCCACTTCGAGGGGGCAACCTCCTCTACATTACATAAATGAACAATTCTTATATGATACAAATGACCAAAACCTCCTTCTATATATAGGAGTCCATGGGATCACAATATAATCCTCGCCGACCTAACAATAATAATGTAAGGGCACAATAATAACAATATTGGGGTTACATGGGTACAACAATAACAATAAGGGGGTTACACTAACAACAATAAGGGACTATACTAGTAATATGGGGACCTAACATGCCCCTTTCCTTCAAAAAATTGTTGACATCCTCAATGCTTGAGTAGCTCTGGATGCTTCCGTATAAAATTCTCATCCTCCCATGTAGAATCTTCAATGGGTAAGTTCCTCCACTTGATGAGATACTCTAAAATTGATCGATTTCGTGGTTGTCGATTTCTTGTTTCCGTGACTACTTCAGGTTCCAATATGATTTTTCCTTCCTCATCAAGTTCTGGCAATATTGTTTGAACTAGAAGTTTGTCCCCTATAACCTTCTTTAAGCATGAAATATGGAAAACAAGATGCACTCACGAAGATGCAAGAAGCTCCAATTTATATGCCATAGTACCAATATTTTGCAACACCTTGTAAGGACCATAGTACTTTGGCGATAATTTATTATCCTTCTTAGCTTGCTTGAGGGACATTTTTTTGTATGGTTGTAGTCGTAAAAATACTCAGTCTCTTACATCAAAAATTTTCTCTCTGCAATGTGATCTGCATGTTGTTTCATTCGATTTTGTGCCAAATTTAGGTTATCCTTTAAGAGTTGAAGAACTTCTTGTTGATGCTCGATGTGATCTTCCACTTCTTGAACCTTACAGTTTTCTCTTAAAAAAGATGTGATGGACGGTGGATGATATCCATAAAGTGCCATAAATGGATTCATTCTTGCTGCAGTATAGAAATAAGTGTTATACCACCATTCAGCGAGAGGTAACCACTTGACCCATTGTGTTTTCTTATCAGATAAAAAACAACGAAGATATCCTTCCAAACATTTATTCACTATCTATGTTTGACCATCGGATTGAGGATGATAATATGAGCTATGAGCTAGTTGAGTACCCAAACAAGAAAATAATTCCATCCAAAATTTTCCAGTAAAAATGGGATCTTTGTCACTTACAATAATCTTCGGGTTTCCATGTAGCTTTTGAATTGTTTCCATAAATACATTAGCAATTGTACTTTCTTTAAATGTATGAGATAACACACAAAAGTGTGCATACTTGGTAATACTATCAACTACCATCATGATGACACTCTTTCCTTTGGACTTAGGTAAACCTGTGATAAAATCCATTGAAATCTCCTCCCAACGTTGACTTGGAATGGATAAATGTTGTAGAAGACCTGGGGTCTTAATTGTCTCAAATTTATTTTGTTGGAAAACCAAACATCCCGCCACAAATTTTTGAATATCATATTTAAGTCCATCCCAAAAAATATATTTCTTCACCCTGTGGTAAGTTTTTAAAAATCCTGAGTGTCCTCCTAAAGGAGAAGTGTGCAAATCCAAAAGAATATTTTGTTTTAGTTGGGAATTCTCGCAAATGTATAAGTGATATTTGTACCATAAGGAATCATTTTTCCAACTAAATGTATCAGATGTACTAGGATCTTGCTGCAACTTTTGAATGAGTGTCCACACTTCTTTTCCCTTATTCCATTCATCCCTTTCTTCGGTTATCCAATATGGTTGGATAATATAAATGGCACAAAGCAATGCTTCCACCTCTTCATCCTTTCTTGAGAGTGCTCTTCATCCTTTCTTGAGAGTTCATCTGCAACAAAATTTAGCTTCCCTTTTTTGTAGATGATTTCAAAGTCATAACCCAACATCTTTGTGACCCATTTTTGCTGCTCTTCTGAAGATATTCTTTGTTCCAAAAAGTGTTTAAGGCTATCATGATTAGTTTTTACCTTGAAGTGTCTTCCCATTAGGTAAGGTCGCCATTTCTTTATTGCATGTAGTATTTCCAACATTTCCTTCTCATAAATAGCTTTCTGTAAACACTTTCCTTTGATTGGACGACTTTCAAAAGCAATGGGTCTTCCTTCTTGCATTAAAATAGCACCAATTCCATTTCCTAAGGCATCACATTCCACTATAAAGGTTTTTGTGAAGTCTGGTGTAACTAAGACCGTTGCTAGGAACATTTCCTCTTTAAAATGTTTAAAGGCCTTAGTTTCCTCAAGACTCAATAAAAATGCATCTTTCTTCAATAATGTTGTTAGAGGTGCTTTATGGTTGTGGGGACTTTCAATTCCCTAATGGCTTTAATTTTTTTAGGGCCTACCTTAACACCCTCGTGAGATACAATATGACCCATATATTCCACCTCTTGTACTCCAAATAAACATTTGGATGTTTTTGCATATAGTTGTTTCTCCTCCAATAGTTTGAGCACCCTATCAACATGTTGAACATGATCCTTCCAAGACCTGTTGTAGATTAGTATGTCATCAAAAAAACCTAGCAAAAATTTTATAAGGAAAGGTTTGAAAATGGAATTCATCTTCCCTTGAAATGTATAAGGTGCATTAGTAAGGCCAAAAGGCATGACCAAAAATTCATAATGACCCTCATGAGTTCGAAATGTTGTTTTCAGAATATCTTCAGTCTTCATTCTAATTTGATGATATCTTGAACAAACTAGATCAAACTTGGTAAAATAAATTGCTCCATGTAATCATCCAATAATTCATCAATTACAGGAATGGGAAATTTATATTTAATAGTGAGCTTATTGATCTCCCTATAATCTAGAGACATGCGCCATGATCCATCCTTCTTGTGCACCAATACTACTGGAGCATAGAAAGAACTTTGACTAGGTTGAATTATATCGGCCTCTAACATATCTGCAATCATACGTTCAATTTCACTCTTTTGTACATAAGGATATCTGTAAGGCCTGATGTTTGGAGGAACACTTCCTGGAATAAAATGAATAGCATGATCATGATCACGAATAGGTGGAAGTCCTTTGGGAGTTTCAAACACCTTGGAATGATTGTCCAAGACTTTTTGGAGATCTGGAGAAATAGATTATTTTGATGTTGGAACTTCTAGTGAGCATAATTGTGCAATTACATCTCGTTGTTCTTTCTTCAGAATATTTGTCATGATATTAGAGCTTATTATCTTTCCCGACTTCCCTGCAATACCTCGTTCAATTTTCTTTCCTTCAGAAAAAAAATTCAAGAAAAATTCTTGAAAATTAAAAGCTACCATCCCCAAAGATTGTAACCATTGTACTCCTAGTACAACATCAGCACATCCCATTGGAATGGAAAGCATTGGACTATTCAATACATATTCTCCCATGTTTAGCTTGATATTATGGAATTTTCCAGAGCAATTTATAGTTCCTCCATTTGCAACCATCACTTGACATTCTGGTTTTGGGTATAGGAAAAAATTCAATTCCTTGACTACCTTACAATGGATAAAATTATCGATACTACCCGAATCAATCAACACTATTACCTTTTTCTTCTTGATATGTCCTTTTACCTTGAGAGTTTGAGGAGTGGTAATTCCTACCAATGCAATACACGATATGGTCGGACCCATTTCTTCTTCTTCTAGGGTTGGTTCCTGGTGTATATCCTCTTCTTTTGAAGTTTCTTGTTCATTTTCTTCCTCCTCTTCACAATCTATGTAGAATAACTTCTTCTTGGCACACTTATGACCTTTAGTGTATTTTTTATCACAACTGTAGCAAATCCCTTTTGCTCTTTTTTCTTCTAATTGTTGTGGTTTCAACCTTGTAGGTTGTGGAATTATAGAAGTAGCAACACTTCCATCTTTATAAATGTGAGTGGTAGGCTTCCTTGTCGCCATAATTTTGCATTCAATTTTTCTTGCCAACCTGAATGCCTTCTACAATGAATCAGGTTCCCAAACATGAACTTCATGTTGGATGTTATCCTTTAAATTCGCTATGAATAAATCAATCCTATGTTCCTTTGTGTTAGCCCCCCTATGGAATTCTTGACAAGCAAGCTGGGGGCTAGATTGTTCTGGAGCCTCCAAGGAATGCCTTTCCCCTGAAAATCCATCCTCCTTGGAGTCTCTTTGTGCTGCACCCAATTCTAATCCTCTCTGATGATCCATTCTTCAAAGGGCATATTTTACCCCTCATATCCCTGTAAATACCACAATTCTCCCTTTCTTTCCCCCCCAAGTTTCCCCCCTTCCTTACCCTCAAATTCCTCGAAACCCCCTTGAAATCCTTTCCATGCCCCTATTTTGGCCTTTCCTA
This sequence comes from Pinus albicaulis, assembly GCA_034641835.2. Taxonomy (NCBI): domain Eukaryota; kingdom Viridiplantae; phylum Streptophyta; class Pinopsida; order Pinales; family Pinaceae; genus Pinus; species Pinus albicaulis. The sequence goes on along the minus strand of CM076579.1, from coordinate 1,093,915,773 downwards.
CCCTTCTTTTCCCTATCGTTACCCCCGGCTGGCCCCAAATTGCATTGAAAATGAGTAAAAATACATACATTTCACATATGAGGCCTTAGCCCCTTCCTCATTAGCCTCCGCACCTTTTTCCATAAGACCCGGCGCCGTGACCAACACTGAATCCGCCAGGCACTTAGCCCCTCCAAACCTTTCTCCGCGCGAAAAATCATTAAAAACCTTTGTAAACACGCATGTTGGGGGTGTTAATATGTTTTGATAGATCGATGGATCTCCGTCGTCCGAATTAATGAATGATCCGACGGTGCGGAGCTCGCCCAAAGCGGTGGTCCCCATCCCGCCTTCGTAGTTCAAAAACCGCCAATATTTTCCACACCGCTCATCTACAGACGGCGGTTTTCCTCCATCACCCAGCGATTCCATACATTACTTGCCGCGTGTCCACTGTACGTCCTCAAACCGCTCTTCTCCCACGCATTAACCTTCGGCACAGGTTGTCCAGCGGAATTGTCGTCAGTCGTTGGATCTCCGATCACCCATCCAACGGTCATCATCTGCCAAATTTGCACGATGTTTTAACCACGCGCATCGCGCTCGCTAACCCACCGTTTATCAATCCCTGTCATCAATCCCTAACGCAATCAACGGTCCAGATCCGTCCCTCCATTGTTGACCGCTCCGTTGCCCCGGGTCTCCACGTCACCCGTCCACCGTTTTCCGTCCCGCCACGTCACTCCACGTGCGCCCCCGTACAATCTCTCATTCTGTTGCATATATACGTCCAAAGTTCGTGTTTTTTAATGTTTTTCATGCATTTGTCACTCCGCAAGCCACCAAACACCTACCAGAGCAATCCGCCATTGTTTTCCACGATTTCTCCCCAGTTCTCCATCTGCATGGCTTTTATCTGCATCCACCTCTCGTCCTCGCCACCTCCATCATTCATATCCATGGTTTTCCTCACAGGTTTGTTGTTTTGCAGGGCTTCTGAAGGCAAAAAAGCCGTCATGTTTCTACATGGCACGCAGGACGGATAGATTTAAATCCAGAGAGCTGATACTGTCGAGAAATAGTCAAAGAAAGAGGCTGGCGAGATTTGCATCAAGGAAAAGCAGATTTCGGGCATTGAAAACCTCTCAGCGCCATTAAGAGCCCGAGCTACCCTGTCAGAAGCAGAATGGAGCGGCAGTGTTACAGTACAAAGCAAAGGAAGATTAAGCGGTGGTGCATTGGTGGCGCGACGGTGGTGCACGTTGGCGGAGCCACCTTCCCTGGTGGTTACGGGGGGTATGAGTCTGCCCGTACATACCAAATGAGGTGAGGCCCCGTAGTGCATATTGGTCGTTGATCGGCGGTCAAACCCCGATCGACTGGTCAACTACGAGGGGTACACATCCCGTTAACCTCCGCGCTGGTCGACCTCCGGTACTCCGTCGATCTGTTCAAACCTGCTACTGGTTTAGCTCCGCGCTGTTCCAATCGTCCTGCCGCCTGTGAATTGATCCGGGCAGTTGGAATTACATTCCAACAAAAGCAGCAGTTTGAAGACCCCGAGGATCGATCAAAGGATCCTGTGCACAAGTAAAAGGTACCATCAGGGTTATTTGTCAGCAGAATGTTTCTCTTTATCAAAATACAGGGCGCCCATACAGCTTTTATTATGTACCATGTCCCTGAAAGAATTTCCGCCCTAACTACAGCTCAAAAACAGTCAGACATTTATGAGACAAACCTTCCTAGCAGTTTATTTCATTTTTGTTCAAATCATCCAGGAGTACTTCAGCCAAAAGATGTCAAGATCAAATCTGGAGTAGATCATTCTCTCACAAGGAAGGTGACAGAGATTAAATATACAGCATGTCAAGCAGAATGGGTTTCGGCCCTGCACTCATTGTTGTGTTTAAAGATACATTTAATTTTCACCTACTCCTTCAGTCGATCTTAAGCTCACCCTTTGCTATAAAGAATAGAAGGAAACATTATAATGGTTGTTGATGAGATATCAATGAAATGCAAGCATTTTCCTCTTAAGACAAGTTCTTTGTGTATATTGTAAGATAGGCTGAGATTTGATGTATTCAGAATGAATGTTCAAGCTGTGGGCAATGATGTACCTGATTGGTGTTGTTTTAATATGACAAGCATGTTTCTTTGGATCCTGATCTAAAGCAGCTGGTGATGTTTTCCTTTCTCTGTATTTGTGATTGACTTGCTTTCATTTCATCATGTTTCTTCAGGCTCGCATCAGAAGTTTGGCATAGGATTCACCCTTGTTAGGTGCCCTATGTTGCTGCTCTCCCGGCTCTTTATGTTTTCTGCTTATATGTGTATCTGAATGTTGATTTCAATTGATTTAACCAGTGTAGTGGATGATATTTCCTGCCCTCTGATGTATGAATTGATGAAGTCCATGTTTAGATGTTCTTAGTAGGATTTAGCTGGAAGGTTTGGGAACACTGGGGATTAGTGTTAGCCCAGTCCACTAGGATCTTTGCACGACCAGCTAGCCTTTCTAAGATCCCTTGTAATTGCCTCTGATTTTTTCCAAGCAGGCCTGGAGTTAAATGACCTCTGACCTGATCTATAGATAGAATTAGATGGTTCTCCTCCTTTCATTTCCAGTCCTTAATGTTCCATTCCATCTTCTATCCTTTAAGATCCAGATGATTTAGATGACTTTCCCAACTGAAAGCTTGCACATTGAACACAAGTAAACCCTTTCTTGACTCCATAGCCCAGTATGATGTTCTACGAGTTATCTACATGCCTAAAACTTCCTTTTACTCATCATATGCTTATGGACGCTTCTTTCAGTTCCCAATAATAAGTAAAACAAACCATGACCCCATAACTAGCCTTACATCTCATTTTGAGAGCTCTTTGAGCTCTCGAAGATACATCATCTTTTAACTTTATTGGAGAGATCCCTCTCATTCTTTGGATATCAGGAATTTGATCTGTGTTGGAAAAGGATGGGTTGTGTAGACAATCATTGTCTCATATTTTGGTCTTGTAGTAAATGGCCAAAAACTGAGAAACTAACACTATGGAATATCAGTTACCCTTATATTCAATTTTTGGAAGTCCTCAATGTGCTCCCCCACTAAACCCTTTTTGTTTGAGATTTATCAATTGGCTAAAGAAGGTGTTGCTCTTTGTATCCTCATAATGTGCTATCATTTCCTCCGTAAAAATTGACCAAGTGACAATTTTTTTACGGGAGCAAAGCCATCGATACCATACAAATGTATTTTGTTCTAAATGTAAAGTTGCAATGCGTACCTTTTGTGTGTTTTGCACATTAATGAGATCAAAATATTGCTCCATTTGTAGTATCCATGTTCTGGATCTTTCACTCAAACTTCCACATATCAGCTTTGGAATATGGTGGTTCTTCCATCCAACATTAAAGTTTATGAAATCACGATTAACATTTATTTTGTTTCCATTATGAGTTTTACGTACATATTTTCATTGAAACATTTCTTAATAATAACTTTCGACAACACATACTTTTAGATCATTCTTCATGTTTTCCATGTTGTCTTTCATTTTTTCTTCCATGTCATCCATCTTAGCTTCCATGCCAGCTTCTATGCCATCCATCTTAGCTTCCATGCTTTTCTTCAAACCATCCATTTTAGCTTCCATCCCCTTCTTCAAACCATCCATATTAACTTCCATGCCTTTCTTCAAAACTTCCATTTCATTTTTTGTTGCTCTTTGCGAGAGCAAAATTTGGTGCACTTTCTCTTGTTATTTTGATATGTCATGTTGCGCTTCTTCCTCTTCATGAGTCATAGTAGAGCCCTCTAAAGGCTTAATGGGTGTTTGAATTCTTTTTAGGTGGAATTTTAGAACCCAATACTGATATATGTGCTTCAATATGCCCTTAGAATCACTTTAAACTGATTTTTCACACAAGAATTATGCAATTCGAAAGGAAAACAATATATACACACCTTTTTCCTGATTTTGAGGAGCTCGGTATTGAAACTGAATTATATCTATGATTTAGGATCTTCAATATCTAAAATTTGTCCCTGTAGTATCCCTCTAAATCTTCTTTCTAATGCTACAGGTTTGACCTGATTTGGATTCTTCAAGGTAAAGTTATGTTGAATCTCCCACAATGACCTAATTGTGGATTGGTTCAGTAGAACAAAATTGTATGACGTGCCACGTGTCAATGTTTCCTCCTTCAGCTCTGAAATTGATACACAGGAAACTACAGTCTATGTACTTGCATCCACCTCTTACATAATTTCAATCTAACGCTCAGAGAAAAAGTTATGACAATTTTCCCATGGTCACCTCTTTGAGATGAAATTCGGGAGCCTGAACAATCTATAAATTCCACGGATCATATCTCCGAAAATATTGCAAACCAAGATCTAAAAAATTTTATAGGAATTTCCTCAGGATTTCAAATTCGCTCTAGAAAAATTTCAGCTTCTGAACCTTCGCAGAAAAAAAGTTATAGCGCAAAGTCCATGATGCCCTGTTTTAGGTGAAATTTGGGAGCCTGGAAAAACCCTAACTTCTACAAATCATATCTTTGAAAATATTTGGAACCAAGATCTGAAATTTTTACACGAATTTCCTCTAGATTTTGGATTTTCTCTATAAAAATTTCAGCTTCTGAACCTTCGTATAAAAAAATTTATAGCGAAAATGCCACTATGATCTTTTTGGAGCAGTGAAACCCTAAAATCCAAAGCTCTGATACCAAATTTTATGAAACCAGCTCCAAAAATAGAAGAAAAGAGAGATCAATGCCTTAGAAATAAGCCACTTCGAGGGGGAAGCCTCCTCTACATTACATAAATGAACAATTCTTGGATGACACAAATGACCAAAACCTCCTTCTATATATAGGAGTCCATGGAATCACAATATAATCCTAGCCAACTTAACAATAATAATGTAAGGGCACAATAATAACAGTATTGGAGTTACAGGGGTACAACAATAACAGTAAGGGGGTTACACTAACAACAATAAGGGAATATACTAGTAATATAGGAACCTAACAAAAAACATCTCAGTGCGGGTGTGCACATGGTTTATGATGGCTAAGCAAATTGGAAAATGCTATGGTTAAGGCATTAAAGAGGGAAAAAGTATTTTTGGCACATTTATTTATGAAAATGATGGAAATTAGGAGAAAAAGGAGATGAAAGGTCACAGGTTGCATGTGAGGAGGAAAATGTAGGAAAATAATGGAAAATGAAGAAAATGGAGGCCTCTTCTATAAAAAGGCTTATGAGGATCAGTTGGTACCTTTTGTCAGTTCATTTTTGAAGCTCTCTCATTATTCCCTCTCTCTCTCTCTCGTACTCTTGGATACTTAGAGTTTTCTTGGAGCACTCTTGGAGTGTGTGGATACTTGGTGATTTGGAGCAAGAAGGTAAAGGAAGAGCAGGAAAGCACAGGTGGACATCGAGATTAGCAGCTACGTCGGGATTTGATTGGAGGTACCAAGTTGCATGTATGTTTTCCTCACTAGTTTTTGCACGCATGGTGTATGCATGTGGATTGCCTAGCCTTGCCATTTCCTGGACAGCCATGGCATTGTGGGCTTATTCCAATTGATTTTTTTCTGGTTAGTTCTCATGATTCCTTTATTTTTTGGGTTGACCTATTAGTTCTTGGATCCTTGGTTGGAAAAACACTCTAGAGCCCTAGGTGGGTTAAGTTACTAGTCCTGGAGCCTTGGTTGCAAACGCTTTGGATCCCTAGGTGGATTGAGTTACTAGTCCTAGAGCCTTGGTTGGACAAACGCTCTGGAGCTCGGGAATAGATGGGTTTGAGTTACTAGTCCTGGAGCCTTGGTTGGAATAAACACTCTGGAGCACTGAAGCAACTTGGATAGAGATCAATCAGTGATGGTTAGTGATGTCTGGTTGTGAGGTGAAATCATTGGTTTTGGGGTTGAGATGGTTTGGTCTTTGGAGCCCTTGTTTGGTGTTGATTTATGTGTTTGATAAAGTCCCACATTCATGCTTGGAATATGGCACGGGCGTGATTGGCTGAAGTGAGACTTGGCTCAACCAATCTATGGTCGAGTGGAACGTGGAAGTCCCATCTGCGGTTGGGTTTTACACCCATAAATGCAGAGCTCATTCCTCTGGTATTCAGTATGCAAATGTATTAGTTTATTTATGGATTTATTTGTTGTTATATCCATTGTATTTATGTTCTTATTATGTTGGTTATAAGCATGTATTTGATCAATGATGTCATATGGATCTATCTATGTTTTTACCGGTAAATGAGTGCACAATGTATCTATGGTCAAAGAGACTATATTGTAGCTTATTACATAGGGGAGCAATGATTCTTATCTATTTTCATATTTGTAATAGACCCCCATGTTTAAATTAGTTGTTTACACCTATAGATGCAATGTTTATGACATGTTTGACGAAATGACTGTCATGGATGGGTCGGGTTGGATGAGTTCCTGATGATGTGATTGATTCCTCATATTTTTTTAATGTTATTTACCCTCTCCTAAAGTTACAGGAATTTCTGGGAAGTGACCTGGGCTCCGGGACTGAAAATGTGGCCCAAATCCTGGAGTTGCAGGCACAGTATTGAACTTTTAGGGCCATAACCGCGTCCTTGACAAGGCAATCCAACAGCTAGGGGTCTATAACTGCTCCCTTTCCCTTACATGCCCATGGATAAGCCTCAAATAGTTTAAAAATCATTTCCCCTTCAAGGAACAGGTCCCTGGAAGGTTGGGTTGCCTCCTAGGGATGTCAATGATGTTGTGTGAGGTCTGTTTGTCATGTTTCCATTTGTTCCACTTCCTAAAAGTCATCTATGAGGTTGAATCTCATATTAGTAGCCTCTCATCACATGTTTACCCTAGTTGGTCTGTTACTTGTGTAGATGTGGGAAGAGAGTGTTACAGTAGCAGTACTATAGCAGCCCTGCAGCACGTGTAAACTTGACCAAATTTGCTCCAAAAGCATAGTTTTTGTCTCTTAGGCTTGAATCATGACCCCTAGGCTCTTATTCTATGATTGAGTATTACCAATGACCTCTTAAGCCTTGCCTATTCTCTATTACAATTCACCTATACAGTTTGGATTAGTGGATAGATTCATGACTTGAAGAGCATATGATGATTTTCATAATTACTTTAAGAATCACAATGTGAACTCTATTGACAAAATCTATCTTTAATGCAGTGATTGAAGAATGATTTTATGATTAGGTTTTTTTCATGCATCTTAATTTAGGGTTTCTACTTCCAGCATTATTATTTCTATTACATAGACTACGTTTCCTTTTGATGTACCATTTACACTTTGCAGAAAGGTTATTGTTTACATTTTTACAAGTAATATTAGCATTTACATTCGTGCAAAGTAGAATAGTCTTTCCTTTCTTCAAAAGTAACTAGTATTTCCTCTCTGCAAAAGTGTTTCCTTTCTGCAAAATTAAGTAGGTTTCCTTTTTTGCAATTAGGATTAATTGTGCTTTTTCTTTCTACAAACATAGAGTATTATAGTCTCTTACACCAACTTAGGTAGAATTACACCATCCACTACAGATACAGTGTTGCAACCTCTTAATTTTGTACCACATTGCATGTTGCACATATAGTGTTAATACCTTTTAAGTTTGTACAAACCCCAAATTGATAATTTATGTTGGTAGCCTTGGGAGTTGCAACATTATTGTTGCAATACTAGGGTTCATCACCATATTTGGATCTTCCTTTCGAAATAAGCTAACATAATTCACATATATCTGCAAAAATTAGTTGACATATGTCACATTTTCCAATTGTATATAAAATATAAGTCCCCCCATCTCTAATACCTCTAAGTAAAAGATTTTTTAAAGTATCAAGACTGAAATTGTGTTGTTTTGATTTTTTGACATTATAAGCAAATATTTCAACATAATCCTCTAAGGGTTCATCTTCTTTTTGAATTATTTTGGAATTTTTCTCTTTAATATCGTGATCTATACAATAGTATTTATAGTTTTCGAGAAAAAATTGGTGCATTTCGTCCCAAGTTCTAGTATAATTTGATCCTAATCCCACGAACCAACGTAAAGCACCATCTTTAAGAGTAGCAAGAAACAACCTTAATTTTTTAGCATCTAATGAGTAATCATAGCTTCGACGCAATACCTCAAATTTGAAGAGAAAATTTTTATGATCCTTTATTCTTAATCCATGAAAATATGGTACAATAAAGGGTGAAATGTTTTTCATGTTCACAGTAGTTGTTCGATCTTGAATGGGGAAGCCAAATTCTACCTCCTCCTCCTCTTCTTCTTCTTCTTCTTCTTCTTCTTCTTCTTCTTCATGATGCACTTGCCTTCTTCTTCTATTTCCTCCAACACCTATTATAGCTCATGTGCTAATACCAAGTCATGTTTCTTATGTTCCTTTTCTTCTATTTTCAGCCATTGATGATTTTGATGAATGAGAATATGGAGGTTCTTGCACTGGATTTTCTAGTTGTTCTTGAATTGGATGATCTTAAAATAAACATCCTCTCTTATGGTCTCTTTAATTGGTATGTCCAATTGATGTCCACTAAGTACCTCTCCTGTTAGATATGAGTAGAAAAGAATTGTTTGTGTTGAATATTCTTCTTGTTCTTGAGTTCTTTCAGTTTCCTCTAGATACCTTATTCTACCTGCAAATGTGGGGATGCATGATGTGGATGATGTAGCTCTTATTATATTATGTGTTGAACTAGTTAGGGTGGTAGGTGGATGAAGTGTTGAAGTAGTTCTACATCTAAAATCTCATTCCTTATTCATGCATCCTACCTTTTCATGCTTATGCAACTAATTGTATGCCTAGATTAAAAACCAGATCCTATGTCCACTACCTTGGAAATGACACCAAAAATTTCAATCAATTCAATTGTACTATAATTCCATAGCATTTAAATAATCAATATGAGTTGGTAAACTTGTGAACTGTAATGCACAATAGATTGAGGGCCTGATCTCCAATTTTATCTATTGAAATTCAGCATAAAATCAAAGTCTAATCTATGGAAAAAAATTACAATTTAACTAATTCAACATAGTCATGGTTCTCGAAATTTTTAAACCCTCATAACCATGTAAAGATTTGCCATAAACCAATTACAAAGTTTAATGTTCTACATTCAAAAATGAATAAAAATTTATTCAATAAAATGGTTCATATGAATAACCTACATTGTGTTGACAATCAAACTATAACCAAACCAAATTGTAAGAAAATTGTGAGAAAACCATTCTAAAAGCCAATTGTAAGAAAATTGAAGCACTATAAACTAGGTAAAGAAAAAATAACTAATTTTACAACCAAACTAACTATAACTAAATAAAATTAAACAAAGAGCAATGTGCTTCTCTCACGTAGGGGGCTTCCTGTATTGGTTTCACGTTGCGAAGGCACTCTTATACAATGTAAATTGCTACAAAAATTTCCCATTCAAGAACCATAATCATGCACCACCAAGGGAGATTGAACTAACAAAGGAACATAGTTATATTAAATATCAATGTATTTTCCAATACAAGATTTCTATGTCCCTTTCCAATGTTAGAGATATAGATATTTATACAGCCTTAACGCAAAGTTTGTTGCGAGTTTTAATGCATTCTTTTAGAACAAAATAACCATATCAAGCTTTGTGTATATTTTGAGATGGAGCTATCGAATATGTGTGAGAAATCCATGTTTGTACACATGAATTTCTCATAGAAAATATTGATATATTCGTGGATTTTATCCATAGATGGCACTAAAATTTCCATTCCAATTTGCATGCTCTGCCACCGGTTGATTATTGTGCACTGCTTTGACCATTCAGATACTGCTTGATTGTATTGTTGACCTTACTCGTGTGTTGACATGGTAGATGTTGGGTTAACTTCAATAGGTGGAAGAGCTTAAGTTTTCCTTTTTACATGTCCTCCAACCTGCACTTTTGTTGAATCATGTCTACAATCATGTGAACCTGTGATTTGGATACAAACTTAAGGACTAGCTACATAATGTGTTAGTTTATGTAGCTACAACATTTTAAATTATTTTTATAAATAAATATATTAAGCTATAGAAAAATGGACATGTTTACCTTGGATTTATCCAATTTGTAATATTTTTAGCTCAAACTTGATTATATACAAAAGTGATAACATTGTAATATTGAATGATGGTTATGTGAGGATTATAGGAATAAAATAGTCAAAATAAATGATAACATAGTTACAAAAATAGTCCATTTTTAGTCTTAAACAAGGTATCATAATATAACTTGTGACCTTTGCTTATTACCTTAATGCATTATGCTCTAAAAGAAGTAATATTTTTATAATGTTACAACATAATTTTTAACGAATGTGACTCCTTGCTTTATGATAAATGCGAATGAAGGTTAAGAACCTATGCCATGACTCTTGGTATGAAATTAATATATAAACATTTGCCACCATGTGAGCATTTACATTATTGATGACTTAGTATATATGTATCACAATGTCAATTGTCACTTTTAACCATCAATTAATGTAATGTACATTTTATAAAGGAGTTGTTATGAGATTTTTATCCAATATTAATACCTACCTCATGTATTTGTAGTCAAGATGTTGTGCGACTATTTATTTCACTTTTCAAATTGACTCATAATAATGCATATGTGAATCAACTTTATCTAATGAGTGACATCATGTGCATCAAGAAAGGTAATAAATCACCCACGAGACTTTGAATAGATGATGATTGGGTGTACTTTTAAGGCACTCCTTTATGTTAAGGTCACTGGTTCAAAACTCATGGGTAGTCCCATCCGCCTAACAAAACCAAGAAAAAAAAGAGAGGCAATAAATCATCAAAATTTTCATGTGTAATAATAGAACATGCCATATAGAGATACTTGTCATGCTTTTACTAGTGGACCGTGCCTGCTTTAGTTTAATTTTAATACAAGGATATAATATTTGCAAGTTTTATACATAGGGAGGTGATATACAAGTCAAGAAATGGTTGTCAGTGAAACTAAAGGAGGAGTTATGTGGACTCTTTAAAAATCATCAATTGAGTGTAAATGATGATGGCGACCATGTAGGTGTGTAAATTAGCCATGCTACAATAATAGGTAAATAGAAGGAATTGGGTAAGGAATTACTTCAAGATGAATTATAATTTTGATGAAATTTTTTTCACTTGAATGCATGAATTGCATGGACACCTCATTTGAGGTATGGTTAAGGAAAGAAGTTGCTAACACACTCAATTTAGTAAAACCCTATTAATGTGAGCATGTGATAAATTGTGATGATGGAAAATGGTTAAAAGAGTGAGTGATGCACTCAAAAAAATATACATATGTTTGAGAATTCATTTGGGAATGCATTAATTTGTGAATGCCAGTTTTACAATAATGCTCAGTGGAGTATGATAAAGGCAAGAACCTATCGGTATAAATATGAATTTTGAAAATTTATCAATGCATATGCTTGATGTATTAGTAAATGCATGCTTATGTGGGACAAGAAATACTATTATTAAATATCATAAATAGAATAGTTATTAATGCTTCAAGAAATCGTTGATTTCTAAAGTTGAGGGTGTGAATACTTCAAAGCCACAAAGGTAAAATGGGAAAATTAATGGCATAAGAATTCTGAGATGGGTATCTCATTGAAGAAAGTAAACATGTAAATCTCAACTTGAGATAATTTGATTTGTTGACATGAACATTCTAATTTCCAAATGAATTCTTTAGAATGATTGTGATGAAATGGTATGAGTATGTAAAGCAATGGTGGTTTCCTTTCAATCATAATAGTATACAACTGAAACGATAGAATGATTGAGTGGTTGAATATGAGATGAATTTGAAACCAAATTAGTGGTCATTGTAATGTTATATTGAAAGGAATTTATACATGAGAAACTAACATGTGTTTCCCTAAGCGGAAAATATATACTGCATGTATGATGCCATGGATATGGCATGAAAGTTAACCCTATAATGAAGGATAGGAATTACCACCTGCAAAGAGCCAAACGTTATGATAAGCATCTCATGATTGAGATATTTGGATTCTATATTAAGTAAGCATGAAAAATATGGTCTTTGCATGAATTTTATTCATGCATTGTAAAAATATCCAATGCATAACTGGGGTGGAAATCCCCCTACATGGGGGTTCGGTGGCAGTGCCCCTGAAAATAATTTTGGGTATTTTTTGTGTTCGTTTTTGGAAACTTTTGGCACATGGTTTCCCTAAAAGAAATTTTGTGGTGCATGGTGGTTTTGTCCATGGTTTTGTAGTTTTAGTTAAGGAACTATGGTTGTGTTCTAATCCAGTGTAAATAGATTGGTAGTTCATGGATGCTGCAGGATATATGTGTTATATTGCAACAATGTACAAAATAATATATATTAAAAAAAAATTGCTAGTTTTCTCGATTTTGGGTTTCCGAGATAAAATATTTGTGTTACTATGTTTGTTTTTCATCGCATCTTTTATAATTTAATTAAGAATTTGTTTGCAACAACTACTTGTACAGGGTTAAACCTACATTTCGTATCAAAGCAGTTTTGGCTTCAAGGGGATGACTTTGTGGCTAAGGGGTTTGGCTCGGGCCTGCGGCAGACCATATTACAATGGGAGATTTGCATAAGTGATTCATACGGTGAAAATGAAATGGTGAGCAATTTAAAGATAGAGATTGAGAAATTCAATGGGAGAGTTTTGAGCTATGGAAGCTCAAAATGGAAGATTTATTGGTGGACAAATATTAGTGGATTGTTGTGAATCTAGCTATTGCACCAATATGGATGTCAATAGAAGACTGTACCAAGCTGGATCAAAAGGAAAATAACACAATACAATTGTGTCTCTCATATTCAATATTACTAAATGTTTTAGGTAAATTTATAGCAAAGTCTTTGCGGGACAAGTTAGGGGCTTTGTATCAGTCTATGTCTTTCGTAAACAAAATGTTCCTGTGGAAGAAGTTGTATAGCCTGAGGATGATGGATGGGTACTCAATGACAGAGCATATGAATACCTTCAATAATATGGTGAGTCAAATTTTATCTATTGATATTAATATTTTAGATGAAGATAAGTGCAATAGTTTTTTATGTTCTCTTCCACACATGTATATTGGATATGTGGAGAAGAATGGAATTATAAGAAAGATTGTAGATCTAAAATTATTGAGAAAGAGAAGGGATCTAAAGATGGTCCTTCTATAAAAACCAAAAACTATTTAGATGATGTAGTGGATGTGTACTTGGATTCTTCAAGTACATTGTTGGAAACTTGATTAAACTAAGAATATGGGTGAATTATTTTATTGTATTCATGGGCAACTTTTATCTATCTTTTTAATATTTTTCTATACTATTTAATGGGAAAAATAACAACTTATGAACAACATATTTAATATATGAACATGATGTAATAATTAAACCATAACATCAAAGAATAACAACAACACATATGGACACCAAATATAAGTGGAAACCAATAAAGGGAGAAAAACACAACTTTGTAATTATTGTGATGTAAAGGCAAGCTCCTGCTCCCTTATTACATCTAATTTTATATATGCTCCAATCTACATGAGGTTTCTACCTCAAATCTTCTACAAGCTTCAACTTGCAAGGAAAATCCAACTCCCACAAATTTTTTGAAGGCTACAACCCCAAGGAGGCTCCTACCTATAATGGATCTAACATGCTCTTTATCAAGCTACAACTTGAAAGAAGACTAAATTCCCCTGATACATACAAGAAACAACATGTTGGTTTACCTGATTTATAGAATTGCATACCTCCATCTTTATCTCTACTTATTTTTCTCCTCAAATTTGCTTCACATCTACTCTACATGTTCCAGATAGCTAATGAATAAATCAATTTATTCTCACATTCTCTAACCCTCTAACCATATTATTTTTCCAACCTCACACATTTTATAAATAAACTTTGATGGTTTTTAGTATTCCACGCGCGAATCTGAAATGAAAAGTCTTGTCTCTTTTCATCAAGGGTTTTCTCTTCATTTATGAACTTTTCCAATCTTTGAATATTAATACACATCAAATAAATTTGAAATATACATTAACACAAGCCAAATTTAATATTTACAACATCTAACATCATGTCATAAGAGTTATTGCTTGGATAGATAAGCAAACACACTATAATGTAGGTTGTATGAAGATAGGGTGTGTTAATGTCTAGGGTAACACAGTCTAACTAGTGAATGACCAGCGTTATAACACCTTTTATGAGAGAAATAGGTGTGTATTGTCATAATACCTTTGTTTTTGTTATCATCACTTCTGTCTTGGAAGACCACACTTTTATTCTGCACTAGATGTGCATCATGTCTTTTCCTTTTCCTTACATCACAACATAAACCCCAGTAACATATTGTCATTACCTTAGCCTTGCATCATGCCTTTGCCTTTGACTCGCATCACAACATCTCATCTCAACAGCATATGCATATAGCAACATAATAAAGCCAACATATTTCAAGCATCACAAGCGTACCTCGAGATCACAATCTCAACTCCTTAATTTATGATCAACATAGCCTCTGCAACATATAATCAAGCATAACAACATCAACATCATCACAACAGTGATCAACAATATAGCAACATAATAACATAAGCATATGCAAGCAGCCTCATCTTCTTCGCAACCTCAACAACCTTTGCAACATACCTTGTTGTTACTCATTTTCCATTAATGAAATTAATTCTAGTATGCACATGTAGATCATGAGGCATGGATGGTCGACTCAGGTGCATCCTTTCATATGACTCCTCATTGGGAGTGGTTTTTACGGGTATGAAAGATTCAGTGGTGGTGATGTTTTCTTAGGAGATGACTTAATAGCTAGAATCATAGCACGAGGAAAATTCAAGTTGAAGCTCATGGGTGGAGGGATTAGAACACTCCCTGGTGTTCTATACATCTTAGGATTAGCCAAAAATTCAATTTATGTAAGTGATATGGGTGATGTGGGTGTAAAAAAATGTGTTTGAAAAGGATGTCTATAGAATGTTTTGGGGAGCAATGGTATTGTTGAGAAGAGTGCAGAATGGAACTCTGTATAAGTTTTTGGTAAATAGTGATAGTGATGGGTGTAATAGTTTTATTATTCTTGAGTTTGGATCAGAAGAAGGAAAAACTCTTGCAACTTCTGGAGAAAATACTGTGTTGTAGCATCAAATATTAGGGCATATTGAATAAGAGGGCATTCAAGTACTACACAATAATCATATGGTAGAAGGTATGTCTAATTTCTCTCTGCACTTTGATTTCTGTAGACATTGTTTATATGGGAAGAAAAATCGAGTAACATTATCCTCTTGTTCTATGAATTTAAAAAGAAGAGTATATTTACATAGTGATGTTTTTGGACCTATGTCAGTTCTGTCACTAGGTAAATCTGTGTACTATGTCTCATTTATAGATGACTCCTCGAGGAATACAAGGGTTTATTTCCTTAGGAGGAAATTTGAAATCTTTTTCAAGTTCAAAGAGTTTAAGGATCTTGTGTAAAATCAAATAGTGAAGAAAATTAAGGTGTTGATGACAAATAATGGTGGAGAAATTCATGGGAATAAATTAGAATAATTATATAAGAAGTGTGGTATAGCAAGGTAGAAGACTAATCCATACACACCTTAGGATAATGGATTTGTAGAAATTTTATGGAGAAATAAAGAGGCATGCTCAATGGTGTCGAGTTAGGACAAAAATTATGGGTAGAGGTAGTGGACACTGTGTGTTATCTAATAAATATATCATTGTCTTCAGTGTTGTATAACAAGAATCTATAGGAGGTATGGACTAGTAAGAAACCTTCTCTCAAACATCTTATTGTATTTGGCTATGATACTTATGTGCGCATTCCAAAGGATAATAAGGATAAGTTGGATAAGAAAGTTGAAAGGTGTATCTTCATTGGATATAAATATGGCCTAAAAGGTTATAATCTTTGGAACCTAATAACTTAGAAGGTTGTGTGTAGTCAGGATGTGGTATTTAGAGAAGTCAAAGATGTTGTGAAACAAGAATTCCTACCTAGCGATAAATAACCGGAAAAGATAGAGTTTGAATTGAAAGACGATGAATCACTTTGTAGAAGAATAGGAATCGGAAGAAGAAGAACCACAGACTTCGGCACTGAGGACATTGGTTAGGGATAGAAGGCAACCATAAAGGTATACTCCACCTGATTTCCATTCAAATTTAACTTTATTTATTACATATTATAATCCTATAATTATTAGGGAGGAAGTGAATTTAAAGGATGACAAACTCTGGAAAAAATCCATTGTTGAAGAAACGATATCCTAAGGCAAGAATGACACTTGCAATCTAGTGGAGTTTCCAGTCACACAAAATCCCATTAGCAGCAAATGGATGTTTAGGAAAAAATTGAATGCAAAAGGTAGAGTGGAGAAATATAAATCTTGGTTAGTAGCAAAGGGTTATTCCCAGGTAGAGATAATTGAATTTGGTGATATTTTTTCTCTTGTTGTCAAATTAACTTCTATTAGATTTATTTTATTTTTTGTTGCTACTTTTGAACTTGAAGAAGAATAGATGGACCTAAATACAACATTCCTACATCAGGATCTAGAAGAATAAATATACATGAAGGAGCCAAAAGAATTTGTTGTGAAAGGAAAGAAAGATCTAGTATTCAAAGTAAAAAATTCCATGTATAGGTTAAAGCAATCAACAAGGATGTGGTTTCAAAATTTTGATACTTACATACTGGGACTTGGCTTCACAAGGATAAAAGTAGATCATTGTGTATATTTCAAATTAGTTGGTGATCATGTTATTTATTTAATTTTGTATGTGGATGATAAGTTAATGATTGGGAATGGCAACGAAATATTCAAGGATGTGAAAACTTAATTGTCCTCTAAATTTAACATGAAGGATTTTAGTCCTGCGAATTTCACCTTGGGCATGGAAATTAGAAGAGATCAAGAAAACAAGAAACCATGGTTAAGTCAGAGGAAGTATGTTGAGACAATAAAACAAAGATTTATTATGCAAGAATGTAAATTGGTAAAGGTTCCTATTCCCGTAGATGTAAAGTGATATGCAGATTAATGTCCCAAGACATATAAAGAGGAAGAGGACATGTCTTGTGTTCCATATGATAGTGTGGTTGGAAGCTTGATGCATGGAATGGTTTGTACTAGACCGGATATTTCACATGCCATGGGAGTATTAAGAAGGCATATGTCAAAAGTAAGGAAATATCATTGGATAACGGTAAAGAGGGTTTTCAAGTATTTGTGTGGTACTAATGGATATGAATTGCGCTACCAAGGAAGACTAGCATTGATCATAGTGTTGGACACACATGGATTTGTTGATGCAAACTATGTTGGAGATTTAGATCACAAAATATCTACAAGTGGGTATGTATTTAACTTATTTGGAGGATAAATTAAGTGGATCAGCAGAAGACAATCTATAGTGGCACTCTCAACTGCAAAAACAGAATACATGGTAGCAACACGTGTAAGCAAGGAATCATCATGGTTACAGATATTGTGTTCAAGTACTGGGTTGGTAGTACAAGGTGTAAGGAATGATTGTGATATTCAAAGTGAAATATTCCTAGCGAAGAACCCAACTTATCATTAGAATACAAAGAATATTTATGTTCATTATCACTTCATGAGAGATATGATTGCTAAAAAAAGTGGACACTTCAAATAATGTTATAGTTTCATTAAAAAAAATTATGAGCATTGTTACAACTCAATCCAGCAGGGGACCTAAATGGGTTCCTAAGAGGGCAACAGTGGAGGCTTAGCCCACTGTCACCACAACTAATTCTCCATGCTCTTTACGGACTTTCACCGATGGGAGGAGCCCCAATAGCGTAGGAATCACTTGTAAATTATATGTTAATGGATAGGTGGAAATTGACCCTGGAAACCCTTTCCCTGGGATGGAGTGAAGAATGGAGCTTGCTTGCTCTTCAAGTAAGTCACTTGGTCCTCTATGGGTAAGGGATGAGAATTGGAGGGTTTGAGGGAGAAGGAATGGGCTTATAGACGAGGTTCTCAATCCCTATAATCCTTAGGAAAATTGGATTCCAAAATTTTCCTTGAAAAATAATCTTTATTGAGAAGTGGGACTACACGGGGCCAAGTGGACCCAAACCAGGTTCGGGGATGGAATATAACAACCAATGATGTTCCTATCCTAGATAAGGCGAAGGGAGAGGACCAAACAAGAATATTTAATTCAAAAGGTTGAATTGATCTTGTTGAGTTCTAGCCTTGGGGATGTCTGGGAAAAATTCGATCCTAGAGCTAGGGCTTGAGATTCCTAGAGATTCCACTGTTAGAATTGCTTCAAACTTAGAGGAGAGGGAGGGTACCCACCAACGCAGTATCCTTTAGGAGATCGAAATTTTTCCTTGGGTCTATTCCTGGAAAATTGATGCCCTTGGTGACCTTTGAGGGCTAGACCTGGGAAAAAAGTGAAAAAGGTGAAAAAGGTGAAAGGGGTGACCAACCCTTTTAAGGATCAGTTCCTAAGACCCTTGGGGATATGGAGTCAAGGATGATGATGAGTAAGAACTTGGTTTCTTGATCAAGGAGGCCTAGAAAGTTAGATTCATTCAATGTTGAGAGAAAGAATAGAAAGTGTCCTTCAAGCATTTATACTTCAAATAAAATGATGCAATCTTATCGATATAAATAATCTCTAGGAAATTTCATTCATATAACATTGGCCTATACATTAAATTAGCTAAAACATGCTTAATTCCACATTTCAATCATGCAGCAACTAGCCCTAATTTTAGCAGTATGCAACAACAAGAATAAAAACGTTAAAATTCACTTTCAACATCATAGAGTATATCCAACCAACATTTCATTTGCAAGAGAATTCTCCAAGACAAGAAAAATAGCCCAAATCCATACATCAAAATTCATCCATCTCCAAAAATGTCCACCAAGGGAAAAAATGTGAAGTTCTCTATAATTAGAGAGATCCCAAGTCAAGTCATGATACAAATGAATGTATATAACATCAATATATACCCTCCTAAGGAGTTCGAATTACCCTATGGGCCTACATTAGCCCCTAATGATAAAATAATGTGCAAATAAAACCCCTATTGGTGACAAGTCCACCAAACTAGCTCAAAATGAAAGAAATAAGTCTCACAGGGGGGGAAATAATAATATATACATGTCATGTGGGCCTTAAAATGCCTAATAATGTCCTGAAGTGCCATAATGAGGAATAAATTCCTCTAAATATGATGGACAAGGGGGTGGCCCATTGTTCGTCAAGTAGTAGATATGTGGTGCTCCCAGTGGGAGTGGGGGGACACAAATGACCCCATGGGTCTCCATATGAATCGAAGATGCATGTAGATCCTCTACAAGGGCTCGAGTGATGGAATGAATGTTGCCATGGCATCGTACATGTCTTGTGACACCCGTGGGGCCTATTGGGCATAGTGTACCAATAATATCACCATCATCCCAAATGTGGATCACTAGTATTCCCTGAACATCAATGACGATTTGTGGTGTTATATGTTGTTGTGGAGGCCTATGGCTCTCTATGCACACCCTATGTGTGCCAATGTAGCCATATTGGGGTTAGGATCCCGTATAGGGATACCAAACCCAAATGGAAATCATCTGCAATCCTGTATAAAATCCAATGTGCCTCCTAGGCTTCCAATACAACCAGTCATTAGAATAATCATGTAAAAGATCTTTACTTATCATGGATACTTGTGGGCAAGGATTGATGGGGGGATTTTGCGGAAAGAGTGGGATTATTCTGTGCTCATGTCCCCTTCATCTCTTTTGGGTGCTACCCCTGCATCTTAGTCTCATGGGATCTCCTTTATTGACCATTTTGTTCTAGGGTGCTACTACTTGGGAAGCCCCGACTTTTGGTGTGTGGTCCCGCTCCTTTATCTATATGTATTACTCCCCTTCCACTCATTAGAATCCCATTCATCATTTCTCCCACCTGGGTCCACATATCCCCCATGGGTCCGCATAGGGCTAGCCTCCATATCCCCTTTCTGAAATCATCTGCAATCCTATATAAAATCCAATGTAAAAGAGCTTTACTTATCATGGATACTTGTGGGCATGGATTGATGGGGGGATTTTGCGGAAAGAGTGGGATTATTCTGTGCTCATGTCCCCTTCATCTCTTTTGGGTGCCACCCCTGCATCTTAGTCTCATGGGATCTCCTTTATTAACCATTTGATTCTAGGGTGCTACTACTTGGGAAGCCTCGACTTTTGGTGTGTGGTCCTGCTCCTTTATCTGTATGTATTACTCCCCTTCCACTCATTAGAATCCCATTCATCATTTCTCCCACCTGGGTCCACATATCCCCCATGGGTCCGCATAGGGCTAGCCTCCATATCCCCTTTCCCCCACCTAGGTTCAAGCCTTGTAATATCTCGTTTTGGGGATATCTCTAAAACACGGCAAACTCCAACTAGAGATAGATTGGGAGGGCATTTACCGGATATACCGCCTCTGGAAAGAGGACGAGATATGGAGGCTACTTGGCCCTTTCCAGACTCTGTCTAAGAGTATGGGGAAAACACACCAAATGGTATAGTAACTGAAATGCTCAAAGAGAGAGAAATAACAGTAGTGCAAGCATACAATAACATATATTGATCATGTAACAAATACTCCAGAAATATAGAGAGAATGCTAAGCCATTTTATTATACT
Source organism: Pinus albicaulis (assembly GCA_034641835.2). Classification (NCBI taxonomy): domain Eukaryota; kingdom Viridiplantae; phylum Streptophyta; class Pinopsida; order Pinales; family Pinaceae; genus Pinus; species Pinus albicaulis. The sequence continues at coordinate 1,093,894,994 of CM076579.1, read as the reverse complement.
GAGAAATATAAGGGAGTACAATAAGTGATCAGAGTGATGGCACCTAGACTTGCTCAAGGCAAGTGAAGAAATCTCTCAAAATTAAGGGGAAATGGCTGCTCTCTGATATGCGTCCAAGCTGCTGGAAAATTGTCGTGTAGCTGCCACTACTAAAACAAAATGAGGATTTAGGGCTGCTCCCCTCCTCAGAATGAGCTTAAATTATGGAATATGCCTCTGCTCACCAAACCCAGAAAAACCCAGAAATCATTTCTGAAATGGCCGAACCCCGAAAATCACCCCCTTGAGGATCTATGCTATCCTCCAAGGCTCTACGCTGAGGCTTAATGGAAACCACAAAAATATGGCCACAAACTCTACCAAAATCCTCCAATGGGAAAGGGCTAGCCCCTTTCTCAATCTCCAGGCTTGAATCCTCCAAAAGAAACCCAATCCGGAGCTCCCCAAGAATGGACTACGTCCTCCCTCTTAAGACTGCGCAGTCTCTAAATGCAATTCTCCTCCACCAAAGCCAAACACCAATCCTCCTCCAAAATACTAATGGAACAACCTCACTCGAGTGGGCACTCGAAGTCCCCCGAGGCTGAGGGTGAGATCTCCGAACGGAGACACTCGGTGCACTAAACAGTGCTGCAGACTAGCTAAACAACCAACGTGCTCAAGAAGTCGAAGTGACCAACTCAATATCATAAACATCGAATGACCAAAATGAAGAGGCTCTCCTCTCTATATAGCATTGGCCTCTCTCAAAACCTAAGGCCCACCTCCTCCAACATAGCCTCCCTTTGCCACGTGCTCGGCCAACCGTGGAGGTCCCTCAGTATTACGTGGGTCCCCTCTCTACGTGGTCTCTTGGCCCCCCTTGGCTCACTTAAGTTACAACGTTGTGTCTACTAGGGAGTGCACTTTATTTTTAGAGTGAGTTATGTCCCCCTCTACTCACTTTTATTTATAATTTAATTATATTAAGTCAAAATTGATCAAAAATAATATTTCCAATTAGCTGCTGCTAATTGGGAATATTACAGTCCTCCCTGCCAAAAATTGCTTGTCCTCAAGCAATGCCTGAACAAGCCTCCTCCCTAGCTGATGCTCCCCACCGACACTACAAAATGTGCTTGGGTCCCAGATGCACCACTGAAACCTCCCTGACCTCTGCATCACTCTGATATGAAGGGATTTCTCAATGCCATGATCCCAAACTGATCTCTCACGGTACCAGCCAACCAACAATCCTCCCGGATCCCATCGCCACCCAGGCCAATAATCGCCCAAGTCCCACAGCTCGGACTGCGCACTGCCTCTGGCTATGACTGATGCTCTAAGAGGTGAAGACCATGACCCATGTTGCGCTGTATATGTGACTGTGTAAGCTATCCCATCAGTGGTGTACCAACTCATCACCTCTCTCCAATCCAAGTCCTGACTCAATCCCACGTTGATCTTGCTCTACTGAAATCGGGATGGAGTGTTGAAGAAATGACGACCTGTGCCCCCCTGCCAGCTGGAATCTATAACATCTGCTATGTCCAAGGGCCCCTGCTCCGTTGTGCTCCCTACGAAGAATACCGTACCATCAAGAGGGTACCAACTCATGATCTCTCGCCAGTCCATCCTGGAAGAAGAATCTTATGTAGCAACAACAACTGCATATGGAACACGCCTAGAGTGTTTCCGCCAGCCCATAATCAACTCCCACTGCTCTGCCCTGTCTGCCAATGAAATTTGTCTGTAGAAGGAAACCCTTCTCTCTATAATGGGCCAAAGTGGGCAAGATATGCTGCAAGCTCCATCGATGTACTCCTGGAGAGTGCTACCCACTAAAAATATTGCACCTCTGCTGACTGCGTGTACATCTATCTGCGCCTCATCCCTGTGTCGACCTAGAGATGGATGCTCCACCATATCCAACAGATCCCCCCACTCCTGATCAGGAATGTCATGCTCTCACTGTCTATTGGCCCCCTGCAGAACAATCCCATCAACCTCCAACACCTCCGGAGGATATGGATCTACAACTGTTGTCACCGTACTCGATGTCAGTGCATCTGACTGCCCCACCTCAATGGCTGACCCCAATGTTAGCAGCATATCCCTCATCGGCTCAATGTGGGCGCCCATCTGGCTCTCACCCAAAGGAATATCGTGCCTGATGTGAATAGTGTCCTCCTCTGTCGACTCAGGTTCCATCACCTGCTACTCTAACTGAATCGTCACAAGTGACTCTTCACCCAATGTATCTCCCGTAGAGTCCCGTGACTACTCACCCTGGACACTGGAATGCAGCTTCGGTCTACTATCACCATCTCTGCATGACTGCTCTCGCTCCCCAGGAGCGTCCTCAAGTGATCCTATGGACTCATATGAAAAAGAGTCCTCACCCTAGCATATAGAAGGAATGCCCTCCTGTTCTACCTCCACCACCTCATCTGCATTGAATATTCTATCCACCCTCTCGATAAAGTGTCGATACAATGTTTACAGCCCAGACACATACTGGGATGCTACCTCTGTTGTACCCAGTATCCTCTGCTCATGCATGATCTTGACATGCCCTGAGGGAAAAATGACGCGTGTCTCCCTCATGACCCACTCCACAAGCATAGGCTCAGCGATGACTGATGTGCCACCCCTGCAGAGGATCATCTCATCCCCTAACCTATGGTTGTCAACTAGCGCCCCGACCCAGTGCCACTGCTGAGAAGTCTCTCCCCTAGTGTGCTGAGTGTCATCCAAATATCTTGGGTGAGCCACGCGTACCCCGCTGCTCATGCCCAAGGTGCCAAAGGACAACAAAAAAATCGACTGTGCCCGTGAGTGATGTAGAAGAGGGTCAGGTGCATGAGTCCCCACAGATGCCGTCAATTATCTCTCATCTGTCTCCCCATAGATCCTGGGTGAAATGCCCCCAAAGGTAAGCCTGGTGTCCATGTCCGTGAGTCTCCCTGGAGGAAATGCTCTAAGACCCTGCTCTGCAGCACCATATGCCCTCACATACCACCGATCATCCATGTACTCCTCGACATGCCACTGCACACTGAGGCATACCCCTGTATACTATTGGATACCCCACGCTACTGTTGTACCAACCTATATCGTCTCATGCCCTGACTGTGTCAAGGCATCGGTCACTCCCCGCATGCTCTCAATGTGATGTAGGACACTCCTACTCCACAATGCAGTCCCACACACTATGGTACACCACCATGCAACTCCATGTCCACCAATAGTCCACTGCTCAATGCTAGAGGCTCCCACACATCCTTGGATGTGATGACCTAGAGTTGTACCTCTACATGTCAGACTACCCCCAATCGGTATCATCGTCTCCACTGTCGCATCACTATACTCGTTGACGAATGGATCATCACTCCAAACCCTCCTCAAGGGGTCCGAGAAGTGAATCTCCCTATGTGTCAGTAGTGTTACCACCACTTCTCGGCTCTGTTGTGTCCTCTGTGCCCCACACAAAGGTGAAGAATCCTTAGCCCCATACAAGGTGCCATCTGGTGGCCTGCCAATGCCACCTCCTCCAACAAGCTCCTGCCAAGGTATGTTGACCACCCCGTGATCCCGTGTATGAGTGTCATACCAAGAAAAACTAGGGAGACTGACCATAAACTGGTTGGCCACTGGGGCTGACCGAAACTCCCCTAGCGGATGTGCATGCTCTACTGCTAGGCCAACTATATCCTCCAAGACATAGTCAACCGACTTGCTTAGGAAATGATAGGTAATCCCACCTAGACCCCGCCTAGACCCCAATGCCAATTTTGGGTTCCTGTATTCCCAACACCTGGGAACTCCTGCTGAACTACACCCAGGTCCACCACCATCTCCATAACCCACTCCACTGGGTACCAACTCAAAATATCTCACCATCCAACCTCGACAAGTGGATGTTGCACATTGTGCAACTCTGATCGTCTCATCCTGCTAACCAAGTCAACGTATGAGGTCTGACTAGGTGAGTCCGTCTCTCTCTCTCCAATGGGAAGAGGTGTCCCAAAAACGCTGCTAGTCCCGTCCATGCATGCCTGAAGGGGAATTATCTAATGCTCCAACGTGCCCTCTAGTTGTACCATCAGGGAATCCAGTCGTTCCCCAATGCGGGCCAACTCGACCGCCGACTCGGCACAAGCCACTCTCATGCCCTCCAGCTCCTTGTCCTGTAACAAAATGGCCTCCCTTACTGACGTGGCCTTCCCTTTCAAAACTAGAAGGTCTGCCCGAAGCCGATGATATTTCTGTCTGCGATCATCATCCAATACCTCTGTATTTCCTAGTGCCTCATCAAAGGTGGATACATCTCCTGACACCACACCCATCTGTCGTGTGCTGCTACCACCCGAAGACTCGGACACGACTCCGGTCATCACCTCAATGGATGTCTCTACTGGGGTAGGCTCTACCTTCTCCACTATGATATCAACCGACATGGTCAAGGAGGTCTCCAATGAGGGTGAGTCCTATGTCACACTAGGTGTATCCTCGAACTCCTTGCAATTATGTGTGCCCTCATCCTCCAAGTGCGAGGTAACCATTTTGATGGTTTCCCCCTCCGATACTCGGTCAAGCTGGAAAGAGGTATCCAACTTCTCCACCCAAGATTTTTCCGAATGCTTGGATGACCCATCAAATGTCGGTAAATGGAATCTTCCCACTGTGCGTTGCCATCCCCCGTCATGCGAGTGCCTATTCCCTCTGTGAAAGTTACGAGGTTTGATATCTCGCTGGAGCTGAAGAAAATCTCTGAATGGAAGGGCATCCCTGAACTCCTGCCCATATGCCTGATACTCGGCGAAATAATCACCCATGTGGCCAGGCTCTGGCTCCTGCTGTGCTCCTGCCCCTGTGTCTGCACCCAGGAAAGTGGGCATAGTGGAACGTGTGGGTGTATGTGATGCCATATGCTGAGTGGCATCATGCTCCGGAAAATGGTGGGATGTGCCTGATCCCTCGCCAATCTGGAAACCCCTTGGGGTTTCACGCTGTCTAGCCTCCACAGCGGTGAATCTCTGCCCCATCACCTCAATATTCCTCGACAGATCTTGTATTGATTTGAGGAGCATCTCCCTAAATCTCTTCGCATCATCATCACCTGCCATCGGCTCCTCCTGCTCTGTGTCTATCACAGGATCCTCATGTTCTGTGTCTACCACAGGCTCCTCCTCTTCGTAGGTGTTCTCCAACCTATGCTCAATATCTTTGTACTTCCTACCTCTGTAGCAGATGTAGGGCTTCTCCCTCGGTGTCATAGACTACTAGCTCCACAGGATGAGCCAGATCTATGCTCTGATACCACTGTAATATCCCATTTCGGGGATATCTCTAAAACACGGCAAACTCCAACCAGAGATAGACTGGGAGGGCATTTACCGGATATACTGCCTCTGGAAAGAGGACGAGATCTGGAGGCTACCTAGCCCTTTCCAGACTCTGTCTAAGAGTATGGGGAAAACACACCAAATGGTATAGTAACTGAAATGCTCAAAGAGAGAGAAATAACAGTAGTGCAAGCATACAATAACATATATTGATCATGTAACAAATACTCCAGAAATATAGAGATAATGCTAAGCCATTTTATTATACTAAGAAATATAAGGGAGTACAATAGGTGATCAGAGTGATGGCACCTAGACTTGCTCAAGGCAAGTGAAGAAATACTCTCAGAATGACAAGGAAATGGCTTCTCTCTGATATGCGTCCAAGCTGCTGGAAAATTGTCGTGTAGATGCCACTGCTGAAACAAAATGAGGATTTGGGGATGCTCCCCTCCTCAGAATGAGCTGAAATTCTGGAATCTGCCTCTGCTCACCAAACCCAGAAAAACCTAGAAAGCATTTCTGAAATGGCCGACCCCCGAAAATCACCCCCTTGAGGATCTATGTTATCCTCCAAGGCTCTACGCTGAGGCTTAATGGAAACCACCAAAATACGGCCACAAACTCTACCAAAATCCTCCAATGGGCAAGGGTTGGCCCCTTGCTCAATCTCCAGGCTCGAATCCTCCAAAAGAAACCCAATCCGGAGCTCCCCAAGAATGGACTGCGTCCTCCCTCTCAATATTGCGCAGTCTCTGAATGCAATGCTCCTCCACCAAAGCCAAACACCAATCCTCCTACAAAATACTAATGGAACAACCTCACTCGAGCGGGCACTCGAATTCCACCGGGGTTAAGGGTGAGATCTCCGAACGAAGACACTCGGTGCACTAAACAATGCTGCAAACTAGCTAAACAACCAGCGTGCTCAAGAAGTCGAAATGACTAGCTCAATATCCTAAACATCGAATGACCAAAATGAGGAGGCTCTCCTCTCTCTTATAGTGTTAGCCTCTCTCAAACCCTAAGGTGCACCTCCTCCAATGTAGCCTCCCTTTGCCACGTGCTCAACCCAACCAGCACAGTCCCTCCATGTGTCTACGTGGGTCCCCTCTCTACGTGGTCTCTTGGCACCCCTTGGCTCACTTAAGTTACAAAGTTGTGTCTACTAGGGAGTGCACTTTATTTTTAGAGTGAGTTATGTCCCCCTCTACTCACTTTTATTTATAATTTAATTATATAAGTCAAAATTGATCAAAATTAATATTTCCAATTAGTTGCTGCTAATTGGGAATATTACAAGCCTAGAATGATTCCCTGGAGGTTGAAGTAGCTAAAAGAAAAAGAAAAAGCATAATTGGCCACACTTAATAGGAAATTGTACTAGAAAATGCAAAATATGGTCGGGACAAAAATAATTAGCACGTGGGAAAAATCTAATGCATGAGATCCCTAGAAGATCAAGTCCCTTGATTAAAAGGGAAGCAAGTCTCACTCCTTATTCTATCCTAAGGAAAGGGTTTTCGGGGTCACTTCATACCTATTCATTGGCATATCTCTCATAATTGGCTTCCCAAAACATCCGAACTCCTCCCATTGGTTAAATTCCGTAAAGAGAAGGGAGCCTTAGTTGTGGTGATAGTGTGTTGAGTCTCCATCTTTTCCCTTGACCTAGCAGTTGCCCTTATAGGAACCCCTCTTAGGTCTCATGTTGTTTTGAGTGGGAACAAGCACTAAGAATTTATCTTAGTGTAGAGAAACAATGGGAATTATTGCACTAGATTGTTGATCATGTACTCCCAAAATCCCTTGTGTCCAAAGAAAACAACAATTTGGAGGATGGTGGGTATCCGTTTTATTATTTTCATGACTCCCCATATGCTACAAAAATTTGCAATGCGTAGCAGGGGGTAATGCCCCCAAGAAAAAACAAAAAAAAACAAAAAAGGGAATTTTTTGTGTTTGTTTCTGGTGGCTTTTAGCACATGATTTTTTTAAAAGTGGTTTTATGGTGCATGGTGTTTTTCCCATGGTTTTGTAGTTTTGGTTAAGGAACTATGGTTGTATTCTAATCTAGGGTAAATGGAATGGCAGTTCTTAAAGTGTGTGTTTTCCATTACATCTTTTCTATTTTAGTTAACAAGTTGTTTGCAATAATTAATTGTATAGAGTTAAAACCTACAATAACTAATTGAAAATTTTATGATATAATCTCACCAAAAATGTATGCATGTGATACATGTGAGATGATAAATTTATCTAGGAAGGATAGATGATGATTGTTGAAGCTGAAAATCATGGAGAAAATGGCACCATAGTGACATTGGAATCTTATAATATGCCTTGATCATCATTGAGATGTGTTATGATATTCTAGAGAAAGCTAGAGGGAAGCCTTGTCTATAACACTCAATCAGCCTTTTTACCCTTCCTGTGTGAGGAAGCCTTGGAAAATCATGGATCGCACGAGAGAGTATATTTTAGAGAAGGGGGTGTCTAAGCTTAGAGGGTGAGTGACTGCAAGGAAGAGGAGACTTAAAATGAATATGTTGTAAGAGATTCATGATATGGGTTAGCTGGAATCATGTGTATATTGGGTGATATTGAGAAATAATGAATCAATTTATATCCATGGCAACCATATGGAGAAAATATACATTTGTTTAAAATGCAGCAAGAAATTCCTAATTTAATTTTCCCTTGATTAAATTAGGAGAAATTTGAAATTCCACATCAACGGACAACTTTAATGAGTTAATTGAGGAGATATAGTTGTTAGCTTATTTAATTCGAGTCGCGAGCATGAACTTGAGTTGTGTATAGTGATTCCTAAATTTTAGGAGCCTGGGTTGAGTTAGTTTCAGTGGTAACAATTTTATTCAGTTAAATTGAGTTATGGTCACTTAAACTAGTCCCAATTGTTGGAGGAACTAGTGGGAGGTCTAGCAGTGGGGTGCAACTTCAGTATTTAACCAGTTAACTGATCAATCAGCCTAAATTAACTCATGCATGCATATAATTCGAGTTACCCAGTTGATATTGGATTTCAAGGGAAATGTACTATCAATTGTAAATTATTCCAAGTTGTACAAGTGGTGCATGCAATCAGATATTGGCCGAAAGGAATTGCAAAATCCAAAATAGGGAATTTCCTAAATAATAGGTGAAAATTCCTTTAGGAACAACACAAGAAATTAGGAGCTTGGAGGCTTGAGAAATTGGCCAAATATTGGTCAGGTTCAGTCGGTCAGGCAAAGGACAGAAGATATAGGTGCATGTTGTGCTCAACATAGAGCAAGCATATTGTATTCATCTAGATTCTTTGATTAATGAAATACATATAGGAATGGGATTTGAGCAGTTTTATTCCCCTAGATAAATCTTTGTGTATGTGTGTTTAATCTTTATGAATGTTAATGGTTTATGTTCTCGATAACGAATTTTCTTCTGTAGATTTGAGTAGAGTATATTTGAGTCTTATGTTTTAGTAAATTACATGAGAAGTTTTGAATCTACACATTAATTTCTACATGGTATTAGAGCAGGATTCACAGTAGAGAAGAGAATTCGAAGTTGTGTTTGCAATAGGATTGAATTTGCAGGATCAATTATTCAGAGCTATCAGGATGGATTTCTATGGACTAAGACTCGAGTATGCCCTTGAGGGAAGCTTGAATTATGTTTCTTGGAAGAACCACATGGAGGCAGTACTGGAGGAAAATGGGTTGAAGGAATTCATAGATATTGACATTCCAAAACCAAGATCATCGTACCTCAAGGATATATAAAATTGGAGAAAGTGTGTAGCCAAGGCAAGGAGGATCATATTGGAAGGTGTGAAGGATCACATAGTCTCCAATATTTGTGGAAAAGAAACCTCGTATGCAATGTGGTGAGCACTGATAGATTTGTTCCAAAATAGTAGCGACCACATGAAGTTGGCACTCAAGAACAAGCTTTGAAATATCAAGATGCAGAATATTGAATCTATTCAATAGTACCCGAGCCAGTTGACATAATGTTGTGATGAACTTGGAGAACTTTGGGTTACTATTCTGGAGGATGATCTCATAATCCTAGCCCTTCTATGCCTTCCCAATAGCTAGAATAGCTACCAGGATTCAGTAAATTCGAGGGAGAAACTACCAAATTGGGAATGCCTATGGTCTGATTTGGTACAAGAGGAAATAAGGCGGAATACCAGAGATGGGACCTCATCCAAAGAAGAGGAAGATGAATTTTCAATAGTCAGCAAAGGAAGGAAGGCCAAAGGGAAGAAATCCCAAGGTGAGGTTAATTCCAGCCAAGAGGACAAGAAAGACTTTTCCAAAATAAAGTGCTTTCATTTTCATGAATTCGAGCATTATGCCACGAAGTGTCCTCACAAGAAGGCAATGAAGAAGGATCCTGTAGTAGTTGCAGTAGGTGAAGCTTTGGATTCATATTTCGAGCTTGATTTCACTCTCATTGCATGCATGGGAAGCACATTGATGGGCAGTGTGTGGTATCTAGATAGTGGTGCCTCGTTCCACATGACAGGGAATAGAGATTTGTTCAGTGACTTGGAGGAGAAAGACCTAAAGCAGAACTTGGAGTATGGAGGCGACGGGAGGTATAGCGTGACCGATATTGGTACATTTACTTTTCAAAAGGAGTTTGGCTCCTCTCTCATACTTAAGGAAGTGATGTTTTTGTTTGGTCTAAAAAATAATCTTGTTTCTGTCGCGGTGTTGGAATATCGTGGTTACGATGTGATATTCAGTAAAGGAAAGGAATTCCTGAGACACATCGCCACGGGATAGGTGAAGCAAATCAGCGTGTGAATCAAGAACTTGTATGCACTTGAGGTAGAATATGCATGAAAATACTTGAGGAGAAAGGCAAAGGTTAGAGACTTGGTGGTTGAGAGGGAGCATGATGTACCTCTCAAAATGGAGCCTCAGAAGCAACCTCAACAAGTTGTGGAGCAGCCACAAATGGAGAAGCAGGGAGGACACAGAGTGGAAACATCCACTCAAGAAGAGACCTGCAATAGGGGGATATTTTGAGCTAAGTGGTCAAAGGGAGCACATGCTGCCATACCTCCAGGTGTGAGGCGGGGTGATGTGAAGCAATAGTCCCGGGAGTGCAGAAATCTGGGCAGGGTCCATTGAGGTGTTTTTTGTCTCATGGATCATTACCTTGCTATGGGGGTCCACAGTATTCAGTAACAAGAGGATCATTGTCATTCATATATTGAGGATTGCAGAGAAGTGTTGACAGCAGAGTAGGAGGCTTAGTAGCAGAGTCAGGAGTAGCACAATTTTCCCAGTAGACAGTTGCAGATTGATTTGATGATTATTTTTTATTTATTTTTATGTATGCTTCTTATTTGCATATGTCGTAGTAGCAGAAACAACAAATAAAAGTGTTTCATGTAGTACATTCCAAAGGTGTTGGGTCAGGGTAGATCTGAATCCCTTTCTTGCTGAGAGGGAGTGTTGAAAATGAAATAAGAAACTCCTAATTTAATTTTTCCTTGATTAAATTAGGAGAAATTCAAAATTCCACATCAATAGACAACTTGAATGAGTTAATTGAGGTGATATAGTTGTTATCACTCAGTTAGCTTAGTTAATTTGAGTTGGGTGCATGAACTTGAGTTGTGTACAGTGATTCTTAAATTTTAGGAGCCTAGGTTGAGTTAATTTCATTTGTAACAATTTAATTCGGTTAAATTGAGTTATGGTCAATTAAACCAGTTCCAACTAGTGGGAGGTCTAGCAGTGGTGTGTAACTTCAGTGTTTAACCAGTTAACCGATTAATAAACCTAAATTAACTCATGCATGCATAGAATTAGAGTTACCCAGTTGAGATTGGAGTTCAAGGGTAGTGTACTAGCAGTTGTAAACTATTCCAAGTTGTACAGGTGGTGCATGTAGTTATTTATTGGCCTAAAGGAATTGCACAATCCAGATTGAAGAATTTACTAAAAAATAAGGGCTAATTTCTTGAGGAAAAACGCAAGGAATTAGGAGCTTGTGTGTTGAGAATGCAGCAAGATGATGGAGCTTAGTGAAATGAAGTCGCCTTCACTAAGTGGGCCCGCAGGCAAATTCTAGCGCAAAGTCTATTTTTAGACTATGTCTATTTTTAGACATACGGAGCATAATTTGGGAATTATACTTGGAGATTCTTGAAGTATGCGACATGTCGGTAAAAATAGATGAGACCCTTATTTTTAGGACCCGGGCTATTTTTAGACTGATCTCCTAAAAATATGGAAGTCAAATATTATTTACCCTTAATAATATTTTGACTATAAACAGCAGTTTACTCTCTTGGCGCACTTCAGTTTGAGTCATGGAGGTGGCTCATGCAACTGACACAAGGAATCACGTGGTTCCTAGGGTTTGATGGCATCTTGCATGGTTGGCTTCAGTTAGACTTCAGTGGCAGAAGTTTTGGAGGAGTTAACGGGACAAATAGTGGAGTTGTGTTCTGTTTGTTTTAGTTGAACTAGTTGGGATTAGTTAACTAACTAATCAATTAGATATGAGTGGAGTAAATTAAATAATATTTAATTTACTAAATATTAACTCATTAGTCAACTCAAGAACACTTCAGTTCACTACAGTGCATGATCAGTTCAGTGGAGACCAGTGGAAGAGGTAGATGAAAGGGTGAGTAAAGCTATCAGTTGGTAGATTGGTTTTGCATGGGATTTGCATTACACTTGGAGGAATTGTCCATGACAATTGCGCAGTCAAGCCAAGGGGATTCGAACCTTGGATCTCTTCATATACAGGCCATGATTGCGCAATAGAGGCAAGGCAGTCAGCAGTGAGTTTTGAACCCGAGACTTGTTCAAAACTGGGTTAGATTGTGTGTGACTTTATGAGAAAGTACTGAGTACTTGTGAGGAGTATTGTACTTTGTTGGTTACATGATTTCTCCATTATAATATACACAATAGCCGCGGGGTTTTCAGCTATAGGCTTTCCCCATACATACTGAGTTAATGTGTGATTGATTTGATGTGAGATTGCTTCTATTATTTCCGCATGTGACAATTAATCGTAGATGAGATTATGTGTTATGCATGCAATTCGAAATTGATGTGTAATCGGGTTAATCTCCATTGAATAAGTGATTTATTCAGCTAATTTCTACAGGTATCAGAGCAAGATTAATTGTCGAGATCTTTTACGGTGATTGCAAACTTATTTCCTCGGACAGAGTCTGCATGCGGGCCAGGTAGCCTCCGGAATATTCATCCTTCTTTGTAAGGTGAAAGATCTGGTGAATGCCCTTTGCAGTCAATCTCTGATTTGGAAATAATTTGTTTTCAAGTATAGATCGGAAGTGATAGAGCTTGGAGTTTGGAATTCGAATTTTGCAGAAGGTTGTTTTTCTTGGTGCCGGTGTTGAAAGATGTCTTCTTTCAATGGTTTGCGACTCGAATATGCTCTTGAAGGCAGTTCGAATTATGTTGCATGGAAGGATCGAATGGAAGCAGTGTTAGAAGACAATGGTCTGAAGGAGTTCGTGGATGCGGATGTCCCAAAGCCCACCGATGCAGCTTTGGTCGATGCATGGCAAAAGAAGATCGCGAAATGTCGAAGGATCCTGTTGGAGGGCGTCAAGGATCATATTGTATCCAGCCTGCATGGAAAGGCTACTCCATATTTAATGTGGAAAGCTTTGACTGATCTATTCCAGAGTAAGAGTGACCAAAGGAAGCTGGCGCTCAAAGATAAGCTCAGGAACATCAAGATGGAGAAGGGCGACAGTATCGCCAAATACCTCACGAAGTTCACTCAATGCAGAGATGAACTGGGAAGTGTGGGGGTTACTGTCGATGAAGAGGACATGGTCGACTTGGCTCTCCTTGGTCTTCCGAAGGCTTGGCACTCATATCAAGATAGTGTCAATGGTCGGGAGAAGCTGCCGGGATGGGAGCGCCTTTGGGCGGATCTCATGCAGGAGGAGATAAGGAGGACTACTCGAGATGGATCTTCATCAAAGGGAGCTGATGAAGAAAACTGTGCTTTGGTGTCCAAAGCAAAGAAGGGGAAGGGAAAGAAAACTTCTCAGTCTGGTGCAAAGGGCAAGAAGCAGGATATGGCGAAAGTGAAGTGTTTTCACCGCCATGATCACGGACATTATGCTACCAATTGTCCAAAGAAGAAGAAGAACAAGCAAGCGGGAAGATCTGCAGATGGAGAAGCTTTGGCTTCACAGTTCGAGCTTGAATTTTCACTGATTTCATGCTTGGTTTCAAGTGTGATGGGATCGGTGTGGTTCTTGGATAGCGGTGCGTCATTTCATATGACGGGAGATCGGGAGTTGTTCTCAGATCTGGAGGACAAGGATTTGGGCATGCACATCGAGATGGGCGATGACGGTAGATACAGTGCGACTGGTATCGGTACCGTATCCTTTCAGAGGGAGTCTGGTAAACCCTTTGTCTTAAAGGATGTCATGTATGTACCTGGATTGAAGAAGAACCTGATTTCAGTAGCGATGTTGGAGGATAAGGGTTATGATGTGGTCTTCAGCGAAGGAAAAGCTTTCCTGCGCAGTAAGACTACTGGAGAGACCCGGAAGATAGGGGTTCGAACTCAGAACCTTTATCAGTTGCAGGTAGATGACTGCGCAGCTATGGCATGCAAGGCCGGAGATGTGGTGAGCCGGGATGATGAGGGCGAACTATGGCACAGGAGATTGGGCCATCTTCACCATGGAGCTTTGAAGATTCTGCAGCAGATTTCTACTGGACTTCCTAAGGGCACCCTTGCGCAGTCAGATCAGTGCAAGGGGTGTACTTTAGGGAAGTATGTGAAAGCCACTTTTCACGAGAAGGATAGTCGCGCCACGACGATCCTTGAGAGAGTTCACACAGACGTGTGTGGTCCTTTCTCAGTTGCTTCGACAGCAAAGCACAAGTATTATGTGATCTTTGTTGATGATTTCTCTCGAAAGTGCTGGATCTTCTTCATGCAGAAGAAGAGCGATACATTCGCGAAGTTCTGTGAGTTTAAAGCACTGGTCGAGAAGGAGTCGGGGAAGAAGGTGATTGCTCTAAGGAGTGATAACGGTGGTGAATTCATCTCGGCTGAATTCAATGAGTTCTGCAGCGCAGAAGGGATTCGGAGAGAGCTCATCGCACCCCATAACCCACAGCAGAACGGGGTGGCTGAGTGGAAGAACAGAACGATCGTGGGTGCTGCACGGGCGATGTTGCATGATCAGGGCCTACCCCTTCACTTGTGGGCCGAGGCATGCAATACAGCAGTGTATGTGCAGAACCGTTGTCCTCACAAGGTTCTTGGCATGAGTACACCAGAGGAGGCTTATTCTGGCAAGAGGCCCGATATTTCCCATTTGCGGATTTTCGGATCTCCTGTCTACATGCATGTGACGAAGGATGCAAGAAGGAAGCTGGATCCAACTGCTGAAGTTGGAATATTTGTGGGGTACACCGATACACCTCACAACTATCGGGTGTATGTGCCAGACAGTCGCAAGACTGTTGTGCGACGGGATATAAAATTTCAGGAGGAGAAAGCCATGCAGTGTTCGCTTGAGAGGGAGCCACACTTGCATGCAGATGAGGAGCTGTTAGTTCCCAAGGAGGAGCTTCCGGATGTGGATCAGCCACAAGAGGAGGTTCAGGAGGTGGAAGAAACCACCCAGGCAGCACCAACCATCAGAGGGCGCATGCGCACTACAGAAGCTGAGCGACTGGCTCGGGATGCAGAGAAGGTTGTAGGATCACCTACAGCACAGCGCAGACAGAGACAGTCACCGGATCGGTACACTGGATACATGGCTCTTATGAGTCAATGTGTTGTGACAGAGCCATCCTCTTTTGAGGAAGCTGTGGAGGAACCCGCATGGGTTGATGCCATGATCGAAGAATATGATTCGATGATCAGGAACAGTGCATGGGAGATTGTCCCAAGACCGGTTGGGAAATCAGTTGTAGGTTCGCGATGGATCTACAAGGTGAAGCAGGCGGCTGACGGGAGTGTGGAGAAGTACAAGGCGAGATTTTTCGCTCGTGGCTTCTCACAGATCGAGGGGATTGACTATGAGGAGACTTTTGCACCTGTCGCAAGGTACTCTTCCATACGGACGATCCTTGCTCTCTCAGCGCAGATGGGGTGGCACATTCATCAGATGGATGTGAAGACTGCGTTCCTCAATGGAGCTATTGAGGAAGAGGTGTACATAGAGCAGCCTGAAGGTTTTGAGATCTTCAGCAGTGAGTCGCATGTGTGCCGACTCAAGAGAGCACTGTACGGGCTGAGGCAAGCACCTCGTGCTTGGTACACTCGGATAGACAGCTACTTCACCGGGCTTGGATTCTCCAAGAGTGAGGCGGATCCAAACCTGTACCAGATTGTGGTGGAGGGGAAGCTGTTGATCATCGTACCGTATGTAGATGATCTGATTTTGACTGGCGACGAGCAGTTGATACTTTCATGCAAGGATGATCTTGCACGAGAGTTTGAGATGAAGGACCTGGGCATCCTTCATTATTTCCGGGGATTGGAGATTTGGCAGCGCAGTGGAGGACTGTTTGTTTCTCAGGGCAAGTATGCCCGGGAGATTCTAGAGAGGTTCAACATGCAGGGCTGCAAGCCTGTTGATACCCCTCTTCCTGGAGGTTGGAGGAAGGGAGATGCTACTTCGGAGAAGGTAGTGGATGCCACTGTCTATCGACAGTTGGTGGGGTCGTTGATGTATTTGGTCAATACTCGACCCGATATATGCTATGCAGTTAACCAGCTTTCGTAAGCTATGGTTAAGCCTACCAAGCTCTTTTGGAAGGCGGGCAAGCATGTATTGCGCTATATCAGAGGCACATCGGGATATGGTCTATGGTACAGACAGGAGGATGGAGTGAAGCTTTCTGGTTTCACTGATGCAGATTGGGCAGGGAGCCCAACAGACCGGAAGAGCACTTCTCGAGGAGTTTTCAGCATTGGGTCGACAGCAGTTTCCTGGTACAGCAGGAAGCAGAGATCCGTGGCACTCAGTTCAGCAGAGGCTGAGTACATGGCAGCAAGTTTGGCTGCATGCGAGGCTATTTGGATGAGGAAGATCCTCGCAGGTTTGTTCAGGTTGCATTTGGAGCCTATAGTGATCTACTGTGATAACCAGAGCTGCATCAAGCTCTCGGCTAATCCAGTTTTTCATGATAGGTCCAAACATATCGACATCAGGTACCATCACATCAGAGATTGTGTTCAGCGGAGGATCATGATGCTTTCATATGTTCCCACGGAGGATCATGATGCCGACATCCTGACGAAGGCGCTCACCAGGAGCAAGTTCGAATTCCACAGAGGCAGGATAGGGGTTGCAGATAATCCATATCTTGCTGAGAGGGAGTGTTGAGAATGCAGGAAGATGATGGAGCTTAGTGAAATGAAGTCGCCTTCACTAAGTGGGCCCGCAGGCAAATTCTGGCGCAAAGTCTATTTTTAGACTATGTCTATTTTTAGACATACGGAGCATAATTTGGGAATTCTACTTGAAGATTCTTGAAGTATGCGACATGTCGGTAAAAATAGATGAGACTTTATTTTTTAGGACTCAGACTATTTTTAGACTGATCTCCTAAAAATATGGAAGTCAAATATTATTTACCCTTAATAATATTTTGACTATAAACAGCAGTTTACTCTCTTGGCGCACTTCAGTTTGAGTCATGGAGGTGGCTCATGCAACCGACACAAGGAATCACGTGGTTCCTAGGGTTTGATGGCATCTTGCATGGTTGGCTTCAGTTAGACTTCAGTGGCAGGAGTTTTGGAGGAGTTAACGGGACAAGTAGTGGAGTTGTGTTCTGCTTGTTTTAGTTGAACTAGTTGGGATTAGTTAACTAACTAATCAACTAGATATGAGTGGAGTAAATTAAATAATATTTAATTTACTAAATATTAACTCATTAGTCAACTCAAGAACACTCCAGTTCACTACAGTGCATGATCAGTTCAGTGGAGACCAGTGGAAGAGGTAGATGAAAGGGTGAGTAAAGCTATCAGTTGGTAGATTGGTTTTGCATGAGATTTGCATTACACTTGGAGGAATTGTCCATGACAATTACGCAATCAAGGGAAGGGGATTCGAACCTTGAACCTCTTCATATACAGGCCATGATTGCGCAATAGAGGCAAGGCGATTGGCGGGGAGTTTTGAACCTCAGACTTGTTCAAAACTGAGTCAGATTGTGAGTAACTTCATGAGAGAGTACTGAGTACTTGTGAGGAGTATTGTACTTGTTTGGTTACTTGATTTCTCCATTATAATATACACAATAGCTGCGGGGTTTTCAGCTATAGGCTTTCCCCATACATACCGAGTTAATGTGTGATTGATTTGATGTGAGATTGCTTCTATTATTTCCGCATGTGACAATTAATTGTAGATGAGATTATGTGTTATGCATGCAATTCGAAATTGATGTGTAATCGGGTTAATCTCCATTGAATAAGTGATTTATTCAGCTAATTTCTACATTGTGGACTTGAGAAATTAGCTAAGTATTGATCATGTTCAGTTAGGCAGACAGAGGATAGAATTTATAGGTGTAGGTTGTGCTCAAGCTTGAGAAAGCATATTGTATTCATCCAAATTCTTTGATTAATGCAATAAAAATAGGAAGGGGTTTTCAGCAGTTACTTTCCCCTAGATAAATATGTGTGTGTGTGTGTGTTGAATCTTGATGCATGTTAATGATTTGTGTTCTCAATCGTGAATTTGCTTCCACGGATTTGAGTAAGTAGATTTGAGTCTTATGTTTTAGTAAATTACATGAGAAGTTTTGAATCTACACATTAATTTATACAACATTCATACAAATAAGTATTTAGATGAATTACATACATTATCTTGTGTTGTGAATATATATGTTTTAGATATGAACTTAAAATTGACATATTGGAATACATATTAGTGAAATATTTAATTATTAGAAATGGATAAACCATGCATATTTATTTGATTTCCTAATGTAGGCATATGATGGAATGCCATAAGTCTGAAGGAAATGAGACTGTGAAAATAAAAGTCATTGTTGAAGTAGTGGAAGAAAATACATGAAAGAGTGTTGTTGTTGAAATGACAAATGGGATGTTGGTTGCTGCTAAAAATGACACTTATAATGGCGTGAACAATGAGGATGGTGTTCCTTTAAGGTAGAGGAGCTTATAACACCCCTATTCTAATTCCTCATTAAATACATAATTATTTAGGTTAGTGATGCCCATGTGGGCATGTAAATGTGAATGGGTTAAAACTTGGAAAAAGTTTATTGTATTTAATGAAAATGTTAAACAAATGATGAAAGGGGTGGAGCAATGGTGCATACCATGAACCATGAGAGGAGTTGGAAAAGGGGATATGGTGGAAAACTTGGCTTATTGAATTAACCCATGCTGATAAATTATTTTTTTGGTACAAATATTAAAAAACCTAATATAGAAATATTATTTCCCCAAGAAAAAAGTTAACGATGGAGGAGTGGGTAGTTGAACTACAACTTCCATAATTATGAAGGTGGTTGGGATTTGTACCCAACTATCTCATCCAAGGTATGGGCAAGTACAAACAAAAGTTTTTGATAGGGATAAGAAGCTTCAAATATGACCACAGGTTGGTGTGCATGGGAAGGGAGAGATCCATGAAAGGATAATAAAGGAGGTTTTCGAAATATGGAAACATAGTGAGGGATCTGATACATCTAATTCTATCTTTATAAATTTGAGTGTAAGTGTCCCAAAATTGAGTTACTATGTAGAGTTTCATTATGGTTTCTTGCCAGGAAGGGAATTGAGCATAGAGAGAGGAGGATATTGAGGGAATGATGAAGCAAAGAAAGGGTTCCTTTGTGCTATGAAAGGTAGTTGAGAAACCACCCACAATATATGAAGACTCTTAGCTCAAAGGGGTTTGAATGGAACTTGCCATTTTTTTATGGATGAACGACAATGTCCTTCATCCATTTGTTACTTGTAGTCTAAGAGAGAGTTGTGCTTTGGGTGATTTTTGGGTAAGTACTAAAGCATTTAGAGGGGAGGCCTTTGATTAAATGTTGGAGTAGTGAAGGGGCTCCCTTGTGCTATATAAATCCAACTAAGAAACCAACCATAGATATGCGTTGGTTTTGGGCTTAGTGGGATCCAAAGAGAACTTGTTGAATTTATGTTGATGAAGGAGAGTGGCCTTCATTATTTCACATTGTGATGATAGAGAGAGTGAACTTCCCTCATGGCTTAATGGTCTAGCTTAGGAGTGTTCAAATACAAGGATATAGTAGGTAGTTGAGCCTATGGTTGGGTGGAAAATGGCTCACCCTTCATTGGTTGCAAGCAACCACTTTTAGATAAGTACATTTTTTACTTTCAATTTGTAATGAAAATTTAATATAATGGAATGATATTTTTGGTTGTATAGTTTTCACATGGCTACTTGTTGAATTTAATATGTTCATGGATGCATAATTATGGCTATATGCATTTATACATTGATACTCATATGTATGGAATATCAGGAATGGTTATTTCCTCGATGTCATTGATGTTATGGTTGCTTGATTGTTAAATTTGTATGTGATCTTATAATGTATGTTTTATGACTGATGTCTTTATGTATGGATATAATAAGCCTTGAATATGGTCTCTTATGTTTAAATTGCAATGGGCTTAAAGCATTGTGTGTTTGAGTTGAGAATGAGTGAGAGGTTTCAAGAAAATGAGTAAATCGTGAACAAGTGGCCTCATTTTGACTCTTGGAAGCTACTTGGTTAATGGATTTAATTTCATGATTTTTGGATGCTCTTTTAGGCTAAGGAGTGTTTCGACTCTAATCTAGGCAAGTAGTGAACTTTTATAATTTGGATTTTGTTAAAGAAGTAAGAAAAAAATTAATTGTGGCCTACAACTCCTTCAAATTGTTAAGCTAGTCCCCAACACTTAGCCCTATCCCTTGGTCATATGGGCTATTCAAGGCCATGATTAAGGGTTGATGGAAAGGAAAGGGGATAAGGTCAAATGTAGTATATCCAATTATCTAAATCTCTCACAACCTTATATTTTTATATGCATGCATCATAGAGGGGTTTTTTGAATGTTGGAAATCTAGATATTTGGATATCTGGGGTTCCATTAAAGTGCTAGCCCTTGTAAATATACAAATTCCAGATGGACCAGATGGGTGGAACCCTAAGGCAACATAACGTCATGCACAAGAGTGGCCTGATGGGTAGAGCTATGTGAAAAATCTGGGATCCATACTTTGCTAAGGAACAAAGACTTAAACGAAAATGAGAACCCAAATCAACTAGACATGACACATGTGTGATGTGGTGCATGATGTGACAATTGATGTGATTGTTGACATGATTATATAGGTAGGTGTATGTGATTTGGAATGCTAACTAGATGTTGACATGGGTTACTAAACATGGTGTGTTGACATGGCACAACGATGCAAGGAATTCGAATGTGGTAGGCCAATGGTGGTGTCCACCGTGGCATGTGCCATGGCATCTGAGAATTTGAAATTCAGTCTTTTATTTATGGTAATTTTTGTAGAAATATAGATAATGAATGTTCTGGATATTTGGGGATCTATATATCTAGATGTGGACCTGTTAATTAGAGCACCCTTTGCAAGGATCCAAATGCAAAATGATCTGGACATCCAAGAATTCAAAACATTTAGAGTTTGCTCACAAACTATGTTTTATAAAATCCCAATCCATATGTGACATGGCAATCAATTTGTCTTGCTTTCATAGGTGGAGCTATATGGTGGTGACACAAGGACACATGAATACCACATGTTAGCTTTATGATTTTTTGATATGGCATAAAATGGAAAATCTATTGAGGACCATAAATTTGTGCCTAAAGCTCAAAATGAGATGAAATTTATATCGTTGAAACACTACTCTCAATGTGTAGAAGATTGCGGTGGCCTCAACAAGGATGTTTGAGATGGTTACAAGAAGCAAAATTTTGATTACTCGTCTCCTTAAGGTGACTTAGGAGGTTCGGTATATATACCCCATAGCCTTAGTGAGGGACATAGGGATTAGGTAGTATGATCAATATTGTAGGAAGAAGACATAAGGACTTACGAATGCAAAGTAATATGTTGTTATGAAAAGGATACATGTTCCCCCTTCTTAAAATTGTATATGTTATGTTAATTATGAACCATGCAAGTTATGAATGTAATGATTCTTTTTTACATTGTTAAGTTAAATATAAAGCATATTTTGGTTCTTTTTCTTTTTAAATTATATGTATAATGCATATTAGTGTTTTAGGTGAGACCTTACCCTTCTTGAGGGTATCGAAAATACTGAAACTGATGGGTTCATTATTGGCCTGGGTGGTAAACCTTGAGTTTGGTGTTTAGTGCCAACAATTAATGTCCACGAAAAAAATAAAACATGTAGTTATAAATATGAGGTGTTAAAATGAGTGCAAGCAACTGTTGTATGTGTTGGTAAGCTAAATTGAGAATAAATAGGCAATGTCGAAATGACATAAAGTAAATGATGAAACAATTTTAAGTGAAAATTGATGTATATAAAAATGATGAGTTGTTATGAGGCAATTTGCAAAATTAATCAATTATGAATTAACCTAAATTGAACAGT
Source organism: Pinus albicaulis (assembly GCA_034641835.2). Classification (NCBI taxonomy): domain Eukaryota; kingdom Viridiplantae; phylum Streptophyta; class Pinopsida; order Pinales; family Pinaceae; genus Pinus; species Pinus albicaulis. Next base: position 1,093,873,003 of record CM076579.1, on the reverse strand, counting down.
TCAATATTTAATTGATGGAGTATAATCACATCATAATTGTGGAAATAAACAAAGCACCATATAAATCAATAAAAGAAACAACTCTCATCCAAGCACAATTATTATTTAATAATTGATTAACGAGGAGAAGTACATAGTTACTCCTTACCTCTCACCCGTTTATTATAACTATAATTACTATAGTACTTTTACAAAATTGGGTTCCCTAAGATACAAACAATAAAATATATACATTTAAGGTTCACTAATTACTTATGGAGCATGTAAAACAAACTTTTACGTTGTTACATAAAGTCATGAACGCGTGTTAAAAATCATTCGAACATGGGGTAAAAGAGGATTTTGTTACACGACATTGTGGGTTGGGTTGTGCTAACATAAATTGAGTGTTTTTTGTCATATGATGTGCTCTCTAAGTGATAGTTTGCCTAGTTGCTTGAACTCGCGTTGTATGTAGCTCTTTGCCATGTGGTGCAAGTTTGGTTAACCAAATGTAGTTTCCATCTAGAACACAGATAAGCGATATTGCTCACATTTTTATGCTCTTAGATATATCCTATCTTTAGAAATTAATGCTACTGTATCATCAATAATTAAATTATTTCATGTTAATTGTGCACAACAAGCTTCTATTCAAGTTAGTGTTATAATGTTTCTTAAACCCGTGGCAAATGAGACATTTTCTTGAAATATGAGAAGACCTTTGCTAGCATGCATCAACATTAACTTAATGCTAAACTTTTCTTCCACATGATGAAATGCATCTATACAATTTTAAATTGTCTTTTAAATTTTTCACTTTTCTTTGATATTATAGGTTTAATTTGTCTTTTAAAATTTTCACTTTTCTTTGAACTTTTATATTATTTTTAACGGTACTTCTAATTATGTCTCACCTCATATCCTTTTATTTTTTATTCAATGATAATATATTCTCATATCCTTTTATTTCTTATTCAGTGATAATATTTTCTCATAATTCTTTATTTTATCTAGACCATTTTTTAATTCGAAATTTTAAAGAACTTTACATGTCTTGACCTAAAAACATATTTTGATGTCAAGATTCTTCAACGATTAAAATGATAGGCTAGATTTCTTTTGTTTATAATTTTCAAATATAAATTGACTTATAACATTAACTTAAAACAAAATTGATGGTAAAGGTTACTTTATAACCATATTAATCGTTACAATGTGTTGGAAATAATGGAAACTAGGACACTACTGAGAGGGGGTGAATGAGTAGTGTGATCAAATTATACAAATCTATACAATTTATACTTTTCGATCACTTTAACAACCACTCAAGTAATTAGCATCATCATATAAAACATAACATCATAATTATTATCATACACATGGGCAACATATATATAAGACATCAATCTTCTTTTTTATTTCTTTGGAAAATACAGACTTCAACTTGCTATTACATTACTACCCCACAAGTTTCCATTTGTAGGTTTATCAACTTCTACTGAAGGAACTTCTATCCCTGCTCGTTTATTAGCTACCACTGAAAGGGATTGTTTCCCCTGCTCGTTTATCAGTTTTCACTAAAAGGGATTGTTGCCCTTGCTCGATAATCAGTCACTGCAGAAAGTGACTAATGTGCATGCTCATCTATCTTCCACTACTAAAAGAGACTATTGCCCCTGCTCGTTTATCAGCCATTACTGAAAGGGACTACTACCCATGGAATGTAAGCTACCACTTGCTAACCCTATTGATTCATATTTCATCCATTTTCAAACTCAAATCAATAGGCCACTTTCTTTCATAAACAAATAAATTTCTCACCTCAACCACTCACCACAAACACCATTAAAAAACACCTTCAGCAATCTCTCATTACTGACAAACCACTATACACACCAACAACATCAATACTTAGCAATTACTAATTTCACCATAAAAACATATTTTGTAAATACATCAAAACACCATTCACCAATTTATTCTATGCCTTCTAAAGCACCTTGTAGACACCAAAATTGATCTTTGATACACCCCTTATGCATACTAATACTATGCATATCATCGATCCAACAACCTTTTTTCCTTAGTTGTTCAAAATCTGCTTATAAAGGATTTTGAACTAATACTTTGGAATTAAAAAAATAGTTATCATGTACTTCAATGATTACATAAATCTTTATTTTTTCCTTTGTCCTGCTTCAAATATGTCATCTGCATGTGCTCTTCAAGTCTTCCAACTCTCTGCGATAAAAATTGAGCTTAACTGCTCAATTTTGTTATTCTTAAATTTTTACAGAATTTAGCTGTGCTCCTTCTAAATTTGGTTGACTACCAAATTTATCCAATTTACCAAATCTATCTCCAATTTTTTCAATTCCACTATTTGCATTGCCAACTCATTCATGCCTCTTTTATATTATTTTTTAGTTGTTGATTTGGTGCATTTTCACCAAATATGGCGTATAACTCGAATTTTAAGTTTCCAACCCACTTTCATGGTAAACCTTTTAACTGGCTCGCGATTGCTTTGCTTTCACCCTCAAAGGGCTTTAAACTATGTTGTTGAATCATTTGCACAAAGGCCTTAAACATGGCCCAAAGTGCTTAACCAGACATTGCCATATATAACTCCATTAGAGCATTGCTACATAGCCCCAAGGGCTTATTTTATATTGAAAACCTTTGTTGCGCTCAGTCATAACGTCCCTGGCCTTACGTCATCCCAACTTCAACTTTATGCCTGCAACTTTGTTTCTTCTGAGGAAGTCCCCCCAGGGTGATTTGTCCCGTATGGATCCATGTTGTTAAACTCTGCTAATGAAATCATTTCTTGTTGTTGTGTGGATTGTCCACCTCCACTCGGTCTTACATCATCCCAAGTGCTCCCTTTGTGTGCACCATTGGAACAATCCGGAGAACACTTCGTCGGGATGAGTTGTATAATGGGCTCCACCACTGGCCAATATAAACATATTTTTCCACTTACACTATCATGTCATGTTTTCCCAGCTCTATATTTAGCGTCTCCACCATAAGCATTGTTATATTGTGCCTCATTGCCAATTATGTCAACCACTAGTGATCAGGTGCTCAAAATTATGCTCAAAAATGAAAGTTTCTGGAATGGTGTGGAACCTGAATGATCGTGTAGATCTCGTCGTTTTGAATTTGGCGCAACTCGTTTCACAGAAAACCGACACCGTATGCTCCCGGAAACGCGTTCTGTCTGTTTTCCCAAACAAGAAAATTTTTCAAAAATGACAGCTGACAGGGCAAAAATTTGGGCCAGTGGCAGGATGCCACGTGGCCTCTTCTGGTTGTTCGAAAGGTATTTTTTTTTAGTCTATCAGACCTCACCACTTTTCAAAATTCTATTAGTTTCTCATTTGGTTGAATTTGTTTTTTGGGAGGATGGCCAACCACATGCTACCAGGTGGCCCAACCGAGGGCTGCCATGTGGCCCAACCAGAGGCCACCACGTGGCAACATGGGAGGCCACCAAAATTATTGTTAAGGTTAAGCGGACCAAGCAGGGGTCGAACACCAGACCTCCGCCCAACTAACAACATTGCATGTCAATACACCACGATGCTCCTTGTTAAATATGATGGTGAAAACTATATAAAAGTGTTTTGTATGGCAGAGTTGGGGGGAAGGGGGCCAAGGCTTAGCCCCATCCCCCCCACATGTTACACCATATAACCATTCGCTGGAGACCACAGGCACGGTGGAACTGCCGCCCATACCACCACCCAAACTACCAAATGTAACCACCTTTGAAACTAATCGTCGACGGTTATATAACCATCCGGCATTTTTTTATTATAAAAAAAAATATTCGGAGCCAATATGTATAGCTCAAATTTCAATTTTTAAGATTTATTGGGGTAAAAAAATGAGTTGCTGCGTAGGTCTGGTGTTGCGGCCGCGACCTGAAGACTTTTTCTCCTGCTCTCCGCCGCACGCATGGCCCCTCCGGAGTCCATCTCGGAGGCAGCCCCTCCTCCTGATCAAGCCCAAGCCTTCTCGACTCTGATCAGTTCATTAGATCCACCTCGCCCTAGACCGGAAATCTCGAAATTTGTTAAGAAGCTTGACGATATTCAGTAAGTCTCTCTTCCTCCGACCATTCCTCGCATGACTGCCCTTTCTCTCGTTGAGAAGGGCCTCATTAGTCAGTTCACTGGTTTATCCGAAGACTGTTCAAAAATGGGTAGAGCGTAACTAGGCAGACAAGATCAGTGGGAAAATCTTTATCAAATTCTGCGGCAAAGGCTATTTCACCTTTCATTTCGAAACAAAAGAGGACAAGGATCTGATATTCAGGAATGACCCTTACTTCATGGACACCAAAGGGCTCTATCTCAACAAATGGACGTCGGACTTTGACCCAGAACTTGATGTGCCAAACGTTGTCCTAGTTTGGGTGCATCTTCCTCATCTCCCTTTGCACTACTGGGGGGATGACTCCATTCGTGCTATCGGAAACGTTTTTGGCAAGTTCATTGACCAAAGTGAACCAAAGGAAAACATGCAATCTTATGCCAGAATCTGCGTCAAAGTGGATCTGGGTAAAGGTCTCCCTGAAGCGATCAAGCTTAAAGTTGACAATTTCAACCATACAAAACAGCTAGATTACGATAAAATTCCATTTAAATGCAAGGTATGTCACAAATACAGTCATTTTTCTAATAGATGCTCTAAATTTATTGATATTGAAAACCCAGATCCAGACACCCAATGGGAAACCGTAAAAAAAAAAAAAAAAAAAAAAAAGACCACTTCGAACCCAAGAAGTACAGGTAATCCTTTGGCTCACTCTGCGTCTCCTTCCAAAGATTTCTCCTCCATCCCTTCTTCTTCCTCCCCTCAGCCCTCTGACCCCTCCCAGCAACCATCTGATCTACCCCCCATCCCTCCCTCCATTACCCCCTTAGCCTCTTCCAATCCCTTCTCCTCCCTAGCCCTCTCTGAAGATGACCCTCCCCTATCCTCCATTCCTACCCAAACCTCTTCCCCTCATCTCTCTCCCTCTAAACTTGATCCCCCCATCTCTTCTTCAGATCCCTCCTCAGCCCAGATCACTAGAAACTCAGCAAAAGAACATGGAGTCACCTTGGAAATCCTCAAAAAAACTGGCCCTGGAAGGAAGTCATCCAAGCACCACAGAGATGAAGTTTCCCAAAAGGATATAGCCCTTGGGACTCAGAACCCTATTGAGACATACATTCTAGGGAAAAACAACAAAGAATCAAGTCAAAATGAGCAAGGAGGGAAGACAGGCTCACGCCCTGCATTCCTGAAATGATGAAAGCCCTCTCTTGGAACTGCAAGGGTTTAGGGCACCCCTCAAAAATATTAGCCCTAAGAGACCTAATGAATCAAGAATTTTTTTGGAATGCAATAAAAACTGATATTGAAAATGAAGACAACAGCAATATTATCATAGGAGGTGACTACAATTTAATCTTGCATGCAAATGAAAAAAGAGGTGGAAGCTTCAACTCGGATCCATATAGATACCTACTAGAAATCATCATTCAAGATCATGATTTGGTTGATATCACTCCTAAAAATCGCAAATACACTTGGAGTAATCGTAGGATTGAAGAGGGAAATATCATGGAGCGGCTTGACAGATTCATTGTGGTTTCCCCTCTCCTCTCGTACTTCTTTGTTGCCTCCACCAACAACCTTTCCTCCATTGTCTCTGATCACTACCCTATCACTCTCTCTCTTGGTGAACAACCCTCTCTTGGTCCCCTTCCTTTTAAATATAACCCTTTGTGGAGTGACATCCTTGATGCAAGACAAATAGTGTGTTATACCTGGCAGCAACATGTAGAGGGGTCTCCCTCATATATTTGGGAAACTAAGTTAAAGAAGGTCAGAATGGTCTTAAAAGATTGGGCCAAGCTGCACTACAAGGAACCCGAAAAGATCATAACAGAAATAAAAGAAAATTTGGAGGTTGTCCACAATGTCATCGATACAAATGAGTTGAATCAAGAGAACTCAGATCAAGAGAAATATCTCTACTGGAAATTGTATAAAATCAGCAGGAAAGAAGAGGAGAAGTGGAGGATAAAATCTAGAAACTTGTGGCTTCAGGCAGGCGACAAAAACACCTCTTTCTTTCACAAGCAAGCTACAGTGAGAAAGACAAGAAACAACATATCCTCCATCATAGATAATCAAGGAATAATTCAAATAGACCAAGAATATATAAAAGTTGTTGCCACAAACTATTACAGAGAGTTTCTCACTGAAATAGTTGAGCCTGAAGAATATTCAGACCTCTTAAGTCATCTGCCAAAACTGATCAAGGAGGAGATAAACAACACTTTGAATAGAGATATAGAGGAGGTCAAAATTCAAAATTCCATATGGTCCTTGCAACCAGACAAGTCTCTAGGTCCTGATGGCTTCTCCATGAGTTTCTACAGGACCTACTGGGACTTAATAAAAAAGGATCTAACTAAAATGATACAGTGGGCACAAAGGAAGAAGAATATAGGGGGATTTACCAGTTCCACCTACCTTGTTCTTATCCCTAAATAAAACCATCCCTCCTCCTTTTCAAGGTTCAGACCTATCTCCCTCTGCAATTCCTCTTACAAAATAATCACTAAAATCCTTGCCCCGTGCCTTAAACCTCTCCTCCCCAACCTCATCTCGGAAAATCAAGGAGGCTTCATCTCCCAAAGGCAAATCTTGGACTCCATTCTCCTTGTCCAATAAGCTATTCATTCGAGTATGATGCGCAAATAGAAAGGTTTCATACTTAAACTCGATCTTGTCAATGCCTTTGATAGGGTTAGACACTCCTTCCTCTCCTCAGTCCTCCAGCAAATGGGCTCTGACAATGAATTCATATCCTTCATCAAAGCTTGTATTTCTATACCTTGGATCTCCCCACTCATTAATGGCAAGCCAGCAACCTTTTTTCAGTCCTCTCGTGGTCTCAGACAGGGATGTCCTCTCTCTCCCTTCCTCTTCACCCTCATGGTTGAATCCTTCAGCAGGGCCTTGGACCACAAGCGAAGAGTTGGCCTCATCACTGGAATTAAATTTGGCAGTGGTGTCAAGAATATGAATCATTCACAATTTTCAGATGACACACTCCTGATGGGCGGTGCAACCTACATAATTGCTCATAGATTTAAATCTCTTCTTGACAAATTTATGCTTTACTCCGGAGGGCTGATAAATTATCAAAAAAGTTGCATATATGGGTGGAATGCAACAAATCAAACCATTCACAACATAGCTCAAATTTTTGGAGTCACTTATAAACTGAATTGGGATCATTTCAATTATCTTGGGATGATAGTCAGTGTTGGGCCTTTAAAGTCTGAAGTCTGGAACATTAAAATAAACAAAATGAAAAAAAAATACAGCAGTGGGGATCTTCTTGGTTAAACTTGGTTGGGCGAATCATCCTGCTCAAAACTTCCCTCTCATCTCTGCCCTTGTATCATTTTACTCTGCTCTACACTCCTGTCAGCATACATCTCAAATTTGAAGCAATTTTAAGACATTTTCTTTGGCAGGGGGTGGAAATCGAGAAGAAGAAATAAAATCTCATTAAGTGGAGACAAGTCACACAAAATTATGAAAATGGAGGGCTTGGAATTTGCATTCCTAAACTCCTGAACAATGCCTTTGGGGGAAATATCGTGTGGCACTTGATCAGTGGACAAAAAACATGGTGGAAAAGAGTCCTTGAATCCAAATATATCATCTCCCCCAGACAACAGCTCCTTGATCATGACATTCCTAACAGACCCTGCTTCAGAATCTAGGTTCTGTGTAAGAAAGCCATCCCTTTCTTAAGTCGAAATCTCTCCAAAGTTCCGCAAGGGGGAAGCAATGTCAACATCGGGAATGACAGGATTATGGGACAAGCTCCTCTTTCAGAAAGGTCAGGCACTCATCGGATCCTCTCCCATCTTCAGAATCTCGACTTAAATTTTTAGATCAAATCTCAAAGTGGGACGAGCAAACTAACATTCGATTGGAATTTTCCTCCTATCCCTCCTCTTCTGGAGGAAGATCTCAAAAACCCCAAAGTTTTTCTTCATGGTGTTGCACCCCTATTGAAAGGTAGTGCGGATAGCCTTCGTTGGGATGCCTCAAGGACTGCTTACTCCATCAAAGCAGCTTATTGTCAACTCAACAAAGAGTATTTTCCCTTTCCTCAATGGCCAATATGGAAGATCATTTGGAAGTCAGAAGCCATTCCAAAGATAAAAATATTTATTTGGACTCTCTTCAAAGGCAAGATCTTAACATCTGAAAACTTTAAAAAAGGGATGTTAATGGCCCATCCAGATGCCCCAACTGTCAAAGTGCATAAGAGACAGTGCTTCACCTCTTTGTTAAGTTCCCTTTTGTAGCTCAATGTTGGAAAGATCTCACTCCCTTCTCCCAGATCCATTTAGACCCCATCTGCACCACTCCTGATTTGATTAAAACTTGAAAAAAAAAATTTCCATGGGGGAAAAAGAAACAGAACATGGCCAAAAGGGTCTGGGACACCCTCCCCTATGTGCTTCTATGGAACATATGGATCACCAGAAACAAGATGATCTTTAACATTAAAAATCCTTCTCTTTGGAAAGTTTGTAACAAGACTTGGAGCCTCACCATTGAAACAATTCTCTCAAAAAGCACAAACAATATCAATGTCAATGATCTTCAAGTGGAAGAAAGAAATTTCTTGGGCAAGTTGTTGGACAGTGTTGGTTACTCTAAACCTCTAGTTATTCAACCTCACCAAACTGAGAGCTGGAAGATTTGACTAAAAGAAAAAGAGTTCATGGAATGGCTCGATAGCTGCTCCAAGCCAGCTCTCTTTTTTGATGGAGCTTCTAAATCGAATCCGGGAATTGTTGGAGAAGGAGGGTTCATAAGGAATGAAAATGGTAGCACCCTGCTTTCTTTCGAATGGGTTCTTGGTACCCTATCCAACAACAAAGCCGAAGCCTACGCCCTTCTTCGACGTCTTCAACTAATAAAAACGGAAAACATGAACAACACAATGGTGTTCAGGGATTCTGCTATTATCATCAGCATGATGATTAAAGACCTTCCCATCCACAACATTGATCTCCACAGGATCATAAGAAGATGTCGTATCTTGTCAAAGGATATGAAAGATATATCCTTCCATCATATACTCAGATCTAATAATAAGCTCGCTGACAATCTGGAAAATAAATCTTGTGCGAGACTAGCTGGACAAATTCATTTTAATAATGGCCTATCTATCATCCCTCTACCATGATCTTGATTCTGCAAGAAAATCTTCATAGTTGGATCTCCTGCAAGGATAAATCCGAGCTCCACAGAACCTCCCGTACCTCCATAATCTCCCTACCTGTGATCTTATCTCTTCGTGCTCCTAACCTTACACCCATCTCCCTCCTTCCCCGCGCTATTTATTCTTTCACTCTCTCCTCATTGTCTCACCTCCTCCCGCAGTGCTCCTCATAATCTGTTTTGCGCCTCTCCTTTCTTGTTGGTCCCTCTGTTGCTCTGTTGTCACCTCACCTCACTACGCCCCTCCCCTCCTCCTCTCCCTTGCTTGTCAGCCTCATGTTTCTCCCCTTCCCTGCACACATTCCCTTTTCATCTTTCTCCCCTTCAGCACCCCCGATCACCCTCCCTCCACTCTCCTACAACATGGCACATAGTGAAGATTGTTTCCACTGCGCAAACCTGCAAGCTGAAATGGAGAAAATTTGTGCTCAACAAAGACTCTTGGATGAAAAGCAGCAAGTAGACATGAATCTTCTTCAACACAGGGCATCGTCACTTCAGAATCAGTTCAATGAGCTCTTCAATCGTTGTTCTCATGCGGAAGAATCCATTCAGATTCTGAAATACATCCTTGAGAAACACTCAACTCTAAGCTCCAGCTCCAACAATGTGAGAAATGTCGGTCCTGAGGACAACACTAATGCATCAACCGGGCAGCTAATAAGCATTGACTAATCAACACTACCCTTCCTTTCCTGCATATTTCTTTCAAGTTTTTTTTCTTCTTTCTCAGTTTGTCCGAATATATTCAAAGTCTGTATTTCAATACATTTTGAATAGTAGACTCAAAGAAGGCTTAGCATTTTTTGGTTGCTACCTTCTCTGTCTCTCCTCAACAACACTGAATTGTAACAAGGAAATCTCTCCTTCTTTTTTTGGAATATAATATAGCACCCGATCTTGTTAAAAAAAAAAAGAGTTATTGGGAATTTTAATGCTCCGATAATTTCACCTAAAATTCCATAAATTTTTTGCTTCGTTAGCCGAAAACAGGGCGAAATTGTAGGACCGGTCTAGATTCTGGGGAAATTGTGGTGCGGTTAGTAAGAAAACTAGGGAAGCTCATAACTTCAGTTTTTGTCCAATTTCGGATCAAAAAGAGGCTAGACAAACATTTTTGGTTATTTTGAAGTTGATGGAAAAGGTTTCGAATCCATTTGAGCATAGGTTTAGAATCCATTTGAGCACTATAAATTTATGTAATCATCATTTTGAGCATAATGAAATAGGGTCAAGCCATTGGAAGCTGAACCAAGGAGACGTAGCCTAGGAGGGGTGAACTCCTTCATCATTTTTTGTGTTGTGGTTATTATTCTGGTGAATTTTTATGTTGTTTCTGTATATTTCGGAGTTTATTTAATTAATTTATGTGTTTAAAAATTAACATAAAAGCTCTCAAAAACTCAATTTAATCACTTGCAATTTACAAACCCTCAAGCATAATTTCATTAAGATCTCATATAGATCAATTTTGGTATCAAAGCTTTGGTTTTCTTTGCTTCTATGAGGATTTAATTGTTTTCAAGTGTATGTGATGCTTACAAGGTTGAAGCTCAAGAAAGGAGAATGAAAGCTTGTGGTTACAAATCCTAAAGTTAGTTCAAGGACAAGGAGAGCAAGTTTGTCACAATGTCCACCACAAATTATTCCTCAAATTGCAGTTGAAGCTTTAGCAAATATGTCACATGAAGGAGTGCCTAACAATATGTCAGAGGATGAGAAATCCTTCATGAAAGAATTCTTTGATATGACAAGAATGGTGAAAGTTATCTATGAGGAGAGAAGCACAAGGATGCAAAGTGAGAGCTCCAATATTTCAAAGGGATACAAGTCTTCAAAAGGAGAATAAGGATATGGAGACAAGCCTTCAAAAGGTAATTGGAATGGTGACAAACCACCTTTCACACCACCATTCTCCTAACTACAATCCTCACCACCATCGTCACCGTCATCTTCTTCCACAACAAGCCCTTCACAAACACCTCCACGATCTCCAAAAAGTCATGGTAAAAATCCATTTTTAAAGCTTGACATTAAGTTTGATTTCTCTATGTATGATGGAGAGGTAGATGCTAAAATATTAGAAAATTGGGTATGTCAACTTGAATTTTATTGCAAGATACAAAGAATAAAGGATGATGACACCAAGGTTCATCTTGCTTCACTAAGATTGGAAAGTGCAACTCTTATTTGGTGGGAAGCCAAAACTCAAGAGGACATGAAGAAACATGGTAAGATCTTAACATTTTGGAATGATTTTATTTTTGCCTTAAGGAGACAATTTTATCCATTAGCATACATGAAAAAGGCTATAATGGACTAGAAAAACTTTAGGCAAGGTAAAGGACACAGTGTGCAAAGCTATACTCAAGAGTTTAGGAGAAGAGCACTAATTTTGGGTGTAGATTTGAAAACTCAAGAAACTTTGTTGAAGTACATAGGAGGTTTGCATAGTTACCTAAGACATATTATTCTCGTGTTAATCCTTCAAATTTAGATGAACTATGTGTACAGGCCACACATCTAGAGGCAGGAGGGAAGCATGTTTCAGATGAGACAAATGAGGATACCTTTGAGTCTGAAGAGAAAGGAAAGGGTAAGTTCAAGGGTAAAGGTAAGAAGAATGTTTCCATCAAGATGGAGAAAGAAAAAATCACATGCAAACATTGTTCCAAATATGGGCATGATGAAGATCATTGTTGGAAACATTATCCAAATATGAGACCTAACAAGCTTAAAAACAAGGAGAAGGAGAAGACAACTACAACAATAACACATGATTTAGGTTCTTATTCCGAAGATGAAACAAAAATCATCACAATTGGTTTGAAAGTTAAGTACATTGAAAGTACTAGTTCTTCAAGTTGTCAAATTAGTACTAAAGATGATGAAACAAGAAATGAAATTTTCCATGTTAGAGTTATTTTAAAGCATATCAAGATTGGCACACTATTTGATAATGGTTCACAAGAAAACCTTATTTCAGAAGACTTAGTCAAGAAGTTGAATTTAAAAATCATTCCTCATCCAAGAACTTATCCTTTAGGTTGGATATGAAAAATAAAAATTTGTAGGTGATGAGGAAGTGCATGCTTAGATTTGCAATCACTGCAAACTTTCTTGAAGAAGTTGAATTTGATGTTGTTCTGCTTGATATTTTTGGTATTTTTTTAGGTAGCCCATATCTTTATGATAGGAGAGAAATATTTCATCGCCATGAGAATAAGTATCACTTTTTCAAGAATGGGATTGATTATATTGTAAGAGCTAATAGTAAGAAGTCGATTTTGTCTCTTATGCATGCTAGACAAATGAAGAGAATCGTGAATGCTAGTCAAAATTTTGCTTTGTTAATGTTCAAGCATGAAAATGTTGTGAATGAGGCCTTTCAAGGTGATGCATCAAATGAAAATTATGATTTCATTGAGGTTGATAATGGTTTTGATAATATGTTTCAAAATTCTAACATGTTGCCTTTTAAAAGAGGTCAACAAGATGTGGTAAAATTGCAGAAGCATGCATCATTGTAAAGGAGTGATGTGAACAAGATGTCAATGCAAGAGAGTGCAAAATTAAAAGAGCAAGCGCCAAAGAAAATTGAAAAAGAGGGCATTGGGTTCAAAATTTATTCTTTTGGGTTTCACAGTGTGTTATCTTTGAAATGGGATGTTGCATGGCGATGGCATTCAAACTTGGTCAAGATTCGAGCCAGGCATAGGGCAAGACACGCTAAACATCGTCATGTCGATAGTGTTTGAGGTGAGAAGAATTCAAGTTGTTTAAGTTTCCTTTGATTGATGACCGAGGAGGGAACATGTTTGTTTCTTCCAAGACAGGCTATAGTTCTGCAAATTCTGGGAAATTGCAATAAGATGGTATCTACAATAGCAAGACAGGGTCTCCAGAATCAAGGAAAAAGATCAGTTTTTATGAAAAGCTCAAATTATTGAATTTAGGAAAATTTCAGTGGATTGAAACTAGAAGGAATATGTGGTTGTACCCTTATCCACATGTTTATTAATGAAAGATTTTTTGGGGTCCAAAAGATTCCAGTGGGGAGGTGTGATCAGGTGCTCAAAATTATGCTCAAAAATGAAAATTTTCATAATGGTTTGGAACCTGAATGACCGCGTATATCTCTTCATTATGAATCTGGTGCAACTTGTTTCGTGGAAAACCGACACCGAATGCTCCCGAAAACGCGTTCTGTCTGTTTTCCCAAAATAGCAAATTTTTCAAAAAAGATAGCTAACAGGGAAAATATTTGGGCCAGTGGCATACTACCATGTGGCCTCTTCTGGTTGGTTTAAAGGTAATTTTTTTAAGCCTGTCAGGCCTCCCCACTTTTCAAATTCCTATTAGTTGATGGTTTGGTTGAATTTGGTTGGTTGGGAGGATGGCCAACCACATGCTGCCACATGGCCCAACCAGAGGCTGCCATGTGGTAGCACAAGAGGCCACCAAAAATATTGTTAAGGTCGAGCGGGCCAGGCTTGGGTCTAACACAAGACCTCCACCCAACTAACAACATTGCATGCCAATACACCACGGTGCTCCTTGTTAAATATGATGGTGAAAACTACATAAAAGTGTTTTATATGGCGGAGTTGGGGGGGAAGGGGGCGGGGCACGCCCCCCCCCCCCCACATGTTACACCATATAACCCTTCACCGGAGACCACAGGCACGAAAGAACCACCGCCAAATGTGACCACCTTTAAAACTAACCACCGACAGTTAATAACCTTCCAACATATTTTTATTAAAAAAAAAATATTCAGCGCCAATATGTATAGTTCAAATTTTGGTTTTTACCCTACTATTATCGCGCGCATTCCTAAGGTAGTTGCACTCTGCAGATCTACGTGCGCCCCTACAGTTCCTCTCCTTTCACCATGGCTTCTACTGGAGGGGGATCTGAACCCCTCCCTCTTCCCCTAGAGGTGAGTGCATTCAAATCATTGGTGGCCTCCTGCAGCAAGCGCCCCTCTTCTGTCTTGCAGCATAAATTCATCAAGAAATTGGACAGCATCCCCACTGTGGCCCTCCCAGAGGAAGAAACTTGCAGATCTCCTTTGAATCTCGTAGAGAGAGGCCTCATAGGAAAGATCAGGGCTTCTGGCCATATCCTAAAGCAGTAGAAGATTGGACTTAAAGGAACTGGAGGTCGCTAACCAAATAAGGTATAAAAATCTATTTTGTGGGCAAAGGCTTCTTTGTGTTTGTTTTCTAAGCGCTGAAGACAGAAGTCTCATCTTCAGGAATGACCCTTACTTCATGGGGCCGCAAAGCCTTTACCTAAATAAGTGGTCACCTGATTTTGATCCTTCCCAAGATGTGCCCTCAGTAGTTCCAGTATGGGTTTGTCTCCCCCATCTTCCCCTTCACTGCTGGAACCAAAAGTCCCTCCAGATCATTGGCAATGCTCTAGGAAAATACATCGACCAAGCTGTATGAAAAGACCAATATTCTTGTGCTCACATCTATTTAGAAGTATATTTGGAGGAAGGGTTGCCGGAAGCAATCAAACTCATAGTCGTCGGCTGGTCCCATGTCCAAGATCTGGATTATGAGTAGCTCCCCTTCAAATGCAGAAACTACCACGGATATGGACACTTCACAAGATACTAAAAGAAAAAGGCCGAGGAGAAGATTGAGAAAAATAATGGTGATCAATGGACCCTAGTCCAGAAAACAGCCCAACAAAAAGCGAATGGAAAAGGAACCACAAAGGGGACCTCCTCCACAAAAGATCGGAACTCCACCCCCAAACAGGATGGAGCCTCAACCCCCATAGAAAAGGAAAGTATCCCTACAAACTCTCCAAAAACAGTCTCAGGCAGTGTGGTCCAGAATGAGACTCCCACCCCCAATAAGGAAGAAGAATAAATTGTCCCTCTTGGAGCCTTTCAAGACCCCCCTTCCAACCCTTCATATGCATAAATCACTAAGAAGAAGCAGAAAAATAGCTCAAGCTCCTCAGAGGATGAGACTTTTGATAGACTGTCAAAAAGAGCTAGAAGGAAATCCCATAAAGAAGTCAGGGAAGAGGAGGCAGAAAGGCTAAAAACGCAGGGAATCCAACCCACAATAGAGATGTCCATCAGAATAAATACCAGAGAAAGGCCTCCCAAGGGAGGACTCATCAATCCCTCCCCCAGTAAATAATGCACCTAGTCTCTTGGAATTGTAGAGGCTTAGGGAATCCCTCGAAATATAAAGTTATCAAAGATCTACTGAAATAGACCCCCCAGACATCCTCATGCTCCAAGAGACTAAAATCGAAGGGCTCGCCCTTCTCAACATCAACAAGGTGAAGTGGAAGAAACATGCAGGCAAAGCAGTAAGCTCAAGGGGCTCTTCGGGTGGGCTAGCAACTCTATGGTCCGATGAACTCTTCCACCTAAATAAATCTGTCGAGACTCAGCATTGGATCTTCACTGAATTGAAGCACCGTACAAGTAAGTTAACCCTTGCTTTATTCAATCTTTATGTTCCAATTCTTTACAATGAAAAAGGGAATGTTGGAGCTCTCTTTTTGCCTTCCTAGAGCAACACTCCTCCAACAATATCATTCTGGAAGGAGATCTAAATATAGTTCTGAAACCAAGAGAAAAGAAGGGAGGAAACAGCATCAGAGACCAAATGCTCCCATGGTGGAAGACCTCATTCAGAAATGGGATCTTCTTGACTACAATTCGGTGAGAGGCCTCTACACATGGTCCAACAACAGAATCGGGAAGGACCACATCTCTGCCCACTTGGACAGATCTTATTCCAAAGCTCACTATTGATGGAACAAAAGATAATATCAACAAAAATGCTCCCTAAGCTTGCCTCAGACCACAAGCCCATTCAAATACCTGTGGAAGAGGAGGAAGACTTGGGCCCTATCCCTTTTCGATTCAGCCCCTTTTGGATAGAAAGAGAAGGATTCATCGACATTGTCTGAGCAGCCTGGGCCAAACCTATCTCTGAATCCCCAAGCTATGTGCGGGAGAAAAAACTAAAGGCTACTAAACATGCGCTGAAAGAATGGATTATAAAACCAGTAAATACTCCAACAAGTCAGAGAAAAGAAGTTGCTCAGTATTTTGAGACAGTGAAAATGGAAATGGAAAGCATAAAGATCACCTCCAAGTTGTTGGACAAAGAGGTGAAAGCTCAAAGCTCCTCCTACCACTCTTTCCGCACGGAAGAAGAATACTGGAGAATCAAATCATGTAGTCTGTGGTTGAAGGCATGGGACCAGAACACCTCCTTCTTCCACCATCAATATAGAGCACGACTCTCCCGCAATCACATCTCTGAAATCACAACAATGGAGGGACAGATATGCAAAGGGTTCAACCAAATCAAAGCAGCAACTAAAAGCCACTTCAGAAACCTTTTTAGTGTCAGGACAGATGGTAGTGAAGAGTACATAGCAAACTACCTTTCAAATATCCCCCATCTAATCAAGCTTGAAGATAACCTTTCCCTCCCTAAATCCTTTTCAGAAGAAGAAATCATAAAAGTAATTTGGTCTATGGAACCCGACAAGGCCCGAGGCCCTGACAGTTTCACGATCCATTTCTACAAAATATGCTGGGACATAATAAAAAATGACTTGCTAAAAATGATAAAAGGATTTCTGAATAAAGCAAAGGTTGGGGGTGGCATCAACTCAACCTTCCTAGCTTTAATCCCAAAAGAAGATAATCCAGAGACCTTCAGCAAATTTAGACCCATCTCCCTCTGCAACGCCTCCTACAAAATCCTAGCTAAACTCCTCGCAAACAAAATTAAATCCCTGCTCGGGAGACTCATCTCCAACTCCCAAAGGGGGTTTGTAGAAGGTAGGCACATCCTGGACAACATAATTCAAGTGCAAGAAGCCATCCATTCCAGCAAGCAACGAAAAGAAAAAGGGATGATGATCAAGTTAGATATGGCCAATGCATTTGACAGGGTTAACCTCTACTCCCTCCTCAAAGTCCTTCTCTCTTTTGGCTTCTCCCCTCAGTTTGTCAATCTCATAAAATCATGCACTGATAAGAACTAGATTTCACCTTTGGTCAACGAGCACCCAGCCTCTTATTTCCAAGCTCGTAGAGGGTTGAGGCAAGGCTGCCCTCTTTCCTCCTTCCTGTACATTCTGATGGCAGACACTTTCAACAGAAAGCTCAATGCAGAAAGGATTGTTGGGGCTCTGCCTGGTTTAAGAACAGCAAGTGGTTTGGATCCCTCGAACCATGCCCTCTTCGCTGATGATTCTCTTCTCCTTGGTGGAGCTTCTCCTAGAATTGCAAAGGCATTTGACACTGTCCTCAAAAGCTACTGCAGGGTCACTGGAGCTCTTGTTAATGAAATAAAAAGTGCAGTCTATGGATGGAATGTAGAGCAAGATGAGCTCAATCGAATTTCACAGATCCTTGGGTTTGAAGGTCATTCCCCTTGGGAGAAAATAAAATACCTGGGCTTACCTATAATATCTGGGGTCAAAAAAAGATCCCTAGGGACAGAAATCATCAGCAAAATCAAGTCAAAAATTGCCTCCTGGGGCAGATACTGGCTCACCAAGGGAGGAAAATTGATCCTCATCAAATTTGTCCTGACTGCTCTCCTGGTCTATCAAGCCTCATTCCTCTTGGCACCTAAAAATATCATGGAACAGGTATCAAAACTCTTGCGCAATTTCCTCTGGTAGGGAGGCAAAGGAAACCAGAGGAAAATTCATTTGTCCAATTGGAAGCTCCTCAAACGTCCAGTCAACGAAGGAGGTTTATAGATTAGGGACCCATCCCTTTCAAATCTTGTGTTGGGATGAAAAATTCTCTGGAAAATGTACACAGATCCCAGTCATCCTATCAGCAGAATCCTCAGAGAAAAATACATGCATGGAGCCTCACTCAAGAATCTACAAGAAAAAAATATAGTTAACAGAACACAGGTCTAGAATCTCCGCAGGAAAAGCATCACTTTCTTTCAGAAAAAAATATATTGTATCCCTGGTAATGGAAGACAGATGTTGTTATGGGAAGATCGCGTTATGGATCATGCCCCTCTTAGTAAGAATGATGAAATCACATAATTGCATGCTTGGATGCTCCACGCCAGCATCAACAGTGTTCACGACCTCTCCAGCTGGAATAGACATGGAAACTGGATTGGTTGGGATCTCCACGATGTGCCAGATCACCTCAACCCACAACAATAGACACTCACAGAATTATTGATTGACGTTGCCCCAATGCACAAGGAAATGCCTAACAGTAGGGGATGGGGCCAGACCGGCATCTACATCACTGCTGCAGGTTACAAATCGCTTCTGCCCCCAAAAGACAGAAATCAAACTCCCACATTCTGGAAGCATGTATGGGACCCCATCGGCCTCCCCAAAGTAAATTTTTTTTGTTGGATTCTTATGCACAACAAGGCGCTGACAGGAGAAAATCTAGTTAAAAGGAATATAGTTGGTCCTCACTGTTGTGCGTTTTGCCGAAATAACAGTGAAACATCACCTCACCTCTTTATAGGATGCACATTCGCTAAGGAAGTGTGGGGATTCATCCTCACTGATCTCCAAGTTCCTGTCCCTTGCCACAGCTCTGCAGTGGAGCTCTTCTAATCATGGTGCCAGTACTATCCTCATATCATCCCTATCAACTCCATTTGGCTAAAAGTATGGCTTTCCATTCCAAAATATGTCTTTTGGCAAATTTAGCTGGCCCGAAATGATCTAACCTTCAATGACATTTCTTGTCCCCCTTAAAAATTGGCAGCTAAATCCAAATCCTTTCTCCTTGAATTAGTCCAGCAGCAATACTACAAAGAAGACACCTCCCTCCTCCCAGAAGAAAAGAACTGGATGACAATGCTCGCTCCTCATCTCAGGAAGCAACCATTGGCCTCCCCCATCATAAACCCAGAATGGCGACTAAGAGATCCTGACGACATTTTTCAAGAGTGGTGGAGGGCCCAAAACAAAACCACAATTTTCTTTGATGATGCATCCAAGGGAAACCCCGGGGTAGCAGGAGCAGGTGGCGTTATTTACTCCCAGGATAGAACAAGAAGGGATAGCTTTTGCTGGGGACTTGGGCAACGTACCAATAACCAGGCTGAGATATTGGGCCTCCTAAAATCTTGTCACATAGTTCGAGACAGAGGTGTCAAATAATTCCAAGCTTTTGGAGACTCAGAAATCCTCATTAAAAAGCTCAACTCAAAGGATCAGTTTAACAATGCAGTTCTCAACAAGACATTGTGGAGATTGAAGACATTACTGCTAGATTTCACCTCCTACAAATTCTTCCACATCCTCAGAAACTCGAACTGTGAAGCGGAATCCATGGCTAACAAAGGATGCCTCCTCTAGAAAGGAGATCTTAGTATAAATGACGAAGGACCCCTCCAAAATTGTATCACGTGAAAAGGGGAAAGTGGAATTCAAATTCTATCCAAGAATGTTGGCTAGTCGCATTGTATGATTGGTTGTTTTGGCCTAGTCCCAACCAAATCCCTCTATATAAATAAAACACAACCGTTACGGTTATTAAAAAAAAAAAAACGATTTTTAAGCATTATTGGGTGTTTAAATGCTCCGACAATTTCGCCTGGAATTCCGTAAATTTGTCGCTCTTTTAGCCCAAAGCAGGGCGAAATTGTAGGACCGGTTTGGATTTTGGGGAAATTGTGGTGTGGTTAGCATGAAAACTAGGGAGGCTCATAACTTCTTCAGTTTTGTACTAATTTCAGATCAGAAAGAGGCTAGTCAGGCTTTTTTGGGTATTCTGAAGCTGATGAAACAAATTTTGAAGCCATTTGAGCACTGTAAATGTATGTAATCACCATTTTGAGCGTAATTAAAGAGGTCCAAGAGATTGGAAGCTAGACCAAGGAGACGTAGCCAAGGAGGGGTGAACTCCTTCATCATTTGTTGTGTTGTGGTTATTATTATGGTGCATTTGTCTGTTTTTCCTGTATATTTCAGGTTTTATTTACATGCTTTATGTGTTTCAAAATTAACATAAAAGCTCTCAAAAGCTCAATTTAATCACTTGTAAAAAAATAAAAATAAAAATAAAAATAAAAAATCGGTTTTTAAGCATTATTGGGCGTTTAAATGCTCCGACAATTTCGCCTGTAATTTCGTAAATTTGTCGCTCTGTTAGCCCAAAGCAGGGCGAAATTGTAGGACTGGTTTTGATTTTGGGGAAATTGTGGTGTGCATGAAAACTAGGGAGGCTCATAACTTCTTTAGTTTTGTATCAATTTCGGATCAGAAAGAGGCTAGTCAGGAATTTTTGGGTATTCTGAAGCTGATGAAACAAATTTTTAAGCCATTTGAGCATTGTAAATGTATGTAATCACCCTTTTGAGCATAATGAAAGAGGGCCAAGCCATTGGAAGCTGGACCAAGGAGACGTAGCCCAGGAGGGGTGAACTCCTTCATCATTTGTTGTGTTGTGGTTATTATTATGGTGCATTTGTCTGTTTTTTCTGTATATTTAAGATTTTATTTATATGCTTTATGTGTTTCAAAATTAACATAAAAGCTCTCAAAAGCTCAATTTAATCACTTGTAATTTACAAACCCTCAAGCAAAATTTCATTAAGATCTCATATATATCGACTAGCCATTGTTCCAACTTTAACTCTGCAATTTGACTTTTGGGGGTATTTTACTTTGACAGGAAATAACTTTTGATCCAGAGGGTCATTTGCAGACATCCATATACTACTGGAAATATATTTTATAGCTTTATCCATATAAGTGGGTCCCAAGTCCACTTGAATTTATTTTTTTAATTGAAAATGGATTCAAATTCTTTGCACCTTAACCAATCAGTTTCACCACTATTGTTCACCAATCTGCTTGGAAACATCTAAGCTTTACAACACCTGTGACATCAATGACCTAATGAAAAATTCTTTGTCAATACTTTTCCAACATCCTCCTTATGCCAAAAACACCTTTGACAATGATAACATTTCAATAATTGACGTCAATGAACACCTCTTTTGACAACATATTTTAACAATCTTTTATCGTCTTCTTTGCATTTTCCATTAATGACAACTTATTCTGACAATATCCCCCATTGGAATTTATGGCAACACCATAAGCAAACAAACAACATCACAAATATTCAAACAAATATAAGTGCATTTTTCTTCTCTTGTCTTCTTCTTTGTGGATGTTTCTCCCCCTATGCACTCCCCTTTGTGTATTGTTTCTCCTCCCCCTTTGTTTTATTTGAGGTTCTTCACTCCCTTTGACATCAATGGCAAAGATACCAACATGTTCCCTGTGTTAACCATCTCCCCCTATCTTGATGATCATGTTGACCTGTCAACTACTTCTTCTTATGCTTAAAATTCTAGGTATCTCTGGCTTGATCTAAGCAACTTCCTTTATATCCTGTGGAGAAGATTGAGTTGAAAGGAGAGGAGTAATTACTCCCACTCTCTGCCTCAAGTAGTCAAGAGGGATTTATTTCTAAACAAGCACATACTTGCATAACTGAGCCATAAGAAAAATCGTGTTTGTTGGTCTAAGTCTCAAGTAGGCTTACATTCAAAATAATGCCTCTTCCTAGACACATACGTCTGACCCCTAGCAACAACAACAATCTATCCTATGCATGACTGACAACATCAACTTGTAAATTTATCAAAAAAAAAGTATACCACTTCGAATTTCTTATATGACAAACATAGAGGGACTCTCACCAATGTATGCTTAATCCAACAACTCAACATATACTCTACTTGTTAAACTTCTAATGGTAGCAAACTCACCACATAAATTTGGCTCAGCATGAACATTAGCATGTAAATCGAGACTCTTTCAACAACACTTGAACTAAAAATCTCCTACTAAAAATATGAATACCACACTCTGACAAAAATATAATGACAGTTAATATCAATTGCTAATACTTGATACCGATTGTTAATACCTTTGATACCAATTATACCAATTTCTTAATTGATACCACTGATAACAATTGTTGATCACTTTTTAACTGGGTATTCTCCCCCTATGATCATGATATTTTCACCACAAATATGATGTTTGATACCAATTACTAATGTAATATTGTGGAAGCATCATAGTAGTCATACCATTCATCATATATGCAACTTAAACTTTGATCACTCAAACAACATTAATTTGCAGCAACAACATCATCAGCCTCTATATTCCATGCTTATCCTTAAGCAGCAAATGACTCATACCAATTGATGATACCAACTTTTAATTGGGTAATATGATACCCAAATTTTAACTTCAGTATACTCCCCTTGTGGTTATGCTCCCTCTTTGACATTAGGAATCTGTAAACATACTTACATGAGACAGGGAAACTTCAACAGTGATTAGTTCATCATATTTGTTCTATCATCACTATATATACTCAAAATAACGATTTGATTTCACAACATCATTGAATTAGCCAAAATACATACTACTTAAGTCCTTTACAATCATCCACAATTCTTAGCAACACCAATCTACTTCAAAAAAATTATAAACTACGGGAAAAAAAGGGGCATACTACCCTTAACCTTCACATGCATTACTTGGCATGTTCCTTTTTTCTCCTTGCATTTGTTCCTTCTGGCTTCTCTTGAAGCCAACCTCTTCTTTTCAATGAAGAGGAAGAAGGGATCTACTCCCCATGAGTATATTGTCTCCCTTTTTCTTCCACGCCTGGGTTTGCTGAGTTTTTACTCGGTAAAATCCATGAGTTAACTGCCTGCACTGATTTTGTACTCTTTCCTGAATGAGTGACTTCCTTCCATAGTTTTAGAATACAAACCACTGACCATTCCTCTTGTTGGCATCAATTAAAGCTAGTCTACAAATTACTCGTTTCTCTTCTTTCTCACTGTTTGTGCCTACCTTTTGCAATGAAGAACTAGAAGAGTTGTTGCTCCTTTTGACTGATTGGAGTCATTGTCTATTGCAGATTATATAAGAGAGATCAACCATAAGAATTTCAGGCTTTGATTTGTTAATTATATGGTGATCATCTTCAAAGCCAAACACTAGTCTTTGTTTCCTCCATCCACCATTCGACATGCCTCTCTTGTGATTACTGTAATAACTCCTGGTCAGTTGTCCTTCTTGGCTCTCCACATGATCCATACCTATTTTTTGTTGATATTTGTAGTTTGGGAGGTACTCCAAACCCTAGGATATAAGGTTTGGAGGAATTGGCACTATAATTGGACTTGTTGGCTAAGAACCCAAGCATGTGGGCTTTGCACCCAAGCTTGTAGATGTGAACATGTACATGGAATTGATGACTTGGCACATGGAGATGAAAGAAGAACATAAAAGAAGCTAGGGGGAATTTCAAGCACTGTGATATTCCTTTTATAAATGGAGAAATAAATGTGTTTATGTGGCTAAAAATGATATAAGGTTCAAGTCAGTCTTAGTTAAAGGACCCTCTTGAAAGGGATAGTCATCTACCCTAAGAAGCATATAAATAAGAGAGATTTAAGGCTATTTGTTCATCATCCAAGTGTGAAATATCACATGAATACTTCTGAGGCAACTGCGAGGATAAGAGGTATTGCGAAGGTGGAAAAGGAGGTCTATTTGGGTTTGTTTTCCTTGATTGATTAAGCTAAGTTGGTGAGGAGCTGCCAACGAAGAAGGAGGATGGTAATGTGCATGTTTGAGGGTTGGTTCTATGGTATAGTATCTTTAAAACAGGTTGAATCATCTTTGCTAAGATTCAAGCTATTGTAGAATCTTTCTTGATGGTAGAGAAGGTATAATAGTGGGTTGGGAGGTGTCATTATGACCAGCGCAGGGACTATCCTATTGAAGGAAGGGAAGTCACAAACCTCGCTAGCATAGACAAGGAGAAGGGTTGTAATAGTGGTTACAGTTATCCCTAACTAAAGGGCCAATATTACAGAAGAAGGAAAAAACTCTAGGGCAAGAAGGACAATAGATTGTAAAGGTATGCTTGTTCTCTTCGTGTGATATTTTACTAGAGGATGAGTTTCTAGAAGAGGAAAAAATTGAAAGGTCATCCTAAGGTTGTAAGGAAGGCAGAAAGTGGATGGTATTAGTAGCCCTATATAAATTAACAAAAAGGACTTTGGCAATTATAAGAAGGGTGAATATTTGTAAGCTCAAGATTACTCCTTGAAGGACGAAGGAAGGAGTTCAAGGAGAGAATATTACATCATCCCAAGATCATTGTTGGAGAAGGACTTTTCACAGTGATAGGTGGAAACCCTCCATGCCCTAAGTGTCTCTTCATCGGGCAGCACAGGAAGGAACTAGTGGGAATAAGTCCCTAAGAGTTGTTTTCTTCAAGGACTAAGGAGAAACTAGTGGGAAAGAAGTCCGAAAGGAGCTGAGGAGCACCGGTGGGAAATTAAGAGTTGCTCACAAACAAATTTTTGAACAACTCGACAGGAGTCTCTATGTGTTGATGCGTTAAAGGACTAACGATCATCTAGAGAGAAGTTGGATCTGTGTTTAGTGACTTAATGAAGCTAGTTCGTTGATAGAAGCAAAGAGGTGTTGTTGCAGATCGGGAGCCGAAGGACCAGGCATGTGTGTTCAAGATACAACCAAGAGGAGATAAGAGAGTGTGATACATCAACTAGATGGTCAGTGTATCTTGTTCGGGAAGTTTTATCGTCATATTTTTTGACACCAATTCCCATAAAGTCTTGTATCAATGAATGTATGAGGGCCATTATCCCTGGTATTGGAGCCCTAGACAGTTGTATTACAGTTTTTTAATATAATAAAGTTGGGCAGTTAAAATTTGTAAAAAAATGTCTATATTGTGCACATGTTGATTTATTGTTATTTATTGTTCAGTTGTGCAAAGTATTTTTTTGTGATACTTGGATTGGTAGCGTCAGTGATTGTAAGATTCTAACCTAGACTCCAGTATTGTGGAAAAATAATATGTTTGACTTGTTCTGAAAAGGTGGTGAATCCTTTCCAAGTTTGCATATAATTACTTTGTGCCCATAAGTTCCACACCTGTAGCATTCAACATTATTCAAGAAGAGGAATTTTTCTTACCACGTCCTCTTCTACCATATCCATTAGATGCTTCTTTGGCTCTATTATGCCTTTGATAATTTTTCCTTTGAAAGGAAAAGGCTCCTT
The DNA here is from genome assembly GCA_034641835.2 of Pinus albicaulis. Taxonomy (NCBI): domain Eukaryota; kingdom Viridiplantae; phylum Streptophyta; class Pinopsida; order Pinales; family Pinaceae; genus Pinus; species Pinus albicaulis. The sequence goes on along the minus strand of CM076579.1, from coordinate 1,093,847,554 downwards.
GTGCATGGTTAGTCAAATTTCTCTTAGCAACTTGTGGTTATTGCTAAAAAAGTGCATTCCACCTATGTTGCTACAACTTTTTTTCTTCTATGGACACTTAGAAGCAAAGTGCCCTACGTTACCACAACCAAAACACATGAGGGGCTACATACCTTTGTATTTATTTTTGGAAATATATTTGTCTTTTCGATTGTGTTCTCTTCTCTACTACTACAATGTTGTTAGGTATTTCTTTAACAAAGTCAGTGGGTCCCTTTAATGTTGTCGCTAAGTTACTTCCATAAATTAGACTTGTCTTATCCTGAGGGGGGCTTTTTCCACCTTGAACTTCATCTAAAGCTTCAGATCTCTTTGCATGCTTTTGATATTTCAACATATGCTCTTTTAATATAATGATATCAACTTCGAGTTTCTAAGTTGAGGTTTTAAGCTTCTTAAAGTTGATATGAGTTTCCTTCTTAAATAAATATTTTCTACAAGATATTCCAACTCAATAGTGGAGCTACTAGATTCATAACAAGTGTCTATTTCACTCACATTATGTTCAATATCTTGTTCCCTTGATGACTCTAGGGATTCTTTTGTTGACACATGACGTGTCATGTCTACCTCTCTACCAAAGGTGCACCCATTGACTTCTTAAACAATGTCTAGATCTTCTATTGTTATCAAAGTATTTCCTTCTTCACTACTACTAGATGAGAAACTCTCTCTTTCATCAAAGCTTGAAATTGAGCAGCTTGAAGATAAATGGCCTATTGTTCTACAATAACAACAAAAAAACAACTTACTTGTAGGTTGCATCTCCTTGGTATTCTTTATGTTTTGATCAAAAAATTGGCATCTTAATACAAGGGAATCATCCTTTGATTCATGATCTTCGATACTCTTCAAATATTTGACTGCTCCATTCTTCAAAGAAAGACTCTTGAAATTAGCAGCAGCTAGAGTGTCTTTCTCATTGATGGTCTACAATTTTTCCTATATCTGCTTGGTAGTCTCACAACATATTATTTTCTCAATAGCTGACTTGGAAAACCCTCTCAATATTTCCTCCTTAGGTTATTCATTAACCTCATTATATGTTAATCATTTCTCCACAAATAGCCATACATCCAAATAAATAGCTTTCAAGTAGATTATCATTCTTAACTTCCAAGTCGTGTATTTTGAGCCTTTCAAAAATGGAACTCCATTTGAGGTAATCCAAACATGGTTCTCCATGATCCCAGATCTTCCTTCCAGTTTTTAAATTGATATTGAAGGAACTTGGAAACTGGGACACCATTGAGAGGGGGGGTGAATCAGTAGTGTGAATAAATTATACAACTCTTTACAATTTACACTTTTAAATCACTTTATAAACCACTCATGCAATCAACATCATCATGTAAAACATAACATCAAAACTATTATCATACTCATGTGCAACATATATATAAGACATCAATATTATTATCTTTTTCTTTGGAAAATAAAAGCTTCAACTTGCTATTAAATCACTTCCCCACAAGAATATTCCACTTTGTTGATGGGAAAATTTGTCCGGCCAACAGTAGGGGATCTCCCCGGTGAAAAGTCCCAATTAGACCTTAAACAGTTTGGAGTAGGGATCCCATCCGGGGTGTGGGTCCGGTTACCGCCTAAGACGCCTTCCCTTCTGGTCTCAAAAGAACCTGATCAAACCTGCGGACACACACTTATTCATAGGATACGAAATACATGATCGATGCATGGAACATCTCTACAACACTATGCGTAGCAAAAGAACGAATAAAACACATACGCCCGAAGAAATGCAGTTAACGGCACGTCTTTGGGGTCATGCTTGCAAGGTATCTTACCACAGAAGAAATAGTTCTTAATGGCAAGATCCTCCTTACTTCTGAAAGATAAAATGAAATGCTAATAGACAAAGGTATTAACATTCATTTAGAAAGTGATAAAACTTACTTTTGAAAGATAAAACGAAATGCTAATAGACAAAGGTATTAACATTCATTTAGAAAGCGATATAACTGAACATCATCAACACAATCATAGATAAACATGATGCATAAATGATATTATCAAAAGGGCAGTTTCATTAATCATAGGATGTTCTGAAACTGTTCAGGAAATACACATAGTACTGTCACAGCAAAATACATCATCCGACAAAGGGGATTTAGCAAGTATTCGTATTCATATGTCTAAGGATATGGTCTTTCAATACAATACAATGTAGCTCTTGAGTCCTCCAAAAAGAAAAAGCCCCTATACAAGCTCCCGTAGGAGTATTTATAATTCCAAAACTGCCCGTTGGGTTTCCTTGACTGTTCACCTTCTTGACCGTTGGGTTACCTTGCGACCCATTCTTTCTGCGACCTGACTGGTATGCGCGACCTGCGACCTGCCCTGTTGGTGCGACTTGCGACCTAGCTCTACTTGCTGCTCATGACTTGCTGCTGCCAGGCTGTGGAGATGGACGCGAAATGTTAATGTCAGGGACGTCAACCTGTTGCTCCTTGAGGAAATCCTGCCATGTCCGGTACTCTGCCGCTATGGGGGAAACTAGAGGTACCTCCTCCTTCAATCGATGCACACATTCCAAAGCATTTGGTACTAAGGTTTTCCTTTTCTGTCCGATCTGATTTGAAAGCGAGGCAAGCTTGGTATAAATCCGCGCAGGAGTGGCAATAAATTGACTCAGATGTTCTTGAGATGCTGAGGGCTCTGGATCAGCAGCGGCTTGCTTGATAGGTTGCAAAAATGATTGGATGTCCTGGTCCACTTGTTCCCAGCTTCTCTCTTCGTCTAATGCCCCAAGTGATGGAATGTGGTGCAACGTATGCATTGAGTCGATACCACTAATCAGGTGGTTGTACGAGGACATTACTTTGTCCAGGTCCTTAGACAATTTGTCTCCAGATTGCATTGCCATTCGGAGTTGAACCTTTGCATCCTGCGTGTGAATCCAGTCCCTCTTAGGCAAATTTTCAGGTGCCTGAGGGTACTGTATTGTCCAACCCATCATCTTGTCTAAAGCTTGTGAAGCTTCTCTGAGCTGCTCTTGTCTTTGCCTATTTTCCGTTCGTGCTCTTGCCAGTGGAGCGACTATTTGTTTGATGGTGAACATTTCACCATATACCTGCCTCATAGTCACTTCCAACACCTCACACTCCTTGAAAATGGCAAGCGAGACTTCATTTACTGGTAGAGCCTGGTTTCGAAGTTGCTGGACTTCTGCTTGCAATTCTGCTTTCTCTTGCTCTGCTCTCTTCTCGCGTTGCTCAGCTGCGTGCAGTCTATTTTGTAGAGATACTATTTCTCTACTCATTCGGGTTACATTCTCTTCCGTAGCTGCGGCGAAAGTCGTGCCCGCTGATGCTATCAATACAGGATTAGTCCTGGTATCAAGGACTATGTCTTTGCCTGTTGCTACTGTGGATGCGGCAGAGGGACTTTGCGCCAGTGACCTCCTCTTCTCTTGCCGGATTTTGAACGAGAACTGATCGAATGTGAGTCTGGTCAGGTCAAACACATCTTCTTCCTGTCCCCGGGGCGATCTAACGTTAGAGAGTTTGGTACTGCCCAGAGGTATGTCGAGGGGAGTCACCTCGAGGTCGTCCAGCATGTCATCCTCCCTTTCTTCTGTGTTCTTTTCTTCTTCTTCCTTTTGCCGGCGTTCAGCTTCTGCTGCGGCTTCTATTTCGGCCTTCTTCTTCTGCTCAGCTGCAGCAGCCTGTTCGGCTTTCTTTTGGCGTTCAGCCTCTGCTTTGTCCAGCTCTGCCTTAAGTGCCCGTTCTGTTGCGGCCTATGCCTCCTTGCCCTCTTTTTCTTTCCTGGCCTCTCTGGCCTGCTTCTTCTTTTGTGTTGCTGTTGCACTCTTTTGGCTCGCTTCCTCATCCTCTTTTAGCTTCTTCTCCCTTTCTTGCTGGGCTTTTGCCTCTGCTTCCTTTTGTTTGATGGATGGAATAAGCCCTGTGTTGGTTCGAGATTTCTTTGGTAAAGAGGAAGAGGAACCACCTAACTGACGAGTTCTGTCTTCTAAGCTCTGATCATCTGGGTCTTCTTGGACCATGTCTGCTCCCGGGGCAATTTGTCTTTCAGCATTATACCAGTTCCTTCTCTCATCTTCCGCCGGGCGCTCAAGATGCTGATAAGTCCACTTGAATTTAGCTCTCAAGCAGTGTTCAGGAACTATTTTCTCTGGGTCATAGGTTCAGTGTTCAAGCGCCCCGAGCTGATAACTTCTCATTACTTCTGCTTCTGCTGCTACTTCCCTGAAGTCTTTAACTGTGTATGCACCAATGGTGAGGGGTAGCGTGGGCCATGGCTTCTTTTTGCCTTTGGACAGGATGCTGGAGAATCCGTGTGACATTTGAAAGCATACCTCCTGAATAAGCATTTTGTCTGTTACAAAGCGAGGCATAGCATGTGGTGCCTTGTAAGTTCCAAAGACTCGGATGAAGGTGTACCCAGGGAAAGGGAACCAGTGCGCCACTTTGACTAGAGTCTCTTTGGCCCGCCACGACATGCAGGGGGTGTCTTGGCCAAATAAATTTCTGTACAGAGAGGGGATAAATACTTGGGAAATCTGATCAATATCCTGTTTGTATTTGGACTCCCAAAATACCTTGAGTTGTAGATGAATTGCGCGCGACTGCTCGGAATCCCAGTTGTGCGCCCATCCCTCAAACTATACTCTGGCGCAGACATCATCTAGTATGTAAAAGGCCATGTAAAATTCGGCAGACATTCCTTCATCCCGGGCCAATGCCGAGTTCAAGTTGGTCTGCATCGAAGTCATCAGTATGCCGGCCCAGTTGAAACGGGTGCCATATGTTTTCACGTACTCCATGATAGTAGCCCAACTGCCGCTGAAGGTGGAGCAATCTGGGCGCCCGTAAATTCTGCAGAGCATGGCGGCAACCAATTTGTAAACCTTCCTCAGGCTCGCCACTGGGTACTCTTGGTCTTTCTTGACCTTGAAATTCTCTGGCTCCTCCCACCATTGTCTAATAGTATCAACTATCGGAACGGCGTGAGCAACAGCCCATTCTGGAGAGAAATGCTCATCTGGGCGAGGCAGTGAGTAATAAATGTGAGCATCCGAGCCTACCATCGTAGCGAAAGCTTTGCCTTCGTTGTCCCGGATCACAAACTTCTGGGGGTCCGTCTTTTGTATGATCCAATCGATAACCTCTGGACATGGGAATATGGTTGGATGCGCCCCTGCCAGATGTAGTTTGGACTTCTTCACTGCCAAGTATATTTCCCGGTCTGGGAGATCTTCTGGAAATTCCTCTTCCGGTATGGCGAACTCATGATATACTTGATACCATCTCATGCTATCGTCTTTTGTAAACGTACATAGTGTATCTCTGTATATTGGGGGTGGGGACACCACCTCCAGCTCATCAATCTCTTCCACTATTTTCTTGTCCTTTCTCCGAGATAGCGAGGGCGCCATGTCACTAGAATCCGATAACACAGGTATGCACTCTATGTCTTCTTGAATTTCACCTGTCAAATTCATAAAGGAATCCCACGATAAGAACGACATGGTGACAAAAACCAGTTACAATTTAGTGATGAAATTTAACTGTCACATGCAAAACTGGGCTACTGGTCGCTGGGTCGCGGATTGCAAGAACAGAGTCTGGGCGCGACCTTGCGACCTCGCGACCAGGTCGCTGGGTCTCTAGGTCGTAGATCTCTGGAAAAAATGGAAAATGCGACCTAGCGACCTCGCGACTAGGTCGCTGGGTCGCAGGGTCGCAAATCCCAGAAAATGGAGAAAATGCGACTTTGTGACCTCGCGACTAGGTCGCTGGGTCGTAGGTCGCAAATTGGCTTGCCGGGGGTTTTCGCGCGCACGGCCTTGAAACTCCTTTTCTCCCTCCTCTTGAGGATTTACAAGCTGGCTTGGCCCAGGCGGAGCTGTGGCATGATTTTAATAGCAAGGGATGGTGCCATGAAGGTGTGAATCAGAAAAACAATAAGGTTTGGACAATTATGCAGACAACAGATTCATAAAACCCTCAGAAACATAAAATCTCAGTCAAAAGACAATTTAAAGGCCTAAGGGGAGATGGGTTTGGTAAGAAAATCATCAAAACGGAAACAGCAGGAAGAAATGGCAACTTACCGGGGAAAAACGCGCCAGTTGAGCTGTCAGAGGCGTTTTCTTACAAATCGCTGAATGTGTAAAATGCGACCTGCGACCTCCCTTTTATAGAAAGTCGCACGTGCGAGCAATAAATGCAGGTCGCTAGGTCGCAAGTTGATTAGTTTCGGAGTTTTGCGACCTTGCGACCTTGCGAACTGGCGACCTGGGGTCGCTGGGTCACGCTTTTCATGAAAATTGTAAAATTGCGACCTTGCGACCTGGTGACTTGGCGACCTGGGGTTGCTGGGTCGCTGGGTCGCATTTTCTGTTAATTTTGGGGATTTGCGACCTGGCGACCTGAGGTCGCTAGGTCGCAAGGTCGCTAGGTCGCGGTTTTCATCAACTGTTTAACTTTGCGACTTGGCGACTTGGCGACTTAGCAATTTCTCTTTAGTTTTAGGGGGGCTCCAAAAATTTGAAATGGTGATCTTTTTTGGAGGGTGTTGTAGGGGCTACAACAAATGGCGATTCACTGGACGAACTCAGAGTCTCTGCTGATGGTTAGTCTTGGCGGGGGGAGGGAGGGGCCTATGCTGACTGTTTTCTTTTACCTTGTGGTTGACATCTCCTAACTTTGGGCACCTAGCTGGGTTGCTCAATCTGCTAGCCTGTTTGGGTGCCATTCAACCAAATTCATTTCGTCAGGTCTCCGGACTGGAAGGGTTGGAGAACTTCAAGCGGCTACAGGGTCTGGTACGATTATTTTGTCCTCATTGTGTTGCTCCGCTGCCAGCGAACCTCTCGGCTCCGGCGGAGTCACTGCCTAGGAATCGTGAACATTGCTCCGCTGCCAGCGAGCCTGGTCAGTACCCCGGCGGAGTCGTTACATCACCTCTCTGCGCAGGAAGCCTTTCTCGATCCTTTACCCTTTATTAGTGTGCTATTGCACTTATTTTAAATGTGTCGGAGGCACTTATTTGAGATGTGCTCGTGGCACTTATTTGAGATGGAAATTTAGCCTGGGCGGATGAGGGATCCCGACTTATTTTTCTTGCAGAGAGGTTGTTCCTGGTCTGGTATGAGGACTTTGGTTTTTCCCAGATACCCTGTCGTAGCCAGAGTACCTCTTTTCCCTTCTGGTCTGATTACCACTTACACTGCATTTTCTTTTGTGGACACCCTCTCAGACCGGCGAGGTAAGCTTTCCTGCTTGATGACTCGAGCTCGGTAATGTGCTACCTTTAGGTGCAGAGAACAAGCGAGCTTTTGCCGCCTTTGAGTTTATCGGAAAAGGCTTTCCATCAGCGTAGAACCTGTTGCAGTATGCCAATTTGCGTGGCTCTAACAAATCCTTCCTTAAGCTTTTATTTATTTTATTTTATTATTATTTTTTTCTTTTTTCTTTTTTCTTTTTTTTTTGAAACAAAGGTGAGACAAGGAACTATGTTACAAAATAAGCCAGCCCTCCAAGGGCTGCTAAGTGAAATAGTGCTTGAGGTCATGCCCGTTTACTGGGAGGACCTCGACTCGTCCATCAAGGGTTTGCAATCTGAATGTGTGTGATCCTATCTTTTCATTAATTTGGAACGGGCCTGTCCAAAGTGCTTGGAACTTGGCATGCTTCCCCTTTTCCTCATGGGCTTTATCCCACTTAAGGACCAGGTCTCCTACCTCAAAAGTTTTGTTTCCCACGGACTTTTTATCAAACCATCTTTTGATTCGGCTCTGATGGATGGCAAACTTTTCCCGGGTCTTTTGCCTTTCTTCCTCCAATTTCAGCAAGGTGTCGATTCGATTCTGCAAGGTAGGGCACGGGGTACCATGACATTCTTGGGACAGCTGGAGGGCCGGGAGAGATAGATGAGGAGGGAGAAGAGCTTCTTTTCCATATACGAGGAAAAATGGGGAGGTGCCTAAAGAGGACTTGGGAGTGATACGGTCAGCCCACAGTGCATTGTGAAGGGCATTGTGCCAGTTGCGCTGGTGGGATAAAAGAGTCTTCTTGATAATACGGATAAGGTTCTTGTTAGTGGACTCAGCTAATCCATTTCCCTGGGGGTAGTAATTTGCAGAATGTTTCAGAATAATACCATTTTCCAACGCAAAATCATATAATTTAAAAGATGAGAAATAAGTCGCATTATCGAAAACTAAAGAAGTCGGAACGCCAAACCTGGTCATGATGGAATGCGTGAGGAATTCTATTACCTCTTGATCGTTGATTCGGCGTAACGGTATTGCCTCGACCCACCTGGTGAAGTAATCAGTGGCTGTAAGGATATATCGATGTTGTTTAGAAGAGTGAGGTGTGATTTCACCGACTACATCCAAACCCCACTGTTGGAAAGGTTCCTCTACTGCTACTGAGAGTAAGGGGGCGGCTGGTCGTGCTTCTCGGTTGGCAAACTTGTGACACTGAATGCATTTCCGAACATATGCATGCGCGTCTCTAAAAAGAGTAGGCCAATAGTATCCCGCGCGCATTATCTTATGGGCAGTAGTATCTCTGGAAAAATGACCTCCAGCTGGTCCGTCATGCAGCTCAGTTAAGATTTTATGTGCTTCGTCAGTTTCCAAGCAGCGTAACAGGACCCCATCGTGGTGTTTCTTGAACAACTTACCTTGGATCAGTTGGTGAGATGCGGCTTTTAGTCTTATTGCGCGTTTCTGTCGGGCAGTAAGAGCAGGGTCCATGGTGCCTTGGGCCAAATATCTTGAAATATCAGAATACCAAGAAGGGCTATTTTGCTGAGGCATATGGTCGCTCTGATACATGTCGATATCTTGTTCCCAACATTCCTCTTCAATTTCATGAGCACTTGTAGCCTCTGCGGCCATTTGACATAAGCCCTGTCCTTTAACGGTATGTGCTGGTTTGAACTCTAAATCGTATTCTTGCAAACACGCCATCCAGTTGCCCCGCCTTTCGCCTAGCTCTTACTGCACGAAAAGTGAGCGGACTGCTGGGTGCGGCACAAAAACCGTGACGTGATTTTTCAAGATGTAGGGCCTAAGATGTTTTACGGCCTTGTAGACCGCATAGGCTTGTTTGTCAATTTCTGGATAGTTTAACTCAGCTCCTTGTAGACCAGTGCTCATGAAGGAAATGGGTCGTTCATCATTGTTACCATCTTTCTGCGTAAGGACGGTCGCAAGTGAGGAATCTGAAGCAAAAGTGTACAGGATGAAATCTTTGCCAAAATCTGGACTTTGTAGGGAGGGAGCTTCAGCTATCGCCTGTTTGATTTTGTCAAAGGCCTCCCTTTCCGGTAGGTTCCATTGGAAAGTAGCATTCTTTTTTATCATTCCCTGCAATGGCTTGACTATCTGTGCGAAATCTGATATAAATTTTCGTACAAAATTGATCTTCCCCAAGAAAGATTGCATCGTTTTTTTACTCCTAGGAGGAGGAATTTGAGCAATGGCTTTTACCCGCTCTGGGTCGACGATAATACCTTGTTTAGTTATGATATGACCTAGCAAATTTCCTTCTGCCACGGCGAAAATGATCTTCTTCGGGTTAAGTGAAATTCCATATTTTCTACATCTTTCAAAAATTTGCCTAAGGTGGCGTATATGGTCGCCCCGGTGTTTTGAAAACACGGTGACGTCATCTAAGTAGACCACCACACTTTGGCCTACCAGCCCCTTGAAGGCTATATCCATGGCCCTTTGGAAGGTTGCTCCTGCGTTGATTAATCCAAAAGGCATACGCCTGAATGCGAAAGTTCCCCACTTGGTTCGAAAAGTGGTCTTTAATCTATCCGGTTCAGCTACCAGCACTTGGTTGTAGCCGGAGAAACCGTCTAATAGGGAGAACATTTCAGATCCGGACACGGCTTGTAATATCTGTTCCATGGGCGGCACTGGATAGTTGTCTTTGTTTGAGGCACGATTCAGATTGCGGAAATCTACGCACAAACAGATTTCGCCAGACTTCTTACGTACGGGTACCAAATTCGATACCCACGTGGAGTGACGGATTTTGAAAATAATTCGTGCATCCAAGAGCTTCTTGAGTTCTTTCAGAATCAATGGTTCCATAGTAGGATGTACCTTTCTGAGCTTTTTCTGGAACGGCTTTGCGCCTTCCTTCATGGGTATAACATGCTGGATGATTCGAGTATCATACGTACGTAAGTCATCATATGTCCAAGCAAATACGTCCCGATACTTGCGAAACAGTTGGGTGAAAGCCTGCGCCTCCTGGGTGGTGCAGTCTTTCCCAAGGTTGACGAACTTAGGATTATCTTTTGATCCCAAGTTCACTTGTCGGTGGGCCAAGATGGAGCTTTGCACTTTGGTATTCGGGGGCCCTCGAAAACGGTTATGTAGATCGAAGAGTTTCTCAAGTGATACTACCCCCTTTGGCATGGGATTCCCCCTGTGTTTCTCAAACTCTTCCTGTACAGCTTGGTCGTGATCATCTTCATCTATTGCGGCGTCTTTGAATGTTTCTGAGTTACACATGAACTCTAGTACCTGTTGGTCATCATCAAAGACGCGTAAGTTAGTTATGTTATCTGGCACGGAGGGTTTATATATAATTTCAATAGAAAAACCATCCCTCAAAGGTGTGAATCTAGCAGCAGCATTAGCCAGAGTATCTGCTGCTGCATTGTGCATCCTAAGGACAGATTTAATTCCAAATGCATCAAAACCAGAAATCAAACGCCATACCTCTTGTTGATCTGCCTTTAAATGCGGAGATAAACAGTGAATAGTGTTGCGTACCTGGCGGGTGATAATCTCAGAATCTCCAATGACCTGTAAACATTTTACCTTCAAATCCAGCGCTTTCTTAAGTCCGAGGATTAATGCCTCGTACTCAGCGGAGTTGTTGGTGCACTGGAACTCTAGCCAGCATGAGATTAAGTATTTATTCTTGTGAGGGTCAAGCAATATGCAACCAGCACCAGCTCCGTCATTAGTCTTGGAACCGTCATAATACAAGGTCCATATGTCACTTTCCGGCTTCTTCAGGGTAATAGGTAGGGGAGGGGTTCCGTCGGAGTGTGAGACAGAAGTGACTTGCTCCTCCGTGACAAGTGCTAGCTCTGACTGGACCTCGGGGCCTACAGAAGACTGAGGGGGTTGGTAGCATCCGAATAAGGCTTCCAGAAAACACATACCAAGTTCTTCTTGCGCGAAGCTGATAGGTTCATTAACGGCATCCAAATCAGTGACGGTGTGTTTCATATAAGGTTCACTTTCTACCCTGATTTGATTATTCCGTCCCTTGTAAGGAAGCCATAAGTGGGACCAATCGGTGGCGAAATAACCTTGTAACTTGCTGGACCAATCCCTACTAAGCAATAGGCCGTATGCTTCCGGGATGTCGACCACCACAATGTCAATGCATTGATGGACCCTAGAGTCTGACGAAGCGGATGATGACATTGTTCAATTCTCCTATGGCTGGTACTTGTGATCTGTCAAGTTGTATGATCTTTGCGTCAGTTTTCTCCGGGCGAATGTTCAGCTTTTTACAGACGGATAGGGGCATGACATTTGTCGAGGCACCGGAGTCAACTAGACAGTTGTGGACGTTGAAGTTAAAAATCTCGAAGGACAAAAGGAAAGGAGGTGTGGATCCTCTCGAGTTGGTATTGATGGCGTTTACTATGGACTGTACATCTGGACCGGCTTGCGCAGACGTGTTGCTCACAGTCTTTGTAGCCGAAGTATTTGCGAAAGCCTTAAGAATGAGCTCCTTTTGATTAGTAATGCGGGCCAGCTCATAGAGAGAAATGTTTGCTCTTGTTTTCTTCATATCTTCAACAATGTTATAGCTGGGCTCTGGTTGAGGGCTAGGCTCGGCGGAAGTCTTAGAGGATTCTGTCAGAAGTTTGCTCTTTTGACTCGCTCGGGTAGTGTTGTTGGGAAGTTTTTCCGGGACAGATTGTTTTCCGTTTCCTGGGGGCAGGATTTTCCTTAGGAAAGCCCTTTTCTTGTCTTCATAGGACTGCTCGGGAACATGTCCTTTTCTTCTGAGGCTATAATTCCGCACGGGCTGATCCTTGGGAGCATCTGCCATGTAAATATCAATAGGGATAAGGTTTTCTCCACCTCGGATTATGTCAAAATCAAGGATAGAGGATCCTAGTTCTTCATTTGAGAGCGGATCCTCATCGTGATTTGAAACATCATCCTCCGTCACATCCCCTGGAGTTTGATCATCTAAAAGCTGATTAACTACTGCTGTCATGCTGCCAATCCATTGAGGGCACGTTTTCTCGGAGTGGGCAGCTTGGTGGAAAGAACAGAAATTATCTTTCCCTATCTCTTCCACATTGAGAGCAGTATTTGTGTTAGACGAGGTCTGTTAGTATTGGGATTACTTTTTCTGAAGAAAGGTTTGGGTGGTTTACTACTAGTTGTGGCTTTTGTGCCCTTTCTCCTGAGGTCAGTGACTTCATTTGTTAAATGCTTGAGCGTTTTTGCCATGCTTTCAAAATCAAAAGCATCCCTATCCCTATCAGTAGTCTTAGGAGTGGAGGACTGACCTCTTTTTGTGTTAGGCTTGTGATCATCTCTCCCTTCATGATCGATGGCTCCTATCGAAAGCATGTCTTTCTCTACGGCGAGAGCAGCCTCATAATTAGCCGTAAGGTTAGCGCGGGCTTCACGTTTGACGAAAACAGCAATGTCCCTAGGGAGGGCCTTGGTATAGTAATCAATGGTGATCGAGTCATCCAACGCCTTCTCAAACACCTTTTAGACACCAAAATTGTTCTATGATTCACCCTTGATGCATACTAACATTATGCATCTCATTGCTCCAACAACAAAAAAATTATGGGTTACTCGAAATTTGCTTGTAAAGGATTTTCAACTAATATTTTGGAATTAAAACTTTAGTTATCTTGTACTTCAATGTGTGCATGAATATTTATTTTTATATTTGTGTTGCTTCAAATATGTCATCTCAATGTGCCCTTCAAGTCTTCTAACTCTCCTTACCTATCTCTACAAGAAAAATTAAGCTTAACTGCTCAATTTTTCTATTTTGAATTTTTTACAGGATTTAGCGATGCTCCTTCTAAATTTGGTTTACTGCCAAATTTAACCAATTTGTTAAATCTATCTTCAATTATATCCATTCTGATATTTGTGTAGCCAACTCATTAATTCCTCTTTTATATTATTTTTAGTGTCGTTGATTTGGTGCATTTTCACCAAATATGGCATATAACTCCAATTTTAGTTGTTGACATGTTTTCATCCTAAATATTTTAATCGGCCCGTCATCACTTTGTTTTTAGCCCCAAAGGGATTTAAAATATGTTGTTGACTTGTTCGCACAAAGGCCTTAAAAATGGCCCAAAACTCGGTCAATCCATTGTTATATAGCCTCAAGGGCTTATTTTATACTGCAAATCTCCACTTCGCTTGGTCACAACGCCGGAACAAAACCTCACTCTGTCATTTTAGCTTGGGCCCCAGCTTCAATTCCTTAGCGTGCTTTTGAAAATGCATTCAAGTTCACCCTTCGTGGGTTACATTTCAATGTGGGTTCATCACTTTTCACTTGCTCTCCATTCTCATTGGTCCTTTGTTGCTTCACTATCTACCACTATTTCCTGGAGCCTCGTGATCCCGAAGCGTCCCTAACATGTCCTTTTAACTTTATTTCGGGATGGCGCCTCCAAGGTGACATGTCCCAAGTCTATTCGTATTGGTTCTTGGATCTGACATCATATGCCACAATTTACCAGTGTTGAATCAGTCGAAGCATCCTTTGTTGCACTAACTTAAAACCTTTTGAGGTCTCGGGGTTGGGATGATGTGTACCTGTAGGACCACTGTTGCACTCTTAGACTAATCGCGTGCCAAACAGGGTTACTTATCTCTGAAAAATGCCACATCTAACCGATGACTAATCAACCCAGAGTCTTTTCCTGCTGCACTTTTAAAACTTTCTGAGGTGACATCATGCTCATGTCATCGATGCCATGTGATGCCATTTGAGTGGTGACACCTATCACTCATATTTGGCCCCTTCGGCCACCTAAAAACACCAAAAATGCATGCCACGTGTCCCTAATACCAATGTCATGTTGATGTCATAATGCTCCAATAAGAGACTGCCACATGTCATTCAGTATGGACAAAGAAAGGGTCTCAGGACTTTGGTTTTACAATGAATTTATTTATTAAAATTTAAAGGGTTTGGGCCTTTGGTTTTGATACAATGCCTTCTCTTTCGCCACGTTCACCAACACTACGTCATCCCGCCTTCAACCTTATGCGTGCACCTTTGTTTCCCCAGGGGAATTCCTCCTAGGGTGAGTTGTCCCATGGGGACTCCTGCTGTTGGACTACACTAAAGAAATCCTTTCCTATTGTTGTGTGGATTGTCCACCTCTGCCCCGACTTATGTCATCCCAGACGCTCCCCTTGTGTGCACATTTGGAACAACAGGGAATACTCTGTCAGGGTGATTTGTATAATGTGCTCCACCACTGGCCAATAGAAACGCATTTCGTCGCTTATGGTGTCAGGCCCCACATTCATCCAACTTTATGTTTAGGCGCTCTGTTATACTATGCCTTACTACCAACTCTGTCAACAACTAGCCATTGTTCCTACTTTAACTCTACAATTTGACTGTTGGGGGTACTATACTTTGATTGGCAATAAATTCTGATCTAGAGGACCATTTGTGAACTTCCATATACCGCTAGAAATATATTTTATAGCTCTATCCATCTAAGTGGGTCCCAAGTCCATTTGAATTGACCTGTTGGATTGAAAATGGCTTCAAATTCTCTGCACCTTAACCAATTAGCTCCACCACTATTGTTGACTAATCTTCTTGGAAACATTTGGGCTTTGCAACACTTGTGACATCAATGACCTAATAGAAACACCTTTCTCAACAATTTTCCAACATATTCCTTATGCCAACAACACCTTTGATAATGAAAACATATCAATACTTGACATAAATGAACACTTCCTTTGACAACATATTCTAACAATATCATATCGTATTATTTGCCTTTGCCATCAATGACAATATATTCTAACTAAATGTAACATAGTCCATGCCTCTACCCCTAATTAATTGATTAAGGCACTGCGGGGTATGTGTTTTGTCATTATTCTAGAATGCTACATTTTTGCAATCATTTCCACAATACATTTTTATTTCCACCTTTGCGCTTCCTCCACACCTCTGCATTCCACACAATGAAAGCCACCTCCACAACTGAAAAGTACAAGAATCATTGTCAAACATTATTAAATGCAATTTTATTCTTTCAGATCTTCCAAACAAGTATTAAGTATCCATATAATATTTAAATTTTAAAATATAGAGACTCTTGATTTATTGTTATGATTTTATTATGAAAATGTGCAATTCATATGTAAGGGTCTTGAAATGAGAAAGAATTTAAAAGCATGAATGTAGGCTAATGACGCCAACGCAAACAACGATGTTTACGGTTTTAGTTTCCATATATATAAAGAATTGTGTGAAAGCTTTCTCATTGGATGAAGTATTGAGGTGCAGAGAAAACTCCACAAAATGAAAGCTCTTCGCACTCTACATAAAACAATGAGTTACATGAAGTGTGTTGTGTCTAATTTCAGATCAATTATTATCTCTTTTTGTTTAAATAGTCTAAAAGTACATGGAGTTTCCACAGATGTCAAACACTTTTTAACAATATGAGCTCCCTCGCATTTTAGTGGTTGGTAGCAAGTTTCAAAGCTTGGCATTGTAATTTCACAGAAATATACACTGCCTAAGACGGCCTGAAGTTTCCTTCACATGGAAAATGCATGTTTCCAAACCGAGACTAGATGGCGACATTTACAAGGAAAAACCTAGAATCATTGATTCCCCCAACATTTCCAAATTCATATTTGTTTCTTGGTATTCCATGCATGTTCTCCATTAGCTGACATGACACATCACAAACGTGTTATGCATAAATTAAAAATAAGGCATGAGGATTAACAGAGGCAGAGCACTCTAACTTGTAGGTGTTTGCATTCCAATTCCAAGGAAGCATGTGTAATCTCAATACATGCTACGTTTCAAATAACTTCTTTAATGGAAGCTAAATTTCCATCAATGATTATTAGAAAACCTTGTAATACTCCATTAATGTTTTATTGACACATTTCAATTGAATGTAACTTAGGAACATTGTCTTAGTTCACAAATAAAATTATTTAAACACTAAGGCAAATCATGGGTATGTATCAACAATGACATTTTATTTAAGCAAAAGTATCAGTAGGTAGGGGAGATATTTTTTAAAAGTGACATGCAGTGATTAGAACTAAGTTCAATGTGAAAACCCTACTTGGCCATCCCTTGAGAAAAAATGTAAGTAGATTCTCTTTGTTGCAATTGTTGTTAGCTTTGACATACATCCTTTTGTCTTTTAAAAAATAATACTTATTTTACGAAGTGTAGAGGAAAGTGCTTTTATTGTGTGGTGTGTGGAGGTGTGAAAGAAACTTTCATTGTACTGCCTCCACACCTCCTCACTCCACAAAATGAAATTGTAGCATCTCCTCCACACAATTTCAAAACCATTGAAATAGTCAAGAATCTCATAGAACTAACCACCACCACCATGACCTTTAACTTAATAAATTAAACGATAATCCCAAGGTTGGTTCAGTTGTTATGTTTTTCCACCTTATCCATATCTTCGAAGTAGAAAATAGTTCAATTCGTCCTTTTGTTGAATATTTGTTTTTAGGATAAGCGTTTGAGTGTTTTCACATCGACTTAGGAAGTTGTAGGCATTGCAACATATGCCATCAAGGCTGGAATTTTGTTTGGAATAATTTTTGAGTTAGCAATTTTCAAACACTCATGAACATGTTAATTTCCATGTAGCTGTTCAATACGTGTGCATTAGATTTTCTCGCCATCCCTATATCAATATTTGTTTGGAAAACTAAATAATAGTACCAATATGCAAGTACTTTATAAACCTCATCAGGTCTCTCAAGGAAGAACGAAAAACCTATGACGGAATGTTGCAAAAATATGCACTAAAAACAATAAAATATTTTCCTCTTTATTTATCCATTATAAAATCACAAGAATTGTGGGTGGTCCAGTCTCGACAAAGGCCCACATTTTTCAGTTCTAGTTTGATATGAGTATGAGCATTCTCCACAAAGATGAATAAGATGGTGATTCCAATGTTTTCCTATTTCCTCAAAATTAAGCTCTAATTTGTGTATACACCAGCGTATGCCTCAAATGAAGCTGACAACGCCTTAATCAAATCATCTAACAATGGCATAAACTGAATTAATTGAGTTATTTGATTAAACATACTAGTTATTCCAACATTATAATTACTTAATTCTCAAGCCTACAGCTTCTAACTCAGCTTTGGATAGAACCCAAAGTATGACTATTATATTTGTTCTCACAGCACTTAATTCATATCATTTATTCCCGCAACCAATTCTCATATACGGGTTTACTCCTATCGTTCTTGGCTTTTAACAAAGTTCAAACCTTCTTGTAATTATTCGAATCGACATTCAAATTACCATCAAACTCAAAATGTAATTCACCGCACATAATTATTGGGTCCCATAGCATATTAATACTTACCTCTTTGCTTGGTTAATACCTCCATTAATCTTCATGCACCTTCCAACGCGAATGCCGTTGGATCATCCACAAAACTGATCCGATGGATATCGCGTTATTTCGAGACAGAACGTTAGCACTCAAAAAAACGCGATAAAAGTGGTTTTTATAAACCACCCTTTGCCACGCGTTGACCAATGGCCTATATCGCGTTTTTTTTTTCACAATTCCACTTACCACTTAAAGCGCCGCGCGATACTGCTGGTTTTGTGGGTTCAAACCATGTTTACTGTTCCTTCTCACGGTTCCGTTTTTCTCTATCACTCAGGGTTCCGCCCTTTATACGTTAACCTTTATTCCATCAACATTTTAACACGACACTTCCACATATTATAACGCACTACTCCATTAGATTTTACACTGCGCATTCAAGGTTCGATCAATCCCCAAATTTACCAGTCTTCAAGCTTTGGCTCTCACCCTCTTCAGTCTATATCTCTTTGCTCCAATTTACACTGACTCGAACCCACTGTTCGACCGGAATACTATCCACCAACACAAATCTATTGTAGGTTTCTCAACCCCCAATTGTTTGCTTGGGACTGCATCTTATGCGATGATCCCAGATCATATGTTTCACTCACACAGAGATTTTGAATGTCGATTTAACTTCGTTGTGTCATCGATCCATTAGTGACCGATGACTGGAATTAATCAGTGCAATTTCATCTAATCTTATCAACTGTATATGCAGGATTGCTAAATCAAATGTTCACCAAATCTGAACAAATCTCCCACACCATTCAATCATTCAAGGCACAATATCGACCTTGGCTAACATTGATTTCACCTATTATATATAGAACATCATTTAAGCCCAAATTACAGAGTATATATCCCACATTGCCATACAGTTTTTTATTGAAATACAAACCCATTCACACAGGATTTAAGTCAATTAATACTCATGTAAAACTGAACAGATTCCTTCATTTATACAATGAAACCACTTACAAAAATCCTTCTCGTCTTTTGGCCTGATCTTCAATTCGATGGCCCCTCTATCTCCTACTCTGTCTCTCCAGATCTACCCAAGTCTGTTCTCTGAATGCCATTGAGGCTTACAATTATACCAATTGATAATCAATCGATTCAGCTCCCTCAATGACTCAACAAAACCCTTGGAATACTCAAATCCTAAATTTAGCCTAAATCCCTAACGAACTGAAACTGACTCTTCACTTTCCTAACAAATCAACTTCTCTCATGTTCTCCAATTACTTGGGAACATTTACAATTTCTCTCCATAATTAAAATCACTCTTATTATTTAAGGATTACATAAGAATTTAAAAACATAAGACCCCCCTATGTCTACTTAAATACAAAGTATTTTATTGTGCCTAATGCCCAACTCCCAAGGTTAAAATTTATCATGATCTCCTAATCATGTGCTTCAGTCCTTGTCTTCCTGGATCCCACACTTTGTTCTGCAACTGATCATTTATTGCAATATTCTTCTTCTGCACTTCCCCAGGTTTCCATAACTTATTCTGTCTTACTTCACTAGCTGCACTTTTACATTCTCTTTCTGTCTTTATTTTGTTGTTGCTTATGCTTCTTTGTTTTCTTACTGCTACCTTCTTCTCAGACACTTTCACCATCAGTTTTCTTATCAATTCAATTTCTTTATCTACTATGTCTTCTGACTGCTGGATACTGCTTCCTCTTGACTGCTGAACTTCTATTTCTGCTTCTGCTTCCTGAGTTCTTATTTGCTGAACTCTTACTACCACCTTTGTTGTAGCTTTATCCCCAAATTTAACTTGTTGAGCTTTTACTTGCTCGCTCCTTACTGCTACCCTAGCTGCCACCCAATCATCCATACCCTCTTGTTCTATGCAACTGTAAAACTCTTCCTGATTTTCACTTATGACAATTTTTTCATTCTCTGACTTCAGCAATTCTCTGGACTGGTATTTAAATTGTCAGTCACTGTCATCATCTCTTTTCTTCTCCTGGACTAAACATCTTTTAGTCCTTCCATCAGTACCTTTCAATTCTCTAACTGCAGTAACATAATCGTTCATTTCTCCTTGTGTACTAGTAAGCATGATTAAGTTCTGCAAACTAGTATCTGCTCCTATTCTTTTCACAGCTTCAAGCATTTTCACCCCAGTGTCTGCAATCCTCTTCTCTTGTTCAAATGTTTCCAGCAAACATTTCAGCCATCTCTTCTATACAAACACATCATCAATATGTTGCAATTCAGGTTCAGCATATCCCTCTTCTCCTTTGAAAACCTTCAGTAATTGTCCTTTATCCCCTTGATTGATTCTGGCAATCAAATCAAGTTCTTCAAGTACTGTGTCCTCATCTTCTATCAAAATAAAATTCTGATTCTCCAGCACTGTAGCAGTCCCAAAAGTCTGTCCTCTAGTCTTCTCTTTGTCCATCAGACAAATCAGTTCCTTCTTGTCATCAACAGTAATAACAAGTTTCTTTACATGAGGTATGATAGCCTCACCTTCCTTCTCCTGCAACAGTCCATCTCCATCCAAGGCAACTCCGAGAGATGGATTGTCTTTTGCCATGCCTGTAACCACAGTCAAATTGTCAGTTTCAAAATCATAAGATCCAATGGCCTCAATTGATGATCTAGTTACCAATTATTCTTTTTGCAGTTCTAAGTCCTTTTCAAGACTCAGAAAATCTTCACTGTCCTCATTTCCTTGCATCTTCACATTTTGCAATCCCCAATTTTGAAATTGAGGTTTTCCTTCCTGCATTGAATGTTGTTCACTCAGCATAACCTCCAGCAATCTAATTTCTTCATTCCATGGATTAAAGTCTTCCATAGAATTTTTCTCCTCTTTTATTTGACTGTCCAATGGTGTCAATTTTTCTTCAGCATCAACAAAATATGCATTCATAAAACAATTGTTAAAACAAAAATCATAAGGCCTCAGTGCCCCTCTTTCTTCTGCCATCATTTCAGTGTGTTGTCCTGAATTTCCTTCCATCTCTATTAGCACATCAATATGCTGATCCAAACTTCCCAAAGAATACTCTGAAGAATTCCCAAGACTGTCAACTAGTCTTCTTTTCACACCATCTGCTCCCATGATGTTTTCCTGTCCACTGTAGTGAACTCTGCCTTCTGCAATCTCCCTTTCATACTCTGAATTCTCCAACAAATGTTCCAACAATGTAATTTCCTTGTGGCACTGCTGCAGTATTTCATCATCATTCACTATCCTTGCCTTCACACACAAACTTTAAGTTTGTAAACCAGGAGTTCCAACAGCCTCAACTGGTGGTTCATATATCAGTTCTTCAAACTGATCCTCTCCCTCTTCATCCACAAGAATTCCTTCCTGTGCTGCAATAGTTTCCATCATAAATGTATCACTGCTTCCTTCAATCAAGAGACATTCCCCAACATTGCATTTTTCTTCAGTATTTATCTTCTGAGAGATACTTCTTCATACTTGTGACAGACTCACAAGATTGCTTATCCTCCTCTGCAAAACCTGTAATCACCTCACAATTACCAGTCACAAAAATATAAGGTTCTACATCATCCAGCTGATCTGGACTTGTCCAATAACTAAGGAAATCATCAATAATTTCCTCTTCAGCAAGACAAACTTCTTGATGTCTTAAACCTTCACCATGATTCATAAGATCTTTTGCAGACCTCCATTCTTCATCTATACTCTGTTCTGCTTCACAAACAGAAACTTCTCTTCTCAACTCAGCTGCTCTAAGTTTTGCACATTTCAACTGTACATCCATCCTCTGTTCAAGCTTTCCCAACACTTCTGCAAACATACAAAAATCACCAGATGTAAACTCATTTGACCTCCTGGTCTCACTTGAAGTTTCAGTCTTCAAGTCCTTCTCCAAATACTCAATCATCCTGAGTAATCCCTCTTTCTGCTGAGCATGTACAATCTGCTCTCTCTTAATTGTAGGCCATGCCACTTTATTTTCTTCTTCATGAGCCAACCAACTCTCTGACTTTCCTCTATCATCATTACCATTTTATTAAACTATTCTCTGATCTCAGCTACCTCTTTCCAATATTCTACATCAATCAATTTCTTCCTCATGCCACTTGTCCTAGCATCTTCTTTCCCTCTTCTGTTGTGGCCTCTCTCTAAACCTCTGCAATCTCTTCTATGACTGTCAGTAGTCATCCTTTCCTCCATGAGTTCCTCACTCATTAGCTGCACCAAGCCTTTGCAACAGCAAGCTCTCCTGCTGCCACTTACCTCACCAATCCTTTCCTCCGGATCTGGGCTTCTAGCAAGTACTGGTCCCCTATCTGCTGGAACCTTCTAAGCACTCTCTTCTGCTCTCTCTAGGCTTCACTCTGCAGCTTCTTCAAGAACACATATATTCTTCTTTCATCCAACCTCTATTGAATCTCTTCAGGTCATGCCACACTTTCCTCTTCACTTTAGAATCCTCTGCTGGACTCTTTCATCACTGCTCTTCAAAGCTGTGATCTGCTTTTGCTAAGATTTCTTCACTTGCCTGCAATCTGAATTCTACAAACAATTCTTCAAACCAGAGTTAAACACTGCTCATTAACTCACCTTCCAAGATCCCTGAGTGATCTTGCTATTCCTCTCACTTGCACTGCAGCTCTGTATGCTGCAATATTTATCAGTTTTCAAAAATCTGATTTCTTTTCCTCACACATGCAATTAATAAAAACTTGAACTTTCAAACAGAGCTATTCTAGCTCTAATGCCACATTATACCGGGGTACCCTGCTTACCCATATTTACAAATCTCATGCATATGACAATGCATCCCAATTTTAAGGCCCCGAATAATCTCAACAATCTGGGCAAACTCACACTATTTATCAACCTGGCAATTTAAATAAAATATATTTGGAATCTTTAATATCTCAAATCAGAGATTGAGATATTAAATTAACACTCTTATGGTTACAAAACGCAACACCATGACTCCACCCAATAATCAACTGTGTAAGACCAAGGTATCACTACATATAAATGTATATACCAACATTCTGCATTATAACCAAAACGTTGTCTTTGTTTTATATCATCAAATATTTCAACATTAGAATTACTTAATTCTCAAGCCTACAGCTTCTAACTCAGCTTTGGATAGAACCCAAAGTATGTTTGTTATATTTTTTCTCACAGCACTTAATTCATATCATTTATTCTCGCAACCAATTCTCATATAAGGCTTTACTCCTATCGTTCTTGGCTTTTAACAAATTTCAAACCTTCTTGTAATTATTCGAATCGATATTTGAATTACCATCAAACTCAAAATATAATTCACTGCACATAATTGTTGGGTCCCACAGCATATTAATACTTACCTCTTCGCTTGGTTAATACCTCCATTAATCTTCATGCACCTTCCAACACGAATGCCATTGGACCATCCACAAAACTGATCTGATGGATATCGCGTTATTTCGAGACAGAATGTTAGCACTAAAAAAAAACGCGATAAAAGTGGTTTTTATAAACCACTCTTTGCCACACGTCGACCAAAGGCCTATATCGTGTTTTCTTTCGCAATTCCACTCACCACTTAAAGCGTCGCGCGATACTGCCCGTTTTGTGGGTTGAAACCACGTTTATTGTTCCTTCTCACGGTTCCGTTTTGCTCTTTGACTCAAGGTTCCTCCCTTTATACGTTAACCTTTATTCCATCAACATTTTAACACGGAACTTCCACATATTATAACGCACTACTCCATCAGATTTTACACTGCGCATTAAAGGTTTGATCAATCCCCGAATTTACCAGTCTTCAAGCTTCGGCTCTCACCCTCTTCAGTCTGGATCTCTTTGCTCCAATTTACACTGACTCAAACCCACTGTTCGACCGGAATACTATCCACCAACACAAATCTATTGTAGTTTTCTCAACCCCCAATTGTTTGCTTGGGACTGCATCTTATGCGATGATCCCAGATCATATGTTTCACTCACACAGAGATTTTGAATGTCGATTTAACTTCGTTGTGTCATCGATCCATTAGTGACCGATGACTGGAATTAATTAGTGCAATTTCATCTAATCTTATCAACTGTATATACAGGATTGCTAAATCAAATGTTCACCAAATCTGAACAAATCTCCCACATCATTCAATAATTCAAGTCACAATATCGACGTTGGCTAACATCGATTTCTCCTATTATATATAGAACATCATTTAAGCCCAAATTATAGAGTATATATCCCACATTGCCATACAGTTTTTTATTGAAATACAAACCCATTCACACATGATTTAAGTCAATTAATACTCATGTAAAACTAAACAGATTCCTTCATTTATACAATGAAACTACTTACAAAAATCCTTCTCGTCTTTTGGCCTGATCTTCAATTCGATGGCCCCTCTATCTCCTACTCTGTCTCTCCAGATCTACCCAGGTCTGTTCTCTGAATGCCATTGAGGCTTACAATTATACCAATTGATAATCAATCGATTCAGCTCCCTCAATGACTCAACAAAACCCTTGGAATCCTCAAATCATAAATTTAGCCTAAATCCCTAACGAACTAAAACTAACTCTTCACTTTCCTAAAAAATCAACTTCTCTCATGTTCTCCAATTACTTGGGAACATTTACAATTTCTCTCCATAATTAAAATCACTCTAATTATTTAAGGATTACATAAGAATTTAAAAACATAAGACCCCCCCTATGTCTACTTAAATACAAAGTATTTTATTGTGCCTAATGCCCCTGCATCATATGGTATATGTGTTTGCTAATAATATATATAGTTCACAATAACTTTATTAATTTGTTCGATCAAATTCTCAGCTTGTTGTATTCACTTGTAAGTGTAGAAATTATATAACTGATATGTTATACATCCGAGATTCTCCTGATCACACACTATTTGACTTCATGCACAATACAGAATCTCTTCTACCATTGATCATTAATTATGGAAATAAAATAAATTGCATGCACACATTAAAACCATAAACACTCACAGATATGAACACAGTATTTTATGGGAAAGCTTAAAGCGGAAAAACCCCAACTATCTGTATATTATATGTCATAGAGATCATGTAAAAATCATCATACAAAGCTCCTCACAAGCTCTCAGTACAATCTCCAATTGCTACACACTAATCAGGTCCGATCTAGCAAATCTCATGCTCCAATCTCTACCACCTGCTAGCCTACCTCTACTGCGCAATCACTGCTGAAGGATGGCTCTGAATGAACTCCCATTGGTCCAGCCTTGCTCACGCAATCCTCATTGGCATCTCCAACCACTGTGTGTTGCAAATCATGCAACACTATAGTCACAACTGATAGTCACACTGCTCTTTCACCTACCTCTTCACTGGTCTCCACTGAAACTGTCCATGCACTGTAGTTAACCGATGTATTCTTTAGTTGATTAATGAGTTAATAATTAGTGAATTAATTAATAATTAATTCACACCACTCTCACTAGTGTATCAATCAGTTAGACTAGATACAACTAGCTCAACTATGTTTAAATAAGTTAAACTGAACACAACTCCACCAACTACCTCAATAACTCCACCAAACTCTGTCACATGAGTTCTAAGCAAGTCTCCATGCAATGGCTCAACGCCCTCGAGAATAGCGTAGTTTCCTTGTCAGCTCTTTTTGTATACGATACGTACTGCATATTTGAAGAAATTGAAAATCTCCAGAGAATAAATATAATGTTTATAGTCCAAATATTATTAGAAATTTAATAATATTGACATATCTATTTTTAGACTAGCAATCTAAAAATAGATTAAATTTAATATGTCTAAAAATAGAAGTCCATCTCATGCCAACAATAGCAAATGGTATTTAGAGCACCATAGGCTCATAGAATACAGTCTGACATGTCTAAAATAGACACATGGTCTGCATCAGTCTTCTTGTCAAAATACCTACAATGGCCATGAGGCCCACTTAGTGAAGGCGACTCTTTTCACTAAGCTCATCATCTTGTTGCAATCTCAACAGTAAGATTTTGTTGTTTCTGATATTATGTTACGATTAAATGGTTTTTAAGAGTCTCAATGTTGAATAATTCAAAAGGAATTTATGAAAATGGTCAGAAGCATTATTTCTAAGGAAAAAAAAACTTAAGTGAGAGTTGTTTTTTAGCAACATTTTCATAACACAAATGAGGATCGTTGTGAAAAGTGTGGAGGTGGCTATCATTGTGCGAAGTGCGAAGCTACCTCCGTACTTCGCACAACAAAATTCATTGTTGTCAAAGTGTGTGAGACCAAAAATTATGGACAACCAGACCTCACCATTTCGCTATTTATGGGGTTCCCACGAGAGCATGCACATTTTAGTTTTAGTCTTTGTGTTCCGAAGGTGTTGCAATGGAAGCATTGTGGAATTGGTACAAAAAAGTGTTCTCCTTACGGGTTTCAAGAAATGATGTAGGCCGAGATCCATAGATATATGGTAGGTGCATAGTGCCGATGCAGGTTTAGATCTATAGATACGTGGAGGGAGAGCTTTAGTTTTTGGTAGCAACAAACATATTTTCTAGTCTCTATGGTGTCTAAGAGGCTAAGGAACACGAGATCTCCATAACCTATAAAAAGTTTCACAAGAAAAGCCTTAGAGACACCTCAATTAGATTAATTAACCAATAATTAAATATTTCTCAAGTCTAACATAGGAACACTCGTTAATTAAATTTGATTAATTGAGGAAAAACGATTTTGCTATAGAGACTTAGAGAAAAGTGAGTTGATGGTGTCAAGGTGATCTTGGCCATCGATTGAGATGTGATCATGGCCATTGGTTGTCCAACATAATATTATAAGAGAAATTCAATGGGGTTTGGAGAAGACATCGACAAGAACACAAGGCAATTCGACTACCCAATTGTGATGATTTAGCAAGGGCACAGTTGAAGTGTAACAACCTCTAGTTGATTTTCCATGTAAATAAAATAAAACCAAGGTCATGGGACACATATTAAAAGTTGAATGGTGGGAAAACATTATAGTGGGCATCACTTGTGGTTTATTAATGGCTATGGAAATTATCAAAGGAAAAGAGGAAATAAATAAGGAAATAAAGGAAAATTGGTGAAAAGGAAGATGAACAAACACAAATATTCATGCAAGGAAAATTAGAGAGAAAATGAAGGAAAATGAAATAAAAAAGGAAATGAAGAGTCTAGACATTAAAAAAAGGCATCAGAGAAACAATTCACAACTTTTGTCAGTTCAGTTTTGGTTCTCTCCTTCCACACTCTTACACTCTTGCACACTTTGAGCATTTTTGGAGCATCTTAGCATTCACTTGGACTTAGAGAAAGCAAGCAAAGGACAAGCAAGGAATTGGTGGGCAGCAAAAAATCACAGGGGCTTCACTCAGTGAACTATAAAATATCACGTGCAATCATAGCATATTAAACAATACCCTTAATTTGAGTATATATTAGAAAATACCTCTAAAAACACATTATTTAACCCCCTACCAATATAAACCCAATTCACCTTCCAAAAAAAAAAAAAAAAACCCTTACTTTCACTATATATTGTAGGTATCTATTTTTTCATTAAAAATTTTTATACCCCTTTATATTTTTTCATTAACTTTGAGCTCAATTTTTTATACATGCCAATATAAAAACCCTTTACCCCCTATATATCCCCCAATATATTATACCATTTTTTCCTCATTATATATCCCCCAATTTGAACCCACGTGCTATGGTATTGCTCCCGCAGTGAAGCCCCTATCAAAAAAGAAGGTTGGATCAACAACTACAACAGGGATACATTGTAAGTAACAAGTTTCATGTGTGATTTCCTTGTTGAGATTTGGATGTGTGGTATATGCATGTGGTTCTTTAGTTACTTGTTGCCATTGGCATGGGATTTTCCTAAATTGGCAGTGATTCCAACCTTGTCTTGCCATTTCCTAGAAAACCATGATGCAATGGGTTCCCCATTTGGATTTCTGATTGGTTCTCATGTTCCCTATGGTTGTGGGTTGGGATAGTATCTATGGAGCCCTGCAACAACTTGGGTACTCTGGAGGTTGTGGGTTGAGATGGTATTTCTCTAGAGCCATGTAAGAGCTTGGGTCCCTAGATTGTGTGGGTTGAGATAGGAGTCCCTCGAGCCCTAGACAACTTAGGTAAAGACCAATATGGTTTGGTATTAGTGATTTATGCACTTGTCAAGTGAACTCACTATGGTTGAGGGTTGAGGTGGTTTGGCCTCTAGAATCCTTGGTTGGTTCAAGTTTGGTTTAACCCATATGATCCTGCATTCATGCTTGGAATATGGCACAAGGGTGATTGACTGAAAAATATATTTGGTTCAGACCAATCTATGGTCGGGTGGTACGTGGAAGTCCCTAACTTGGTTGGCATTTGCATATGTTAATATGAGTTATTTTCTTATTGTGATTAATGAGCACATGTATTGGTAGATCTTATGGTTGATTTGTCATGGTTTCTATTATGGTTATATGCCTAGTTATATGACTTTTTCTTGCTATGGATCTTGTTCATAATTGATAACTTATTGAATGATTGATGGATGTATGGGCTAACAAGTGTTGTTGCATCTAGCTCAAGAGAGAATTGAGCCTTCTTGATGATTCTCTGATGAAGTTTAGGAGTTTATGATCATATATGCATCCATGACCTATAGCTTCTATGTTTACTATCTATTTGAAGAAATGTGTATCATGTAATAGGCATGCCTTGGTCAATATCTTGCTTGAGTATTGGTTGTTTAGACTTATTATCACCTTATACATGATTATGGAAAGTTTTGGGCGCTTCTTGGTAGTGCCATGTAGGCCAACCCTGAAAAAGTGGCACAGATCTCATGAATGCATGCACATAACAAAGAATTTTTGTTCATAATTGCATGGAGGTAGGCTTATCTCAACAACATGCACAGTTTGGCAAGGGTGTGGTTGGGGTGTTAATCTTGTGAAAATAATTTCCAGCTTGGGATATAATCATTAGAGGTTGCTGGTTGACTTTTGAGCAATTTGGTGTTTCTGAGAAGTGTCATTAAGCTTCCAATTTATAGGCCCCACAAAATTTTCCAGTTTCTAGAGGCAAGAAGGAGGTTGAATCAACTACTGTGAGTTAGCCAGTTTACCTAGTGCAAGTTGCACGAGAGATCGTTTGAGTGTGCCAATGACGAAACTATTTCCCGAAGGCAGAGTGAGTGGGTCTGGCAGCTACTGGAAGTAGTTTGACTTGTAGGGAAGGAGTCTCAGAGGCTGTGCAAATTTCTAGAAGTAGGAAGTGTGCATTCTAGAAGGCAGTGATAATATCCAGAGGGAGGGTGAGTTGGATAGGGGAGGCTAGTTCGAGTTGCAAAGGGAAATTTTGAATCTCTTGTTTATTTTTTCTATTGAAGATCATTATTTGTCAGAGATTTTCCAGTAAAGGGAAAGGAGTTGTGATATTTCTCAAATTTTTGAATAATAGAAAAACCCTCATCTATTGCAATGGTTTTCCCTTCGGGAATTTTCTAGGGACGATTGTCCAAAAATATTGGTGTCAGATCTATTATGTGTGTGTATTATTTCTCAGTTCTAGTATTTTGTTTTCCACAACACATTTTTATTTGTGAAGAATTGCAGTGTGAGTTATTCGATATTTGTCATTAATAAGTAATAGAAGAAAATTAAATTGCAGAAGTTAGGAGAATAATTTCTTGTTGTTGTGATTTATGGAAATTTCACATTGTATAAGAGCAGATAAAATCGGAGCAAATCTAGAGCGAGGTTGGTTCAGATTAGCGATTTCAATGCACCAAATAGTATATTTGCACATGCCAGTCATCCAATGTGTATTTCAGAGGAAACAACTCGATTTCTAGTCCAGGGAGGTATCTGGAGGAAGTGTGAGTTGTCTCAGTGAGCACCAACAGAAAATGAGGTTGTCGAAAAGGATTTCCGGAGGCAGATCGAATCTTCCAGAGTAGATCTAACATAAAGGGTTTGCAGTAAAAGGGTTTTGCAGTGGTAAACCAAAATAGGACCTGGAAGAGAAATCACATGAGGGCTTCATAACTCGTTTTATTAGTTTCTCCAATTATTTGAGTTCGCAGATTTTCCATATATATCCACAAAATGATTGAGAGATCAGGACAGGTTGAAAGGAGCCTCCAACTTTGGTATTTGGAAGGCCAAGATATTGTTTATATTGGATAAGTATGGTATGAAGGAGTTTTCTACAACAATTATAGTTGTGATAACATATCCCATCCATTTTCATTTGTACAACAAGGATAATGCCAAATCCAAGAGAATTATTATCGACAGAGTGCAAGATCATATCGTTCCACACATCATAGAAAAGTGAACAATGAAGGAAATGTAGGATGCCATCATCAAGTTGTACCAAGATCCATCAAAGAACCAGAAAATGATTCTCAAGGAAAGGCTGAGAACTATCAAGATGAACAAGGTTGAGAATGTAACCACCTAGATTCACCAGGATTCAGCCTGTCAGAGATGAAGTTGCTGTAATGGGAGAGAATCCAAGAGATGATGAGATAGTGTGTATAGAAATCAATGGGTTCACCAAGGAATGGTGTACATTCGTCTAGGTGGTTTTTGGGTAGGACAAGCTTCTAGATTGGGATCTCTTATGGAGTGATTTCACTCAAGAGGAGTTGAGGCTCAGCTTAGTCGAGGGAACTACCAGCAGTAATGTCAAAATGTCGGTCTTGCCAGGAAAGGAAAGGCATAGAAGGGTACAAATAAGGGACAAGACTCGAAAGGAGAAAAGAATAATAAGGACCTATCGAAGGTCAAGTGTTTTGGTTGTGGTGAACTCGGTCGCTATGTCAACCAATGTCCTAAGAGGAAGAAGGACAAGAAGGAAAAGTAGACATCAAATTTTGCAGATATCGAAGATTTTTCTTCCATACTAGAGGATGAATTCATTCTTATAGCGAAAATACCCTCAGGAGGAGGAGGAGCATGACACTCCAATATGCTATATCGGGTAGGGTTCGAGGAAGGAGCAACAAGAAGATCAAATCATAGGCAAGGAGGGAAGGATTAGTGGATCAGATCTAGTTGTTGAGTATGTGATTCCTTAGTTGGACCATTAACTTATATACAAGAACCTAAGTATTAAAGTGTCAATGAGATCAAGACTCACTATTGTAGTGATAGTAGCAACACAAAGGTAGTGCAGGGGCATCAACAATGTGAAATATAGTATCCCAGTGGAAGCGCGGATTGGTTCAGCTACAACATGTTGCAGGAGAAGCAGAGTAACAAAGTGATAATATGGTGGGAATCGATTGTCAGAGGATTTTCTTCACAAATATTTTTAGTGGGATATGGAGATCTATTTTGTTTGGAAAGGGAGTGTGCAGTCTCGCCTAGAGTGTGAGTAGACTGAGGCAAAAGGAATTGTGAGGGAAATGAGGTACTTTTCTATTCATTTCGATTTGCAGAGGAGAAGCGTTTCCCAGTTTGTGGTTCAATTTCTAGTGGAGGCTAAGTTATTTTCCCACAAGTACGTGTTTTCCATAGTGGAGTCAGGACACAGTAAATTGCAGGTACATAGTTGTAGAGGTTGATTCAGGTGCCATAGGGAGGCTATATTGATTTGGAGGGGCCAAGTTGCTTCCAAAAGGGAAAATAAGCTAGCAGAAGTGGAATAAATATATCAGATGTTGCTAACTTATGGAAACCAATTGCATCACAGATGTCAGACACCAGCAACATGGATCAGTTCAACTATGCCATGTTCCCACAAATCAATAGGTTGCATATATACTCATAAAGGCCTTGGGTAAGACAAAGTTTGTCTACTTTAGAGATAAGATGGGAGCAGTGGAGAACACCTTCCTTTCTAAGAGGGAGTACTAATTTTTTATAGCAGCAGACAAGTGTTCTAGTATCTATAAGGAACATGATATCTCTAGAACCTATAAAATATTTCACAAGAAAATCATTATAGCCACCTCAATTAGATTAATTGACCAATAATTAAATATTTCCTAAGTCTAACTTTGAAAAATTGGTTAATTAAATTAGATTAATTGAGGAAAATTGATTTTTCTCTAGAGACTTATAGAAAAGTGAGTTGATGGTGTCAAGATGATCTTATCCATTGATTGAGATGCGATCATGGTCATTGGTTTTCCAACAAAAGATTATAAGAACAAATCGATGGGGTTTGGAGAAGACATTGACAATAACACAAGCCAATTCGATTACCCAATTGCATTGATTTATAAAGGGCACAATTGAAGCTGGGGAGACACTGAGTAACAAGGTTTCAATAGATATTTGGGAGGAAATTTTTCAGAAAAAATTTCCACAGTGATTTTCAGTTTCTAGAGGCAAGAAGGAGGTCAAATAGGCTAGTTCGACTTAGCCAGTTTACCTAGTGCGAGATGCAGGATGTAACACCCTTTTCCCACATATACCCAAGTATCTGGCCAATCGGGGTAAACATGCGATGAGAGGCTAATAATATGATGTTAAACCTCCTATATGACCTTAAGGAAGTGGAACTCAAGGAAACCTGACAAACAGACCTTAAACGACATCAACAACACCTCCAGGAGGTAACCCAACCACCCAAACCCCTGAACCTTGAGGGGGAACCGATTTTTGACCCTTTTGAGCCTTACCCGCGAGCATTTAAGGGCAAGGGAGTAGCTAGAAGCCTATAGCCACGGGCTTGCCAAGGCAAGGTCGTGGCCATGGCCCCAAAAACTCAGTTTTGTGCCTGCAACTCTCGGATTTGTGCCACCTTTTTAGCCCCAGAGCCCAGGTCACTGCCTAGAACATCATGAAACTTCAGGAGAGTATAAATAACCTTAAAACAAAGGTATGGAAGCAATCACATCATCAAGAACTCATTTGGATCCCTCCCAACCATGACAGGAATTTCGTCAAACATGTCACAAACATTGCATCTACAGGTGTAAACAACAGATTTAAACATAGGGGTCTCATATTTATCTGAGAATCGCTAAGAAGCATTGCTCCCTTATATCATTAGATGCAATACAATCTATTTGACCATAGATACGTTGTGCATTCATTTACAAGTAAAACATAGATAGAACCATACATCATCACTCATAAATTACATGCCTATAACCAACATAATAATAACATAAATACCATGGATATCACATCAATGAAATCCACATAATAACCAATACATTTTCATACCAAATACCAAAGGAATTAGCTTCTCATTAATGAGTATAAAAACCAACCAGAGATGAGACTTCCATGTTCCACCCGACCATAGATTGGGTGAGCTAAATCTCTCTTCATCCAGTCACCCTCATGCCATATTCTAAGCATGAAAGTGGTACTTAACCCAAAAACCAACCAGGGCATCCCGAGGCTAAACCACCTCACCTTCTTCAATAGAAATTAGGCTTTATTGTGATCCATCTCGAATCACTAGGCCAACAAAATGAACATGTCATAACCAACTTTACCGTGATCTACCTCGATCACTAGGCCAACACAAGCATGGATATCATCGAATTATTTTCGCCTAAACCGTGAGGAATATTCCATTCTCCTAGTCTCTCAGGCTTTACCACAACCCACCCTCTGAATTAGGGGTCACTAGGCCCTAAACCTAGACATACTCTCCAAGATTTATTGTATGTCCCAAATCCGGGATTCCTAGGCCTGACAGACAACAAACCACCTCTAGGCTTTACTGTATATCCCGACATTCACTGGTCGAGGATTCCTAGGCCTACCAAGGCAACACCCTATTTGACTTTACCGCAGCCCACAATCTAGTTGAGGGTTTACTAGGCCATGTGTTATATAAATTTGGAGATCCACCCGACTAAGCTTTGAATCCATTCGGTAATCCAGCTAAGCCAAAACATGATAACTCCACAACACCATGGCTATCCGGAAACGTCAAGGCTAGGCTAAAAACATGATCACACCTAGAAAAACCCATTCCAAGATAGCAAGAAACCACATGCAATACCATGCATGCCAAATCTAGCAAGGAAAACACACATCCAAATCTATACCTACCTAAGAATCTTATTGTAGTTGCTTGATTCCTGCTCCTCCTTGCTTGCTTCCTCATTTTTCCTGCTTTCTTGCCTTTCTTGCTTCGATGCCAAAATGCTCCAAAGTATTCAATAGTGTGAGAGAAAGAGAGAATAATGAGAGAGCTCCAAAAATGCACTGAAAAAAGGTAACAACTTATCCTCATAAGCCTTTTTATAGAAGAGGCCTCTATTTTCTTCATTTCCATTTTTTTCCTTCATTTTCCTCCTTGCATGCAACTTGTGACCTTTCATCTCCCTTTTCTCCTAATTTCCATCATTTTCATAAATAAATGTGCCAAAATGCCATTTTTCCTTTCCAAAGCCTTTGCCATTTCCTTTGCCAATTTCCTTAGCCATAATAAACTGAAGTGAACACCCACTAGTATGTTTTGCCCACCATTCAGCCTGGAATATGTGTCTTATAAACCATGGTTATTATTTTTACTTTTATTACATGGAATTTTCACCAGGGTTGTTACACAGGAGAGACATAATTTTAGTGTGCCATCATTAGAACTATTCCACAGAGGTAGAGTGAGTGGGTCTAGTAGCTATTGAAGGTAGTTAGACTTGCAGGGAAAGATTCCTAGAGGCTATGAAAATTTCAAGAAGCAGACAATGCACATTCTGGTATGCATTGTGAATATCCAAAGGGAGTGCAAGTTGGCTGGGAGAGTTTAGATTGAGTTTCATGAGGGAGATTTTGAATCTCCAGTTTATTTTTCAGGTGGATATTAGTATTTGTTATAGCTTTCCCAGTAAAAGGCAAGCAATTGTAATATTTCTCAAATTTCTAAATAATAATAAAACCCTCGTATGTTTCATTGGTTTTCCCTTCGAGGTTTTTCCACTGACGATTGACCAAAAATATTGGTGTAAGATTTATTTTGTGTGTGTGCATTATTTCTCAATTATAGTATTTTATTTTCCACAATGTATTTTTATTTGTGAACAATTACAGTGTGAGTTTTTTTATATTTTTTGTTAATAATAAACTGCATGAGTTAGGAAAATAATTTCCAGTTGTTGTGATTCGTGGAAATTTTATAGAGAGGACCTTACATATAGTGATTCCTTGTTTTCAAAGTCAGGAATGAGGAGGTCATGCGATTGAGAAAGGAGGTAGGTTTTTTTTGTGGTGTGCACAATGCCTTATAGTCCATTTGGATATCTCATGTATCCCTGACCTTTAGCAAGCAAAAGTTGATTTATTTTTTCAACGAGTAAAAGTTTTTCTTTGAATTACAATTTTTTAGATTTCCAATTTAGAAATTTTCCTCCAAATTCATGAATTTATGATTTTTTTACACATTAAATAAAACTTAAATGAAAAGCTTTGCTTTAGTTTCATCCAAAGTCTCGCTTTAGTTTCACATTTACACATAGACAAAGCATCCACAACCACTGAATGCGATTAAAGGATACCTTGATGCTCGGGTACAATGTTAATATAAATAAGATGGTGTGATAAAATAAAATCACATAACATATAACATATAAATTTTTAATTTTTTGTATAAACTTAAACTTGTAACATAGAAAATTTCTGCATAGAGGTAGTTGTTTTTCCACACAAGCGCTTTGTACTGCCCATACTTTTGTGACTGTCAACATTTCTCGTCAGTTGATTGGGATAAAATAAAAATGACAATTACAGTTCAATTGTCACTATGGTATCCCCCACTATATAGAATTTCATTGGTTTATCTATAATTGGAACTTTGTATGGGCCTACACTAGAGGATGTAGTAATGCATTACTCACTAAAAATTTATATATTTATGTTGTGCAGATGAGAAAAATAAAATATGGAATGTTCATTCGCTTTCTCACTTACTTGCCTATATCTCTTTGCGACCAAGTTTCTCATGGATCTCTAGTCTGTCACAGTCATGTTCTAGACTCTTTGGGACGAATTTATATTTGAATGATACCTTGATATACTCTAAAAGTGGCTTAGCTGGTGTATATGGAATTCCCTTGAGGAAATTTATTGGTTTAAAATATTCACTCTAAATATTATGTACATGTCCTAAAGGCTAGGCTTTCGAATTACATTACTACAGACAGAGGTTGTCACATGCTTTAGTGTTAGAGTAGTCACATACCCCCCTTTTAACCACCCCTCCCACCTTTACCCAATTTCACTGCCCTGCCAGGGTAAACATGAGACAAAGAGCTACTATGACATGACCTGACCTCCTAGATCTAATTAAGGAAGTGGGGCAGAGAATTGGGACTTACCAACCGCATAATGACATCCTACAGGGCTTAAAGGACACTCAGAGGCAGAACAACCATTCCAAGTGCCCAAACCTTGAGCTAATTTGTTGTTTTAGTGACCTAGGCCCACAAATGCATGCATGACAATGCCTCCATGTGGTTTTAGGCCTCCAACCACATGCACAAGTCTGTAAGGGTGTGGTTATGGCCCAAAACTTATAATTCATAGGGTGCGGTCTCGAATTCTGAGCCACCATTTTAGGTTAGCCTCCAAACCACTGCCCAAAAATCAATGAGACTCTCTAAAATGATAAATAACATCAAGAAAATTCCATTCATACAAAACTTGAACAAGGACTTGACCTAACCATGACAATCATTTCGTCAAACATATGGTGAACATGTAATCTATAGGTCATGAATGAATATCTGAACATAGGAGCATAAAACTTATCTGAGATTCACCAAGAAGGTTTAATTCCCTCTCATAATAGTTGCAACAACATTTTTTAGCTCATGCATTCATTCATCGTTCATCAACAAATCAAAACATATCAAGGGCCACAAACAATATGCATCACATAACCACCATATAGCCAACAAATGACCAACAGAGAAGCCATGGCAACTCAACCATAATATCATCATAATAACCAATACATATGCTCATAGATCATAATCGCAAATACATCTTATTAACATATGAAAATGCCAACAAAGTTAGGCACTTCCATGTACCACCCAACCATAGATTGGGCTAAATCAAATCTTTCTTTTATCCAATCACCCCCGCACCATATTACAAGTGCGAATGTGGGAACTCATGGAATAAACTAAACTAAACAAAACCAGGGCTTCCAGAGGCCAAACCACCTCAACCCTCAACTAGTGATTCCACCTCACGACAAGACATCAGTAACATCAACTAGATTAGTCTCTCCCCAAGTTGTCCAAGGCTCTAGTGTTATGAAGCCAGCTCAAAAAATAGAAGAAAAGAGAGATCAACGCCTTAGAAATAAGCCACTTCGAGGAGGAAATCTCCTCTACATTACATAAATGAACAATTCTTGGATGATACAAATTACAAAACCTCCTTCTATATATAGGATTCCATGGGGTCACAATATAATCTTAGCCAATCTAAAAATAATAATGTAAAGGCACATTAATAACGATATTGGGGTTACATGGGTACAACAATAACAATAAGGGGGCTACAATAACAACAATAAGGGACTACAATAGTAATATATGGACCCAACATGCCCCTCTCCTTCAAAAAAGTGTTGTCCTCAACGCTTGAGTAGCTCTGGGTGTTTCTGTATAAAATTCTCATCCTCCCATGTAGAATCTTCAGTGGGAAAGTTCTTCCACTTGATGAGATACTCTGAAATTGATTGATTTCGTAGTTATCAAGTTCTTGTTTCCGTGACTGCTTCAGGTTCCAACATGATTTTTCCTTCCTCATCATGTTCTAGCAATATTGTTAGAACTGGAAGTTTTTCACCTATAACCTTCTTTAAGCAATGAACATGGAAAACTGGATGCACTCACGATGAATGAGGAAGCTCCAATTTGTATGCCATAGTACCAATATTTTCCAACACTTTTTAAGGACCATAATACTTTGGCGCTAATTTATTATCCTTCTTAGCTTGCTTGAGGGACATTTGTTTGTATGGTTGTAGCCGTAAAAATACCCAGTCTCCTACATCAAAGCTTCTCTTGCAACGATGTTGATTTGCATGTTGTTTCATTCGATTTTGTGCCAAATTTAGGTTATCCTTTAAGAGTTGGAGAACTTCTTGTTGATGCTCAATTTGATCTTCCATTGCTTGAACCTAGGAATTTTATCTTAAAGATGATGTGATGGACGGTGGACGATATCCATAAAGTGCCATAAATGGGGTCATTTTTGCTACAATATGGAAGGAATTAATATACCACCATTCAACGACAAGTAACCACTTTACCCATTGTGTATGTTTATCAGATACAAAACAACGAAGATATCCTTCCAAACAATTATTCACTGTCTCAGTTTGACCATCGGATTGAGGACGATAAGATGAGCTACGAGCTAATTTTGTCCAAAATTTTCTAGCAAAAATGGGATCTCTCTCACTTACAATAATATTTGTGTTTTCATGTAACTTTTGATTTGTTTCCATAAATGTAGTGGCAACTCTACTTGCTTTAAATGGATGAGATAATGCACAAAGTGTGCATACTTGGTAATTCTATCAACTACCACCATGATGACACTCTTTCCTTCGGAATTAGGTAAACCTGTGATAAAATCCATTGAAATCTCCTCCCAACGTTGACTTGGAATGGATAAATGTTGTAGAAGACCCGAGATCTTAATTGTCTCGACTTTATTTTGCTGGAAAACCAAAAATTCCACCACAAACTTTTGAATATCAAATTTAAGGCCATCCCAAAAAAAATCTTTCTTCACCCCGTGGTAAGTTTTTAAAATTCCTGAGTGTCCTCCTAAAGGATAATTGTGCAATTCCAAAAGAATATTTTGTTTTAGTTGGGAATTCTTACAAAGATATAAGTGATCTTTGTACCATAAGGAATCATTTTTCCAACTAAATGTACCAGATGTACTAAGATATTACTACAACTTTTGAATGAGTGTCCACACTTCTTCATCCTACTTCCATTTGTCCCTTGCTTCAGTTATCCAATCTGGTTCGGTAATATAAATGGCACGAAGCAATGCTTCCACCTCTTCATTCTTTCTTGAGAGTGCATCTGCAACAACATTTAGCTTCCCTTTTTTGTAGATGATTTCAAAGTCATAACCCAACATCTTTGTGACCCATTTTTTCTGCTCTTCTGAAGATAGTCTTTGTTCCAAAAAGTGTTTAAGACTATCATGATCAGTTTTTACCTTGAAGTGTCTTCCTATTAGGTAAGGTCGCCATTTCTTTAGTGCATGTAGTATTGCCAACATTTCCTTCTCATAAATAGATTTTTGTAAATACTTTCCTTTGATTGGATGACTTTCAAAAGAAATGGGTCTTCCTTCTTGCATTAAAACAGCACCAATTCCATTTCCTATGTAATTCACATTCCAATAAAGGTTTTTGTAAACCAAGGAGTTAAGACCTGCTAGGCACATTGCCTCTTTAAGATGTTAAAGGCCTTAGTTTCTTCAGGAGTCCATGAAAATGCATCTTTCTTCAATAATGTAGTTAGAGGTGTTGCTATTCTCTCATAATTCTTAACAAACTTTCATGTTACCACCTTATTAACCAAAAATCCCTTTAACTCCTTTAACATAGTTTTGAATTTATGGGCCCTGCCCCTATGTCTTCATGAGATACAATATGACGCAGATATTCCACCTCTTATACTCCAAAGAAACATTTGGATGTTTTTGCATATAATTTTTCTCCTCCAATAGTTTGAGCACCCTTTAAACCTATTGAACATGATCCTTCCAAGACCTGTTGTATATTAGTATATCATCAAAAAAATACTAGCACAAATTTTCTAAGGGTTTGAAAATGGAATTCATCAACCCTTGAAATGTAGAAGGTGCATTGGTAAGGCCAAAAGGCATGACCAAAAATTCATAATGACCCTCATGAGTTTGAAATGTTGTTTTCGGAATATCTTTAATCTTCATTATAATTTGATGATATCCTGAATGAAGATCCAACTTGGTAAAATAAATTGCTCCATGTAATTCATCCATTAATTCATCAATCATAGGAATGGGAAATTTATCTTTAATGGTGAGCTCATTGAGCTCCCTATAATCTGGACACATGCGCCATGATCCATCCTTCTTGTGCACCAATACTACTGGAGTAGAGAAATAACTTTGACTAGGTTGAATTATACCAGCCTCTAACATTTCTGTAATCATACGTTCAATTTCGCTCTTTTGTACATAAGGATATCTGTAAGGCTTTATTTTTGGAGGAACACTACCTGGAATCAAATGAATAGCATGATCATGATCACGAATAGGTGGGAGTTCTTTGGGAGTTTCAAACACCTTGGAATGATTGTCCGAGACTTTTTGGAGATCTGGAGAAATGGATGATTTTGATGTTGGAACTTCTAGTGAGCATAATTGTGAAATTACGCCTCGTTTTTCTTTCTTCAGAAGATTTGTCATGACAGTAGAGCTTATTATCTTTCCTAACTTCCCTACGATACCCCGTAATTTGATTTCCTTTCCTTCCGAAAAAACATTTCAAGAAAATCTCTTGAAAATTAAAAGCTATCGTCCCCAAAGATTGTAACCATTGTACTCCTAGTACAACATCAGCACCTCCCATTGGTATGGAAAGCATTGGACTATTTAATACATATTCCCCCATGGATAGCTTGATATTATGGCATTTTCCAGAGCAATTTATAGTTCCTCCATTTGCAAGCATCACTAGACATTCTGGCATTGGGTATAAGAAACAATTCAATTCCTTAGCTACCTTACAATGAATAAAATTATGGATACTACCTGAATCAATCAATATTATTACCTTTTTCTTCTTGATATGTCCTTCTATCTTGAGAGTTTGAGGAGTGGTAATTCCTGCCAATGCATTACACAATATGGCCAGACTCATTTCTTCTTCTTCTAGGGTTGGTTCCTAGTGTATATCCTCTTCTTTTGAAGTTTCTTGTTCATTTTCTTCTTCCTCTTCACAATTTATGTAAAATAATTTCTTCTCGGCACACTTATGACCTTTAGTGTATTTTCTATCACCACTGTAGCAAAGCCCTTTGTCTCTTTTTTCTTCCAATTGTTGTGGTGTCAACCTTGTAGGTTGTGGAAGTCTAGGAGTAGCAACACATCCATATTTATAGATGTGAGTGGTAGGCTTCCTTGTCGCCATAATTTTACATTCAATTTTTCTTGCCAACCTAAATGCCTTCTCCAATAAATCAGGTTCCCAAACACAAACCTCATGTTGGATGTTATCCTTTAAAGTCCCTATGAAGACATTGATCCTGTGCTCCTCTGGATTTAAGGCTTGACATTTGGAGGTACACTTCCTGGAATCAAATGAATAGCATGATCATGGTCACGAATAGGTAGGAGTCCTTTGGGAGTTTCAAACACCTTGGAATGATTGTCCAATACTTTTTGAAGAATTGGAGAAATAGATTATCTTGATGTTGGAACTTCTAGTGAGCATAATTGTGCAATTACGCCTCGTTGTTCTTTCTTCAGAAGCTTTGTCGTGACATTAGAGCTTATTTTCTTTCCCATCTTCCCTGTGATACCCCGTAATTTGACTTCATTTCCTTCCGAAAAAAAGTTCAAGAAAAGTTCTTGAAAATTAAAAGCTATCGTCCCCAAAGATTGCAACCATTGTACTCCTAGTACAACATCAACACCTCCCATTGGCATGGAAAGCATTGGACTATTCAATACATATTCCCCTGTGGTTAGCTTGATATTATGGCATTTTCTAGAGCAATTTATAGTTCCTCCATTTGCAACCATCACTTGAAATTTTAGTGTTGGGTATAGGAAACAATTCAATTCCTTGGCTACCTTACAATGAATAAAATTATGGGTAATACCCAAATCAATCAATATTATTACCTTTTTCTTCTTGATATGTCCTTCTATCTTGAGAGTTTGAGGAGTGGTAATTCTTGCCAATGCATTACATGATATGGTCGGACTCAAATCTTCTTCTTCTAGGGTTGGCTCCTGGTGTACATCCTCTTCTTTTGAAGTTTCATGTTCATTTTCTTCTTCCTCTTCACAATCTATGTTAAATGATTTCTTCTCATCACACTTATGACCTTTAGTGTATTTTCTATCACAACTATAGCAAATCTCTTTGTCTCTTTTTTCTTCCAATTGTTGTGGTGTCAACCTTGTAGGTTGTGGAAGTCTAGGAGTAGCAACACTTCCATATTTATAGATGTGAGTGGTAGGTTTCCTTATCGCCATAATTTTACATTCAATTTTTCTTGTCAACCTGAATGCCTTCTCCAATGAATCAGGTTCCCAAACACGAACCTCATGTTGGATGTTATCCTTTAAAGTCCCTATGAAGACATCAATCCTGTGCTCCTCTGGAATATCAGTTACCCTTATATTCAATTTTTGCAAGTCCTCATTGTGCTCCACCACTGAACCCTTTTGTTTGAGATTTATCAATTGACTAAAAAAATTGTTGCCATTTCTATCCTCATAATGTGCTATCATTTCCTCCATAAAAGTTGACCCAAGTGACAATTTTTTTTCGGGAGAAAAGCCATCAATACCATACAAATGTATTTTGTTCTAAATATAAAGTTGCAATGTGTACCTTTTGTGTTTTTGCACATTATTGAGATCAAAATATTGCTCCATCTGTAGTATCCATGTTACGGGATCCGTGCCATCAAACTTCCTCATATCAATCTTTGGAATATGGTGGGTGTTCCATCCAACATTAGAGTTTATGAAATCACGACTAACATTTATTTTGTTCTCAGCATGAGTTTCCTGTATTATATTTTCGCCATTAGGAAACATTTCTTGTATCAAATTTGTCAAACCTGCCATGTCTGGTTTTAGATCATTCTTCATGTTTTCCATTTTTTCATCGATCTTAGCTTCCATGCCAGCTTCCATGCCATCCATCTTAGCTTCCATGCCATCCATCTTAGCTTCCATGTCATTCTTCAAACCATCCATCTTATCTTCCAAGTCTTTCTCCAAACCATCCATCTTAGCTTCCACGCCTTTCTTCAAAACTTCCATTTCATTTATTGTTTCTCTTTGCGAGAGTGAAATTTGGTGCACTTGTTCCTCTAATTTTGATATGTCATGTTGCACTTCTTCGTCTTCATGAGTCATAGTAGAGCCTTCTGAAGGCTTAGTGGGTGTTGAATTCTTTTTAGGAGGAATTTTGGAACCCAATACTGATATCTATTCTACAATATGCCCTTGGAATCAATTCAAACTGATTCTTCAAACAAGGCTTATGCAATTCGAATAAAAAAATACACACCTTTTTCTTGCCTTGAGGAGCTCAATGTTGAAACTTAATTAACTCTGTGATTTTAGATCTTCAATATCTGAAATTCGGTCTTGTAGGATCCCCCTAAATCTTCTTTCGAATGCCACAGGTCTGAACTAATTTGGATTCTTCAAGGCAAAGTTATGCCCAATCTCCCACAATGACCTAATTATGGACTGGTTCAGTAAAGCGAACTTGTACGGTGTCCCACGTGTCATTGTTTCCTTCTTCGGATCTAAAATTAATACACAGGAAACTATAGTTCATGTAATTGCAGTCACTTTTTACAGAATTCCAATCCGATGCATAGAAAGAAATTTATGATTATTTTCCCACAGTCACCTC
The DNA here is from genome assembly GCA_034641835.2 of Pinus albicaulis. Lineage (NCBI taxonomy): Eukaryota > Viridiplantae > Streptophyta > Pinopsida > Pinales > Pinaceae > Pinus > Pinus albicaulis. Next base: position 1,093,804,230 of record CM076579.1, on the reverse strand, counting down.
TTTAAGATGAAATTCGGGAGTCTGAAAAAAACCCTAACTTCCATAGATCACATCTCCGAAAATATTGCGAACCAAGATCTGAAATTTTTACACGACGTTCCTCAAAATTTCGGCTTCGCGTGATGAAAATTTCAACTTCTGAACCTTTGTAGAAAAAAAGGTATAGAAAAAATTCCACAATGACCTGTTTGGAGCAGCGAAACCCTAGAATCCAAAGCTCTGATACCAAATTTTATGAAACCAACTCCAAAAATAGAAGAAAAGAGAGATCAACGCCTTAGAAATAAGCCACTTTGAGGGGGAAACCCCTAACAATTATTAACAACAATAAGGGACTATAGTAGTAATATAGGGACACTAGCATATGGAATTCTCTTGAGGAAATTTATCGGTTTAAAATATTCACTCTAAATATTATGTACATATCTTAAAAGCTAGGCTTTCAAATTTACATTAATACAGATAGAGGTTGTCGCATACTTCAGTGTGAGAGTAGTCACATACCCCCCTTTTAACCACCCCTCCCACCTTTACCCAATTTCACTGCCCTGCCAGGGTAAACATGAGACAAAGAGCTACTATGACATGACCCGACCTCCTAGACCCAATTAAGGAAGTGGGGTAGACAACTGGGACTTACCAAATGCATGCTGACATTCTACAAGGCTTAAAGGACACTCAAAGGTAAAATAACCACTCCAAGTGTCCAAAACATGAGCTAATTTGTTGTTTTAGTGACCTAGGCCCATGACTGCATGCATGACAAGGCCTCCATGTGGTTGTAGGTCTCCAACCACATGCACAAGTCTATAAGGGGGCAGTTATGGCCCAAAACTTATAATTCAGAGGGTGCGGTCCCAAATTCTGAGCCACCATTTTAGGCTAGCCTCCAGACCACTGCCCAAAACTCAATGAGACTCTCCAGAATGATAAATAACAGCAGGACAATTACATTCATACAAAACTTGAACTAGGAATTGACCTAACCAGACCTAACCATGAAAATAATTTCGTCAAACATATGGTTAACATGTAATATATAGGTCATGAATGCATATCTCAACATAGGAGCCTGAAACTTATCTAAGATTCACCAAGAAGGTTTAATGCCCTCTCATAATAGTTTCAACTTAGCTCATGCATTCATTAACCGTTCATCAACTAATCAAAACATATCAAGAGCCATAAACAATATACATCACATAACCACCATATAGCCAACAAATGACCAACATAGAAGCCATGGAAACTCAACCATAATATCATCATCATAACCAATACATATGCTCATAGATTATAATAGAAAATACCTCTTATTAACATATGAAAATGCCAACAAAGTTAGGGCCTTCCATGTACCACCCAACCATATATTGGGCTAAATCAAATATTTCTTTTAGCCAATCACCCCCACACCATATTACAAGTGTGAATGTGGGAACTCATGGAATAAACTAAACAAAACCAAACCAGGGCTTCCAGAGGCCAAACCACCTCAACTCTGAACTAGTGATTCCACCTCACAATAAGACATCAGTAACATCAACTAGATTAGTCTCTACCCAAGTTATCTAAGGCTCGAGATCATTTGTTCCAACCACAACTCCAGGAATTAATAACTCAACCAACAAACTTCCAGGGCTCTAGAGCGTTTGTCCAACCCAACTCTAAGGACTAATAACTCAACCCACCAAGGGCTCCAAAGCGTTTGTCCCAACCTAGCATCTAGGATTAGTAGCTTAACCCAAGTTGTTCCAGGGTTTCCAGAGCGTTTGTTCCAAACAATGGCTCCAGGAACTAGTAACTCAACCCATAACCATAAGAAACGTGAGCACCAATCATAAAAGAACAAGTGGAAAAATCCACAACACCGTGGCTATCCAGGAATGTCAAGGTAAGGCTAAAACCACTGCCAATCTGGGAAATACTCTGTGCCAATGATAACACATAACCATAAACCACATGCATGTACCATGCATGCCAAAACTAGCAAGGAAATCATACATGCAACCTTTTACTTGCAAAGCAATCCAATTGTAGTTGTTGATCCACCTATTTCATTTTGCTTTCTTGCTTTCCTTTCCCTTCTTTCTCAAAAATCAATGTACGCTAAAGTGCTCCAAGAATGCTCCAAGAAAAATCTAAGTGTGAAAGACTATGAGAGAATAGAGAGAGAGCTCCACCATAAAATTGTCAAAAGCCTATGAACTGATCCTCAAAAGCCTTTTTTTATCATTGAGGCCTCTATTTTCTTCATTTTCCTTCAATTTCCCTCTCATGCAAACCTGTGACCCTTCATCTCCCTTTTCTCTTATTTTTCTTTATTTCATAAACAAATGCCATTTATTGCCTCTTTGCCTTTGCCAAATTCCTTAGCCATAAATAAACCGAAAGTGACACCCACTAGGATTTTTTTCCAACTATTCAACTTGGAGTAGGTGTCCCATGAACTTGGTCTTATATTTTTTATGTGTAAAATAAACTAGGGGTTGTTACACCCCCCTCGCACCCTCGCTTACATAAAGGACATGCTTAGAGCACTGTGTCAATGTCACTGTTAGAGCACTCATCGACGAAATCACCACTCACAAAATTAGCCATTTTATTTAAAAATGATTTGTGAGGCATTGACAAATACCAAAAATACATTTCCTTCCACCGTGGGAATTATGTCACATCAAGACTCGCGCAACTAGTGGAAAATTAGGAATATTCAACATTTTCCCAAAACTTTGGTTAAAATTGCAAAATCTTGGAAAAATAATCGATAGTCAATGCACTTTGACCGCAAGACGAGTGCTATAGTCTATAGTGAGGTAGATACTAATAAACTTATAAATGTATTACTATAACTTTAAAATTATAAAATTTAAATCCTTTTTATTTTATATTAAAGAAAAATTACTAAATATTGACTAAAAACATTTAACTATAAAGATCATTTTATAGTAAACTTATAAATATATTATTTAAAAATTTTAAATTTCTCTTTTTCATTGCGTCAAGATGTGCTCTATAGTCCAGTATGGGAGAGATGTTGTACTAGTGTTTGTGAATGAGTGTAAACATTTAAATGTAAGCTACGAGATTTTGTAATCTCAAAAAATAATAATAATAAAACATAGTGGTGTCTCACTTAAAAAATTAATAAAAAATAAAAATAATAAATTGATTCAATTTATTTGTTATATTGTAATTTGTTTTTTTAATAAAGTTACAAACATTTTTTTATAGGAAAATATCGTAATATTAAATTAAAATATATTTAAATAATAATAATTTATATTCTTAAGCATGATATTTTAGAATATATGCGTTTATGTGTTTTTTTTCTAATTTTTGCAAATTCTATCGATCAATAAAAAAGAGCAACATATACATCTTGAGCTATCTCTCTTTTTGTTGTGGTCTACTGCTAGGGAAACCTTACTAGCAAAAAAAAAGAAGAGACTAGGTCCAAAATATGGCATGAAGTTTGCAATATCTCAATCTTATCACAAGTATACAATTGTTGCCACTTTTTCTATAATAATACATATAACTTACATGATCAAAATTTCAGCTATAATGCATGTATGTAATGTAAACAAAAAACATAGATAACATTGGAAAATAAAGCCAATTGAAGAAACTGAAAGGCATGCTACAAGTCAAGTTTGTGTGGAAACATCAATTGGAGACGTTGGTATCTTTCCTCTTGAGAGAATAACTTTAATGTGGGAAATATGAATAGCCATGTCTTAGTGCTCTGCTTGGATTTCATCTAACTGCAAACATATTTCTCTTTTGGCTTCATGCTTCTCCATCAACACCTTGTCGATGAGGGCCTTAATGTGCCAATAGAGCTCAATTGTACACAAATATTGATTCTACATGCCTTAAGTGTGTCCTGGGTCAATATTTGCATCAGTGTATTCAACATTATCTTCTATTGCTCTAGAGGCAGCATGGTCCAATTATGACTATATGGGATTAAGAGTGTGAGAGTGAGATTTTCGAGCGACAATGAAGGCACATTGACAACCCCTTACATTGTTATCCACTCTAGTCAAGGATCCCCTGTAGCTCATTTCCCTCTAATGAGGCATGCTATTTAAGAGAGGTGGCGAAATGAAACTAGAGACAACAAAGATGCATGAGCGAGGAGGAGGAGAAAGAGAATGGGTCAGTAGAAAGGAGGAAATAAATTATAGCGACACAAATAGGGGGCCAAGAAGGATGGAGTAAGATTGTGAGGAGGGGCGCGAGTGAAAACTCTAAGCTGAGCACCAGGGAACCAAACTATAAGAGGCATCACAAGGGGAGAGAAGAGGCTGCAAAACATATAGAGGGTATGCAATGGAGAGGATATAATATGTGATGGGGTGGAAAAATATTTATTGAGAGGCTAGAAATAACTGTACAAAAACAAAAAAACCTAGAAAATGCTTGTGAAACTAGAGTACCCGATGGAAAATGGATAAAGAAGTTTGGATACCTCGATCTAAGCATTGTAGAGTCGGCTTAGCCACCAAAATATGGACCCCTTGAACCCTTTGCGCTGCCAAGAGGGTCCTAGAATGATATCATCCACTACGAGCTTGTCAATTTCCTAATTGATCTGAAATTGATTGTTAGCTAATGTTGTGCTAATATTAGTTTTAGATTTAAAATGAAAGTGCTTTGATTTGCTTATCAAACAAGAGTTTATCCATGAGGAGCATGTGATTGAAAATTCATTAAACTTGGTGAAATTTAGTGTTTTTCATGAACTCAAAATCATAGCAACTTAATGACGAACAACAACATATAATAACATAGCATGCACAAATAACAGAGCTCAATCCATAAGTTTTTGTTGAAGGAGTTCACCCCTCCTAGACTACGTCTCCTTGGTCCAAATTCATAGTGTGGGCCTTTGTTTTAGATTCAGTTGTGCAAAATTCTTATTTACAGTCTCCTGTTACCTCTGCAACATGCTCCAATGGCTCCAAAACATCAAAATCTATCAAGAATGACTCTTTCTAAGCTCATTTTGGTCGAAAATTGCCTCAGTTATGGCAAAAACCAATTTCCCTAGGTTTTCTCCACTAAATATGGAAGCTCTGCCAGTTAACATGGCTAAATTCAGTAGTTCTGCCTAAAAAGGCGCCTCTGCCATCTTTACTGCTAGTCTAATCTGCAGTTAAGTTAAGTTAAGCGCGTCTTAATGATAAGATAAGTGCAGTTTACAACAAAGTGTGTTTAGTGCTAATATTTGGATTAGATTAAGTTTAATGCAGATTAGTGGTATAAACAGGGTTAATTAGAACTTCGCCGAATTTGTTTGAAGTTCGTCGGTTCTGTGCTATTGGAAACATGGGAGGGGGTTGGCCCCCTCTGGACCCGTTCAATGGCGCAATCAAATTCAAACGGAAGCGGTTGACTATATGGGTTAAGACCCATGATGGAGAGCAGTTCGTAAAGCGTGGTAATGGTGGGGGGTAGGTCTGGGGTTCGACCCCGACCCCTGCCATAAATTTTTGTTCCAACTTATAAATAGAAATTCCGCCCAATCAAATAGCCGGTCTGCCAATAAAGTCTCCGCCAGTTTGGCTAGCTACCCGCCAGATGTAGATAGGTTGTCCACCATATAGTTAGCCTCCGCCCAACCTTAATGCCTGTCCGCTATATGTATTTCTCCGCCATAGGATATAGAGCCTCCTCCAATTGTAGACAAGCTCTGAAGGTTCAGACTTAGGTTAAAAATATATATACGATGATATATGTATATGCCATATCCAAAGTTTCGACCCTTAGAATATATATAAAAATTATGGCAATATAATATGTGTGCCCAATAAATTGAATAGTTTCACCCTGGGACCATAGTTACAATCCCACAGGGTGGGAGGATGGTGGCGCTACATATCTTCCATTGGCCCATAAATCCTCCAAATAAAATAATGAGCCATAATCATAAAAATTCCCAAATTAAGTAATGGAAGAAAATTTCAACTTCACATAGTAACCTTGGTGAATCTGAAGATAACACTTGTCACAGTGTCACTGGCTGAAATTGGAGAATATTCCTTGGATATGCCTGAGGTGTTGACTGGAATGCCAAGTCATCAGTCTGTCAGTGACCTGCACAATTTTTACCTATTTGGGAAAACGAACAACATACCATAACTCACTCATACAGACTCGTATTTTGACGAAATGAGTTGTGTCGTAATCCTGGTGACGAACTCTATCCGGTCGTTCAAGTCTGAAGTATTTCTGAGCACTTTAAGTTTTTAGCTAAATATTGTTCTCCTGATCACTCCTCCCCACTAGAAGCCTTTTGGACCCCAAAATCTCTCTTGATTACTGATTATGTGGATGAGGGGACTGTTCCCTCACCCTTCTAGTCTCTATCCACTGAAAATTTCCCAATTTCATCATTTGGAGCTTTTCATAAAAAATCAACTTTTTCCTCAATTCTTGTGACCTTCTCTTGCTGTCTTTGACACCATCATGCTGCAATATTTCTAAATTTTCAGAACAACAATCTATTTTTGTTGAAACCCTCTTGTTCCTACCTTGGTTGATTAGGCTATCATGAATTTTGCTCAAAATTTAAAGTGCTTGAAACTATACCGAACCTGAGCGACCGAGTAGATCTCGTCGTTCTAATTCTGGTGACGTGAACAGTTTGATAAACCGATGTCGTATGAGGGAGATATCGCGTTCTGATCGATTTCCCAAAGAGCTAAAATTTTTGTGACAGGGGTGACTGAGATACCTTGTCAACATGCGGGTACAGTTAGCAAAAAGGGGAATATTCTCCGAATATTATTTTTTCTCTAAGCCTATGAGGTTTCGCCATGTGGCATCTGCTGGGACATTGATTTGGTTGTAGGAGTTGATTTGTGGTTCATTGGATGGGTGACACGTGGCCAGCCTGGAGACTGCCACATGTCCCCTGTATTGTGGTGTAAAATTGTTGTTGGAGTCTGGGGGGTTTGACCCTGTGACCTCCGGCGTGCCCGCAGGACCCGCCACTAACTCTGCTATCACAAATTTCTTAACCTATAGGCTCTCCATATAAATTTAAAGTTTTAAAGTTTGCAAGTTGTGGGGGGGACCGCCGGCGGCCCCGTGGTGTGGTCACATATCACATGTTATAAATACCGTGACATCAAATTTTATAACTAGTGGCTACGATAACCATAACCCCGACGACCTTTAAAAACTTATCACATGCGCAGTCCGACAGACATGCCGACAATTAGGGTTAGTTCAAACCGTTTGGGAACTCTGCCTCCACTCTGAGTTCCACTCCAACTATTTTGTTGTGGAGTTTAATTAATCGCGGGGTTTAAGGGAGTCGGAATGTGGCCACCCCTGCCCCTAACCATAACAATAAATACCACGGTTAGTCGGATGGAAGATAGTTTAGCGCTGCCATAAAATTTTGGATTTTTTCCAAAATTAGCTGCGGATAACTGCAATTCTCCACAATTAGTGGAGGTTTTGTAGCTGTCATTGGTAAAATGGTTAGGGAGGTCAATTTTCGACCAATTTGGGTGAAACAAGAGTCTACCTAGAATATTGGAGCATTCTGGAGCCATTGGTGCCGATAAAACAACCATTGGAGGCTTGTAAACATATGCATTTGCAATTTTGAGCATAATGACAAAGAGGGACATGCCATTGGGAGATGGACCAGCAGATATAGCCCAGGAGGGGTGAATTTCTTCATCATGACTATTGTGTAAATCTTATGTGTGATGTTTTTTTCTCTATTATACATTGTTGTTCAGTGTTTTTTTAGGCTTATTTACAAGCTTAAAACTCACAAATTCATTTATGTTCATGGTTAAATTCCTCATTCCTTAAGCAAACAAATGGAGACAAATATTTACATGCTTTATAACTAAAAATACACTTAGCACAGCAAACTAATACAGTCCTTTCAGATCATTGGTCAACAATCAAAGAAAACTTAGAAACTTTCTCACCTTGCACACTGTCACCATGGCGATTTTTACTTGATTTTGCCTTGTACTTCCGTCAAATCTTGACCAAGTATCTTCACCATTTCCATGTACCTTTTGGAAACCATAAACCAACATTTGTGGAACCCATGCCTTCATTTCCAAGATGCTTTGTCACTTTCTCTTTGACCTTTGCACCCTCTTGCATCGACATCTTATTTCCAACACTACTCAACACTATTATTGACTATTGCAAATTTTTTTCACCTTCTTTCAAAGGAAACCTGTTAACATCCTGAAACAACTCATTACAAGCATAAGCATCCTTATGAAAAGTGTGATTCAATACATCAATTTGTTTGATCATCGACAATGTCAAGTTCTGAATTGCATTCACTATCCTCTTCATTTCACTTGCATGCAAAAGAGACAAACCCGTCTTCTTCTTATGTGCTCTAATTGTGTACTCAATACCATCCTTAAAACAAGTGGTACTTGTTCTCATGGTTATGAAATAAAACTTTCCTATCATACAGATAAGGACTTCCTAATACAATACCAGATATTTCAAGCGGCACCACATCAAGCTCAGCTTCATCAAGAAAGTTTGAGTTAATGGTGAATCTTAGTAAGCACTTCCTTGTAACCTGCAAGTTTGCATTCTTGCATATCTGACCCAAAGGATATGGTCTTGGATGTCTAATTGTTTGAAGGCCTAGTTTCTTAACCAAATCTTCAGAAATCAAGTTCGCTTGTGACTCACTATCAAAAAGTGTATCAATCTTGGTATTTTTAGAGACAACTATAATATAGAAAAATTTTATTCTTGTATCTTCATCATGAGTATCATTTGAACAATTTGAAGAACTAGTGCTTGCATCATGTTTACCTTTCAAACCCATGTCTGTAATTTTTGTTTCATCTCCTGAATATGACCCTAAGTCTTGTTCAGCTATAGCAACAGTTTTGCCCTTCTCTTTGGCTTTTAGTCTATTTGGTTTCAATTCTGGATGAAGTTTCAAACAGTGGTATTCATCATAGCCAGTCGCTGAACAATTTTTTCATGTGAGTTTTTCCTTATCTTTTTTTACAAAACTATTTATTTTCCCTCTTCCATCAAACTTTCCTTTCCCTTTACCCTCACTTTCATCTTTCTCCTTTGTGCCTTTTTTTCCCCTTGCCTCTAAGTGTGTGGCTTGTACACAAACTTCGTCTAAATTGCTTGGGTTAAACATAAGAATAGTATGCTTGAAATATGAATGTAAACCTCCAATATATTTTAAGAGTGTGTCTTGGGATTGCAAGTTTACACCAAACAACAAATCCCTCTTTCTAAACTCCTGGGTATAATCTTGAATTGTTTGACCCTTGAGTTGCCTAAAATTTTGCCAACTCATAATATCTTTTTGCATGTAAGCTAAAGGATAAAATTGTCTTTTAATGGTAGAAATAAACTCAACCCAAGTGATGGATATCTTACCATGGATTCGTATTTCCTCTTGAGCCTTTGCTTCCCACTAGACTAATGTTGCTCCTTCTAGCCTCAATGAATCCAACTAGATATTTATGTCATCTTCATGAAGGTTTTGAATTCTGCAATACACCTCCAATTGATGAATCCAATTTTCTAACTTCTCTTCATTTACCTCGCCATTGTACATGGGTAATTCAAGCTTTATGTCCAATTTGAGTAATGGAGTTTTTCCTCTTGGGGTCTTGGAATGAGTATGGGTATGGGTGGTTTTTGTGGTGGAAGTGGAAGATGATGTAGATGGGGATGATGAGGATGATGAAGATGATGGAGATGGAGGTGGCTTTCCTCCACTGCACTTTTAACTCTTCTCTTCATCCTTCTTATCATTTGAAGTTCCTTCTCCATGTGGGAGCTTAGAACCTCCTCCTACCATTCTAGCAGTGAATGCATCAAACATAATCTTGACCATCCTCTTCATGTCATTGAAGTCTTTCTTGACATCCTCCTCTTCTGAGTGTCCTTCATTGCTTCCAACACCTGACATGATGGCTTCAGATTCAACTTCAGTTTCTGGTGCAATTTGGACCTCCTCAATCTCAAACAGAGACAACACATGAGGTGCTTCAGGTGCTACTTGGAGTGAAACTTTAGGTGGATATGTTGGCCTTGTGGCTATCCCTCTTCTGGTCCTAACCTCAGAACTAGCAACCAATAGCTTCACTTCTCCTCTCTGCAACCTTAACCTTGTAAGCATCATAAAATTGCAACCATTAAAAATCTTTTGCATAAAATCTAGCAAAGAAAGAAAATAACCTTAAGAAACCCGATGCTCTGATACCACTTGATCTGAAATTGATTGTTATTTAATGTTGTGCTAATATCAGTTTCAGATTTAAAATGAAAGTGCTTTGATTTTCTTATCAAACAAGAGTTTATCCATGAGCATGTGATTGACAATTCATTAAACTTGGTGAAATTTAGTGTTTTTCGTGAACTAAAATGCATATAAACTTAATGTTGAACAACATCATATAAAAACACAACATGCACAAATAAAAGAGCTCAATACACAAGTTTTTGTTGAAGGATTTCACCCCTCCTGGGCTACGTCTCCTTGGTCCAGCTTCATAGTGTGGGCTTTTGTATTAGCTTCAACTGTGAAAAATTCTTATTTACAGTCTCTTGTTGCCTCTACAACCTACTCCAATGGATCCAAAATATCAAAATATACCAAGAATGACTCTTTCTGAGCTCATTTTGGTCGAAAATTGCCCCAGTTATGGCAAAAACCAATTTCCCTAGGTTTTCTCCACTAAATCTTGAAGCTCTGCCAGTTAACATGGCTAAATTTGGTAGTTCCACCTAAAAAGGCGCCTCCTCCATCTTTACTGCCAATCTAATTCGCAGTTAAGTTAAGTTAAGCACGTCTTAATGATAAGATAAGTGCAATTTACAAAAAAGCGCGTTTAGCGCTAATCTTTGGATTAGATTAAGTTTAATGCGGATTATTGGTAGAAACAGGGTTAATTGACTAATCCGCCGGATTTGTTTGAAGGCCGTCAGTTCTGCATTTTCAAACACATGGGAGGGGGCTGGCCCCCTCCGGACACCCATTCAATAGCGCAATCAAATTCAAATGGAAGCAGTTGACTATATGGGTTAAGACTCATGACGGAGAGTAGTTGGTAAAGTGTGGTAATGGTGCAGGATAGGCCTGGGTTCGACCCCGACCCCCGCCATAAAATTTTGTTCCAACTTATAAATAGAAATTATGTCGAATCAAATAGCCAGTCCGCCAATAAAGTCTCTGACAGTTTGGATAGCTACCCACTAGATGTAGATAGGATGTCCACCATATAGTTAGCCTTCGCCTAACCTTAATGCATGTCCGCTATATGTAGATCTCCGCCATGTAGAAATTATATAACTAATGTGTTATATATCCAAGATTCTCTTGATCACACACTATTTTAACTTCATGCACAATACAGAATCTATTCCACCATTGATCATCACATGCGGAAATTAAATCAATTGCAATGCACACATGAAACCATAAAAATTCACACACATTAACACAATTGTTTAACAGGAAAGCCTGAAGCTAAAAACCCCAACTATCTATATATAATATATGTCATAGAGATCATGTAACAATCCTCATACAAAGATGATCATATCAAGCTCTCAGTACAATACAATCGCTACACACTAATCAGGTCCAACCTAGCAAATCCATGCACCGATCTTTGCCACCTGCTAGCCTGCCTCTACTGTGCAATCCCTGCTGAAGAATGGCTCTGAATGAACTCGAATCCACCTAGCTTGCACTACGCAATCCTCATTGGCATCTCTACTGAGTGTTGGATGCAATCAATGCATCACTATAGCCACAATTGATAGTCATCTCGCCCTTTCACCTATCTCTCCATTGGTCTCCACTGAACCTGTCCATGCATTCTAGTTAACTGATGTATTCTTCAGTTGATTAATGGGTTAATATTTAGTGAATTAACTAATAATTAATTCACACCACTCTCACTAGTGTATCAATCAGTTAGACTAGATACAACTAGCTAAACTGAACACAACTCCACCAACTACTTCTATAACTCCACCAAACTTTGTCACATGAGTTCTCACTGAAGTCCTCCATGCAATAGCTCCAGTAAACCCTCAGGAATAGCAAAATTCCTTCTATTAGCTCCTGTGCCACATCTATGCACTTAACTGAAGTGCTCCAAGAGAATAAGATAATGTTTAGAGTCCAAATATTATTAAGAGCTAATAATATTCGACATATCTATTTTTAGACTGGCAATCTAAAAATAGACTCCGCCCAATATGTCTAAAAATAGAAGTCCATCTATTTTTCCAACTCTGGACCACCCATCCACAAATAGCATCCTACAACTCATAGAATATGATCGACATGCTCCAAAATAGACTAATAACCAAAAATAGCCCCCGCGGGCATGGGAGTGAAGGTGACTTTTTCATTAAGCTTCATCATCTTGTTGAATCTCAATACTCCCTTCTCAACAAGATAGGATTATCTCGCTACCCCAATCCTCGTCTCTATGGTATTTGACTTTTCTCTGTGAGTGCCTTCTGCCGAATATCTCGTGATCCTTCCCGATCCTCCGCTGAATGTAAGAAAGTAACATGATCTCTCCGCCGCACACACCTCTCCATATGATGATACCGGATGTCAATATGTTTAGATCTATCATGAAATACTGGATTAACCGAGAGTTTAATGCAACTCTGATTATCACAATATATCACAGTAGGATCTAAGTGTGAACCGAACAACTCAACCAGGATCTTCCTCATCCATATAGCCTCGCATGCAGCCAAACTTGCTGCCATGTACTCGGCCTCTTTTGAACTGAGTGCCACAGATCTCTGTTTCCTGCTGTACCAAGAAACTGTTGTAGACCTGATACTGAATATCCCTCCAAATGTGCTCTTTCTATCCGTTGGGCTCCCTGCCCAATCTGCATCGTGAAGCCATGCAGCTTCACCTCATCCGAATGTCTGTACCACAATCCATATCTCGATGTACCCCTGAGATACCTCAGAACATGCTTGCCTGCCTTCCAAAAGAGCTTCGTAGGCTAAACCATAGCTTGTGAAAGCTGGTTAACAGCATAGCATATGTCTGGTCGTGTGTTGACCAAATACATGAGCGAACCAACCAACTGTCGATAAACAGTGGCATCCACTACCTCTGTCGATGTAGCATCCTCTTTCCTCCAACCACCAGGAAGAGGAGTGTTGATAGGCTTGCAGCCTTGCATGTTGAACTTCTCCAGTATCTCCCGAGCAAACTTGCCTTGAGACACAAATAGTCCATCCTTACGCTACCAAATTTCCAATCCCAGGAAATAATGAAGGAGGCCCAAGTCCTTCATCTCAAACTCCTTTGCAAGATCTGCCTTGCATGAGTGTATCAACAGTTCATCACCTGTTAGTATCAAATCATCTACATAAATTACAATGATCAGCAACTTACCCTCCACCACAATCTGGTATAGGTTCGGATCCGCCTCACTCTTGGAAAAACCAAGTCCGGTGAAATAACTGTCTATCCATGTGTACCAAGCACAAGGTGCTTGTTTCAACCCATACAATGCTCTTTTGAGCCTGCACACATGTGACTCGCTACTGAAGATTTCAAATCCTTCAGGCTGCTCTATGTACACTTCCTCCTCAATGACTCCATTGAGGAACGCAGTCTTCACATCCATCTGATGAATGTGCCAACCCATCTGCGCTGAGAGAGGAAGGATGGTCCGTATGGAAGAATACCTTACGACAGGTGCAAAGGTTTCTTCATAGTCGATCCCCTCGATCTATGAGAAGCCCCAGGCAACAAATCTTGCCTTGTACTTCTCGACACTCTCGTCAGCAACTTGATTCACTTTGTAGATACATCTCGAACCTACCACTGATTTCCCTTCCGGCCTTGGGACAATCTCCCATGCATTGTTTCTGACAATCGAATCATACTCTTCCACCATGGCATCTACCCATGTGGGATCCTCCACAGCTTCCTCGAAAGAGGATGGTTCTGTCACGATACACTTGCTCATCAAAGCCATGTATCTAGTAAATCGGTCAGGTGACTATCTCTGTCTGTGTTGTGATGTAGGGGCTCCTACATTCTGCGTTGCATCAAGATTTAGTCGCTCAACATCTGTAGTGCGCTTCCACCCTCTGATGGTTGGCGCTACATGAGTGGTTTCTTCCACTCCATGAACCTCCTCTTGTGGTTGATCCACATCCTGAGGCTCATCTTTAGGAACTAGTAGCTCCTCATCTGCATGCAAGTGTAGCTCCCTCTCAAGCGACAACTTCATGGCTTTCTCCTCATGAAATTTGATATCCCGTCGCACAACAGTCATCCAACTGTCTGGCAAATACACACGATAATTGTATGCATTTGTGTACCCCACAAACATCCCAACCTCATGTCGTGTCGCCTTCTTCCCTCGGCATCCTTCGTCACATGAATGTAAACAGGTGAGCCAAAAATCTTCAAATGAGAAATATTAGGCTTCTTACCAGAAAACGCCTCTTCGGGTGTACTCATGCCAAGTACTCTATGAGGACAACGATTTTGCACATAAACCGCAGTGTTTCATGCTTCAACCCACAAGTGTATGGGAAGGCCCTGATCATGCAACATTACACGTGCAGCACCCATGATCGTTTTGTTCTTTCGCTCTGCGACCCCATTCTACTGTGGGTTATGAGGTGCTATGAGCTCTCTTCGAATTCCTTCTGCGCTGCAAAAGTCTTTGAATTCGCCAGAGATGAATTCACCACCATTATCGCTCCTAAGAGATTTCACCTGCTTCCCTGACTCTTTCTCAACCAGTGCCTTGAACTCACAGAAAATTGAGAATGTCTCACTCTTCTTCTGCATGAAGAAGATCCAACACTTACGAGAAAAGTCATCAAAAAATATCACATAATACCTGTGCTTTGCTGTCGAAGCTACTGAGAAAGGTCCACACACGTCTGTGTGAATTCTCTTAAGGATCATCGTGGCGTGTCTATCCTTCTCATGAAAGGTGGATTTCACAAATTTTCCCAAAGTACATCCCTTGCACTGATCTGACTACGCAAGTGTACCCTTGGGAATCCCGGTAGAAATTTAATGCAAAATTTTCAAAGCGCCATGGTGAAGATGGCCCAATCTCCTGTGCCACAATTCACCCTCATCCTGGCTCACCACTCTGTTTGCTTTGCCTGCCATTGTTGCACAGCCATCTACCTGCAATTGATAAAGGTTCTTAACTTGAACCCTTATCCTCTGGGTTTCACCAGTTGCTTTACTGCGCAGGAAATCCTTTCCGTTGCTAAAAACAACATCATAGCCCTTGTCTTCCAACATCACCACAGAGATCAGATTCTTCTTCAATCCTGGAACATGCATGACATCCTTCAAGATGAAAGGTATTCCAGACTCCCTCTCAAAGGAAATGGTCCCGATACCAGACGCACTGTATCTACCATCATCGCCCATCTCGATGTGCGCTCCAAGATCTTTCTCATCCAAATCAGTAAACAAATCTTTGTCTCCAGTCATATGGAAAGACGCACCACTGTCAAGAAACCACATTGATCCCATCACACTTGAAACCAAGCATGTGATCAGCGAAAAATCCAGCTTAAACTGCGAGGCTAAGGCCTCTCTAGCTGCAGATCCATCATCCTGCTTATTTTTCTTCTTCTGTGGACAATTAGTGGCGTAATGTTCGTGTTGGTGACAGTGAAAGCACTTCACCTTGGACAAGTCTTGCTTCTTGCCTTTTGCACCGAATTGAGAAGGATTTTTATTTCCCTTCCCCTTCCTTGCTTTGGCATCCAAAGCGCAATTTTCTTAATCTTCATTCTTCGAAGAAGATCCATCCCTGGTACCCCACCTTATCTCCTCCTGCACAAGATCCGACCAAAGTCGCTCCCATCCCGACAGTTTCTCCCGACCATTGACAGAGTCCTCATAGCTATGCCAACTCTTCGGAAACCCAAGGAGAGCCAAGCTCACCAAGTCTTCTTCATCAACAGTAACCCCCACACTTCCCAGCTCATCCCTGCATTGGACAAACTTCGTGAGGTACTTGGGTATGTTGTCCCCTTTCTCCATTTTTATTTTCCTGAGTTTGTCTTTAAGCGCCAACTTCCTCTGGTCGCTTCTGCTTTGGAACAAGTCTATCAAAGCTTTCCACATCAAGAATGGAGAAGCTTTACCGTGAAGGCTGGACACAATGTGATCCTTCACACCTTCCAACAGAATCCTTCGACATTTTGCTGTCTTCTTTTGCCATGCATCAAGTGCGGCAGCATCGCTAGAAGCAGGTTTTGGAATTTCTGCATCTATGAACTCCTTCAACCCATTATCATCCAGCACCGCCTCCATCATGTCCTTCCATGAAATATAATTCAAGCTGCCCTCAAGAGCATACTCCAATTGCAGTCCATTGAAAGACATTTCAATGAATGCTCAACTTCGACACCAAGAAAACACTGCAACGAATTCGAATTTCACCAGCACAAAACTCAACCGCTTCAATTATTGCAATTGCTCTAATCAATATCCCTCTGATACCATGTAGAAATTATATAACTAATGTGTTATATATCCAAGATTCTCCTGATCACACACTATTTTAACTTCATGCACAATACAGAATCTATTCCACCATTGATCATCACAGGCGGAAATTAAATCAATTGCAATGCACACATGAAACCATAAAAATTCACACACATTAACACAGTTGTTTAATGGGAAAGCCCCAAATATATATATATAATATATGTCATAGAGATCATGTAACAATCCTCATACAAAGCTGATCATATCAAGCTCTCAGTACAATACAATCGGTACACACTAATCAGGTCTGATCTAGAAAATCCATGCACCGATCTTTGCCACCTGCTAGCCTGAGTCTACTACACAATCCCTACTGAAGAATGGCTATGAATGAACTTGAATCCACCTGGCTTTCACTGCGCAATCCTCATTGGCATCTCTACTGAGTGTTGGATGCAATCAATGCATCACTATAGTCACAACTGATAGTCATCTTGCCCTTTCACCTATCTCTCTACTAGTCTCCACTGAACCTGTCCATGCACTATAGTTAACTGATGTATTCTTCAGTTGATTAATGAGTTAATATTTAGTGAATTAATTAATAATTAATTCACACCAGTCTCACTAGTGTATCAATCAGTTAGACTAGATACAACTAGCTCAATTGTGTCTAACTGAGTTAAACTGAACACAACTCCACCAACTACTTCTATAACTCCACCAAACTCTGTCAAGTGAATTCTCACTGAAGTCCTCCATGCAATAGCTCCAGTAAACCCTCAGGAATAGCGTAATTCCTTCTGTCAGCTCTTGTGCCACATCTGTGCACTTAGCTGAAGTGCTCCAAGAGAATAAGATAATGTTTAGAGTCCAAATATTATTAAGAGCTAATAATATTCGACATATTTATTTTTAAAATGGAAATCTAAAAATAGATTCCGCTCAATATGTCTAAAAATAGAAGTCCATATATTTTTCCAACTTGACCAACCATCCACAAATAGCATCCTGCGACTCATAGAATATGATCGACATGTCTAAAAATAGACTTTATGCCAAAAATAGCCTGCGGGCCCACTTAGTGAAGGCGACTCTTTTCACTAAGCTCATCATCTTGTTGAATCTCAACACGCCATAGGATATAGAGCCTTCTCCAAGTGTAGAGAAGCTCTGAAGGTTCAGACTTAGGTTAAAAATATATATACGATGATATAGGTATATGCCATAAATATGTCTCCACCGTATCCAAAGTTTCGACCCTTAGGATATATATAAAATATATGGCAATATAATATGTGCACCAATAACTATGGGTTTGAACCTTAGACCATAATGCCAACCTGCCATGCCATTTGGGGGGGGCACATGGCCCTTCTCCATTGGCCCATAAATCCTCCAAATAAAATAATGAGCCATAATCATAAAAATTCTAACTTAAGAAATGGAGGAAAATTTCAACTTCACATAGCAACCTTGGCAAATATGAAGATGACTATTGTCACAATGTCACTGGCTGAAATTGGAGAATATTCCCTAGATATGCCTGAGGTGCTGACTGGACTGCCAAGTCATCAGTCTGTCACTGATCTGCAAATTTTAACCTATTTGGGAAAACAAACAGCATACCATAACTCACTCAGACAGACTCATATTTTGACGAAATGAGTTGTGTTGGAATCCTGGTGATGAACTTTATCCAGTCATTCAGGTCTGAAGCATTTCTGAGAACTTTCAATTTTTAGCTAAATTTTGATCTCCTGATCACTAATCGAAACATATATAGCTTGAGCAGGAGACACTTTATCTGAGGATTACTTTGGGGTCCTCCTCATCCTACTAATAAGGATGGAAATTCAAAGCAAAGAGGGTTTGATTCTCCCTGAGAGAAACAACGAAGATGAAATCAAGTAAAAGCGCAACCTTGCTGCGTTTATTGGAGTGGAGAAGGAAGCGGGGGCGACCAGGTCAGGGGGCCTGGTTTGATCCCCAAATTAAGAATGGAAACAAAGATTGAAATTGAAAACTGGAAGAAACAAAAGCGAGTTAACAACATGGAAAAATCAATCTGGAAGGAAGAGTGAGATAAAGACCAAAGTTTATCATCTAGGGTGGTTTCAAGCGATGGAGCTCTGCACAATGAATTATGAAAGCACATTAATGACTTTGCATGTTGTCAAATTCATGTTAGAATGTGGAAACCTATAAAGATAGGGACAACCACGCCTCCTCCCTCTATTGAGTGGGGTGATGATGGTGGAGTTGTTCCATTACACCCATTTACTAAATTAATCACCCAATCCAAGAAGAACACATAATTAATAAACATATAAAAACTTAATTAATTTAATTAACAAATACATAATTTTAAAAAAAAATAGAAATGTGAAGTACATATAAAATATAAATACTAGCTATAAGTTAAGATATATTTACCCATATAAATTAAAATATAATGATTATTTCAGAACTTCATATTTAAATTTAATTGAAACACACACACACATGTATATTCCATAGGAAAAATCGAGCTCTTTATTAAGTAAATAAAAAGTTACAGAGTAGATGCATCTAAGAATTCATATCCAAACTGTGAATCCACCGTATGCAGAAAGTGAAAACAACGACATATTGAGAAGAAGTAAAAATACTTGCTCAATATTGATAACCACAATATTCTTCAAAAATTATAATAAAAAATCGGGTCTCTCCGAAGAGTTGGAGAAAACAATCCATTGAAACAAAAATATAAATGTAACATAGTTCACTGTCTAAGAGCTTATATACAGACACATATGACGAAAGAAAATTTTATGTTCCAAAACAACAAAAACCATTTTCAGAGCCTTAAACAAAAGACCAAAATTCCATATTTACAAGTATGGAGGCCAATGCGACTCGGTGACCCGTCTGTTGTTCGAATCAATTATGTGCTAGGAGTCCAAAGGCTGTTGTAGACCTTTTTTAGAGAAGTGATCTGCATCCATATTCCTTTCCCTGTAAATTTGAACAACATATAAATCAACAAAGGTTGATTTAATATATTTGATTTGTTTGCCCAATTTATCACATTCATGGAGTCACCGAAAATCTGAGTTGAACAATCCCCAACTACCTTAGCCAACAAAAAAGAATATTTAGAGTTTTTAATTCAACATATTTTTTTTGAACCAGTGCTAATACCCACAAACGCTTTTAGAATTTTGTGATCATTTAAGTGAATAACGATCCTTGCCCCGTAGCGATCATGGGCATCTGAAGCCCCATCAAAGTATGCCCATGGAATCCCTAACCTGATAATTTCTACGAGAATGGACCGACAAGCCAAAGTACAAGTAATTTGAGGAATCAGTTCATAGATAGAAGCACAATGAATAACCAAAAATGGGGATCAGAAGGTTGATCCATGAAGATGCATTTGTTTCGAGTCAGCCAGAGCTCCCAGCGAATCATCGGGGGGATATTCCTATGGTGGGTATCAGATGAATGTGTCTGCCATTTTCGCCAAGCATCATCCACAGTAGCCCTAGACCAATGGTAACTAATACCAATGACCTTCAAAAATAGATCCCAAGTTCTTAATGCAAAAGGACAAGTTAAAAAGAGATGAAAGGAACTTTCTTCAAAATATTTTTAGAGGGTGCACCAACCCGGACTATGCTTATTCCTTTTTTGAATATTGTCCCAGGTTGGAAATTTGTTCCAGAGTATATACCAAAATAAGAGTCTAGATTTTGCAGGACAACTGAGATGCCACAAATGCTTGAAATACCAGTGCCTTGGTCCACATACCCTTCTATCCATTTGTAATGTATAACCAAATGTCGGAGAGTATAAGCCACTAGGAGAGTAGACCCATCAAAGAACATCATCCCTTTCTTTTATGTGTACATTAGATCTCTGTACAGACATAATGAAGTCCCTCCAGACACCCTCCCACTTTGTTTCTAAACCTAAATCCTCTGGAGACTACCAACCCTGGTTCCAGAAAGAAGGGGTTCCCTCATTTGTGATTTGACTAAGGGAAAAAATCCCCTTAACTGCAAGGGAGTCTCTCAGCTCCCATGGAAGAGTGAAAACCTCATTATACCCAACCCATGAGTCCACTCCCACTCTCACACTGGTACTATTCCCAACCAAACAGACTAGCCCATCAACCACAATGTCCAAATATTCAATCATAGCCTTCCAGATGACCGAAGAGTTTCTTGAGGACTTTCCCGGTGTTCTCAACCAAATAACCAAGTCCAAGGGATCTATATATTTTCTTTTAATCACCAATTTCCATAATTTTTCCTTGGTTATAAGGCTCCAACCATAGTTTGTTTCCAAAGAGCGAGAGAAACATGAGAGATCCTTTATGCCCCACCCACCTTTTTCTTCTGGATAAGCAATTTTCTCCCACGCCACCCATGGTAGGACATCTTCTTCATTTGACCCTTCTCAGAGAAACCGACCACAAACTTTCCTAATATGTGAGAGAATTCCTTTCGGGACCCAAGAGAGGGCAATCCAGTAAATGAGGATAGCCTGTAAAAACGTTTTTATAAGAACCAAGAGCCCTACACGAGATAGCCATTTAAAGCTCCAATGTTTGACACACTTTTCAATTTTAGAAATTAACCATTTCCACTCTGATTTCTTGTAGGAGTCCGACTTCAAGAGGAAACCAAGGTATTTAAGGCTATCCATCAAACAATTTACTTCCAAGGGAAAAGAGGATAAAGCCCTATTTATCTTCGGCCCTTATATGCCATTGTGAGTGATGGTGGACTTGTAAGAATTTATGCTCATTCTGATCGCCTTAAGGAAAAAAACCATAATAGACTACAACTTATCGAGATCACCCTTGGTCCCATCACAAAATAATAAGATGTCACCCACAAAAAGAAGGCGAGTAATGAAGAGATTTATTGCAATTTCAATGCCTTTATATTCACCCCTTCTAATGGAAAAGTGAATCGGTTTACTCAAACCTTTAGTAGCGAACAGGAAAAGGAGAGGAGATAAAGGGAATACTTGATGAAGACCCCTCTGACTGAAGAAAAAAAAGAAGGCCACCCCATTTATGAGTAAAACAAAACTCACATTAGTGATACAACCCATAGCCCAATTAATAATACCAATATTGAACCCCAGGTGAGTCATTAAAAGGCGCAAATACATCCAACTTATCTTATCATATGCCTTTGAAAGATCAACCTTAACTATAATTCCTTTTTTGTTGTTCCTTTTGGTATTATGTAGAGATTCCTAGGCCACCCCAATGGATTCATCATTTTTCCAGCCCTAAAGAAACCCAAACTTTTCTTGAGATATATCTTTTGAAAGGATTGGTTTTAAACGTCTTGCAATAATTTTTGCAATAATTTTGTAAGTAAAATTGCACAAAGAGATGGGACTGTAATCAGCAAAACTATGTGGATCATCAAACTTTGGAATTAAATCTAGGAAGGTTTTATTAAGAGGGACGTGCACAAAATCCATGTTTCTGGACTCCTCCACCAGTCTAGCTAGGCCATCCCCTATTAGGTCAAAAAAGTGTTGAAAGAATTCCATTGTCCAAACATCTGTCCCCAAACTCTTCTCTTTTTTTCATAGAGTGAAGAACTCCCTCCACTTCACCCTTTGTAACAGGTGCCATAAAGATATCATTATTATCCTCTTCGACGAATCTAGGGAATATTTGAGCCGCTTGAATGACTTCAGCAATGGTGGCCTTAGGGGGAGCTTTAAAAATGGATTTGAAATGGCTAACTCCCATTGCTACTAACTCATTAAAAGAGGATGCTGAGACCCCTTCATCATTTTTCAGTTCCTAGATGGTGTTTGAGTTTTTCCTGCCTTTGGCATAGTTCTGAAAAAAAAATTAGAATTCACGTCCCCTGCCTCAAGCCAAATAGCCCTACTCTTTAATCTCCACTTTTATTCAATGTCTTTTATAATCCTATACCTTTCACCCTCCACATATTTTATTCTTCTCCTTTTTTTCATCCATCTCATATCCATCCCCTTCCAGGCTTTCTAAAGCCTCCAAATCAATCTCAATGGATTTTAAAACCGCTTCCCCTTAAATATTTTTCCTTAGCCCATGAGATCGTTGATTGTTTAAAATTTTTTAGCTTCTCCATAAAAGACTGGGCAAGAGATAAGCCCAAAGATGCATTCTGAGAATTCTAAATCTCACAGACCAACTTGTTATAGGACAAATCTTTAAGCCAAGAAGAGTTGAATTTAAAGGGAGATACGTGCTTCCTACAGGCCCATTTTAATTCTGGAAAAATAGGGAAGTGATCCAAATCTCCCCCAGAGCCAACCCATTGGTAGAAAAAAGGGACATGAGCAACCAATTCTTCTTTGATCAAAAAGTGGTCTAATAATTTTGATACCCTTGCCTCTCCAACCCTCTTATTTCTCCAGGTAGGCTTTTCCTTCAGAAGGTCAACATCAATAAATCTCCCCAAATTAAAATTGTTTATAAAAAATTAAGTAAAAGGGTTTACCTGTGCATTTGGACCCCAGGATTCAGATAACCCTAAGGAGACATTGAGATCCCCTCTCACCGCGAGCTTTGAGAAATTTAGTAAATATTTTGAGAAAAGATTATTCCAGAAAGGGATACATCCATCACATGGTACATAAATATTTAAAAAGTTAAGATTGAACAGAGTCTAGAGGAGTAAACCTCCACTCCAAGCATCAAATCATAGCCCCAAGAATTTAAGAGTTTTAAACTGCAATCCTTAATACCCAACACCAAACCCCCTGAACGCCCATTTGAATCCAATGCCACAAAGGACCATCCAGGAAGCATTTTTCTCAAAATGGTAATTACAAAATTCCCATAACCAAGGGTTTTCTGAAGCATGATAACATCACAAGAACTACTCTCAAGTAGTTGCTTTAATGCCAGTTTCTTCCGAGGACTGGCAATCCCACTGCAATTGAAGGACATACAAATCATTTGGAAACCGCCAATGGGGTCATTGCTGCTCTAAGCGACCCTTTTAGGGAAATTTTTTTTCCATCAACAATATCGAGCTTGGAATTTAACTGGGCCTTTGAAAGGTTTGATCTCCTACCCCGAGTCTCGGGAGGACCCGCATAGTCAAATAAGAGGCCGAGACCCCCCACAGGGTCATCCAGATGATCTCTTTTCTCTCGGGGAAGAAGGTTATAATGAGGCTTATCAAGGTAAAAGCCATAGGTGGAGAGTAGAACCGAGCCCACCAAGAAGGGGCCATAAATATTTAAAATCAACATCGAAGTGATGATACTGTCAAGGGCCATAGAGATATTGCATTGAGGAGAAATAACATCAATAGGAGGCCTGGAAGGACCAAGCCCAAAAACATGATCCACAAGGGGTGTTGTTGTGGATTAGTCGCACGGGTGTACAAAATCGCACAAGCTTAGAGAATGTGTTCTACTCTCTAAACTATTGGTAGAAGGCAGAAAGTGGGGGAGCTCAAAATCATAAAACTTAATGGAAATAGTATGCTGAAGTATGCTCTGATTAAACTAAAACTAAAAACACAAATATATAGAAGCTATATAGAGAATTCCAAATGATAATAATGCAAACGATGGCTCGATGGCCTCTTCTTATTAAACATTCGAAATGGAGAAGAAATTTTACCCACTTGCCAAAGGGCACCTAGGCAATGGCTCTAGGTCCCGATGCAAGGATGTTGTTGTTGAACACCTAATCCTCCATGGGTAGGTGTGGAAGGCAAAGAGTCACAAAGGAGTCCAAGTGACCTTGGAAGATGAATCCAAGAGTCACACCACTGTATTATAAATGTACATCTATGGTGAATAATATGAGTATCTCATGCTTATCTTTCTATGTGTGTGTTTAGTTTCTTCATACACCATGTGTGTGTTTAACATGGCATCAGAGCTGATACGTTCACAACCAGCTCAACATTCAGTGAGCCATTTGTTTTTATGGCCTTTGTAAATCTGCAAAAAATTCTGGTCATTTTTGTAGCATTCATAGATTTTCTACAGCAGTGATTTTTGCAGCATTCAAAAAATATTTTGCAGCATTTAGAAATTAGTTTTGTGAAGAGCGGCGTTGTGCATCTTAAACTCTGCAGGTTTTCTCACTGCTCCTTCCAATTCTGCAATTTTTTTCTTCAATTTCTACCTACTTTTATTTATGCACATTACTATGCAAGCTCTGAATTTTAGAAAATATTGAATTGGAGAGCTGCTGGAAAAATATTTTATGTTATTGTTTAAAGTGGGTCTCTACTGAAAATTCTGCTGCTAATTTCTATTAATATTCTAAAAATTTCTGCAAATTTCTGGTGAAACAATTTATGCAAATTGTCCTGCAACTTCTCCAAATTCTACTGTTTCTCCAATTCTTTGTTGTATATTTGTGAAATTTTCTGCAAATTCTGCGATTGCCTTCACCCTCTGCAATTCTCTGTTGTATATTTTATTGTTTTAAACCAAATAAAAATAATAAATAAATAAATAAAATAAAAATAAATAAATAAATTTATGAGCACCTCGGCCCTCACCTCTGCCTTCGGCCCTGCCCTCTCATCCCTCACCACACTCTCGCAACTCACCCCTCGCTCACTCTCCCCGCGCCATACCCGCCCCTACTCCACTTGGCCTCGGCCTTCACCACTCGGCCTCGGCCCTCACACCTCACATCTCCCCCCTCCTCTCACAAACCTGCACTCACCCCTTGCCCTGTGCTCAACACTCATCCCCAGCCCACCCCCTCACCTGCACTCACCACCGCTTCCCCTAATTCCACCCCCGTGCTCCCCACTCCACTCACTCGCCCGACCCCTCTACCCTCGCCTTCTCCCAACGCTCCCCCACTGCAATACCCTCACCCCTCAGCTTTACCCAACCCGATCCCCCTCTCCCCTCGACCCTCGTCCTCCCTGTCTCCTCCGGCCCTTACGGCCCGTCTGCACTCACCCCCAACCCGCTCCCTCTCTCCGCCCTCAAGCCCTCCCCCCCTTGCACTTACCCATACCCCTCTCTCCACCCTCAGCCTCTCCCCAACCCCTCTCGACCCATCCCCCTCACTTGACCCTCCCCTCCCCCTCACTCGGCCTTTCCCCCCTCCCACCCACGCATTTTGCATTCCCTCTTCAAATTAATTCCCTCCTCTTTTTTTAATTAATTATCTCCCCTTTTCTTTAATCTACAAATGATTTATTTTTATTTTATTTTTACAGATTTTATTTCTCCCAGATTTCACCTCCCCTAGTTAAAACCTCCCCCAGTTAATACCTTCCCTAGATTTCACCTCCCCCAGTAAAAACATCCCCCAGATAATACCTCAGTTTTTCCCTAAAAAAATTTTTCCCTAAAAAAAAAAAAAAAAAAAAAAAAAACAACAGAAGAAGAAAAGAGAGAGGAGATGGTAAATGGATAGATGGATTTTCTACATAATGGAAAATGAAGTTTGTGTTGACCAAGATTTGTGGCATGTATAGAAGGGTGACTCTCTCAAAGAGATTGACAATGTGAAGGAAAATGTTGAAAATTGGTGGCATCATAAAACTTACTCATAGTTTTCAGAATTTGCCTTCCTCTTTATTGTGAAGTAATGCAGCAAGCTCAAGACCATTTGCTCATCGATAATGAAGCATGCAAGCTTGTGAATATATTTTTGTTGAATTAGAGTTGTTGATGTAAAACAGCTCTTTGAAGAAGAGAGAAATCATCTGCCTTAAAGGGTTATTGCACAACGTTTTTTGCTGCACATTTACAAAATATTTGCAGTGACATTGTATTAACATTGTGAGTGGATATTGCTTCTTCATAGTTGCAATCAGTGTTTGAAGTATAACTTTGAGTTGTTGAGAAATTGTTGTATACTTCTTTGAAGTCATTTGTATTCTTTTGAAAGTAAGTTGAATCACATTGTAAATGGGTGCATTATCGGTTGAAGCCGACACCCTTTATTTTTTGATCCTAAGTTGTTGAAAAATGGCTAAAATAAATGATGAATTAGAGTTGTTGAATAACCTCATTCATTCCAGTGTTCATGATATGGTAAAAATGAGCAAGAATGCTCTTTTTAATATTCAAACTTGCTTGCAAGATGCACAAGACAAGATTGAGTTTTTGCAGTTGGAGTCTCAGCTTCAACAAGATGAACTTCAGTAAAAGAGTCATTATTCTGAACCTGTTTCTGTTCAGAACATTGAGAGGGACTCCCATCAGAAGCAAGAATATAAAGTTTCAGTCGATTCACATTCAGTTCCTTGTATAAGAGTAGATTTACATGCAGATGTAGCAGTTCAGTCTGCACTTCCCAAGCCCATCATCAGACCTTGGGAACAACTTGTCCATAACAAGCACAGAACTGGTCTTGGATATGACAAGGATGTGTCCTTTCATATTCTGGACTACTCCAAGCCCATCAAATTTCAAAGTGTCAGATTTCTTTATGACAGTTCACCTGCAGCTGTTCCAGATTCTGCTCCTCTTCCACAACAACAACGACAACAAATTGTAAAATGCCAACACTGTGATCGAGTTGGCCATATGAAAGATCACTGTTTTGATCTTCATCCATGCAAGCACTGTGGTTGGCACACCCATTATTCACACAGATGCCTCAGAAACAAGCCTCTTGCAAGAACAAAGATTCATCTTGGATGGATCGCTTCTTGGCAATGGGCATCAACAGCCAAGAAGATGTTTAAGTCACATGTCAAAACTTGTTCTAGAATATTGAACAAACTTGCAATTGAGTTTTAGCCATCATCTCACCTTGTACCTGATAGGGGTGGGGGGGGTGGGGGGGGGGGGGAGGAAATGGTGGTCATCTACAAGCTTCAATGCCACATCAAGCGAGCCTGAGCCACAATCTCTCATTCCATATTCAGAGTTGCAGCCAAAGACACAGCAGTTCAAACGAGCCTGAGCCACAATTCGTCATTCCAAATTCAAAGTTGTAGCTAGAGACACGGATGCCCATGAGCATGCATTTGGTTGGTGGATGTGAGGTTGATATTCTTCCTCTTTTAGAACACTTCCTCTAGCAGAAGACTTCAGATTCTTGCCAGCTTTGGAAGAGTTCCAGGAATTGCATCAAGCATTCCAGTGTTGGTGGTCATCCTTAAACCATCACAGGTTGTAGACTTCCCTTCTTTTAGGTTGAAGGTCTCCCTTTTCAAATATGAGGGACAATTCCTCTAACAGAAGCCCTTAGCTTCTTGCCAGTTTTGGAAGAGTTTCGAGAACTGCAATAAGCGTTGCGTTTCAGTGTTGGTGGTCATCCTTAAACCACCTCTTTTTGACAACATTTCAGAGAGCTAATCCAGCCTAAGTGCTGCAATGCATAATTTGCAGATTTGTATTACAACTCTCTTCTTGGACTCACACATACCCCTTCGGATTAAGGGGGGGAATGTTGAACACCTAATCCTCCATGGGTAGGTGTGGAAGGCAAAGAGTCACAAAGGAGTCCAAGTGATCTTGGAAGATGAATCCAAGAGTCACACCATTGTATTATAAATGTACATCTATGGTGAATAATATGAGTATCTCATGCTTATCTTTCTATGTGTGTGTTTAGTTTCTTCATACACCATGTGTGTGTTTAACAGTTTCCTTCCAAGCTCTGCCTCTGATGCAGTCTCACTCTCTCTCTCTGTTGTGGTGGACTAAGATGTTGGGTGGCCAACTATCGAGTCCTCTTTAGCTCCAGCTTCGGGTCACACACAATGCTGGTGTTTCTTGGGGCAACTTTGGCCAGCATAACCTTGTGATCACCATTTGTTCATCTCTTGGTGGGTTTATATAGGTGAGCTTCAAATCCTCCTTCCCTCCCTTGGTACATGATGGATGGTGACCTAAGGGAGAGGTGTGATTCCATTGTGTGCTCAAATATTCTTTTGTGTGCTCACATAATGTCTAAGGAGGCGTTGGTGGCTATCCTTAGGCGGCTTTCACATAAGGAGTAACTGTCCTTTGCTTGTTGTGGTCCTAGAAAGTGACTTTTTTCCATTTCCAGGAATGTGGACATTTGAGCATTTATGGCTAGTTCAAATCTGATTTTCTCAAAACCTTAGAGATTTTAAATACTTCTTGATTCCATAATGTATTCCTGTCATGTAAATCCTTGGGCTCGACATTAATTGATGTCATCTTCTGTTGTACGATTTTCCAGTGTTAACAGTTTCACCCTAATGTGTGAGGTCTAGGAAGAACTGTATAGCCGAAATACATTATAGTTTCTTTTATGTATCGTACGCAAAGAGAGAGAGGTCTGCGTGTATTTTGGAATTGACAACACCTTGCACCATTTCCGAGATAACCATGGCCTAAGGGACCCCCTGCAAGCAGACAAAATATACAACATATTTACAAAATTTCAACGAGGCGGGCATGTCCCATGCTCGTGATGCTATGGCTAGTTAAACAAAATTGATAGATACATGTGTTGTATGTGCCACTACTGTGGTAGTGATGCTAGTGGTTGTTGATAACGACTGTTGACGCCCTCAAGGGCATTTTTTCTTTGACGATAGGTGGAATGTGGTACCCATATGCGTAATCCTGGTATGGCATATCATTGTGCCATGTATGCATATGTACTAGATGGGACCTCTCCGTGTAATCATTGTTGTCAGAGACGCTTATGGAGGTTCAGGTCTTCGACAGATCTGATCAAAGTGCAATGGTTGTAAGGTACGATACCATCGTGACATGAAATATTTTGCTGTAGTCGAATGTCAAGAGGATCGATGACATCTGTGGACAATGATGTCTCCCACAGTGCCACTTGAGGATACCCCTTTGCATGGGGAGGGGTCATCCAAGGTACCGCTTCCTTTTTGGAAAAGAGGTGTTAAGGTCGACAAAAAGGAAGCCTTAACCGAACCATGAGTTACCGACCTGAGGGGTCGGGAATCGGGATACGATGGGTTTAACACAGGCATGTTGGTGAGCGGTGGCTAAAAACGGATGATGGGGATTCAGTGGCTCGAGGTCGAAGTATACTTGAGCAGCTTAGTCGCAGTCATAGGTATTTCTGAAGGAAAAATCCCGAGTCGGTAGGACTTCCAGGGCGGGTGTGAACCGGCTATGATTTTCGTAATGGTGTGTGCATGGGGGGTGAAATACTTTGACCAAGGGAGATGGTGGACTGCTACCATGGGAGAAAAAGTGAAATATGAGGGCGAAGTGGCGAAGGGCATCATTTGCGGTCTTTGTACACTTACCAAAAGAATAAAATAATGGGGTTTGGTTTGTACAAAACACAGAGACGGGTACCCCAAAACATGAAAGAGGGTTGCTCACTAAAGGTGTGAGGATGGTGTTTTGCTGGGGGTAGGGGTCCCACTGGTTGGTCTCATGTGCGGGGTTGATGAAGCGGAAGATGTCGCAGATGGGATTACGCTGATGGAGGTATGGCAAGCCAAATGCGATGCGTGGAGGTGCACTCTCAATCTGCTTGTACAACTTGATCATCTGGGAAGGGGGTTGAGTTTGAATGGTGAACTTGACCTTATGCGTGATATGTGGATGGGCATGAGGTGCTTCCCAGACTAACATGGTATGGCCATGGCGTCACTTGTGGAGTGATGTATGGTCTACTTTGGATGACGATCGCCATGGAGGGGAGGCTCTACTGACCATCACGGGCGTTTATCATATGCAGGGTGAGGTGGTGATAAACGTGTTCGGGTATGAGGACCCTATAGTTTATTTCTCATGGAGAAATGATGTTAGGATATGCAAAGTTCTCTGGGACTCTATCATGTTGAGGGTAGAATGATACCTGCTCTGAAACTTTCAATGGATGGTGTTGCGAACGGTTTGCGGGTTCTTCCTGCAAAAAACAACAACCTCAAGTGAAAGCATCTTCTTTTCATCCAATATTATTGAAAAACATGAATTTTGGAAAGGAAGATGGGAGGGTGCATACCTGTCGGTGCTTGAAAAAATATTTTTCCGGAAAGCGAATGTGGGGCATCGCATTCGTTCATCATGGTATATTGGTGATGGTGCAACTAAAGGTTTGCAGAACGGACCTTCTGATCTCCTGTTATGGACCTCCGAAATTATGGAAAAGGGCGATAAATATGGGATTATGGCCCTAATCCTATTCATTTGTACTTGCTGAATTTTGGGAAATCAGAGGTGATTGCAGAGCCTTTCTTGTCGTTGCGGTCAACCTGCGTACCGGGGATTAGCGATATAATGCCGAGGTAACTTCCATGACGTCTTGCATTTCAATTTTTTTAGTTTGGTGACCTCAAAGGGGCTTTTTGTCCTAGATTGCGCGAGCGATCTAGGAAAAGAAGCGCCCCCTTTGCGCTTATTTTCGAGGGACAACCGCGCGAAGGCACGCTGTTCCCTCCTTTTTGTGCGCAAGGGCATGCCTGTGAACGAAATAGGCATGCAAGGGCATGGTTTTTGTAAAAACTTGGGTTTTTGTTGTCCATTTTGATGTTTTTTCTCTGTATTGATGGAAGCCTGTTACTTGGCAGGTTGGTGTGGAGAGAGAAAGATCGGCCCGAGATCCGGACCGCTCTAGCTGCTGATGCTGGGGCGCGGCGTTAGTTGGCTGCATGGGGCCTTCTGAAATTTTTTGAGAACGAGTTCCTTTGGTCAAAGGACCGATTGTTACGTTATATCATACAACATTGGTGCAAGAGGCGCAATATGTTCGTCCCGAGGGGGACGAACTTGATTATTCGTCCAGAGACGGATATATACTTTGTGACCGGATTACTGCCTTAGGGCGAGGCGCTGAGGTATCCACTCCGTTCTGGGCAAGTGAACATGGACAGGTTCCAGAGGAGGCATTGCGGTGGTGCGCCTCTTACTGAGGGGTGCATCAATATTGCATCAGTAACAGATGTTGTCAAGAGGTGTGCTCTGGCCATTATTGTGTAACTAGCGGGGTCGTTTGCTCCACATCAACCATCGGGCCCACAGGTGAGAGTTTTACGCCACTTGAGGAACGGGAACTTTTTCGATTGCCTGCTTCTGTTTTGATGGTATGGTGTCATAATTGAACAGGGTCCAACGTGGATCCAAATCATTTGTGTATGCTAGCATCTTGTGTAGCATTATGTACGAGAGGGTCGTGCTGATGAGGCCCATTGTGGCAGTGCCTATTAGGGGGCCCAGGGATCCACGCATGAGGAGGTGGGCTCCGGTGATGCCACGCGGCGGTGGTGGCATGGTGGGTCGTTATTAGAATGGCACGATGGAGGCCTGGTTCGAGGCCAATCCGCAGATGTTTTTTCCATACCCGTACATGGGGATGGACTTTAAGGGTGATGCAGATATCAGTCTCCCTTTTTTTATGTTTGGGGTCCTGCAGGTATGTGTTATATTTATGCATTTGTTTGAGTTTTTATGTACTTGAGTGTTTTTTATTGACACTAACATTCTTTTGGTTACTCATGCAGATGTTGGCGAGGTGGGACGCCCAGTGGCCTGACTGGTGGGTCATGATCCTCTGCCACGACCGCCGGGTGGTCGGGGAGGAGGTGCTGCAGGTGGACCGGGTGGTGTTGGTGGACCTGGCTGGGATGGTGCTGGCCCTTCTGGTGAGGGCAGTAGCTCGGCTGCAGCTGAGGTAGTAGCCAAGAGAGCTCGTGCGGATGCGGTTGAGGTGTGCATCGCAGTACTTACGGCTCAGGTGGCCACTCTAGAGGACTTCCAGGGTTGAGTGGACTGTTTGACCCATGGGGTGCCTGCCCGAGGTTTTATGGATGACCTCAAGGAGGTTTGGCTAGAGACAGTGATGGCTCGCGAGAGGGATTACCGGCCCACTCTACGATGGGTAGCTATCACAGTGGCGACAGCAGCTCCGGTGGTGGCACCAGGAGCAGTGGTGGGCCCAGGTGCTCCTCTTGAGGGGGCACCCCCTAGAGTAGTACACAGGGAAAGCACCCGTTATGAGGATGCTTCCCTTATTTTTGACGACCCTTGTATCTTGGGCTGGCCACTGGGCCAGTGATACTATTTTTGTTCTCAGATACACATATTTTTTGATATATATATGAGAGATATTTTTGCAGCTCTACATGGTGTGCTATCTATTTCGGTTTATGAATTTTGTGTTATGTTGATGGATATCTATGTTTTTGGTTTTTTATGTATGGTGGTTTATTCGCAATGCATTCCAGTCTAGAATATTGTTAGCTATGCGATCAACTGCTTGGTTTTGATTCCTTGATACATGTGAGAATGTAATGTAATCAAATTGTTTGCTTAATCTTTTGGCACGCAAATATTTTCTAAACAGGTTTGCATCTCTGGTTTCAAATGTTTGGTTTAACTCCGATATCACTAGCTGGGAATATGGGTAGACATGCATATGGCAGATGCCCTGATGGAGGGCCTCACACATAAGTCCGATAACGACGTTATATTCTACCTGATTGTTGGTTGCTGATCTGATGCACACGTCGTTTGAACACAGTGGTGATCGGTCAGGGTGGTAGATGACCCAGGCGACTGCAGCTAAGTTTTGAGACCATCGCGATGCTCCATCAACAAATTCGAAATAGGGTTCAAGTTGGTGATCCATGGTGCCACTTTGAGTGCATTTAGGTCTTTAGGTCAAAAATATTTTGGTATTGGGATTTTTGTGTATTCTAACTCTAGGGGATAAGGGCTACTGGGGCCCTTATGGGTAGAACTTCTTGAGGTAAAGGCCATTGATGGGGTTAGTAAGGTAGGTCCCGTCCGGTTCCGCCAAGATGTATGCCCCCTGCCGGAGACAATGTTTGATGATATAGGGCCCTTTCCAAAAGGTTTCGAACTTTCCTGGCCCTAAGGCCTCTTTTGCGACATCATAGCGAAGGACTAACTCTCCCTCGATAAATGAGCAAGGGGTGATGTGGCGGTCGCATAATGCTTTTACCCTTTTCTTATGGGCCTCATTATGTTGTAGCGATTATCGCCTGCTTTCACCAACTAGCTCTAGTTGTACTAGGTGTTGTTCTAGAGGCTGGGTGTCATCAAGGAGTTCAATGGCGGTATGCAAGTTTGGGATCTTGGGGAAATCTATGCAAAAGTGTAAGGTGCCTTTGTCTTTTGCGACAGGAATAAAACAGAATTCTTGTGATGAGGAGGTGGTTGAAATCTTATTTTGGGTGTGCGATTATACAAGTCGTATATGGTGAATTGTGTCGCTGGCATGCGGCGGGGAAAGGATCTCAGTAACGGAGTCTTGTGTGAGCCTAAGGTTGGCTTTCCCGCTAGGATAGTCAATTTCCGGTTGGTGAAATTTGTTTTTATCACATAGTTGCCTGAATGCTTTTAGCAGCGGGCATACCTCTGGTGCGTGATCATGACCAGTGCAAATGGTGCATGGTATCACAGCGCTGAGAGAGTAGATAGTGTGAGATTATTCACTACTCGATGTTCCTGATGTGGATGCTTGGAAAGGGTCCATTGTGGACCAGGTCATCTTCTGCTTCCATTTTTGCGTCGTAGGTTGAGACTTGCCTCCCTTTTTGGTGGGTGGTTGACTTAATGCCGCTCTAGATGCTCTCAGCTTGGGGAGATGTGTACACTTAAACGTATGATGAAAGTGTGAGCAAATTTGGCAATAAGTGCGTGTGATATTCTCTTGATTAGAGAGCAGTTTTTGAGGGTGAGGCGAGATTATGCGGAGACTGTTTGTGAGGGGTTTGAGTTCTCTGCATTGGTTGACTCGGTGATCGTTTAGATTACATAGGCCGCATGTTATCCTAGGCTTGGCCTGGGGCATACGTGGTTGGTGTGTGGTCTTATCAGGCTTGACACACCACTGTGGTGGTGGGGACGTTGGGTCGATGATGTATCTTTTATGCCATTCTTGGAGATCGCTTGTCTTCTTTTCTACGGCATTAATCATGTCGATAGTGGGACGGATCCGCGAGACATAAGTACAATGTCGATCGTAATGATTACCCTGACATATCAGGAAAATATCCGTGATATGGGGGTCCCATCGTGCTTGGTTCCCACTGTGCTTGGTTTGAGGCCAGGCGGGGTACCAACGTCGCAATGCTGCTAAGTCAAGGCAGTGGACGACTATATGGTCCGTCTGCTTGCATAACGTGCATGCAGGTGGCTTTCGTGAAGTGCCTTTAGGGGTAACTAGGGGTTCCCCACTCATTTTTTCTTCGGCTGACAAGAACATGATAAACCCGCTCATCTCCTCTGCTTGGGTCATGGAGCTGCCGATGGATTCGGCATCCATATCGTCTTCTTGGGAGAGACGAACTATGGCTGAGCGGAGGCTAGCAAGAGCTAGTCGGAAGAGAGGTATGTAGTGAAAATCCTCCAATAGGTGATTGTCAATGCATAACCGGCATGTGAATTGTGCTGCTCGTAGCCCCACGTAGTAAAACCCTTTCTATCAGATACTATCTGTGAATGAATTCCAATGTAGCACACTCTTCGAGGTAGCAGCCACGTTCATCGCATAGTGTGCAATGTATAATGGGCATTGCTGGGGGGCGCTCTACGAATTGGTGCTCCTCTTGTAAGTATAGGATGGTACGCGGCTCGTCGTTGATAGACTGGATGGAGGGATCCTCTTGATAGGATCGCTCGACCACATGTAAGGCGTCCCTATACCGTGGTATTTCTAGACAATGGTGGGTATAATGCCCATAGGTGTCACAGAGAGCGCATGCGTGATTGGTACGCAGCGGTTTGCCAGTACTATTGGTGGCAAGCTCCTTTTTATGGGAACGTCATTTTGAGGTGCCTGCCTTGCATTCGAGGAGTGGTTTTAACTCGTCCAACTTTGGGCATATGTGAGTAGGGTGTCTTGTGACATCACATATAGCACAGGCTGATGAATCCCTCTGTATGGTGGGAGTCACCACTTTCTTTCCTTTCTTGGCGATTTTCTTGGTCGTGGTCACCGGTTTCGCAATGGGAATTTCCCTTGCAGGGGCAGTTTGGACTGCTGCTTGGGTAGGCTGGGGCTCCTCGTGACCGGGGGCTTTAACCCAAATGCAGTAACATTGGTAGCTGTTGTTCCTGGAGGGGGAACGAGATACCACACTGGGAATGCCAATGATATATTGGGTAATACCAGTGTTGCCAAGACCTGCTGGGAGGTGAAGCCAGGAGGTGGGTAGAGGAAAGGAGTTTGGGAGGCGGCATAGACTAGGGAGGCTGCAATAGCTGATGCCTCGGTGTCGTTACTGCTTGAGTCCGTGTCCTAACTAACCTACATGCTTGATGTGGACATCATGCTTACCGGGACCCCTGTGGCATAGGGAAATACCTCAGGGATGATGGGAGGATCTCTTAGGAATGACCCTAGGAAGGACGACAGTTTGAATTGGCCAGGGCCATATTCTTGATACCGTGAAAGACCATCTGTGGATGTATCTACATAGGGTAGAATTACATCCGTGTTGGTCAAGAGACACTTTTCACTGTGTGTCAGCTGGTCTACTGTGATGATTCGATCCTCGTGGGGGAACATCATGATGCAGAAGACGGAGGATGCTTTGGCAGACATGGCGTACATGTAACTCTGCCCAAGGAGTATATTGTAATCCAAGTGAGCATCCAAGACTTCAATGTCTATGTGGACCGTCTTGCCGGCTAAACAGATCGGTACATTTTGGAAGAGACCGACAGGGATCGAGGGATGACCATCGTATGCTCTGAGTGTGATGATGGAAGGTTTGAGTTCGGGGGCTCCTAACTTCTGCCATACATTCTTTGACATGATGCATGTGGATGCACCCTCGTCAATGACACATCGGTGAATAGTGATATTCTGTACCGATACTGGTATCTGGAAGGCGACCATGGAGGGAAGCCTAGGGGTGGCTTTGTCTAAGTCAAAAGCCATCATGCGCGTGTCGGCAGGGTCGACAACGCCTAATGTAGAAAGTAAGGCTTTCCGTTGCTTTGGGCACGACTGTAGTACTTCCAATGCGAACATAGCAGCAGGTGATTGAGCTAAGTCATCTATGATGCTGTAATTGTGGGCCGCTTTGGAGTAGTTACATGCTTGCCTATTAGGCCCTTTTACCATTTTTGGCAACGGTTCCAAAGGAATATTTGGAATGGTTAAAAGTACATTCGGCGCTCTCGTACTAGCCCCTGATGAACTAGTGTCTGGTGGGGTGTCGTAGCTGCGATTCCGAGTTTGGAAAAACATTTCTTCCCCAGCCATGTAAATTTCATGGTTGTTTTTCCAGGAATCGTCGGGGTTTTGTTGTTGAGTGCTGACCGTTCCTTGATGGGGGAAGGGTTCTTGCATAATTGCAGTTGTCTAGGAAGATCCTCCCTGTCCTCGGTTACTCTGAAGCTTTTTAAGCTCAGGGAGTTCAGGACAATGGTGAGTATAGCACCCGTACTCACCACATATTGAACAAGAATGGTTTGTTTGTAGAGGTGGCCTTTTGCCTTGCCTTTGGGCATTGCTTGGCTCCTGGTTCTGATTCCGGTTGGAGTTACCTCCAGCCTGGGATCATAGTGGGCACTGTTAGTTGCTGCCCCCTGTCCAGGGTTCCCTTTGGGCTTGTTTTTTTTACTTTATCTTAACCATGTTAGGAAGATAATTCTCCTGATCATACTGGTGTGGTTGATTTTGGGACAGTTGCACAAAGTTCACCTGTGCATTGTTTTGCTTGGGTGGGTTATGTGCTTGGGACTGAGCATATTGTTGTCCCATGTTTGCACCTGGCTGTTGGGGTGGAGTTCTTCCGTCAGTTTTTCTTCCTGCGTACTGGGTCCCCTCAGCCAGAGGATAAGGTCCTCCTCGGTGATACGCTTGCGCCCTATTAGTCAAATTTTGCTGCTGCATGTGATGATTTCGAAATTCGGGCTGAGACATGTTCTGGGTAGACCCATGTGTGTAACCGGGATTCTGACTGCTGCTGCCTAGGTACCCTTGGGTCATTGACCCAATAAGTCCATCTGTAGAGTTAGACGCACCTGGAAATTCTTGATAAAATTGCAGGCGTGGGGCATTAGGTAGGATATTGTATATGTATCTTGATTACATGTAGATCAGTTCAAGCTGTTGGGCTTTACTGATTGCATCCTCTTCAGATGTGGGGTTACGTTGTGCCATATCCTTTGAAATCTCCACCGTTAGAGTTTTCAAGAATAAATCTAAAAGGAATCGGCCATCGAGTTGTGCTTTGCATAAACTGCGATGCCGCCTCCACTCATGGAGATGTTTTGAAATATGGGTAGAGGGGGATTGTCGGAAATGAGTCAGTAACTCCATTCCCGAATCGTGGTGAATGGGCAACTGAAAGTATGTGAAGAACGCGGTAGCGAGGGCGCTAAAGGTTCCATGTGAAGCAGGAGGTTGCTCCACGTACCATTTCGCAGCCACTCCCGTAAGAGTGCATTGAAATAGACTCAACCGAATAGTATCATCAATGATGCTATTCGATGAGCACCACAGGTGAAAGGTCATTATATGATTTCCTGGGTCTTTCGCTTGCTTGCCTTGAAACTTTGGTATGTCCGAAGGGAGCTTCATGGGCATGGGAGTCCAATTGGGGTCGTGTGCGATGGGGTCATTGGTGAGCTTGGTCAAATCTAGTAGATTCAACGCCACTAAGAAGGGTGACTGGGAGGTTGATGCCATGGCAACGTGTGAAGACACGAAGTTCTGGTTAGAATGAGGGTTAGTCTGTGACGTACCCTGTTGTGAATTCAATTGGCTTCCCGTATGGGATGCACTCCTCTGCCCCCCAGGGGACAAGGTGGGAGTGGTGTGCAGTGTGGTGTTGGGAGACCGACTAGGGTTCCCAACTAAGGTTGCTCCAAGAAAGGAGGAACCAATCACTGTGGCAATGTTCTGTCTTTGATGCCTAAACGATGAAAGACCTGGAACCCCTCCCGGTAATGGGGGGAGGTCCAAAAGACACCTGGACCGACGAGGTTCCGTTGGAACCGTGTGAGTGTCGACCAGGTTAGGTTTTGGAAAAATTTTGAGGGGAATGAGTCCGTGATCACGATAAATTTATGGCCACATACATAAAACAAAGTGAAAATGAAATGAATTTTCCTTTAACTTAATCTATGTGATCAATCAAGCAACAATGGTTTTGTTTGTTTGCGCGTGATACTCAAAATCCTAGAAGACCTAATACGTCCTCACATACTAAAAAGTAACTAGGCCTTGAGAGGATTTATTGCGAGTGCTGGCACAACGTCCCGTAAGAGCTGGCAACACCCGCAGTTAACCGAAGAGAATCAACCAAGGTAAGGGTAGAGGATCTGGCGCTTGCTTGCACCGTCACCTATAGGGTAAAGGATGCCCTAGTTTTGGTCACTAAGAACCACCGTCCCACGTGAGCGTTCGAGTCTTGGGCTTCTTGGTAGTCAGCTAACAGTACCGAGTATCAGTCGGTTCAGGTAGCCCCAACTGATACCGCACGCACTGCGCCTAATCCTAACCCCCTCTGAATCGGGTCTTTGCCGCGCTCGGGTTTTCTTTTCCATGGGCTGATAGGTGGATTTTAAAGCTCCCTAAATACACAACTTCTATGTTTCAATGTGAAGTGTGATCAAGGCGGCTTCTTGGATGCCTACCCCCTTGATCTTAACTTAATCTATAAATTCTCTTGTGGCCCCTGTGGGGAGAATTTAGTGAGTTGGTTTAAGTTATTTTTAGGTGACTTTCTTTTCTTAGTGGGTGAATGTGTGTGAGCGTATGGTGAACAATCTCATAATTTGAACATATGGATATCGGTGATCCTTTACAAAAGTCCCCTAGTTAAACTATGTGACGTTGTTCCTTGCTCAAATGTAAAGCATTTGCGAATAATGGGCCGCTTCCAAATCTTCCTAGTTAGTCTATGTGAGTGACTAAAGGGAGATGGCGAATCGAAAATGTAGAGCATTCATATGCTTGTCTAGGGTCACCAAATGGTGCAAAGACAACAAATATTACTTGCTCTAATTGGCGATTCAATCCTAGTCCCGCAATTTCCTAAATGCAAAAATTGAATTTAAACTAAACAATTTCTACACTAGCTTATGCATGTGTGGTCATGAGCCACTTACTTGGACTAGTTAAGCTAAGTGTGCATACCAGAATGTGCAGAAAACATAAATTGTTCAGAAAGCAATGGTTAATTCGCCCCCTACTTAAACTATGTGAACACTTTTTTGCAAAACCAACTTAAATGAAAACTAACTAAATGCCTACAGAAAGCAGCAAAAAATGAGTTCTCAAAAGCTATGGGGTATCAACACAGGTGTTGGCAGATACATTAGGGGCTGCCCAACACACTTACAAGCAGAAAAAAATGCAGAAAATAGGGAGAAAAAAATCTCTCTGCAATTTGCGGGCAAAAGCCCTTTACAGGTGCGCCTTCCTGCGCACAGGTCACTCCTGAACACGTGCAATGCGCCTCTGTGAGGAAAAACTGTGATAAAAAATCCTGCAAGTAAAAAGATTAGGAGTTGCCTTCTTCAATCTGTCACCTCAGTGAGTCTAGGGATTGCAAGATGGTTCAGAGGACTGTCAGCTCCACTCCAGCATAGACAAAGGGTCTCCGACAAAAGATGGCACAACCACATAAACTTGAAACACGTTAGTGGAGTCGCCAATCCTGTTGTTGTGGATTAGTCGCACGGGTGTATGAAATCGCATAAGCTTAGAGAATGTGGTCTACTCTCTAAACTATTGGTAACAGGCAGAAAGTGGGGGAGCTCAAAAGCATAAAACTTAATGGAAATAGTATGCTGAAGTATGCTTTGATTAAACTAAAACTAAAAACACAAATATCTAGAAGCTATATAGAGAGTTCCAAACGATAATAATGCAAACGATGGCTCTATGGCCTCTTCTTATTAAACGTTCGAAATGGAGAAGAAATTTTACCCACTTGCCAAAGGGCACCTAGGAAATGGCTCTAGGTCCCGATGCAAAGATGTTGCCTTCCAAGATCTGCCTCTGATGCAGTCTCACTCTCTCTCTCTGCTGTGGTGGACTAAGATGTTGGGTGGCCAACTATCGAGTCCTCTTTAGCTCCAGCTCTAGGTCACACACAATGCTGGTGTTGCTTGGGGCAACTTTGGCCAGCATAACCTTGTGATCACCATTTTTTCATCTCTTGGTGGGTTTATGTAGGTGAGCTTCAAATCCTCCTTCCCTCCCTTGGTACATGATGGATGGTGACCCAAGGGAGAAGTGCGATTCCATTGCGTGCTCAAATATTATTTTGTGTGCTCACATAATGTCTAAGGAGGCGCTAGTGGCTGTCCTTAGGCGACTTTCACATAAGGAGTAACTGTCCTTTGCTTGTTGTGGTCTCGGAAAGTGACTTTTTTCCATTTCCAGGAATGCGCGCTTATTGGGCAAAAAGGCGCGCAGAAGGCGCTCTTCTCGAAGGATAAAGCGCGCATTTGAGCATTTATGACTAGTTCAAATCGGATTTTCTCAAAACCTTAGAGATTTTAAATACTTCTTGATTCCATAATGTATTCCTGTCCTGTAAATCCTTGGGCTCGACATTAACTGATGTCGTCTTATGTTGTATGATTTTCCAATGTTAACAAGGGGCATACTCAAAAACAAAAAGGAAGGAGGGAAAGAGACAATACCTGCATGATGAGATGCCTCCACCTCAACCATCTCGTCCTGCTCGTGCCTAGTAGTAGGTATGTCAGCCTCTTCAGGTGTTGCCCGCTATTTCTCATTAACCACAACCAAAACCAGACCCTCAACTTGATGATCCCCAGGAGAATATGCATGTGCCATAACTACATCCTCAGGTTGCTCTTGCATTTCTTGAAACAACTCTACCCTATTTTTCCTCCTGTGCCTAACCCCCAAGGGTTAGTCCCTAGCCAAATGGCCATGTTTGTGGCAGCGGTGACATCGATAGGGAAACTGTTCATAGTCCAGCAACTAAGTGATAGAGTATCCATCCACATGTATCTGCATCATATCTGCCAAACCCTCCCTCAAGTCCAATTTAACCAGTATGCGTGCCACCTTCCTTTCCATAGACACTTGGAAGGACATGTCGGCTTCCAGGAAAGTCCCTAGTATGTTCCCAATCGCCTTGAAGATGTGCATCGACTAAAGCTGAGGGGCGAGTGATGGGAGATGCAAACACACAGGGATTTATCCCAATTTCTCTCTTTGGGCATCGAAAAGGGGAGTCCATATTTTAAAGAAAACATGGGCTTTCCCAAAACCCCAATTATGCTCAAGGACCCAATCAACAACTTCAACATTTGAGAAACGAACCATGAACCAACCCCTTGTCAAAAAAAAACCTCCGTTTCAACATCCAGACCTGTACACCATTCCTTACTTATCCATTCTTTGATGAAATTAGCAGTAAAATCTCTTCCCTTTACCCACCCCACTATGATGTGCTTAGATGCATCCATAACTTCATCCATCCGAATTTCGACCCCAAGGATTAAATTTGGTTTTCCCGCTTTCTTTTTTATCACCTTCCCCTTCTTCCTCTTTAGGCTAGAGGACTGACATTAGAAGGAATGGCTATTGAAAAATTCCCTTCACCCTCATGACTTCCTGAGCTCGGGAGACCCTCCAAAGGGTCATTTGGTACCAAAAATATGTTCTGCAGTGCATCAGAGTCTAGAACCTGCCCACCAGGACTGAGGATGGGAGGATGACTACCCTCCTTCGACCCTAAAGATCCCTCCTTAGGAAATCCAACCCGAGCTAAACCTTGGCTAGGTATCACAGAAAACCCAAGTGCAACGTTACCAGAATCATCCTGGAGAGGTAATACCACCTAGAATTTAACTTCGGCAACCCAATAAAGGGCTTCTCCCCAAAGCCAACAACCTTGGTCACTAAACAAAAGGACTCCAAAATATTAATGACACAACTCGAAACAAGGATTCTACAGGTAATAGATTTATACAGGCTCAGGCTCGCAGGCGACTTTTCCACTCCCAGACCATTGTTCAAACAAGATTGAAGCCCTTCCTCCCTTTTGAGCCCACTACTTCTCACTATAT
Source organism: Pinus albicaulis (assembly GCA_034641835.2). NCBI lineage: Eukaryota > Viridiplantae > Streptophyta > Pinopsida > Pinales > Pinaceae > Pinus > Pinus albicaulis. The sequence goes on along the minus strand of CM076579.1, from coordinate 1,093,761,752 downwards.
CTTCCAAACTCCCCGTTAAAACCTCAGAAACGGAAATGAAAAAAGGGGTTTTTGGGCTTACTTGTAAACCTGCTGACATCCTGACAAAAATACTGACCAAAACTGCACCCTTGAGACCTTTTGTAGCTTCATATTCTGGTAAATTGAAAACCACCCTTGAGGAAAGAGGTTTTGACTCTTCCAACAACCCTAGACCACCGACATAATGCCATTCCATCTCTGTTTCACCACTTTTTCCAGCTGGAGACCTAGCTGGCAAAACCACCTTCGCCATATTTTCTTCTGTCGGTTCCAAACCCTATCCTGACAAAATATCCTCTGGAGCCAGGTCCAAATCCACAAAGTCAGTCGGGTTAACCATCCTGAACAATGTAAGAACAATTGAATAAAATAACCCCAAACAAAGCTGACCAGTGAAGGTTCAAGCAAGAAACCCGAGAACAATAGAAAGTCCCCAAATCAGTACGACTCCAGGTGACCATAGACCCTCAATATGAGGAAACCCAACATAAATAGAGGAATAAACAAACAGTGTGAGGATAACGAACAAAGAATGGGTATAAACTCTGGGAGCTAGACTTTATATCTGGTAACCCAACAAAACAAGAGAGAAATTAAGGGAAAACGGAGAAAGAGTTCACCAAAAGACCCCCCCTTCCTTGGAATGCACATAGACTCCCTCGACACCCAGTCCATGGGTGTGCCAGCGTACACGTGGCTGCCCATAAACCTGCAACAAGTAACATTTGTCTTTAGTCCACAATCGCTGCCCTTAGTTCAAAACCTACTGCTCCACTTCCATGGAGAAATGATCAGAAATTTTGTGTATATATATATAAAATTAAAAAAACTATAAAATATGTCAAAGAAAAATGCTCCATACATATCTAACTATATGTATTATAAGATTTTGCCTTGATGATATTGATTCTCGTCTAGGACGTGTGAAGTAATATGTGGTGTCAGACTCAGACTCAGCCTTAGGAGATCTTACAGATCCCCCTGGAGACCCTAATGACCCTCTTGTTGACAATACTCCTGATTTCACAATTATTTCTTCTAATTAAGGTAGGTCCCTGCCTTTGCAGTTTTCACATCTCTGTGTTCCACGGTTTTGTGGCTTCTACTGTTTTTAATGGTCACCACTGTAGTGATATATGGAAGTTTAAATACTATGATGGTATTTTCTTCGGCGCTCACTTGTTTTTACTCCCTGGGTTTGTTCATTAATGAATGTGGGTCTACAATGGAGTGCGGTGGCGTACTATCTAGTTTTTTGGGTAATGCCATTGGTTACAATGCTGACTTCTACTCAATCCTCTTCAGATTGACACGGTTGTTAATTTCAGATTACAACTCATGTTCTCACTCTAGCTCCTTGGTTCATGGTACATTTGATGTAGGCAATGGCTCTCTTGTTTTTGTCGGATTGAAGTAATGGTTATCAGGCGTATTTATGGCAAGTTCACCAGTTGGTACTTGACAGGTTTTTGGCTTGGCAAAAAGGTGGTGTTAGAGATTTATGACTCTTAGGCACATCATCTGATTCTCATTTTTGAATGTGGCAGGTGTTTATTTTTTGTAGATTGTCAAATTGCCTTGTGGTTAAGGAAGGCATAGCTCATATCTTTCATCTCAGTTTAGTCCTGCTCTCTTAGTTTTGAAGCCTCAATTTACTACTAACGACCACTGTACTTATGTTTATTGTACTTCTGTGGAGACCTCCACACTCAACCGGGTATCTTTTGCAAAATCTAGACATGTGAACTCAATGTCCACTTTGGTTTATTATGAAAATCCTTTGCATTAGTTAAAAAAAATGTATTATCAAAGTTAAAAAAAGAAGAAGAATATATATATATATATATATATATATATATATATATATATATATATATATATATATATATATATATATATATTTAAATTTTAAATCTAGTAAGCCTAAAATAATCAAATCTTTCTACATGTAAACCTTTCTTCAAATTTTACATTCAAGAAGACATTTATATCTTGAAAATTTTTATTCCTCTCCAACCTAATAAAATCCAAAGTTCAAATAAATCTATATTAATATTAAAATAAAATTATTATTATTAATAAAAATCTAACATTTATATTTACAAAATTTGATATAATTTTTTTCAAAAATAGCTTTTTGTCACAAAGCTCTTCTCTCACTCCGTAGACTCTCATGTGCAATTTTAGTTACAAAGATGGCAACTGCAACTATTCTTATAACCAATATTAGTTACTGGCCCTCGTATAGTAATTCGATTGTAACTTATGTCATCATCAAAGTATCAGTATATTTTGCAAAAAAATAAAATCTTATCCTGTTAAAACAAAACTGAAACTTAATCGTATCCCTCACGTTACCTATGTTGACGTCACTAAAAAGCTACTCGTATACCAAAAGACAAAACACAAGTTTGCAATTTTCGCACGCTGTCCCCACAGTCTTAGAGAACCACAAGAAAACTAGAGATAGCCCATCAAAAATTTGGAAGTCAACGACAGCACGATATTTGGCCGGTTAAAGGAAACACCTATTTCTGTTAGTCAAGCTGATCCAATCGATCACAATGCAGTTGATTGAATGAATGTAGCATAGACTGGAATGGGAATCCACTTTGTGCCCATTTTGCTGAATGCCTCAAAGCTGGTAGGAGTGTTAGCCACACTCTCAGTAACTGCAAATACTATTGCGTTCATTAGGTTCCGGAAGAAATTTCTAGAACCCCTTGACAACCCATTAGATGAATCTGCGGAAGATTTAGCCACTTTTGACACAGACAAAAATGGTAAGAATTGCTGACTGATGACCTCAGTCCTTCAAGTTTAGTAATTCAGAAATTGAATCTTATGGTATTGCACTGCAGAGGACGATGGAGGCTTCTTCTTTGGCTTGGCAACTGCCCCTGCCCACGTTGAAGACAATCTCCACGATGCCTGGCTTGAATTCGCCGAGAATGATACCGTGGATTCGAATCCACGACCTAGCCAACAACCACCGAAGGGAAGTAGGAGTAAGGGTGGAATCGAAGAACCCACATTGCAATACACTGTTACCAAGAAAGGGAAGAAATCTTTGAAACTGGTTATGGAGGCCATCAGCAGAGGCTTCGAAAGATTCTCTGAAAAAGAAGAAGAAGAGGAATGCCATAATGTAGCTGCTTGGCATAATGCCTATCATCCGTAAGTTTTTTTCCTCGTATTCATCACTCACTTGTAAATTTTTCAACACTGAATATTATTTTTAGCTTCTGCTGCTTTCTGACTAATTTTGAATGTGAGCTGGCGAATCTTAGGGCTCAAACGCAACTCTGGGGTGCGTTTGGGACTTATAAGGCACACACGTTTTCAGTGTGGTTTGGGAGGTTTACATTGACTGTTCACAGTTTTTGTTCATTGTGATTTGTTTACTATCACTTTTGGTTGTCATAATCCAGTCCCAGTGACCTTACACACTTGCCAAATCACCTTCCCTGAAAGGGAGGGCCATGAATTGTAAAAACTCGTTACTTCACTCTGCAGCTCTAACCATAGCTGGGAGGGGCATGAATAGTAAAAGCTCGTTACTTCACTCCGCAGCTCTAACCATAGCTTTGATTCACAGTGGATTGATATAAAGGTTTTCCAAAGCAAAGTGTTTGTTTAGGATCCTTTCGGCTAAGAAACTCCTACTTCACTTTAATTTTCAATTGTGGTCTTGTTTGGCTTGGGGATAGAAATGCTGGATTTTTCCATGTTAAGAGGGGGAATGTTCTGGAGAGTAGATTGCTACCAAATAAAATCAGATATTTTTATTTAACAGGGAAGAACGATTGCGCTTTTGGTCGGATCCAGACACAGAACTTCGGCTTGCAAAAGATACAGGGATCACTGTTTTCCGTATGGGAGTGGATTGGACTAGAATTATGCCTGAAGAGCCTATTGATGGCATTCCGAACTCGGTATGTGTTATTGACAGGGGTTAAATTCTATTATGCCAATTCAGTGCACACACATCACAGTCCATAATACCATACGTTCATGTATCAGGCGATACGGAATCAGGTTTGTGTCACCCAGTGAGAGCAAGCTATCTGTTGTTCCCTTTTTTTGTGTGATTGCTATTTAAGTTTTCAATCGACATATTTAGCTCTAGCTTAAACTTCCATGTAATTGCCAAATTTGACAATGGTGATCGCTTACCATTACAGGTGAACTGGGCTGCATTGGAACACTATAGATGGATTATAGAAAGAGTCCATGCTTATGGCATGCGTGTGATGCTAACATTGTTTCATCACTCTCTTCCACCTTGGGCTGCAGCATATGGAGGATGGAAACATGAAAAAACTGTCAATTATTTCTTGGAATTTACAAAGTAAGTATACGCTACTATTCTCATCATTTGAGAGGATCCAAAGGAGATTTGCACATTTTTCAAGCTACGATTTTATGGCATGTAGATATAGGTTTCATGAATAGTTCAAGACCTCAAAGATAAGTATGGCAAAATAAGAGAGAAAACATAAGTACATTAAAATCATTATAAAGACAGTGTTTTCTATGGTCATATCATAAAGTTAGGTCTGAGTACGCAGCCAAATTATATCATCAACTTCGAGAATACATTATTTTAGTCTTAAACTCCCTTGATGTTGGCTTCTGCATAAGAATAATTTCTGTCCTAAGTACCTTTATCATAGTCTCTTATTATATATTTGGCTGCTAGTATTTGTCTTTTCCCATCATATTGTGTTCATCCTAAGTTTGTAGTTTGATAATTATATCTTCTGCTAGGCACCGCTGTTATCTTATTGCTGCCTATATCTTCTCGTTATTGCTGGTGAAGACCCCATTGGTTATAGAAAACAGTTGGTTATGAAACAAGCTGAGTCACCGCGTTCATGTTCGTGTTCGAGTTTGGCGACCTTGAAATTCAAATAAAGTTCGGCACCTAAAATTTTGCAGATAAAATTCGGCATAAAATTCGACATATAAAATTTGACTATATATATATATATATATAAATATAAAATTTAAGTTAAGCAGGCTGAAAAACACATTTAGCCTCAATTCTTCACAAATAAATCTTGTAGACTACCCCACAAAAAGCAAAAAATCACCATCAACTTTCACTAAATCCATATAAACAATTTCAATTTATTCCGCTGGCAATACATCACAATGGGATTATATCCCGATTAACAAAAAATAATTTTTGTTTTAGTTAGTGAATTTTGTTTACCGAACAAGAAAAAAATTCATTATTCATCCCGATGATTCAACCCTCTCGATGGGTTGGTTGACAGAAGCATTACTTGAATAAGATTAATTATCGTTCCCATTAGAAAAGTTTGTCAATCGGATTAGAATCCTTTCTCGTTTTTTCAATGATTCCAAATGTCCCAGTGGCCCATTGGCCTAGTTATCCAACTTCCTGGTGGCTCGGTTATCCAACTCCCAAAGGCTCGATTATCTCACCGGTTGGCTGTGGAGTGAGCCAGTGTGACAGTGAGTGAGGTAGATTTTCGCGCGGCGCCAAGTTTTAGCCTCAAATTAATTACGGGCACACAACTACCATTTAAATTTTTTTTTTTTAAATTATAAACAATGGAAAAATGTCGAACCACAAAACCCCAAAACGATTTTCAGTGAATTTCATCGAATTTGTTCGTGTTCGTCATAAAGTTCGTGTTCGTGTTCAACATAAAGTTCGACGAAAAAAAACAAATTTGTTCGAATTGTTTTGAGGTTCAACGAATTTCAAATCCGAACGATTAAATTCGCCGAACCTGGTGACTTAGGAAACAAGCAGTTCCATAAGAACCAACTTGATATAACCTCATGAATTCAGATACATTCTTGCACCGAACCTATGTTTTCAGAGTCACGGTTCTTAAGTTCCACAAGCTAGTCATTTGTTATCTCAGTATCCTGTTACAGCTCAAACTAGCAGGGGTCCTGGGAGGGGATCCTATAGAGAAACTACTAGGTTAAGGGGCAACAATGGAGTGATAGCCCACTATCACCTCAGCTAAGGCTCCCTGCTCTTTACGGAATTTCACCGATGGGAGGAGACCCAATGTGGGGAATCACGAAGATGAATAGGTCAATGAAAGGATAAAGGGTGATTCCCAAGCCCCATTCACAAGAGAGACTCAACAATATGGCTTTCTTACTTGAGAAGCAAGGTGATAGGCTCTCTAAGAAAGGCTAGGAGGATTCTTGAGGCTAGGGTTTGGAAACATATCTTGTCAAGATGTTTCTTAGATCCAAAAATCTTTGTGGAGAATTGGCCTTTATGCGATCTTTGTAAAATTTGAGTTGTAAAGTTCCAGGACCACGAAAGACCAAGTGGACCCAGAATTAAGTCAAGGATATGGAGTTGATCAACGAAGGAGGGGCTTGACCTAATTATGGAAGAGAAGAGGATCAAATGACAAATTTTCTTTGAGAATTGAATGCAATGATCCAAATGAGGACACTAGCCAAGGGAAACCTAGGGCAAGAAACGATGCTTGAGCTAGGGCTTGGTATATCTCAAGATCCCACTGTCAGAATTTCTTGAAATTTGGAGGGTCTGTAGAGAAAACCCTAGCACAGCTATGGACAAGAGATCAAACTTTTGTGATGGCTACAATGAGAGAAAAATGATGCCTTAGGTGACATATGGAGGCTAGGCCTATAAAGAGAACGAGAGGTCAGAGAAATATTCTTTAAAAGTGATCACCTATGGAAGGATTAGTGCCTTATCCTTTGGGAGAGATGGAGTCAAAGAGAATTTATTGTGTGGAAAAGATTTACCCATTCAAGGATGCCTTCAAGCAACTTCGCATGGCATTAGGGCATGAGAGCAACTATTCAAGGTCTTTATACTTTGATATGCAGTAATTGATGACTTATCAAGATATATTCAACAACAATAATCTCTAGGAACATTCACCCATTCATACATGGCCCATGCAAATGATGCAACGCTACAAAAGATCAAAATTTCCACAATATAGTATGGAAGAGTAGTAAATTTCAGACTTGTATAGCGAAAATGCCAGCAACGTTTCATTTAACAAAGTAAATAACAAGAATAGGCATGAAACAAATTTCTTACATGTACAAAATAATATATCCAATCATCTAGTTATGCCAATAATGAAGCTCCAAGACAAGAGAAATAGATCCAAACATCAAAATTCATCCATGTAATCCAAACTCGTCCTCTAAAAGGGAATGCGAAATTCTCAGTGTTCCATGGGGACGCGTCCCCCAGGGTCGGGTGCACGCACCCCTCATACCCCACATACCCAGGACAGGGAGTCTACTGGGGGTGCGTTTCCCCACGCACCCTTTTTGGGGAGTCTTGGGGAGACGCAAGGGGGTGTGTTTCCTTAGTGTGGGGGACGAGACTCCCCAAAAGGGGTGCGTTTAGGCGCCCCCCCTCAAAGGAAAGCAGAGAAGCTAGTTGGAGTTCTCTACGTCTTGCACATAGGAAGACACCAGAGTATCGGAGGGGACCGACAACACAATGGGATGTGGATCCAGAGGATAGTGCACAAATAGATGATGAGAATGAACCAGATGAGCTGCAACATGGTTTGGTTGGAGTTCTGTTGGTTACTCAAGTTGGTTACTCAAGAGAGTGACTCTGACTCAGATAACGACATTCCCATTGATGGTCGATGAATTTATGCAGCAGATGGATGTAGAGGACCAGAATGAGTCCTTGATGTTGATTTTATTTTCAATTCTCATTATCCATTTTTACTTTTCAGTTTTAACTTTTGAGTTGTGACACTAGATATTGATGACCTTAGACTGATTCGTGACTCTTCACTCTTAACTATTTTTGAGTTATATAAATTTAATGTTTAAACTTCAGTATCTAGTATATAGTATATAGTAATATACTAGAATGTTTTTCTTTCAATTTAGATTCTACAATGATGAATGATGAATTTAATTTTTAAATCAATGTAGATTGTAGAATGATGAATGATGAATGATATGGATCAATGTATTTGAATATTTTATTATTGAATTTTTGATTGAATCTCATGGTATGGATGAATAATGAGTATGTCATATGAATGTTGTATGTATCAAAATGAATGATGAGGATGGATCAATGTATGCCATTATTTAATTCAATTATGAATTTAAATTTTATGTGTGGATCAATTTTCAATTTTCAATGTATTGGTATCCGTATTACTATTATTCTATTTACTATTTATGCTTTCATTATTGAACAATGAATATGAAATTGAATTATCTATATATATATATACACCTCGATGTCCCCCCACACCCCTAAAATTTCCCTAAAATTTGAGGGTACTCCCACACGTCCCCCTTGTGCGTCTCCCCGCACCGGAGTCTTGGTGGAACATTTAAAATTCTCAAGTAGCTACTAAATCCCAATCCAAGTGATGATGGGAGAAACCTCTCATCTATTTATACTATCTCTATTGAGTTCGATTTGCCTAATTTGGCCTAATTGAGCCCCAAATAATAAAATAATGTGCAATAATAACATCTCTTGGCGACAAGCCCACCAAGATAGCTCAATAACATAAGAATAAGCCTCTCAACATGGTAGAATGATCGATAAAATGAGTTGTTGGGCTTTGAGGAGGCTTGATGAAGTCCATAGTGTGCCATGAGGTGAGAATGGACCTCAAACATAGTGGATAAGGGGTTGGCCCCGTGTTTTCCAAGCAAATCCCTATTGTGCTCCCAAGTAGGTGTGGGGGCACAAGGACATCCTCATGGGTTTCCAAGTGGATCGAAAATGCCTGTAAACCCTCTGTAAGGGCCAGCATGATGACATAAGCCCTCCCTTTGTCTCGTGCAGTGAGACACATCCTCATCTGAACCTTGGAACCTCTGCCAAGTGTGGAGCCAGTTGGGCATGATGAACTAGGTGCATCATCCTCATCCAAAAGGTGGAACACGAGCAGTCAATGAGTGGTGCCGGGGATCCATGAAGTACTCTCTGCTATGGTGGAGGCCCATGGCTCTCAATGCTCACCCTACAAGTGCCAATGTGGCCCTCTAGAGGGCTAGGATCTTGTATAGAGAGACCAAGCCCCAAATGGAGACACACATGCAATCCTGCATGAGATCCAATGCGTCCCCTTGCCCTCCAATACAACAAGTCATTAGAATAATCAAGTAAAAGAGCTTACAAGTCATGGAATAAATGGGGCACTTCATGGTGGCATACCTTTCCATAGTGGGCTTTGGCATGTAGAAGTGTTTCCAAGCTCTATAAGGGGGTTAATCAAGGACCCTATTACATGGTTTCAACCTTTAAAGGGGGTGACATGTCCATGGTACATCCATCAGGTGGTAGGTGGCAAATGATATAGTGATGGAACGAAGTGGGGATTAGGGGAATGCTCCAAGCCACATCCCTTGGTACAAGGGTAGCTATAATAAGGGAAGCCCACAACTGGGTATATGAGTGTAGGAGGGAGAAAATCGTGGTACATAAGTTACCCCGACCTTTGTTTTTCCACCCTTCTTCATATGCCTTTTGCCTTTGATTGATTTTTCTTCATAACTACTCGGAGCTCCAGGGGATGAGAGCATGATGTGTAGGATGTAGCAGTAGGTACCCCTTTTTGAGGTGGGGCATTTCATTGCCCCCCAAGGGTTGGGACAATCATGGGTTTTTCAATGATGGGGGGCTCATCTAGGGCCCATAGGAACCAGGGTGATGGCCATGGATAAGGGGTAGAGCTCATGTTTGGCTTTTGCCCACATGCTAAATTTGTATGTCCCGACCATCTTTTGCATTTTATGGTACATTTCCTGTTGAGAGTGGCCAAATTATGATTTTTCTTCTTTTTAGCTGCATCAACCTCTTGGGCATCATTCCAGGCCTGACCCAAGGTGTGGACAAAGGGAGGGGGAGTGTTAAATTTGGAAACTAGGGCCAAACTCCATGTTGCATTGCTCATATGATGGAGATGATATTTTTGTTGGATTCCTCTTTCGGAGAGGTGTAAGATTGATCTAAAGATCATCTTGTTTGGATGAGGAGAAGTTGGATTTTGAATTTATTTTCCACACATGTGCAAATTGTCAAGGTTGGCCAGAATTTCTATGTAGGCTCACAAGCCCCAAAAGATGTGTGACACACCCTCAGTGATGGATATAAAAAGGAGAGACATAATCCTCATTTCATCATCATATTATCTCACACATCTCTCTCTCATTTGATTGGTTCGTACAACCTTAAAGGTTTCTCTCTCTCCTCCACACGTGTGAAGGACTTGCTTAAGATTTCAGACTGTTTTAGGGCTTTTCTGGACAATGCTGACTTTGGGTTAACACTTGCTGTTTGACTTCATTTTTGAGTCAAAATTTTGGTTTTAAGAGGCCGCAGCTGGAGGCACAGAAACTGAGGAGAAACGTTGACTTCGACTGTTGTTGACCGCAGGTTTGACTGCTGATTTGACCGCAGACTTTGACCAGTGCGTTGACCGAATTTCAGGACTGTTTTGGGCTGAGTTTGACTGTGATTGGAGGTCGAGTTTGACTGGTTTTGACCAAGCTTCATTGGAGGCTGATTTGCTGGTTTGACCAACATTGACTTTGCTGGCTAGGGCATCTTTTTGACTGCTGTAAATTGTATTTTCTCTCTTTGCTGAATTTGAAGAATAATAAGAAGATTTGATCCAAGGGTTTCCTCGCATTGGGGTTTTTCCCTGGCATCCGCCAAATTATTGTGTCTCTTGTCTTGGCTTGTCTTTTGTCGATTTATTTATGTTCTATTAGCATTTACTGTCAATGTTTATGTGATTGCATATCTGGAAATTGAATTGGGCTAATAAGAGAGAGTGAAGTAAATTGCTCTAAGCATAGAACATACCATGGTTAACTAAAATTAACATGGGATCAGAGCTGAAGTGAAGACAAAGCCCAAGCAAGAGTGAGAAGAGAAATCACTGAAAGTTGATTATACAAGGACAAGGGTCAATGGCTTCCACATCATACTTCAAATCTGATGACAAGCTGAATGATAAGTCCAATTATCATGCTTGGAAAATGTCCTTGGATCTGACATTGGAGGAACAAGATGTTATGGATTATGTGCAAGGAAAGATCACCGAGCCTCCATCAAATGCACTGGCTGCCACTAAAACAAAGTACAAGAAAGGGGAAAAGAAGGCGAAGAAGATCATCAGGGATTCTATTCATAAGCACTTGGTTACTTATATCTCCGAGCTGGGCACATCTAAAGAGATGTATGATAAGTTGGTTGGCATGTTCAAGGCTAGCAATGCTAATCAAATTCTCTTTTTGAAGAACATCAAGATGGATAAGGGAGAGTCCATCCAATCTTATTTCGTGAGGCTCACCGAAATCAAGAATGATCTCTTAGCTATTGGAGAGGTCATAGCTGACCGAGAGATCACTCTCATTGCTCTTGGAGGACTTCCCCGACCATGGTATGTATTTAATACCACTATTCTCAATAATAATATAATTCTTGATTTTGATGAATTATTGACGAGATGCATTCAAGAGGAGACAAGGATGATGGAGAGATACCATCCCTCAAATGGGAATGGAAGTGACCCTACAACCTTCACCGCTCATGCAAAGAAGAAGAACAATGCTGGTCCGAGAAATCAAAATCATGGAAGAGCGGGTCCCAAGGGAAGGAAGGGAAGATGTTACAATTGTAACAAGTTTGGTCACTATGCTAGAGAGTGCCCTAATAAAAGGGACTCTCCTCGAGATGATGACTACAACAACAACAACAACTTCAGGGGGAATGGAAATCAAAGGAACAACAAGTTTAAAGGAAAAAGGAAGGCTCCCACTGATTGAAATGGAAATGGAAATGGTCAACCTTTCAAGAGGTCAAAGAACTCTAGGTATGATGAATCTAATGTTGTTGATAATAAGAGAAATGAATATATTCTTATATCTGCCCTCTCTGCTGCATTTCCTCTCGATACCCTGGATAACTGGTTGAATGATAGTGGTGCCTCAAGAGTCAAGGCACTTCACTGGATATAAAGAGGCCTTCTCTGATTTGATTGAAAAGGATACTAATTTGGAGATTATCCTTGGAGACAATGCCACCAATTCCGTGAAAGGGACATGGACTGTGACCCTTCATCTAAATCAAGGTCAAGTCCTTCGTTTGCAAGATGTGTTGTACGTACCTGACTTGAAGAAGAATCTAGTGTCTATCTCGGCAATGGAAGACAAAGGATTCAAGGTGGCATTCATCGATGGGAAGGTACGCATTTGCAAGAGGAACTTCAAAGAAGCATTCACTCTTGGATTTAGGGTGGATACACTCTATCAGGTTGGAGGAAGTCCTCTGGGAGCCATGACATGTAACACAAATATTCAATTTGAGCTATGGCATTGAAGGTTTGCACACCTTCATTATAAAGCCCTTCTCGAAGCAAGGAAGGTGGTCACAGGTATGCCTGATTTCAAAGATGATCATGAAGGTGTATGTCAGGGTTGTGCCGAAGGAAAGCATACGAAGGGACCATTCCCCTCAAGTGTCACTAAGACATCTGATATTCTACAATTTATTCATTTTGATCTATTTGGTATGTTGCCCTTAACATCCTTGGGAGGATGCTTATATTATATCACTTTCATAGATGAATTCTCCCGCAAAACTTGGATATACTTTTTGAAGAAAAAGGACGAAGCACTCAAATTGTTCCGCACCTTCAAAGCCTTGGTTGAAAATGAAACAGCGAAGAAGATCAAAATTCTAAGGACTGATAATGGAACCGAATATGAGTCAAATGAATTCAATGACTATTGCATGGAAGTTGGTATTAAGAGAGACACCACTATTGTGTATACTCCCGAACAAAATGGTGTTGCTGAAAGGAAGAATAGAACCATTTTGGAAGTTGCACGTGCCATGCTTTATGACCAAGGTCTTCCGAAGTTCCTATGGGGAGAAGCTGCCAACACCGTTGTGTATGTTCAAAATAGATGCCCACATTTTGCGTTGGACCCCAAAACTCCCGAAGAAGTCTTCTCTGGTAAGAAGCCTGATATTTCTCATTTTAGAGTTTTTGGAAGTCCCATATATTTTCATGTGTTGAAACAAAAGAGAAGCAACTTAGATGCTTCTGGAAAGAAGGGAACGTTTGTGGGCTACAGTGAAACCTCGAAGGCATATAGAATCTATGTGCCTGGTCAAAGAGAAGTGGAGATATGTCATGATGTCTCCTTCGATGAAGATGCTGCCGTCAGGAAGGTTAGAGATCTTCCTATCTCAAAGGAAGACAAAGAAGTAGGAAAGCAGGAAGAACTAAAGGATGTACCGATGCCCGATGTTGAAGGTCTGATGGATCCTATAGATCCACCTTCTTAAAATAAAAGGATACCCTCATGGCTTAGAGACACTCTCGAAGATGCTGAGAGACATATTTCTCCAAGGGGAACATTACGTGAAAGTAAGAAGCCAAATAGGTACCAAGGGTACCTAGCAACCATTAGCACCATTGTACAATTTGAGCCTGGAACGTTTGAAGAAGCCGTGAAGCATCAAGTTTGGAAGGATGCTATGAACGAGGAATATGAGTCGATCATGAAAAATGATGGCTAGGATGTGGTCCCTAGACCGAAGGACAAATCTATTGTCACCTCGAAATGGCTCTACAAGATCGAGCATTGAGCTGATGGAAGTGTTGAAAAATTCAAGGCAAGATTTGTTGCCCGGGGCTTCTGTCAAAAGGAAGGCATAGATTATGATGAAATATTTGCACTTGTTGCCTGCTACACAACCATCCGATCGATCATTGCCCTTGCTGCATTGCAAGGATGGAGTATACATCAGATGGATGTCAACACTGCCTTCTTACATGCTCAATCAAGGAAGAGGTCTATGTGGAACAACCTTTGGGGTTCGAAGTTCGAGATAGGGACACACATGTATGCAGGTTGAAGAAAGCCCCCAGGGCTTGGTATGAGAGGATCGATAGCTACTTGATGACGCTGGGCTTTGCTCGAAGTGATGCTGATCCAAACCTTTACTTTAAGGTTGATAATGACAAGCCTCTCATTTTGGTTCTCTATATGGACGATCTCTTCCTGACAGGTGCTGACCCTTTCATTCATCAATGTAAGAGGGAGCTAGCTTCTGAGTTTGAGATGAAAGACCTAGGACTGATGCACTACTTCCTAGGCTTGGAGGTCTGGCAGAGGCCATGCGATATTTTCCTTTCTCAAGGAAAATATGTCGTGAAGCTGCTGGAAAGATTTGGTATGGTGCACTGTAAGTCTGTGTCGACATCGATGGAACTCAACTTTAGGAAGTTGAGTGGAAATGCTATTGGGCCCATTCTAGCAACTCCTAACGAGTATCGACAACTTGTAGGGGCCTTGATGTTCTTAGTGAACTCCCGTCTGGACGTATGTTTTGCAGTGAACACTTTGAGTCAACATATGGTGGATCCTCATCACATTCACTGGATTGGTGCCAAGAATTTGTTGAGATATCTTCGGGGCACAATCAACCACGGGATGAGATACACTGCCGGGAGTTTGAGACTCGATGGATATACTGATGCCGATTGGGCTGGCAGTGTGGTGGATCACAAGAGCACATTTGGATGTTGTTTCACCTTGGGTTCTGCTTCGATATCTTGGATGAGCAGGAAGTAGAAGTCAGTGGCTCCGAGCACTGCTGAGGCCGAATACATTGCAGCAAGTATGGCCTGTTGTGAAGTTGTTTGGTTGCGAAAGCTCTTCAGTGAGCTGTTCGAGCATGTGCTAGATACCACCGTTATCCTTTGTGATAACCAGAGTGGGATTTGTCTTTCTGAGAATCGTGTGTTCCACGATCGATCCAAGCATATTGATATCAGGTAACACGTTATTCGAGATATGGTACAGCGAGGCGCCGTAAGACTCGATCATATAGTAACTGATGAACAGGTCACGGATATTCTCACAGACCCCTTGGGGAAGGTTAAGTTCCTAACCTTCCGTGAGAAGCTTGGAATCGTGGAAAGAGCCTATTCTGAGGGTCCTGCTTGAGTTGGACTATGACCTCTGGGAGCTCCAGGGGGCTTGGGGATAGCTTCTTGGAGCTATAAGCACATACAGGGCTAGGCTTGCCGAACCTTGTTGTGCTTCTGCCCCACCGTTATGATATTGAGTTGGTTCGACTCTCTCTGATCTGTGCCCCGCACACATCCTACCCATGGAGTTTCAGACTCATGGGAAGTACCTCTCATTTGGCCAATGAGGTGGGAAATATGGATAGAGACCATAGCAAGACCAATGGACGCATCGGAGATTGTCGTACTCTCTATGTCTAGGATGGCATGTGTCCAAGACCTTGATCTGGGATCAAGTATGATGAGGTTTTATCCTCTAAACTGACTTCGAGTCAGTAAACTAACTTTAGGTTTGTATGAGACTCTTTTGAGTTCGAGAGAGGTTTTTACCTCTAAGCTGACTTCGGGTCAGCTGTGTGTGATGTCTTTGTGACTCACCTTTTGTTCTGAAATAAAGAGCCAACAAAGCAAGTTACGACGGGATGACGCACGATGTTTGGTTTGGTACACGATGGATGGCACTTGTGGACAGATGGAGTTCTCCCTAGTTGAGAGGGAGTGTTAATTTTGGGCAACTAGGTCCAAACTCCATGTTGCACTGCTCATATGACGATGGTCATATTTTTGTTGGATTCCTCCTTTGGAGAGGTGCAAGATTGATCTAAAGTTCATCTTGATCAGATGAGTAGAACATTGATTTTGAATTTATTTTCCACGTGTGCAAGGTCGGTACACCCTCATTGATGAATATAAATTGGAGAGGTTTGGAGGTCATTTTCTCATCATCTCATCACACATTCTCTCATTGTGATCCGATTGGTTCGATAGCCTTTGGAGGCCTTTTTCCCCTCACACGTGTGGAGCGAAGCTGCTATTTTCTGCGCTGATCTGTTTAGGAATTTATGTTTTCTGTGCTAATCTGTTTAGGGATTTTCTGCTGCAGCGTTGACCGTGGTCAACCCTTGGTTGTTTGACCTCAATCTTCTGCAGAAATTCCAATTTTAGGAGGTCGTACAGATGGGCACTAAAATCGCAGAATTCTAGGCTGTTTGATTGAAGCCCTAGTTTGATGCGTTGACTTTTCTGAAGTTGCCTGTGTTGAATTTTCTGCGCTGTCCCTGGTTTGACTTGTGTTGACTTGTGATGAGCTGTCTTTGATGGTTGTGGGTGTGACACATGAAAGTGTTGGCTGACCGAGAAAGACTTTGCTGGTTGAAGCATCCTGCTGATTGCCGTAATGCAACAATATCTCATATATTTGCTGGACATAAGGAATTGTAAATCTGATCTATATTTGGCTTGTCTTCTATTGATCTATTATTGTGATCTATCAACATTTTACTTTCAAGTTTATATGAGTATTGGGCCTAAGAAAGATTGAAGTAAAAGTGCATCAAGCATAGAACACCATTATTATCTAAATTTAACACAAGCTATGTCCTTATACCTCTTCTCAGGCCTAGCTGCCCCTAAATCTGTCTTGGACTCCATTCATAACATTCAAAGGAACTTCCTTTGGAGAGGCTCTATGCAAAGAAGGAAATGGGCCCTTGTTGGATGTGACAAGCTCTGGACTAGGCCTGAGAGACCCGAAAGTCATGGGAAATTCCTTAGGAGCTAAAACTTGGTGGAAGTGGCTAGACACCCCCACCACCCCTTGGGCACAGCTCTGGAAAGCCAAATATGCCCCAAATCAACAACAAAAGGATCTCATTTGACTATCAGGTTAGGTCACGGGATCGACTATCTGGAATGAGGCTTGGAAGAACAAATGGATCATCCAACATCAATAGCTTTTGGGAGGTCTGTAATGGAAAAAGTGCACTCTTCTAGGAGGATGCATGGCAATAACTCTCGACTCTAAATGAAGAAGGCCATGCCCCCTACAAAGGCTAATGTGGGGTAGAGGAAAAACTCTAGTGGCTCAATACTGGAAAGCTACCCCTTAAGGAAGCAGATGACGATAATGGCTTGGAAGACAAGTTTAGCAACCCCTTCTAGACAATTTTGATTGGGACACATTCGAAGGACTTCTTCAAGAGCGCCAGATCCCCGTGGATCAGGAAGAGGACAAATTAAGATGGGGCAGAAACTCGGGAGGCATCTTTATTCTCAAGGAAGCCTATGGATACTTGGCCAACTACAGACAATTGGAACAAAATTCGTATTCTCTATGGGAAAAACAACAATGGCCAAAAATTATGCTCTTTCTCTGGCTAGTCCTCCGTGGTAAATTTCTCACTTGGGATAACCTCATAAGATGTGGGTTTTCAGGCTCATCTCGATGTTTTCTTTGTGAGAACTAGGAGGAAACCATTAATCACCTCTTGAACTCTTGTGTTTATGATTCAACTATATATGGGATTAGGGGGCTGAGGTTTTCAGGACATCAGACAGAAACAAAGCATCAGTTTAAGGTGCCCTGGATAACTGGAGACCTCATATTACTTCTCACCCCATTGTCGATAGAGCTTGGAACTTATTTCTAGGAGCCCTTTGCTAGGTAATATGGAAAGAAAGGAATGCGAGAATTTTTAGAAATCTGCAGGCTACAGGGGAGATTCTTCTTACCAAAGTCAAGAGTATAATCCGGGAATCGATCTCTATTTCCAGTGTTCCTTTCATGCAAGGTCCTCGAGCTTCAGATCTTTGCATCCTTCAACTCCTTGACCTGGAAAACATTCTCCCACAATCACCGAAATTCCCTCTTTCAGCTTTGATACCCTTGACACTTGGTCCCCCCAAGCACCAATATCATCAAGCTCAGCTACGATGGGGCCTCTAAGGGCAACCCCGGGTTTGCAGGATTCAGAGGAATCTTCAGAAACCACAAGGGTGAAATTCTCTGGATCTACAATGGGAAATTGGGGATCAACACTAACAATGCAGCCGAGCTATATAAGCTATGGAGCACGGGTTCGAAATCGTTAAGTCTAAGTAATTTGTTCCGCTGATTGCTAAGGGGACTCAGTGTTGGCCACCCTTGCTGCCTGTAAGCTCTAGAATGGATAGATGGCTCCAATGCAACATGAAACCCAGAACTAGGGCCGAGACTGCAGCTCGTCAAACTGCTCTCAATTTTCATAACACCATCCCTCCAGAGCCTCAAGAGAACATTAACTACTTGGAGGAGCAAGCAACGAAAATCAGAAAGCATATCAGTACAAAGGAGGTGGACGAGCACTTTAAGTGGATTTCGTACCCGGGATTCACGAGAGCCCATGAAAATCTTATTAGTCGCACTATTGAACTCACTTGGACTATGAAAACCATCATGGGTCTGGCTATGTAGGAGAATATTCAGGCCAGGCAGGCTTTGGAGGAAAATTGGATTTATTAGATGCAAAGTTCACTGTCTTTGTTGAAACGGTGCACTACAGGAAATTTGTAACCAAGGACTCGCCGCACTATGAATTGCTAAAGTGTCGGGCATGAAAGAAGCAGGATGGGAATGATCGCTCGCTCCCCAACCCCGACTAGATGAAGCAAGATGGTGTTCCAATAGGCGGGTCGCCAAAGGAACCCATCACTGATGGAGAGGATTAACCCAGTTCAGCTAAGTGCCATGTTTTGGAATTTTTGTTTCATCTTTTGTATCTCAACCCTGTGGGCCTATCAATTGAAATATCTGGTTAAGGGTTTTAAAAGTCAGTCGGATAATGGTCTCTCGGACAGCTCCTTCAGGGAGCGTTTTGCCTCTAAATTTGTACTTATTGCCAGTATTAAGGTTGGGAAGGTGTTGAGTCTAAGATAGTATAGACCTTCAAAGACTGAAAACTTCTGCAGATGGTCAGGCTTCCAGTCAAGCTGACCAGGGACAATAACTATGTATCTTTTCTTGAATTCTCAAATATAATATAATCTGTCTTACAAAAAAAAAAACGATATGTACATTTATGTAATGCTTACCTTTACATTAATAAGACAAGGAAATTATTTTGCTTGTATTGTTACTTACATTAATAATAAAGACAAATTTATTTACAGATGATTTTTTGAGGATCCATTCGTGATAAAATATTAATGATTTACATTAATAATTGCTTGGTCCAATATATTTGTGTATGTACCTTTAAATTTGAATTATTTGCAATTTTTTTGTATGATGAGTGTTACTAGTTAAAATTTTAAATTAATCTTGCACATTTATTAAAAATCAATAAACACCCCTAAAATGTTTTGTATTGCAAACAATTTTCCGTTGCTTGTATTGAAATTGTAACTCATTTCATTTTTAGCTTTTTGGTTTCTAAAAATATCTAATTACCAGCGAATGCTTGAATTTTCATGTGTTGGCAAATCTAAAAAAGGTACGTGTGTTTATATCTTTTATCTGAATTGAGGGAAAATTTCATATGAAACTTGTTTGTCCTTGAACACCAGTCATAGTTCATTCCAACTGAGATCTTCTATCTCTGTACACCCTATTGATTAGCCAGATAGTAATTTGATTCAGTTTGAAACACTGTACATAATATGTGTTCAAAGTTGCAAGTTAAGACTCGAAGACAAATTTTTATGCAACAGATAAAATTCTAGCTGGCTAATGTTTTGGTAAAGTGTGCCTACTCCACTCATTGGTTTCTGTTAATATGAATTTTGAATGCAGGATAGCAGTTGAAAATTTTGCTCAATTAGTTGACTATTGGGTAACCTTTAATGAGCCACATGTGTTTGCCATGCTGACATACTGCGCGGGAGCTTGGCCTGGAGGTCATCCTGATTTGCTTGAAGTGGCAACTGCTGCTACGCCTCAAGGTGTATTTAACCATGTTATGCACTGGATGGCTGTGGCACATTCAAAAGCTTTTGATCTTATTCATGAGTTCAGGTCTCTTCTCTCCTGTAAATATACATATACATGCAAAGGTGTGCACACATGCATACAACTTACTGCGATGCACAGATGTAGTTGATAGGGATAAAAATCAAATAGAAAACCCTTATTACTTCCTTTGATTTTGAAGAAATAGTACCCATTCTGTAATTGTTTTTAATTGCTGTATGAAGAGGATTTATTGTTGATTTGTTTTCAAGAATTTTTAGTCTATGCTCCTAAAAGTATTTTTGATTTTGATGTTGACAGCAAGAACTCGTCACTGAATGCAAGAGTGGGAATAGCACATCATGTTTCGTTCATGCGTCCTTATGGGCTTTTTGATGTTCCAGGAGTGGTTTTGAGCAATACAATGACACTCTTTCCATATATAGATAGCATCTCTGACAAGCTTGATTTTCTTGGTATAAATTACTATGGCCAGGTCTTTCCTGATCCCTCCTAGAATATGTGTTCTACTTTGCCAGGGTGTGATCAGTGACAAGTTTAATTTTCCCGCTTTTGATTATTATGCACAAGTCTTTCCTGATCCTTACTAGTATCCTTGCGCATGTAGGTTTAATTTCAATGTTCCACTGAGCTTCTGGGACAAGGGATGTGGGAATGGGGAAAGATGTCCAGGGGATGTATGGATACACACCCTGAATTTTAGGGAACATCATAGTGGACTTTTTCAGGGATCCCAGCCAAAGTCCTAAAAAACAAATTTCAATATATGAAACAAATAGATGATTTGACTTACTGTTAACATATGAAAAACATTGACATTTATGATTTGAATCAATTACAAACATGAAATAAATATTCACATTGACATGTAAGGCTAACAACAACCATTCATTATCACCATTGTATTTCTCATTGAATTTATCATATTTAAAAAATATCTATCAGTGATATGGTCAGGTTTAATCCTCATTGTTCAGTGTTTAAATCTCACGGCTGATCTCTAACAGCACTCTCCCAAACTAATTTAAATTTTAAGCCTATGCAAATGAGATGTGGTTATCGGTTGACCTTATGTGCTTTTATAAGGTATCAATAGTGTGCAGGGGGTTAGATGAATCGGGGTTTTTATTTTTATTTTTTATTTTTTATTTTCTGACCTTATTCAGAGGCCAGGGGTTGATTTTTTTGGTGGGGAGCACTACCATTAGTCCCCCTTTTCTGGGGTAAGTGCCTAAGAATTTCACCTGGCCCAACATCCCCCCCTTTCTGCGAAAAAGAAAGAAGAGGAATTCTCCCATTTTAGGGGGAAATGTTTCACCTTGCATTTCCCAATGCCCTTTAAAAAGGGAGCATGGTGAACTGTTGAAATTTGGTACCGGAGGACAGGTGGTTCCCTAAGGCTTTGATCTTTGGCCTAGGGAAAAGTGTCCAAAAGAATTTAATTTTTCTCCCAAAGTGACTTTATAATTTTTATAAAGTCAAATCTAATTTTAAAGTGACTTTAAGTGATAAAGTTACTAAAGTGACTTTATAAAGTTATAAAGTCAAATCTAATTTAAAAGTGACTTTAAGTGATAAAGTTACTAAAGTCTAATTTTAAAGTGACTTTAATAAAGTCAATATAAAATTAGAAAGGAAAAAGTGACTTTGGAAATAAAATACTAAGTGGGTCTTTATTAAAGTGGGGTGAATTAAAAAATAGAAAGTGAGATTTAAATGAGCATTTAATCTCAGCCCTAGATC
This sequence comes from Pinus albicaulis, assembly GCA_034641835.2. NCBI lineage: Eukaryota > Viridiplantae > Streptophyta > Pinopsida > Pinales > Pinaceae > Pinus > Pinus albicaulis. The sequence goes on along the minus strand of CM076579.1, from coordinate 1,093,740,170 downwards.
TCAATCTATCTTAGCCATTGGATTTAGGGATTCCCCAAAAGTCACTTAGGGTTAGGTTAAAGGAGGAAAAGGAGGAAAAAGTCATTCATTCTTTCATGAGCAGATTGAGAGAAGGAGAGCAAGAGAGCAAGGGAGATTTCTGGGCAGTGAGGAGAAGGAGGCAGCAGCTTGGCACACTTTCCAAGGCAACACTTCAGGAAGACTGTACAGCTGAGATAACACAGTAAAAGGCAGATTTTTGGCAAGGTTTTCTAGGCAGGGAGGCCGTACAGCAGGCCGTACAGCAATATTGGGCACGGAAATTGAGGCAACAAGGGGCTGTACCGTACAGCAGAGTTTTGCAGTGGTTTTGGCACGCAAATCGAGGTTTTGGACAGCAGCATTAATTGCTGTTTGCACAGATTTTGAGGAGGTCGTACAGCTGCATTTATTGCAGATTTCTGGGCACGCAAATCGAGGAGAACGTACAGCATTTATTGCTGTTCTGTTTTTGCTGTTTGTACATTTTCCGAGGCGGTGGTTAAGCACGGAAAACGATATAAGTTGTAAAAGTCTGTTTGCTGATTTTTTATTTTGCTGAATATTTCTCTCACTGTAAAAAGCATTTTTCCAGAAATAAGAAGGAGCTTTCGAACTGGTTTTCCCCAAGAGTTGTAGGGGGTTTTTCCAGGGTCACCTTGACCAAAAATTACTGTGTTATGATGTGTTGAATGGTTGTTTGTTACTGCTGATATTTATTTCTGCATTTTCCAGCATTCTGTAATTTTTCCAGAATTTGTGTTTTCAGCAAAAGTTATTTTCCAGTTTGTTAAATGTATGGATATGGGAAAGGGCATTTAACTATTTTGGAGTAATAAGGTGAAAAACTGAAAACCGGGGTGGGAAACTATAAATTTCTACAATATTGAGGAGGTTTCACTTGTTAGAAAATCAGCAAGGCAGAAAGGTTTTCTTATACTTGATAATTACTTGTGATCTTATTAACTTTCTTGTGTTCTTCTTTTATCTTAATTCATCAAGCAATTATTAAAACAGTAGCACAAAGATGAAGGACACCAGATGTAGGTGGACAGCCAGGGCAAAACCCCACTCTAGGGGAAAACCCAGTCAACAATTCTTCCTTCAATAGTTTTCTTGAGATATTCCAAGATTCTAGACTTAGACACAAACTTCCTCCACACCAAGTCAGTCCTCTTCTTCTTCTGCAGATAATACTATCTTCGACCTAGCAGCAGCAACAACAACAACACTATGATGCAACACTTATCTCCGACCTAACAACTTCGATCTCAATGAAATAACTTCGATCTTGGAGCAGTACTTTCACTTGAAGCGCAACCATTGGCAGCAACAACTTCGACCTAGTAGTGGCAACTTCAAATTGACAGCAATTTGTAGCAGCCAGCAGCTAGCAGCAGCAACTTCGATATATCAGTGGGGACTTTGATCTTCTAGAGAAACCCATACGAGAGAGAGAGAGATAGTCCAAAACTTCGATCTTGACCTTTTCTTCCTTCTTTCCCAACTTCACACTCCTTCCTAGCCTTCTTCCTTACTGCACACTTTGTCTAGCTCTTTCTTAGACATCGAACTAGTGTGAGTGAGTGAGCTCCAAATGAATTCAAACTGCTTCAATATATAGGCTTCTCGTGAGGTTGAATTGCCCAGATTGAGGCCGACTTGGTGTGGAGGTGACATAATTCATTTTTGACTAAAAAATAATCCTTTTTACATGATTCAAAAGCCCAAGAAGGGTATCTTTAAATGTACAATGACTCTATTAACTCAGAATAAATCCTAGAAGTCCTCAATGGGGACTTTGACCTAAAACATGATGACCCAAGCATGAAACCCATGCTTTAATAAGTCATTGTAATAATAATAAAATTTTCTTTTCATTTTTTTTCACAAGTATATTTCATTGTGACTCAAATACAATTATGAAGACCGAACCTAGTTACATTTTTGAACATCCCTCTTAACTAGACATGTATTCATAACAAGTACAAGGAATATCTCAAACTATATGAACTATGAAGAGTTTAGGCACCGCAATGGCATTGACTAGATTCCTGACCAGGGCAATCTATCCAAGGTGGGACTAAGATGGACTAAAGCTTTCAATCTCTATAGGTACCATCAGGCTTACTTGCTAACCATCAACTCGAGGATCCAAATGCGTATCCAAGTTTAGAGCTCTAAGACCAATGCCACCCTCCCTATCAGACATCAACACATAGATGTTCTTCCAGGTAATGTGTCACTTACAAAGCCTCAACACTCTCGATTATTCCAATCGGAAACAAATCATCTCCGATCAAACAAATCCGGAACAATAAATCTCTCCTGATCAAACTGATCGATAACAATAAGCATGTAAAACATGCTATCAAACCTCCGAGAGATTTTTTTGGACAAACACAGCCTCAATCAATAACAAACTTTCAAATGTACATGAGTAAACACAAACCTCCGGGGTCTTTCAGACAACTTGATGTTGCTTCTCACTTTATCATAGTAGGACTTTCAACCAAGTCCTGACAAAAGATTCCTTCCTTTCCTACTTCTCATGCAGCAACAAATTCTACAATCAGATCTCACTTTCCTTATTTCAACAGTCCTTCAAAAATGCATTCTCCAATTTCTTCTTTCAAGTTATCCAACATGACCATGACATGTCCTCCCTTTTAACTTAAGGAGATTTCTTCTATCCAGGCTCCCTCTCAACTTAGGGAGATCAACTTCCTTTTATGACATTGGAGAATTCTTTCATTGCTTCCATCCTTCTTATTAGAGTCATCTTGACCATCATCATTCATATATTTTCCTTCATCATGCATATCATATCAACTTTACTTACGAACATCTTCACCATCTGAAGATTATGTACCTGCACAACTTAGATATAGCAAAACCTAGAAACAATTCAAACAAGTATAACAATGCATCTAACAACTTTCAGAATTCATATGTTAGACTTCTTACTAGGATTTCGTACAAACCCTAGAATTCATACATGAGCTTCAACAACCAATCACAACTCAATTTAAAGTTTAAACAACATGACTAGATTCTACTAGGGTTTGATGTAAACCCTAGATTCTCATTATTCCTCAACAATCACAATACAATTTCATAGATTCCAGTTTGTCATATCACATACTAGAGAATTTAACTTCCACTATGGTTTAGCTACAAAACCCTAGAATATCATCCTAGAATATCAAACTTTGACAAGGGCTTAGTTCCAAACCCTAAGACTTATGACCATCAATAATTAGGTCAACACATATATCTAGGATTTCATCATCATATACAAGCACAACATATCTTAATCAAACCTAATGACACAAACACATTCAAACATCTAACATATTTGATTAGGTGGTCAGACATATACTTAAGGATTCATTCCTAGGACATCATCTAAAAAGGGTCTTGCTCATAAACCATACCAAACCCTAAATATCTAGGGTTTCAATACATGAGATAACAAACCCTAATTTACCAAAACCTCAAAGGTTTGGGATTTCAGATATCACCATTCAACCCTAACAGATTAGGGTTTCCAAAACCATACTAAAATCCCAAACTTCAAACATTAAAAAATAACATTTTCTTAGATTTCGCTCATAACCTTAAGTAGGTTAGGGTTTCACATTATCATCAACATACCCTTAAGTTAGGGTTTTATAGAGAACCTCTTTAGGTTTCCACAAGAATAATCAAAGATATGAGAAGGGTAGATTTATCTAATGATGAATCACCCAATCAAGAATCTTTATGATTGAAGAGAGCTAGACACAATAATGTTAGTAACCCAAAAAGAATGCATATACTTTTATCATGAAGAGAGAAAAGCTTTATGGTTTAAGGCATACCTTTAACAAATCTTGTAATTCCAAAGCTTTGTCTTGTGAAGCTTTCTTCCATAATCCTTGAGTATACGACAAGCCTTTTCCTAATCAGGAAAATAGAAATGGAAATGTGATTATTATTTAATATGAACAAACTTAGATAAGTAAGTGGAGCCAAAACTGAGAAGGAGTAAGATACTTATCTTTGGAAGTTGGTGAGGGATCCCTTCAATTTCGAGGGATACCTATAACCTTATAAAAACAATTTAAAAATGTCTTTCCAAAAATATGTTAAATCTACAAATACTAAAAATCAAGAATACAAAATGAAATAACTAAGACTTAGGGCAAAGGACTTAATAGTGCAAGTTCCTTATATCTGATTCTTCGACTTTATTCTTCTCAGGAGATTCTTCTTCAACAACATTGGTTTGGTCCCTATCCCTTTTCTTATTCTTCCGATTGTCAGGACAATCACTTTTATAGTGACCCATTTTATGACTTTGATAACATTCTATTTTGGACATGTCTACCTCTCTTCTTGGTCCTCTTGAATTCTTGAAGTTTCCTTTCTTATGATGAGCAGTGTAGGCATTTGAAACTTCTTCATTGTTGGATACTAATGTTATTCTCATCTCTTCTTGGCTGCAAGCATTCCATAATTCTTCGAATGTGGGAGTTTCCTTCCAGCTGTTGATTCCTGAAGCAAAAACACTCCAAGTTGGTGGCAACCCTAATAATGCAGTAATCACTTGTTCTTTGCCCGGTACAATCTCATCTATATGGCTAGAAGGTCATCTCTAATTCTAGCTATTTTTACAAAGAAGGAAGCCACAATGTCATCTTTAGTCATTTTTGTGGTCCTTAGTTCATTCTTCAAACTTGTTACTTGACCAATGTTCTTGATTGTAAATAACTTTGATAAGGCCTCACGCATTTCTTGAGTATGGTCTATGTTGGATATATATGGGACAAGATTGTTCTTTATGCCTTCTACCATTAGTGTCATAGCCAATATTTCTGACTCTTTGAACTTCACCTTATCTATATCACTAGATTCTTCAGTAGGTTTCTTTAATTTTCCTCTTACCAAATCCAATACTTTGTTCTTTTCAAAAATGAGGTCAATTCTCTTCTTCCATGACTTGTAATTTGAGGCTCCTTCTAATTTGTTCTCTCCCTTTATTGAGTTAGACATTGTCCTTGAAGATAGTAAGCTTCTTTATTATAAGGTCTCCTTTTATGATCCCTTGATCAACTTCTTTGAGATTCCTTTCTTTCACTAAATCCTTAAACTACCTTTTTCCTCCTTCTTCACCAAAGCTATGATACCATGTTAGAAAATTAGAAAGGAAGAAAGATTTTCTTATACTTGATAATTACTTGTGATCTTATTAATTCTTGTGTTCTTATTTTATCTTAATTCATCAAGCAATTACCAAAGTAGTAGCACAAAGATCGAGGACACCAGATGTAGGTGGACAACCAAGGCAAAACCCCACTCTAGGGGAAAACCCAGTCAACAATTCTTCCTTCAATAGTTTTCTTGAGATAATCCAAGACTCTAGACTTAGACACAGGCTTCCTCCACACCAAGTCAATCCTCTTCTTCTTTTGCAGATAATACTATCCTTGACCTGTCAACAACAACAACAACAACAACAACACTATGATGCAACACTTATCTTTGACCTAGCAACTTCGATCTCAATGCAATAACTTCGATCTTGGAGTAGTACTTTCACTTCCGGCAACAACAACCGGCAACAACAACTTCGACCTAGCAGTGGCAACTTCGACTTGGCAGCGACTGGCAACAACAACTTTGATGTAGTGGTAGGGATTTTGATCTTCTAGAGAAACTCACACGAGAGAGAGAGAGAGAGAGAGAGAGAGAGAGAGAGAGAGAGAGATAGTCCAAAACTTCAATCTTGACCTTTTCTTCTTTCTTTCCCAACTTCACACTCCTTCCTAGCCTTCTTCCTTACTTCACAGTATTTCCAGCGCTTTCTTAGATATCGAACTAGTGTGAGTGAGTGAGCTCCAAATGAATTCGAACTGCTTTAATATATAGGCTTTTGGTGAGGTCGAATTGCCCAAATTGAGATCGACTTGATCTCCTTGAGTCCAACTTGGTGTGGAGGTGACATAATTCATTTTTGACTAAAAAATAATCCTTTTTACATGATTCAAAAGCCCAAGAAGGGTCTCTTTAAATGTACAATGACTTTATTGACTCAGAAAAAAATCCTAGAAGTCCTCAATGGGGACTTTGACCTAAAACATGATGACCCAAGCATGAAACCCATGCTTTAATAAGTCATTGTAATAATAATAAAAATTTATTTTCATTTTTTTCATAAGTACATTTCATGAAGACTAAACCTAGTTACATTTTCAACATCACTACCTCGCTAGGACAGGGAGTTGTTGATTTTTTTCAGTACAATAGATGCAAGTACTTATTTCTGAAAATTGATAATTACTTCGAATTATGTAGATGATTATTTGCTCTTTCAAGACATCATAAAGCAATTATACATTCAAAAATTCAACCATAGAAAGCACTAGAGCAATAGATATCACACTACATAAAGAGACAAGAAGATTTTACCCTAGGAAAACCCACAATGGGGGAAAAAACCAACCGACCGTTTCCTTAGATAATCAATGCAACAAGAGTTATTAAAGTCAACTAACCAACAAGATGGCCAACCACCAAGGACCAAGTCAACCCTCCACAATTCTGTCCACAAAAATCTCTGCAACAAGGTGTTAAAATTGGCAACTAGGGCTGAATTCCACTTTGGGACAACTCATTTGTTGGAGATGATGATTGCATTAAATTCCTCTTTCCGGGAGGTCCAAAATTGATATTAATATCATCCAATTTGGACAAGTAGAAGTGCATTTTTGAATTTATGCCCACACGTGCAAATTGTTCTGGTCGGCCACATCAACATCTAGGCTCAACGATTTGTATAAATACAAGTGACCTCTCACCTCATTTGGCATCATCATCGCTCACACATTCTCTCTCCTTCTCTCATTGGTTCATACAACATTGGGCATTCTTTTCTCTCACATGTGTGGATCAATAAGGACGAATTATAGAAGCAAAATTATAGGGCTGAAATTACGGAGTTGACTGTAGTTTGACTAGTGTTGACCAATGTTGACTTTGACCTTCCAAGGAGAGTTTGACTTCGATTTTCTGGAGATTATATGTTTGGGTAGGCTGCATCTTTTGGCATAGAAACCGAGGTTTTTTTGAGTACTTTGACCACATACCAAAATTGCAGGTTGACCGCAGATTTCAGGACAACAATTTGACTGTTGACTTTGTCACTGTTTTGGGCTGACTTTGACCTCCTAAGAAGGCCGAGTTTGGCTGGGGAAGACCAAGCTATTTTGAGGACATTCTATTGCTGCTTTGACCAACGTTGAATTCCTGGTTAGGGCTGAAGTTCGATTGCAAAAATCAACAGGGTTGTTTTGACTTTGAATTGGGCAAGTCAATTTGACTTTTGTACTCTCTTTCTCTCTGCTGAACATTTTGATATAATAATAAGAAGAATTGATCAAAGGGTTTTCCCCACATTGGGGTTTTTTCCCCGACATCCACCAAATCTGGTGTCATTGTCTTGGCTTGTCTTCTGCATTTTGTTTCATGTTATATCTACTTTTATTGTGAATGGAAATCTAAATTGGAAATTATTATTTGGCTACTAAAGGAACATTGAAGTAATTGTGCTAAGCATTGAACATACCATTGTTAACTAAAATTAACATGGTTTCAGAGCCCAGGTGAAGACAAAGCCCAAGCAAGAGAGAGAAAAGCAATCACTAAGAGAGAGTTGTTAGACAAGAATTTTGGTTTAGCTTCAATGGCTACTACATCTTACTTCAAATCCGAGGATAAGCTCAAGGACAAATTTGACTATCATGCATGGAAGAGACTTTGGACTTGACTTTGGAAGAGCATGATGCTATGGACTATGTGTAGGGAAAAGTGGTGGAGCCTCCTTCTAATGCATCAGCTGCTGCAAGGACAAAGTGTAAGAAAAGTGAGGTCAAAGCTAAAAGAATTATCATTGATTCCATTCAAAAGCATTTGGTTGCTTATATTTATGATTTTGGAACATCTAAGGAGATGTATGATAAGTTAATTGGGATGTTCAAAGTAAATAATGCAAATCGAATTCTCTTCCTCAAGAATAAGTTGAAGGACATCAAGATGGATATATGGGAGTCTATCCAATCCTACTTCATGAGGATTGTAGAAATAAAAAATGATCTTCTATCTATTGGAGAAGTTGTTGCTGACAGGGAGCTCACCCTCATCGCTCTTGGAGGTCTCACAAGAGCCTGGGATGTGTTCAACGTCACCATTCTTAACAATGACAAGATTCTTAGTTTCAATGAATTATTGGCTAGATGCTCTCTCAAGAAGAGACGAGGATGATGGGGAGAGACAAGGCTTGAAATGGAAATGAACCTACTACTTTCTCTGCTCATGCAAAGACGAGGGACAATGCTGGTCCAAAGAGACAAGGTCAAGGATTCACGCAGGGATTCAAAGAAGGAAGAAAAAGAAGGTGCTACAATTGCAACTGGTTTGGCCACTATGCTAGAGAGTATCCTCACAAGAAGGATACTCCACGGGATGACGACAACAACAACATCAATCACAACAATTTCAAAAGCAATGGTAATCAAAGGAAAAATAAGTTCAACAATAAAGGAAAGAGGAATGCTCTCGCTGATCGATATGGTGACGGTTGACCTCCCAAAAGGACGAAAAACTCCAGGTATAAGGAAACTAATGTTGTCGAAAAACAAAAAGAATTTTATCTTATTTCCACCCTCACTATTGCCTCTCCTCTGGACACTCTGGATCGATCATTGGTTGATTGATAGTGGTGCCTCAAGGCACTTCACTGGGTACAAAGAGGCCCTCTCAAATTTGATTGAAAAGAATACTAATTTGGAGATCATACTTGGAGACAATGGCACCTACCCTGTGAAAGGGATAGGGACTGTCACTCTTCACTTAAATCAAGGTCAAACCCTTCATCTACAAGAAGTATTGTATGTACCCGATTTGAAGAAGAAACTAGTGTCTATTTCTGTGATGGAAGATAAAGGCTTCAAGGTAGCATTCATTGATGGAAAGGTACGTATTTGGCAAAGAAACCCTAAAGATACATTTACACTTGGATTTAGGGTTGAAGGTCTCTATCGGGTTGGAGAAAGTCCTTTGGGAGCTATGAATTGCGATACTTATCTTCAATCTGAATTATGGCACTGGAGATTTGCTCACCTTCATTACAAAGCCTTACTTGGCGTAAGCAAGATGGTCACAGGTATGCCTGAGTTCAACATGAATCATGAAGTAGTTTGTTAGGGTTGTGTAGCTGGGAAACTTACAAGGGGACCATTCCCCTCAGGTGAAAGTCAAACTACTAACATTCTTCAATTGGTCCATTATGATCTATTTGGTATGTTGCCCGTAACATCATTAGGAGGATACTTATACTATGCAATTTTTGTGGATGACTTCTCTCGCAAAACGTGGATCTATTTCTTGAAGAAGAAGGACGAAGTGTTCAAATGGTTTTGTTCTTTCAAAGCCTTGGTTGAAAATCAAATAGGGAAGAAGATCACAGTATCGAGGACCGATAATGGAACAAAATATGAATCAAATGAATTCAATGACTTTTGTAGAGAGGCTGGTATTAAGAGGGAGACCACCGCTCTATACACTCTTGAGCAAAATGGAGTTGCAGAAAGGAAGAATCGAACAATCATAGAAGCCACTTGTGCCATGCTCCATGACCAAGGCCTTCTGAAGTTCTTATGGGGAGGAGCTGCCAACACCACCGTATATGTTCAAAATAGGAGGCCGCATCAAGCATTGGATTTCAAGACACCCGAAGAAGTTTTCACTGGTAAGAAACCTGATGTTTCTCATTTTAGAATATTTGGATGTCCCGTGTATTTTCATGTTCCTAAAGAGAAAAGAAACAAGTTAGAAGCATCTGGGAATAAAGGAACATTTGTGGGCTACAATGAAAATTCGAAGGCATATAGAATCTATGTGCCTGGTCAAAGAGAAGTGGAAATAAGCCATGATGTCACTTTCGATAAAGATTCTGCCCTTGGGAAAGCCAGGTATCTCCCTATCCCAAGGAAGAAAAATGATGATGTTCTAGGAAAGCAAGATGAACCTTCGACAGATAAACTGATGCCTGGTGTTGAAGGCTCGATGGATCCCATTGATTCGCCTCCTAGTGATCCCTCTACCTCAAGGAAAAGACCTTTGTGGCTCAAAGACACTCTCGAAGATGCTGAAAGACATATTGCTCCAAGAGGGACATTTCGTGAAAGTAAGAAGCCGAACATGTATCAAGGGTACTTAGCTGCTATGAGTACTATTGTTTAATCTGAGCCATGTACGTTTGAAGAAGCCATGAAACACCAAGTATGGAAGGTTGTGATGAATGAGGAATACGAATCAATCATGAAGAATGATGTTTGGGATGTGGTTCCTAGACCTAAGGACAAGTTTGTGGTCACTTCTAAATGGATTTACAAAATCAAACATGGAGCTAATGCGAGTGCTGAAAAATACAAGGACAGGTTCGTTGCTTGAGGCTTCTCTCTAAAGGAAGGAGTGGACTATGACGAGATATTTGCATCAATTGCCCAATATACCACTAACCGATCTATTATTGATCTCGCTACTTCTCAAGGATGGAGCCTACACGAAATGGACGTTAAGAGTCAAGACTGCTTTCTTGTATGGCTCACTTAAGGAGGAAGTCTACGTAGAACAATTTGAGTGGTTCGAAGTACAAGATTGAAGGACACATGTATGTAGGTTGAAGAAATCCCTCTATGGGTTGAAGCAAGCACTTAGGGCTTGGTATGAGAGGATTGCTAGCTATTTTATGAAGCTGGGATTTACAAGGAGCGAAGTTGATCCTAACCTATATTTCAAGTTTGAAAAGGACATGCCCCCCATTCTGGTCCTTTATGTAGATGATCTCTTTTTGACAGGTGCAAACCCTCTCATTTATCAATGCAAGAGGGAGTTGGCTTCTGAGTTCAAGATGAAGGACCTAGTTTTGATGCATTACTTCCTAGGCTTGGAGGTCTAGCAAAAGCCAGGTGAGATTTTCCTTTCTCAAGGAAAATACATTGTGAAGTTGCTCGAGAGATGTGGGATGGTGGACTGCAAGTCTGTGTCTACTTCGATGGAACTCAACTTAAAGAAGTTATGTGGAAGTGTTGCCGAGCCCACATTGGCAAATCCTTCTGAGTATCGACAACTTGTGGGGGCCTTGATGTTCTTGGTAAACTCCTGTCCGGACATATGCTTCTCCGTGAATACATTGAGTTAATTTATGGTCGAGCCTCATCACATACATTGGATTGCTGCTAAGAATCTCTTGAGATATCTTCGTGGCACAATCAACTACGGTCTAAGATACGATGCCGGGAATTTGAGGTTACATGGATATACTGATGTTGGCTGGGATGGCAATGTGGTGGATCGTGAAAGCACGTATGGATGTTGCTTCGCATTAGGGTTTGCTTCAATTTCTTGGATGAGCAAGAAGCAATAATCAGTTGCTTTAAGAACCACTAAGGCTGAATACATTGCTGCTAATATGGCCTGTTGTGAAGATGTTTGGTTGAGGAAGCTCTTTAGTGATTTATTTGAGCATGTGCTGGATACCACAGTGATCTACTGCGACAACCAAAGTGGGATTCACCTTTTAGAGAATCCCATGTTCGATGACTGCTCCAAGCACATTGATATCAGGTACCATTTTATCTGGGATATGTTACAACGAGGAGCAATAATGCTCCAACACATCAAGACTGATGAGAAGGTCATCAACATCCTCACGAAGCCCTTAGGGAAGGTCAAATTCTTAGCCATTCGAGAGAGACTTGGAGTCATGGAAAAACCCTCCTATGAGGGTCCCGCTTGAGTTGGACACTAAGCTTCGGGAGCTTCTTGAAACTGGGGGTACTTCTTGGAGCTATGAGCGACCATAGGGTGACTGGTTCACCTTCCCTTATTGGTGCATTATGTACAGGGTGAGTGGTTCACCTTCGCCTTTGATATCCCATGATGGTTGACATGTATGTAGGGTGAGTGGTTCACCTTCCCCTATGATTGACATATGCATAGGATGAGTGGTTCACCTTCTCCTATGGCATATGAGTAGGATGAGCGGCTCACTTTCTCCTGTTGATGCCCCGACATACATCTTACCCATGTAGTCCGGGACTCATGGGAAGTAACTCTCATCTGGCCAATGAGTTGGGAAAAGTGGATAGGGACCATAACACTACAAATGGACGCATCGTGTACTGTCATACTCTCTATGACTAGGATGCCTGGTGTTCAACAACTTGATCTGGGATCAATTGAGGTTCTACCTCTGGACTGACTTTTGTGAGTGGAGTGGTAAGGTCTTGCGACTCACTCTTGATCAATTCTTCTTCATTATTACATCATGGTTCAACAGAGTAGAGATGAGATGACAGAGATGGCTCATATCGACAAGATGGCTTGATGATCGATGACGACAAATGGATTGGCAGGTGGAATTCTCTCTAGTTGAGAGGGAGTGTTAAAATTGGCAACTAGGGCCAAATTCCACCTTGGGACAACTCATTTGATGGAGATGATGATTGCATTAAATTCCTCTTTTCGAAAGGACTGTTGTAGCTCCTAGAGACATCCTTGAGTTGCAAAAGACTAGTGCCTAGGACATCTTAAAATTAGAGGTTAAATGTGGGCAATTGTACAAATGCCTCTGGCAGAACATGGGTCAAGAGAATAATGGTTTTGGTGGTTCAAGAATAGAGAAAACCATTTGAGCCTGATTCATGTGAATTCCCCAAATAGTGAGAGGGATCAGGAGGCCGTGAGGCTGATGGCTTTTAGTTGGGCCAAGTATAAAACAACGAGCAAAAGCTTTAAAATGTGTAGAGGCGGTGAGGAAGAACGGAGAATGAACCCACAAGAGACAGGCTTAAGAGATTTAAGAATCTGTCCCCCAGTGACCTCAAAGGAAGTAGATATGAATGAGATATGGGCAACAACAAAGGTTCGTAGAGCGCAAATTAAGGGAGTGCGGCAAGCTTAATACATGAGCGTTATACAAACACAAATTCATGAATAAAATTGCAAACTACCAGCAACTACATTACACGGACCTTCAAAGCAACATAGTATGACAAATGATTATACATAAAAAGAGATTATTGATAACAGAGGAAAACGGATGCATACTACTCATTGCTCCATCTAGAATCCAAATAACAGCGATATGTATCTCAGAGCACAAGGAGCACAATCACACCAAACTACAACAAAATTCTTCCAAAATTCCAGAACCCTACTTTCATCTAAGAACTTAATATATATAGAGTTTCCCTGGAGGCTCTACAGTACTTGATCATTTATTATCGACCCATACCTATGAAATCAATACATGCTACCTAACTTGTAGAGCGTACATTGAGCAATTACTTCTGTACTGAGAGAATTAAAACAGGAATGGGGTGAAATTGAGATTTCACCAGCAAAATCATCAAAATTAAACCAAAAATAGAAAGGACACGGTTGCCCATTGAGGCTAATAATGGGAGCCTTCAAGACGGTATGGCGAGGAGCGGTCGTAGGTGTACAGGCTGACTGTCATTTTATGATTCCGTTTATTGCCTGCAGACCTCCACTCCCTAAGTTTGGTGATTTCCACTTAATCCATTATGAAGAGGCCGGTCGTACTCAGCGCACCTGGTCCTTTAGCAGAGATCTCCTGAGCAGACCGCATAAGCCACAATTGTATGTTCTGCCTCAAAAGCCCATGCATTGTTTTGAATTGCAAAAATGGGAACTAAATTTCGGAGGGGGTCTCAAGTGGTAAGCAGTATCGGAGAAGGGGGGTGCGAAATGATGAGAGGACGACACATGGAGGAGTGGGCGGTAATGGATACCGCCCATTTCGAACCCCCTCCCCATGGTTAAAGTTCGAAAGCTGCAGGGGGTGCGAAATGAGACAAGGACCGTCAGATGCATTGGGGTGAAGCTGAGGTGACGGAGGGATGCGGAGGGCTTAGCAGTGATGAGAAGTGTGACAACGAATGAGAACGGCGGGAGTGATGGTGGGGCCCAACTGCATCGCAATCGCAACTCTTTACCGTAAGCAGTAAAGGTAAACTCTAAAATGTGCGATGTGCGGGGAGAAGGTAAGTGACGTGGAGGGAAGGTGGGACCAGACTGCATCGCAAATAGCAAATTTTAAGTTTCAAGTATAAGCAGCGAGGGTTTAAAATCTAAAACTTGTGAAGTGCGGGAGAGGGACCCACCCGCATCGCTCATCGCATAATTTAGCATTTTTGAAAATAAGGTAAATGCTTAAAACCGCGAAGTGCGATTTGTGCTGATTTGAGGATGATGTGTTAGGGAGAAGTGGAGCCCACTGCAATCGGCAGGGTTTATCAATCGACGAATGTTTTATGCGGTAAGGAAAAGCTTTATGATGTTGTATATGATATGTGATATGTATTGGAAACGACTGTTAAGTGGGGGGCGGAGCTGCTGTGGTGGGCCATCCGTCACGTCGCAAGTTAAACCAAATAGATTGTGGGCATTTCAAAGGTAAGTTGAAACAAATGCGATGCGATACATCGCAAGTCGGCGATTGCGGTTTTTAATTTTTAGTTGCGATGTGAAAGGTTTATAATATGCGAACTGCAATGGAGGGTGGGGAAGAAAGGGTGACGTGGAGGGATGGTCCCATTTTAATCGCAATCGGGGAATAAGGAAGCGGATGGTAAACGAAACCAATAATATAGCGGCGAAAGAAGGTAAAGTAGAAAAATGAGGCGAAAAGGCGGAAAAGGTAAGGTTTAGTGATTTTCAAGGGAAATGGAATGAAAAGGTGTGTGGCGGGTGGTTGGGTCCCAAAGCCATAGCACATCGCACTTCGACATTTTTAACTTTTACCCTTTGCGCCTATCTTGCAACACTTGCGCTCTGAGACTGCGATTTTAATCTCCGTCGTTGACTGATGCTCGGAACAACAATCCTCACTGCTCCCCTTGCTGTGGTTTGCCGACCTTGTCTCTTTGGTTGCGCCTGTTCATTTCTTATTTGTTCGTGGAACACTTGCCCCACGTTCACGACTAGACCTGCTTTAACATTCACGACTCGACTTGAATGCGTGCACGAATTGACCCAACCTTGTTTAGGACTCTGCCCTTGTTGTTTTTCTGTCTTAACTGTTTATCTGCTGCCTTTGTCTTCGCTAATGGTAACTGCTTCTCTGCCTCTGCCCTGTGATTTCCTTATAGGGACCACTTCTCCATGTTATGTGCAGTCACAGGCCAACAAGGACCAAAATTGATATAAAGATCATCTAATTTAGATAAGCAGAAGTGCATTTTTGAATTTATGCCCACATGTGCAAATTGTTCAGGTCGACCACATCAACATGTAGGCTAATGAAGCCCAATGGATGTGACTCTTCACCCACAACAAATTGTATAATTACAAGTGACCTCTCACCTCATTTGGCATTATCATCACTCACACATTCTCTCTCCTTCTCTTGTTGGTTCTTACAACATTGGGCATTCTTTTCTCTCACATGTGTGGATCAGGAAGGACGAATTTCAAAAGCAAAATTACAAGGTCGAAATTACAGAGTTGACTGCAGTTTGACCAACATTGACTTTGACTTCCAAGGAGAGTTTGACTTCGATTTTCTGGGAGATTATTTGTTTGGGCAGGCCACATCTTTTGGCACCGAAACCAAGGTTTTCTGAGCACTTTGATCGCAAACCAAAATTGCTAGTTGAATGTAGATTTCAGGACAACAATTTCACCGAGTTTGATTGTTGAATTTTTCACTGTTTTGGGTTGACTTTGACCTCCTGATCAGGCCGAGTTTGACTAAGGAAGACCGAGCTGTTTTGAGGACATTCTGTTGCTGCTTTGACCAGCGTTGACTTTTTGGTTAGGGCTGAAGTTTGACTGCAAAAATTGACAGGGTTGTTTTGACTGAATTGGGCAAGTCAATTTGACTTTTGTACTCTCTCTCTCTGCCGAACATTTTGATAATAATAAGAAGAATTGATCAAAGGGTTTTCCCCACATATTGGTTTTTTCCCTGGCACCCGCCAAATCTGGTGTCCTCTCGTCTTGGCTTGTCTTCTGCATTTTGTTTCATGTTCTATCTATTATTACTGTCAATGGGAATCTAAATTGGAAATTATTATTGGGTTGCTAAAGGAACATTAAATTAATAGTGCTAAGCATAAAACATACCATTGTTAACTAAAATTAACACAAGGTCTCCAAGAGAGCCGAAAACCGTCTAGCAAATCTACCTCAGAATTTGCACTGTACCACAGAGATATGCCACATAAACAAGGTCTCAGTAGGGCCGAAGTTCGTCCTCTGTCTCAACCTCGAAGTTCGGATTATGCTACATAGTTAGGGCCTTAGATCTACGCACTATACCACAAGAACATCACACTATACCACAGAGAAAATATGCCACAGATAAACGTCTAGATCTCGACCTCCTTTGAATGCTAGAGCAATGGCAAATGAGTTGTATCTCTTCCTTCTGTTCTCGGCATTGTACTCATCCTCTTCGCTCAAAACAAAGATATGTGATGATGATCTGAAGTGTGTCCTTAGAGGTATACGAATAGGCTACTTATAACCTTTTAACCATGCAAATGGGTGTCTCCCATGGGCAGGCCGACATGACTCTTGGAGGGCTGACTTGGTCTCTTGTGGAGGAAAATATACAAAATTAGAAATCAAAATTTTTCTTTTGCAAGGGTCATGAAGAACATGCCCTTCATAATTTTTCTTTTGAATATAAAATAAAATAAATATTTTCTTTTTCTTGCAAGCATGAAGAACATGCTTCATATAAATTTTCTCTTACAAATATAATATATATTTCATCATCACAAGTACAAAAGAATATTATGAAAACTAACCACACCTACAAAATTCAACACCCCCTCTTAGTTAGGGAGGTATTCATAATGACTATCCAGATGTTCTCTGTATACATGATCTCTCTAAGGAAAGGTTCAACTCATCGATAACATCATCATCTAGGTCAACACCCTTGACCTACATTAGCATCATCAATAGGTACCATAACTCAGGTTAGCTCTCCTAAATAATGGTACCACTCAACTAGTCACCATGATCCGGTGGGCGCCTCACCTCATGGTACTTCGACTAGTTCAGGATTACCATTACTCATGGTCAAACCTTAGTGAAACCGATGTCCCAAATCCTAAGGCCTCACTTTAGGCCATGATGCTGAAGTGGCACCTACTCCATGAGTGTCCGAGCCTCAGGGACCATTCTTGCTAGAATGTCTGTCCCTCATGCTATCTCATCAACAGTTCGGGCTGTACTCTTGTTGTCAATAACAATCCGAACAATGCCCCTATTGTACACCCATGAATAGGTCGGGCCATGCCCCCATTGTCACCAATAGTCTGTGCCATGCTCTTGTTGTGATCAATAGTCCAAGCCATGCCCCTATTGATGTCACATCAATGCTCCCTCTCACTGATAAATGGGTTCTCCACAAATCTTAGCTTTTCTCTGAAGTATACAACGTTCGCCCGAGACATGGGCTTTGTGAATGTTAGCTGTCTGCTCATCATTGTAGATATACTGGAGGCTCACTGCTCCCTTCTTCACCATATCACGAATGAAGTGGTACTTATATGCTTTGACTTATCATGAACTACTGAATTTTCCAGTCAACTTCGCATAAGTTTGATTGTGTAATATCCCGAAAGGGAAATAGACAGTGATACAAAGCATACAACAAGACATATAGTGCTAGAAACAGACCATGAAGCAGATACACATGAAATAGAGAGAATGCTAAGCCATTTTATTATACTGAGAAATATAAAGAAGTACAAGAGGTGATCAGAATGATGGCACCTCGACTTGCACCAGGCAAGTGTAGGAATACTCTCAGAATGTCAACGGAAATGGCTGCTCTCTGCTATAACTCAAACTGTTGAAATACTGCTGTGCTATTGCAACTGCTGGAACCAAAATGAGTATTTGGGCTGCTCCCCTACTCAGAAAATGCTGATAGTCTGGAATTGGCCTCTACTCACAATACCCAGAAAAGCCTAGAGAGCGTTTCTGAAATGGTCGACCCCCGAAAATGCCTCCCTTGAGGATCTACGCTATCCTCCCAAGGGCCACGCTGGTGCTGAATGCTATCCTCCAAAATATGGCCTCCCTCTCTGTCAAATCTCTCCAATAGGCAAGGGCTGGCCCCTTGCTCAATCCTCCGGCCGGAATCCTCCAAAATGGCACCAATCCGGAGCTCCCCCAAGGTGAACTGTGTCCTCCCTCTCAAGACTGCGCAGTCCCTAGACGCTTTGCTCCCCAACGAAGGCAACCACAAATCCTTCTGCGAAAATGATGGTAGAATACCTCACCCGAGAAAGCACTCGAAGTCTCCTGGGGCCGATGGTGGGATCTACAAATGGAGACACCTGGTGTACTGAACAGTACTGCAGACAAGCTAAACAGCTAGCGTGCTACAAGTCAAAATGACAAGCTCTATATGCATAAATGTGAATGACAAAATGAGGGGGCTCTCCTCCCTTTTATAACGATGGGCCTTTCTCACCCTAGGCCCCACCATCTCCTACGTGCTCCTTGGCCCACACTGTCCCTTTCAACTGCGTGAGGTAGGCCCCACGCTGTCCACGTGGTCTGCGTCCTCCTCTCCCTGCGCTGTCCACTTGGCCACTAGGCCCCACCTCCTCAAACGATGTGGACTTAGGGAAACACTTTATCCTATGTGAATTATTTAATATTTCACTCACTCTATTCATGCTCCAACTATAATGAGGCAAAATTGGTCAAAATTAATATTTCCAATTAGCGATATTACAGTCTCCCCCGGCAAAATGTTGCTTGACCCCAAGCAACTGTAGTGATGGATGCTGCAAGATCTTCTCACTCTCCCAAGTGGCATCCTCATCCAGCAAATTCTTCCCCCTCACTAAGAATTCCCGGACTGTCTTGCTCCGCAACTGTCTCTCCCTGGTATCAATAATGGCCTTTGGCTGTAGCACCAAGTGCACCTCATCATCTGTAGGTGGAAGCTCCCCTGTCACTGTCACCTGCTGTCCCAGTGCCTTCTTCAGGCATGACACGTGAAAGATGTTACGAATCTTGCTGCCCTGGGGTAGCTCCAACTCATAAGCAACTTGCCCAACTCTGCGTATCATTCTGTAAGGCCCATGAAAACGGGGCTTGAGCTTCTTAGCTCCCTTCTGCTTCAGAGTCGACTGTCGGTATGGCTGCAAACATAGGTAGACCAAGTCCCCTACCTCAAAATGTCTCTCCACCCGACCCTTGTCGGCATACAACTTCTGCTGGTTCTGCGCTGTAGCCATGTTATCCTTGAGAGCTCGGAGGATGTCCTGACTCTCTTGGATCCAATCCTTGGCTCTCGGAGCCTTGCTGGCACCAAACATCACATCAACAAAAGATAAAGCATGATAACCATATAATGCGTAAAACAGAGACATACCGATGGACATGTGATGTGTGTTGTTGTAGCAGTACTCTCCTAGGTGCAGCCACTTAAGCCATGCTCTCTGCTGCCCACTGACATAGTTACTCAAGTAGCCCTCCAACCACTTGTTAACTATCTCTGTCTGCCCGTGTGTCTGTGAGTGGTAGCTAGTGCTCGGTGTCAACTCTGTCCCCACCAACCGGAAAAGCTCCTGCCAAAACCTGCCCATGAAGCGGCTGTCCCTGTCACTGACAATAGTCTTGGGAAGACCATGTAATTTGAAGATGTCCCTGAAGAACGGCTCCGCCACCTGTGCTGCTGTATAATGTGCGGATATGGCGAAAAAATGTGCATATTTCGTCAGTCAATCAACGACGACGAATATACAGTCCTTGCCCTGCACCATGGGCAACCCTGTGATGAAATCCATCGAGATACTCTCCCATTTCCCCTCTGGAATAGAGGCTGCAACAAACCTGCCGGCTGGTTCATCTCCCCCTTGTTGCGCTGACAAACCTCGCACTCCTTGACATGCTGGAGTACGTCCTCCTTGAGGCCCTTCCATGAGAACCTCTCCCTGATGGCCCTGTAGGTTTTGGTAAACCCCTGATGGCCAGACAATGGTGAATCGTGAGAAGCCTGCAATATCTTCTTCTTGAGCTGAGAGCCCTCAGTCAAGAAGATCCTGTCCCTGTAGTAGGTGATCTCATCCATCACCCTATATCTGTCATCCGTCACCTGTCCATCCAAAACCTCACAAGCAAATCTGTCCTTGGAGTACTCCACCAATAGTCAAGCCCTCCAATCTGCATCCAAACTCATCAGAGACAACGTGGCTGGTCTGTGTGAAAGTGCATCAGCCACCACATTGTTCTTTCCTTTGACATACTCGATGTCAAAGTCGGAGGCTTGGATCTTGCTGACCCACTTCTGCTGCCTCTCCTATAGCTGTTTCTGCTCTAAGAAAAACCTGAGGCTGAACCTCGGCAAAATGTTGCTTGACCCCAAGCAACTGTAGTGATGGATGCTGCAAGATTTTCTCACTCTCCCAAGTGGCATCCTCATCCGGCAAATTCTTCCCCCTCACTAAGAATTCCCGGACTGTCCTGCTCCGCAACTGTGTCTC
Organism: Pinus albicaulis; assembly: GCA_034641835.2. Classification (NCBI taxonomy): domain Eukaryota; kingdom Viridiplantae; phylum Streptophyta; class Pinopsida; order Pinales; family Pinaceae; genus Pinus; species Pinus albicaulis. The sequence goes on along the minus strand of CM076579.1, from coordinate 1,093,719,561 downwards.
CCTGGTATCAATAATGGCCTCCGGCTGTAGCACCAAGTGCCCCTCATCATCCGTAGGCAGAAGCTCCCCTGTCACTGTCACCTGCTGTCCCAGTGCCTTCTTCAAGCATGACACGTGAAAGATGTTATGAATCTTGCTGCCCTGGGGTATCTCCAACTCATAAGCAACTTGCCCAACTTTGCGTATCACCCTGTAAGGCCCATAAAAACGGGGCTTGAGCTTCTCAGCTCCCTTCTGCTTCAGAGTCGACTGTCGGTATGGCTGCAAATGTAGGTAGACCAAGTCCCCTACCTCAAAATGTCTCTCCACCCGACCCCTGTCAGCATACAGCTTCTGTTGGTTCTGCGCTGTAGCCATGTTATCCTTGAGAGATCGGAGGATGTCCTGACTCTCTTGGATCCAATCCTTGGCTCTCGGAGCCTTGCTGGCACTAAACATCACATCAACAAAAGATAAAGCATGATAACCATATAATGCGTAAAACAGAGACATAGCGATGGACATGTGATGTGTGTTGTTGTAGCAGTACTCTCCTAGGTGCAGCCACTTAAGCCATGCTCTCTGCTGCCCACTGACATAGTTACGCAAGTAGCCCTCCAGCCACTTGTTAACTATCTCTGTCTGCCCATCTGTCTGTGGGTGGTAGCTAGTGCTCATGTCAACTCTGTCCCCACCAACCGCAAAAGCTCCTGCCAAAACCCGCCCATGAAGCGGCTATCCCTGTCACTGACAATGGTCTTGGGAAGACCATGTAACCTGAAGATGTCCCTGAAGAACAGCTCCGCCACCTATGTTGCTGTATAATGTGCGGATATGGCGAAAAAATGTGCATATTTCGTCAGTCGATCAACAACGACGAATATACAGTCCTTGCCCTGCACCATGGGCAACCCTGTGATGAAATCCATTGAAATACTCTCCCATTTCCCCTCTGGAATGGGAAGAGGCTGCAACAAACCTGCCGGATGGTTCATCTCCCCCTTGTTGCGCTGACAAACCTCGCACTCCCTGACATGCTGGAGTACGTCCTCCTTGAGGCCCTTCCATGAGAACCTCTTCCTGATGGCCCTGTAGGTTTTGGTAAATCCCTGATGGCTAGACAATGGTGAATCGTGAGAAGCCTGCAATATCTTCTTCTTGAGCTGAGAGCCCTCAGTCAAGAAGATCCTGTCCCTGTAGTAGATGATCTCATCCATCACCCTATATCTATCATCTGTCACCTGTCCATCCAAAACCTCACAAGCAAATTTGTCCTTGGAGTACACCAATAGTCGAGCCCTCCAATCTGCATCCAAACTCATCAGAGACAACGTCGCTGGTCTGCGTGAAAGTGCATCAGCCACCACGTTGTTCTTTCCTTTGACATACTCGATGTCAAAGTCGTAGGCTTGGATCTTGCTGACCCACTTCTGTTGCCTCTCCTGTAGCTATTTTTGCTCTAAGAAAAACCTGAGGCTGTTGTGGTCAGTCCTCACCCAAAACCTGTTACCTACCAGGTACTGCCGGAATTTGGCTAATGCAATCATGATGGGCAGCATCTCCTTGTCGTATATGGCATACAACCGCTCATGTGGTAGGAGCTTCCGGCTCTCAAAGGCTAGGGTGGCCTCCCTGCATCAATACTGCGCCTATCCCCTCTCTTGATGCATCACACTCCAGAACGAATGGCTGTGTGAAGTCTGGTAATGCTAGCACTGGGCAACTGCTCATCACCTCCTTGAGCCTGTCAAAGGCTCGCTGCGCTGTGTCTGTCCAACTGAATGCCCCCTTCTTCGTCAGATCTGTAAGGGGTGCAGCAAGCTGAGAGAAACTCTTGACGAACTTCCTGTAGTAGGTGCAAATACCCACAAACCCCTGAAGTTCCATCATGTTTCTCGGCTCTGGCCAATCCCTGATGGCCCTGATCTTCTCCTTGTGGACCCTCACTCCGTCCACCCCTATGATGTGTCCCAAGTATAACATCTCCGTCAACCCAAACTCGCATTTGGAGAGCTTAGCATAAAACTGCTGCTCCTCCAAAATACCCAACACTGCCTCTATGTGTTGGAGATGCTCCTCCCATGTCCTGCTATATATCAATATGTCATCAAAGAAGACCAACACAAACTTCCTCAGGTGGTTGCGGAAAATGTGGTTCATACATGACTGGAAGGTGGCCAGTGCGTTGGTTAGCCCGAAGGGCATCACCAAGAACTCAAAATGGCCATAGTGGCACCTGAAAGCGGTCTTGAGAATGTCCTGTTCCCTCACGCGAATCTGGTGGTACCCGGATCTCAAATCAATCTTTGAGAAGAACTGTGCCCCTCTCAGCTCATCCATTAGCTCGTCAATCTGTGGAATAGGGTACCTGTTCTTCATGGGCTTTTTGTTCAGGGCCCTGTAATCAATGCACATCCTCAATGTGCTGTCCTTCTTCTTCACCAACACTACCGAAGAAGTGAAAGGACTGGTGCTAGGCCGAATGTGTCCAAGAGCTAACAGCTCGCGGATAGCTCACTTGATCTCGTCCCGATAGGCCTTGGGGTGCCTATAGGGTGTGGTAATGACGGCCTGTATGCCCTGCTCTAGCTCAATTGTATGCTCAAACCCCCGATCCGGTGGCTGTCCTGGTGGTATCTCCCCAAACACCGTGGCATACCTGTCAAGGATGGTCTGTATCTCTAGATGAACTGTCTGCCCGGTAGTCCTTGCCTCTGATGCACGCAACTCTACTGCCCACTCTATGTCTCCCTTCCGGAAGTCTGCCTCCACCTGGTGAGCTGAAACTGTCTGGGGTGGGTAAGTGTGCATGCCCCGTATCTTCTCGTGCTTCTCAGTCTTCTTGTCATCCCACTCCATCTCCAAGGCCTCCCAATCTATGGTGACCTTACCTAGAGTGATCAACCACTGTACCCCTAAGACCACATTGGTATCCAGTATGTTAACCACGAAAAGCTGGTCGGTCACTGTGTAGGTGCCCATCGTCACTGCCAGTTCTGGGACATATCTGGCACACTGCATAGTCTAATCTCCTGGGACCAACACTGAAAACCCATCGAAGCTCTCTGTCTGTATGCCTCTCCGCTCTACCATTTGTGCATCGATGAAGTTGTGGGTTGCCCCACTGTCCACTAGTACTGATACTCGCTGCCCCCGTACTGTACCTCGGACGCACAGCGTCAGATACTTGGGAACTCCTCTCAATGCTGCAAGGGTCCCTTTGGTAGGTGCAAAGGCTGCACCTCCTACTCCTGGTGGTGGAGGTGGCAAATGATCCTGCTCTGCATGGCTGCCCCCTGCCCCCACGTCATCATACTCATCTTCTTCCCCACTACTCTCGGAGAAGACCTCGATAAAATGTGCTTTGCCAGCAGCACATCTGTGTCCTGGTGCCCACGGCTCCTGACAGGTGAAACACAATCTCTTCTTCTTCAACTCCCTCCTGGCATCATCATCCAACTGTCCCCTACCCTGATTCCCCCCTTGGAGGCGGAATCCTCTCATCCTTCCCCTTAGGCTGGAAAGCCTGTCTCTAGGGGTAAGGCGTCCTGGTCCTGGGTAAGGCATCTTGCAAATCCCGAGTCCTGCCAACTGCGTCATGGAGTGTGGTTGGTCTAGTGGATCTGACCAATCCCCGAAGCAGCTTTGCTAGCCCATCAATGAACATGTAAATCATCTGTGCCGCAGATAGATCTGGCACCATCACCGAAAGTCTTAGGAAATCTGAGATATATGTATCCGGACTCCCGGTTTGTTTGAGCGTCGTCAGCTCAACAAAGTGCTCCTCTGGATCCCTCCAATCAAACCTCTCTATCAACCTCCGGGTGAACTCGGCATATGCTGTCACTGTCGAATGCCCGAGTGTAACCATCCCGTGGAACCACCAATCCTAGGCCTCGCCATCCAGATGCAGCGCTGCCACCTTGATGGCCTACGTCTCTGCCATCTGGTTGAGCTGGAAGTATATGTCTCGCTTCTCCACCCAAGCCTTTGCCGGACTGTTTGATGAACCATCAAATATAGACAAATGGAACCTGCTCATCGTACGCTGACTGTCTCCGTCATGATAATGCCGTTGTCCCCTATGATGGTCGCGGGGTCTGCTGTCCCGTTGGAGCTGGACAAAATCACGAAATGAAAGGGCATCCCTGAACTCCTGCCGATATGCCTGGTACTCAGCAAAGTAATCACCCATGTGGCCAGGTTCCTGCTCTCGCTGTGCTCCTACCCTTGTGTCTATAGCGAGAAAAGTGGGCATAGTGGAACGTGTGGGTGCATGAGATGCCATGTGCTGAGTGGCATCGTGCTTCTGCAAATGGTGGGATGTGCCTGATCCCTCACCAATCTAGAAACCCCTTGGGGTTTCACGCTGCCTAGCCTCTACAGCAGTGAATCTCTGTCCCATCACCTCAATCTGCCTTGACAGATCCTGGACTGACTTGAGGAGTATTTCCCCAAACTTCTTCACGTCACTATCATCTACCATCGGTTCCTCCTGCTCTGCGTCGACTACTGGAACGCAGTCACCCTCTCCATAGGTGATTTGCAACCTATGCTCTCGGTCACAGTACTTCCTACCTCTGTAGCAAATATATGGCTTCTCTTCTGGTGTCATAGACAACTCGCTCCACAGGCTGAGCTAGGTCTATGAGCTCTGATACCACTGTAATATCCCGAAAGGGAAATAGACAGTAATACAAAGCATACAACAAGACATATAGTGCTAGAAAGAGACCATGAAGCAGATACACATGAAATAGAGAGAATGCTAGGCCATTTTATTATACTGAGAAATATAAAGAAGTACAAGAGGTGATCAGAATGATGGCACCTCGACTTGCACCAGGAAAGTGTAGGAATACTCTCAGAATGTTAACGGAAATGGTTGCTCTCTGCTGTAACTCCAATTGCTGAAATACTGCCGTGCTGCTGCAACTGCTGGAACCAAAATGAGTATTTGGGGCTACTCCCCTACTCGGAAAATGCTGATGCTCTGGAATCGACCTCTACTCACAATACCCAGAAAAGCCCAGAGAGCGTTTCTGAAATGGTCGACCTCCGAAAATGCCTCCCTTGAGGATCTACACTATCCTCCCAAGGGCCACGCTAGTGCTGAATGTTATCCTCCAAAATATGGCCTCTCTCTCTGTCAGATGTCTCCAATAGACAAGGGCTGGCCCCTTGCTCAATCCTCCGGCCTGAATCCTCCAAAATGGCACCAATCCGGAGCTCCCCCAAGGTGAATTGTGTCCTCCCTCTCAAGACTGTGCAGTCCCTAGACGCTCTGCTCCCCAACTAAGGCAACCACAAATACTCCTGCGAAAATGATGGTAGAATACCTCACCCGAGCAAGCACTCGAAGTCTCCCAGGGCTGAGGGTGGGATCTTCGAACGGAGACACCCGGTGTACTGAACAGTACTGCAGACAAGCTAAACAGCCAGCGTGCTCCAAGTTGAAATGACAAGCTCAATATGCATAAACGTTAATGTCCAAATGAGGGGGCTCTCCTCCCTTTTATAACGATGGGCCTTTCTCACCCTCGGCCCCACCATCTCCTGCGTTTTCCTTGGCCCACGCTGTCCCTTTCAACTGCGTGAGGTAGGCCCCACGTTGCCCACGTGGTCTGCGTCTTCCTGTCCCTGTGCTGTCCACTTGGCCACTAGGCCACCTCCTCAAATACGATGTGGACTTAGGGAAACACTTTATCCTAAGTGAATTATTTAATATTTCACTCACTTTATTCATGCTGCAACTATAATAAGGCAAAATTGGTCAAAATTAATATTTCCAATTAGCTATTGCTAATTGGGAATATTACAGATTGTCACAGAACAACACAGTTGGTTCTAGTGTCTGGTCGAACAATCCAAAGCGTAGCTTATGAGGCCATGATGCTGAAGTGGCACCCACGCCATGAGTGTCTGAGCCTCAGGGACCGTTCTTTCTAGAATTTTTGTCCCTCATGCTATCTCATCGATAGTTTGGGCTATGCTCTTATTGTCACTAACAGTCCAAGCCATGCCCTTGTTGTTACTAATAGTCTGAGCCATGCCCTTGTTGTCCACCCATGAATAGTCCGGGCCATGCTCCTGTTGTTACCGATAGTCTGGGCCATGCTCCTATTGTCACCAATAGTCCAAGCCATGCCCCTATTGATGTCACATCAATGCTCCCTTTCATTGATAAAGGGGTTCTCCACAAGTCCTAGCTTGTCTCTAAAGTATACAAACTTTGTCTGAGACATAGGCTTTATGAAAATGTCAGTTGTCTCCTGATCATTGTAGATATACTGGAGCCTCACTGCTCCCTTCTGCACCGTATCACAAATGAAGTGGTAATTAATATCGACATGCTTCGACTTATCATGAAACACTAGATTTTTCTATCAACTTCACACAACTTTGATTGTCACATAACAACACAATTGGTTCTAGCATTTGGTCGAACAATCCAGAGAGTAGCTTACGAGGCCACGATGCTGAAGTGGCACCCACTCTATGAGTGTTCGAGCCTCAGGGACCGTTCTTTCTAGAATGTTCGTCCCTCATGCTATCTCATCAACAATCTGGGCTATGCTCCTGTTGTCACTAATAGTCCGAGCCATGCCCCTGTTGTTACTGACAATCTGAGCCATGCCGCTGTTGTCCACCCATGAATAGTGTGGGCCATGCTCCTGTTGTCACTAATAGTCTGGGCCATGCTCCTGTTGTCACCAATAGTCCAAGCCATGCCCCTATTGATGTCACATCAATGCTCCCACTCATTGATAAAGGGGTTCTCCACAAGTCTTAGCTTGTCTCTGAAGTATACAAGCTTTGCCTGAGACATAGGCTTTGTGAGAATTTCAACTGTCTGCTCATCATTATAGATATACTGGAGCCTCACTGTTCCGTTCTGCACCATGTCACGAATGTAGTGTTACTTAATATCAATATGCTTAGACTTATCATGAAACACTAGATTTTCCAGTCAACTTCACACAACTTTGATTGTCACAAAACAACACAGTTGCTTCTAGCACCTGGTCAAACAATCCAGAGAGTAGCTTACGAAGCCATACTCCCTCACAACATGCCAAGCAAGCTGTAATATACTTTTCTTGTGCAATGCTGAGTGCGACATATGTTTGCTTCCTACTTATCTAGGATATCATAGCAGAGCCCAAACTAAAACATACACCAGATGTACTCTTCTTGTCATCTACAATCCCTGGCCAGTTAGAGTGCGTATATCCCTACAAATGTATCTCACAACTAGAAGCATATCTCAAACAATAGTGAAAAATACCACACAAATACCTCAATATATACTTTGTTGCAATCCAATGCTCATGTCTCAACTCCATTTGGAACTGACTCAAGGTTTTCACTGCAAAGCAAATGTTTGGTATGGTATTCACCAAATACATCAATGATCCAATCAACTTTTGGTACATAGATGAATCTACTAGATCATATTCAAAACCTCTCAACTTTCTCAGATTTGTCACCATAGGAGTTTCCATAGACTTGCATTCCATCAGGGCAAGCTTCTAAAGGATCTTGATCACATATTTTCCTTGCCTAAGAAGTATTTCACCAAGTTTATGCTAGAATTTCAGTGCCAAATAGTAATGCATCAAGCCAAGATCCTTCATGTCAAATTCAGAGGCCAACTCTCTCTTACATTGAACAATAAGATGCTCTACACTTGTTAGGAACAAATCATCAACATATAGTAGCAACATCATTGGTTCACCCTTCACAACCTCGATATAAAGATTTGGATCAAGAACACTCTTAGAGAAACCAAGTCTTGTCAAATATCCCTCAATTCTCGAATATCAAGCTCATGGAGCTTACTTGAGTCCATACAAGGCCTTCTCTACTCTGCACACATGAGATTTTCTATCCTGAACCTCAAAACCTGGAGGTTGCTCTAGGCACACCTCTTCCCAAATCATACCCTTGAGGAAAGCGGTCTTTACATCCATCTGATGTAATTCCCATCCCATAAATGAAGCAAGAGAAATAAGAGATCTAATTGTGGTGTACATGGCAACTGTGCAAATACTTCTTCATAATCTTCTCCCTCTTTATGGGAGAAACCTCTAGCCACAAATCTTGCCTTCTATTTATGAATGCTCCCGTCAACCGCATGCTTGATCTTATATATCCAACTTGAGGTTACCATAGACTTTCCTTCAAGTCTTGGGAACAATTTCCCAGATAACGTTCGTCATAACATATTAGTATTCTTCCATCATCTCATCCTTCCACACTTGCTGGGTGGCTGCTTCCTTGAAGTTGGAAGGTTCAGAATCAATCAAATTAGTCATTAAAGCTACATAACTAAAATATCTCTTAGGTCTCTTAGATTCCCTGAAGGTGCCTCGTGGAGACACATGTCCTTCTGCATCCTACGAAGTAGATTTGAGCCAAGCCGGTCTTTTTTTATTTTTGGGAACAACCACAAGATCCATCGATTCACAAGGTCCTTTTGGAATTTCTTCATGGTCTTCAAAATGCTTTGGGGATGTGAGAGGACCAGTAACGTCTTCTTTCGTAGCCACACGCCTCTTCTCTGGATTTCCAATAAGTGGCATCTTCATCAAAAGTCACGTTCCTGCTTACTTCAACTTGTTGCTGCCTTGGAACATATATTCTGTAGGCTTTTGATGATTAACTATACCTAACAAGTATCCCTTCTTTTTGGAAGGCTCTAACTTATTTCTCTTATCCATGGGTACATGTATGAACACTAGACAACCAAAGATTCTCATATGATCAACCTGTGGTTTTTGATAGATGAATGCTTCTTCAAGGGTCTTGTCTTCCAGAATTTGATGAGGAATGTAAACAATTATCTTGGCTGCTTCTCCCCACAAGAACATTGGTACATCCTGATCATGTATCATTGCCTTCATAGACTCTTCGATAGATTTGTTCTTTCTTTCGGGGACTCCATTTTGTTGAGGATTATGGGAACTATCAACTCCCTCTTAATCCCAACTTCCTTACAGAAGGCAATGAGTTCCTCTGTGGTGTACTCTCCTCCATTGTCTGATCTCAGGATCTTGATTCTCTTCCTTGTCTGGTTCTCCACTTCAATTTTGAATTCTCGGAACATTTTGAAAACTTCATCTTTTGACTTCATAAGATAGATCCAAGTCTTGTGAGAGAAGTCATTGATAAAGAATACATAGTATAGAGTGCCTCTAAGAGATTTCATTGGCATAGGACCACACATCAGAGTGGACTAGATCCAAAATCTCTTTGGACCTATGTTCACTGCTTGGAAAGGGTTGCTTAACATTCATTCCAAGAGCGCATCCCTTGCACACTCCTTTATGATCCGTTTACAAATTTGGTACCCCTGAAACAATCTGCGTCAAAGTTGGCAAGTCTTTACAATGGAGGTGTGCATATCTCTTATGCAATAGCTCACTAGGATTAATATTCTTTTCTAAAGCTTGGGAAGATTACTCCAGGAGTTTATACAATCTTCCTTCACGAATCCCAATAACCCTAGCAAAGCTTATACTAGAGCCCTTGTCCCACCCAAGGACTTTTCCATCAATGAAGGTTACTCTATCTCCTCTATCTTCTAAACATGAAATTGAAACCAAATTCCTTTTCAAACCTGCGACATAGAGTATGTTGCTCAAGTGAATGCTTTCCCCTGTTTCCTACTCAACGAATGTTGTGCCAATTCCTTTGACTGCATAGTTGTTGTTGTCACCAAGCCCCATCTTTTGTGCCAATATTCTTTCCATCAAGCTTGTAAGATGATCACACTCTCCTATCATGTCTTGAAGCGCCATTGTTGATCAACCATATGTCGTTGTCATCTGCAAGAGATCCTGCAAGCGCGAAATAGTAGAAGTGGTCTTTATCTCCTTCAACCTTGCTTGGAATGTTTTTCAAGTTATGCTGTAGAAGCATTCCAGTTCCCCTCATTTCTTCCTATCATTGAATCTTTCAAGACATCAGGCTTTGAAGTGACCAAATTTGTTGCAACAGAAACATTGAATTTGTGACATATCTTTCTTTCTTTGAGGATTAGGTCTTCCATCAAAATTCCTTTTATTCTTTAAAAAAGTAGACTTCTTTCTTCCTCCAACTTTCTTGGAATGAGCTGGATAGGATTGAGACTACTCTTCTTCCTTTGGTTTTCTTTCTCTAGACAAAATTCTTGATACTTCTTGAGCACAAGATGCCCATATTTCTACCAAGCTTGGAGCTTCCTTTTGATTGCTTATACCTGCTGCAAATGAATCCCATTAACATGGTAGTCAATTAAGTGCTGAAGCCACGAGTTCTTTGTTAGAGACATTTTCATCAATGGCTTCTAGTTGATCTCTCAGTCGAGAAATCCTTACAAAGTATGAAGCCATTGTATTGTTCTTTATCTAGGGTATCATAACAGAGCCCAAACTAAAACATATACTAGTTGTACTCTTCCTGTCATCTGCACTCCCTTCCCAGTCGGAGTCCGTATATCCCTACAAATGTATCTTCACAACTTGAAGCATATCTCAAACAATAGTGAAAAATACCACACAAATACCTCAATATATACTTTGTTGCAATCCAATGCTCATGTCTCAACTCCATTTGGAACTGACTCAAGGTTTTCACTGCAAAGCAAATGTCTGGTATGGTATCACCAAATACATCAACAATCCAATCAAATTTTGGTACATAGATGAATCTCCTAGATCATATTCAGAACCTCTCAACTTTCTCAAATTTATCACCATAGGAGTTTCCATAGACTTGCATTCCATCATGGAAAACTTCTAAAGGATCTTGATCACATATTTTCCTTGCCTAAGAAGGATTTCACCAAGTTTCTGCTAGATTTTTAGTGCTAAATAGTAATGCATCAAGCCAAGATCCTTCATTCAAATTCAGAGGCCAACTCTCTCTTACACTGAACAATAAGATGCTCTACACTTGTTAGGAACAAATCATCAACATATAGTAGCAACATCACTAGCTCACCCTTCACAACCTTGATATAAAGATTTGGATCAAGAACACTCTTAGAGAAACCAAGTCTTGTCAAATATCCCCCAATTCTCGAATATCAAGCTCATGGAGCTTACTTGAGTCCATACAAGGCCTTCTTTACTCTGCACACATGAGATTCTCTATCCTAAACCTCAAAACCTGGAGGTTTCTCTAGGCACACTTCTTCCCAAATCACACCCTTGAGGAAAGTGGTCTTTACGTCCATCTGATATTACTCCCATCCCATAAATGAAGCAAGAGAAATAAGAGATCTAATTGTGGTGTACATGGCAACTGTGCAAAGACTTCATCATAATCTTCTTCCTCTTTATAGTAATCTTCTTCCTCTTTATGGGAGAACCCTCTAGCCACAAATCTTGCCTTGTATTTATGAATGCTCCCGTCAACTGCATGCTTGATCTTATATATCCAGCTTGAGGTTACCATAGACTTTCCTTCAAGTCTTGGGAACAATTTTCCAGACAACGTTCTTCATAACATATTAGTATTCTTTCATCATCTCATCCTTCCACACTTGCTGGGTACCTGCTTCCTTGAAGTTGGAAGGTTCATAATCAATCAACTTAGTCATTAAAGCTACATAACCAAAATACCTCTTAGGTCTCTTAGATTCCTTGAAGGTGCCTCGTGGAGACGCATGTCCTTCTGCATCTTGCGAAGTAGATTTGAGCCAAGCCGGTCTTTTTTTATTTTTGGGAACAACCACAGGATCCATCGGTTCACAAGGTCCTTTTGGCATTTCTTCATGGTCTTCAAAATGATTTGGGGATGTGAGACGACCAAGAACGTCTTCTTTGGTAGCTACATGCCTCTTCTCTTCCTCTTCAATGCCCAAGCTCTTCTCTCGATTTCCAATAAGTGGCATCTTCATCAAAAGTCACGTTCCTGCTTACTTCAACTTGTCGCTGCCTTGGAACATATATTCTCTAGGCTTTTGATGATTAACTATACCTAACAAATATCCATTCTTTCTGGAAGGCTCTAACTTATTTCTCTTATGCTTGGGTACATGTATGAACACTAGACAACCAAAGATTCTCATATGATCAACCTGTGGTTTCCGACCAATGAATGCTTCTTCAAGGGTCTTGTCTTCTAGAATTCGATGAGGAATGTAAACAATTATCTTGGCTGCTTCTCCCCACAAGAACATTGGTACATCCTGATCATGTATCATTGCCTTCATAGACTCTTCGATAGATTTGTTCTTTCTTTCAGAGACTCCATTTTGTTGAGGATTATGGGAACTATCAACTCCCTCTTAATCCCAACTTCCTTACAAAAGGCAATGAGTTCCTTTGTGGTGTACTCTCCTCCATTGTCTGATCTCAGGATCTTGATTCTCTTCCTTGTCTGGTTCTCCACTTCAACTTTGAATTCTCGGAACATTTTGAAAACTTCATCTTTTGACTTCATAAGATAGATCCAAGTCTTGCGAGAGAAGTCATCGATAAAGGATACATAGTATAGAGTGCCTCTAAGAGATTTCATTGGCATAGGACCACACATCAGAGTGGACTAGATCCAAAATCTCTTTGGACCTATGTTCACTGCTTGGAAAGGGTTGCTTAACATTCATTCCAAGAGCGCATCTCTTGCACACTCCTTTATGATCCATTTGCAAATTTGGTACCCCTGAAACAATTTGCTTCAAAGTTGGCAAGTCTCTACAATGGAGGTGTGCATATCTCTTATGCAATATCTCACTAGGATTAATATTATTTACTAAAGCTTGGGAAGATTGCTCCAGGATTTTATACAATCTTCCTTCACGAATCCCAATAACCCTACCAAAGCTTATACTAGAGCCCTTGTCCCACACAATGACTTTTCTATCAATGAAGGTTACTCTATCTCCTCTATCTTCTAAACATGAAATTGAAACCAAATTCCTTTTCAAACCTGCGACATAGAGTAAGTTTCTCAAGTGATTGCTTTCACCTGTTTCCAGCTCAACGAATGTTGTGCCAATTCCTTTGACTGCATAGCTGTTGTTGTCACCAAGCCCCACCTTTTGTGCGAATCTTCTTTCCATCAAGCTTGTAAGATGATCACGCTCTCCTATCATGTCTTGAAGCGCCATTATTGATAAACCATATGTCGTTGTTATCTGCAAGAGATCCTGCAAGCGCGAAATAGTAGAAGTGGTCTTTATCTCCTTCAACCTTAGGTCTCTTGGAATGTTTTTCAAGTTTTGCCGTAGAAGCATGCCAATTCCCTCTTTTCTTCCTATCATTGAATCTTTCAGGACATCGGGCTTTGAAGTGACCAAATTTGTTGCAACAGAAACATTGAATTTGTGACATATCTTTCTTTTTGTGAGGATTAGGTCTTCCATCAAATTTTCTTTTATTCTTCCACAAAGTAGACTTCTTTCTTCCTCCAACTTTCTTGGAATGAGTTGCATAGGATTGAGAATACTCTTCTTCCTTTGGCTTTCTTTCTCTAGACAAAAGCCTTGATTCTTCTTGAGCACAAGATGCCCATATTTCTTCCAAGCTTGGAGCTTGCTTTCGACTACTTATACCTGCTGCAAATGAATCCCATGAACATGGTAGTCCATTAAATGCTGAAGTCACGAGTTCTTTGTTAGAGACAATTTCAGCAATGGCTTCTAGTTGATCTCTCAATTGAGAAATCCTTACAAAGTATGAAGCCATTTATCGTTCTTTATGATCCTTATATCACGAAGCTCATTTCTCAAACTCATGACTTGGGCAATATTGTTGACAATATACTAGGGCACCATACATCTTCTTTTAAGTGTTAAGCTTTGAGATGTATGGAATAAGATGATCCTTGATGAAGTCCACAATAATACTCATTGTAGTGATGTCATCTTTCTTGTATTGGTTCTTTCTTGATTCATTTGTAGGTTCAGTGACCTTGCCTCGCACAATTTCCAAAAGATTTTCCCTTGCGAGAATTAGGTCAACTCTTGTCTTCCAAGCCCTAAAATTAGTAGCCCCCTCTAGCTTGTTCTCTGATTTCATAGTAGAAGCCATGGATGCAAAATAGATCTAGGGTTTCTAGAAAGTGATCTCAAGGTAGGGTTTCTCAAGGAGTGATCTCTGTGCTCTTTCCTTCACCAAATCTCTGATACCTTGTTGATTTTTCCAGTACAATAGATGCAAGTACTTATTTTTGAAACTTGATAATTACTTCCAATGATGTAGATGATATTTGCTCATTCAAGATATCATCAAGCAATTCTACATTCAAAAATTCAACCATAGAAAGCACTAGAGCAATAGAGATCACGATACACACAGCGACAAGAAGATTTTACCCCGGGAAAACCCACAACGGGGGAAATTCCTGTTACCACTCAAACGAGCAGGGGACCTAAAGGGGTTCCTAATAAGACAACTGCTAGACCAAGGGCAACGCTGGAGGCTTAGCCCACTGTCACCACAACTAAGACTCCCTGCTCTTTACAGACTTTCACTGATGGGGGGAGTCCCGATGTTTTGGGAAGCCACTTATAAAGGATAGGTCAATGAATAGATATGAAGTGATCCCATAAACCCTTTCCCAAGGAGGAGGTGAAGAATGGTACTTGCTTGCTCTATAGGCAAGGGACTTGTCTTCCAAGGGAGAGGGGTACAACTTGAAGGGGTACTACCCGATCCCTAAAATCCTATATGAACTTGGTGTCCCAAATAGCCCTTGATGATTTGTCTTTGATAGGAAACGAGACCACACAAGACCAAGTGGACCCAACCCAGGTTCGAGGATGGAATATAGCAACCAATGATGTTCCTACCCTGGACATTGTGAGGGGAAAGGATGAAACAATAAATTTTTCTTCAAAAGGTTAAATTGATCCTGCTAAGGTCTAGCCTTGGGGATGTCTTGGAAAAATTTAGTCCTAGAGCTAGGACTTGCGATTCCTAGAGATTCCATCGTGGGAAGTGCCTCAAATTCGGATGGGAGAGAAGGGACCCACCAACGCAGTAGCTTCCAAGAGATCGAATTTTTCCTGGGGGTGGATTCATGGGAAATTGATGCCCTAGGTGACCTATCAGGGCTATACTTAGGGAAAAGGGAAAAAGGTGTAAAAGGAGGGGAAAATGACCACCCTTTTGAGGGACCATTGCTTATTTCCCATGGGGATATGGAGTCAAGGATGATAATGATTGAGAAATCGACTTCTTGATCAAGGAAGCTCGGAAAGTCAACTTCGTACAATGTTAAGGGAAAAGAAGAAAAGTGACCTTCAAGCATTTATACTTCATGTAAATCACGCAAGCTTATCAAGATAAAACAATCTCTAGGAGATTTCATTCATCTAACAATGGCCCATACATTAAACAAGCTAAATAGATACTCAATTCAACATTCCAATGATGCAACAACTAGCCCTAATTATAACGAAGTTCAATAGTATGCAACAACAATAATATATCATTAAAGTTTACTTACAATGTTAGAGAGTATATCTAACTAGCATCACATTTGCAAAAAACAAAGCTCCAAGATAAAAATGGCCCAAATCCATACATCAAAATTCATCCATTTATCCAAAATGATCCTCCAAGAAGAAATGCAAAATTCTCTAAGAGTATAGAGATCCCAAGTGAAGTGATGATACAAATGAATGTAGCTAACATCAATATATACCCTCCGAAGGAGTTCGAATTAGCCTATGGGCCTACATTAGCCCCTAATGATAAAATAATGTACAAATAAAACCCTATTACTGACAGGCCCACCAAACTAGCTCATAAATGCAAAAAATAAGCCTCACAAGGGCCAAATAATAATACGTACATGTCGTGGGGCCCTCCAAAGGCCTAATAATGTCCTGGAGTGCCATAATGAGGAGTAAATTTCTTGGAATAAGATGGACAAGGGGGTGGTCCCTTGTTCTCCAAGTAGTAGACCTGTGGTGCTTCTAGTGGGTGTGGGGGCACACAAATGACGCCATGCGTCTCCATATGAACCAAAGACGCCTGTATATCCTCTGCAAGGGATCAAATGATGAAATTAATGCTGCCATGAAATCGTGCACGTCTTGGGACACCTGCTAGAGTGTGGGGCTCCTGTGGGGCCTGTTGGGCATAGTGTACCAAGCACATCACCATCATCCCAAAAGTGGATCGCTAGTAGTCCTTGAACATCAATGAGGATCCATGGAGTGCTGTTTGCTGCTATGGAGGCCCATGGCTCTCTACGCACACCCTATGTGTGCCAATGTAGCTCTTTGGGGGTTAGGATCCCGTATAGGGTGACCAAAACCAAATGGAAACCACTTGCAATCTTGTATAAGATCCAATGCGTCCCCTAGGCTTCCAGTACAACCAGCCATTAGAGTAATTTTGTAAAAGAGCTTACAAATCATGGATAACAAAGTGGACACTTCACAATGGCATGCCTTTTCATAGTGGGCTTTGGCATGTGCTAGTGTCTCCATACTCCAAAGGGGGTTAGACATGCACCTTATTAAGTGGTTTCAACCTTTAAAGGGGATAGTAGGTGCAAGGTACATTCTTTGAATGTGGGTGGTAAGTGATACATAAGTGAAACAAAGTAGGGAATGAGAGGAGCAACCCTGGGCCACATATTGGGGCATGGGGGTAGCCAGATAAGGGGAAGCCCACACCAGGGTATATAATGTGTAGGAGTGAGAAATCATGGTACATGAGGTGTCTCAACCATGATTTTTCCACCCTTCTCTATATGCCTTTTGCCTTTTATGAATTTTCTTTAATTAACTGCTCGGGGCTCAAGGATAAGAGCATGATGTGTCAGATATAGCAATGATTACCCCTTTTAGGTAGGGCGGTTGATTGCCCTCTAGTGGTTGGGACAATCATGGGTTCCTGTATGACAAAGGAGGCTCGTCTAGGGCCTATGGAACCAGGGTGATGGCCATGGGTAAGGGACAGAGTTCATGCATTGGCTTTTGCCCACGTGCTAATTATTATTTTTTGTCTCGACCATCATTTGCATTTTGTGGTACAATTACCTGTTAAGTGTGGCCAATTATGCTTTTCTTTTTCTTTTAGCTGCTTCAACCTCCAGGGCATCATTCCAGGCTTGACCCAAGGTGGGGTCAAGGGGATAGGGAGGCTGACCCTATGTGGACCCATGGGGGCTATGTGGACCCAGGTGGGAGAAAGGATGAATGGGGGTATAATAAGTGGAAGGGGAGTAATATATGCGGATAAAGGAGTGGGGTCACACACCCAAAGTCGGGGTTTCCCAAGTAGTACCACCATAGAACCAAATGGTCAATAAAGGATATCCCACGGGACAAAGACGCAAGGGTAACACCCAAAAAATATCAAAGGGATAGGAGCACAAACTAAGCCCACTCTTTCTGCTAAATCTCCCCATCAATCCTTGCCCAGAAGTATCCATGATAAGTAAACCCAATACTCAATTCCCAAATGACAAGACATACCTATAGATTCAGGAGGCCCACCTTCAAACATACGATTAATACAGATGGGTGAGGGACCACATGGCTGGATCAAGGGGCGGAGAAATGGCACAACGAGCTAGAAGGAGGCAGCAAGGGGCTGCCGGATGCCGGCTGAGGTCCATCTTGGAGAACGGTTGCCGGCTGAGGTCCATCTTGGAGAAAAATTTCTCCTAAGGATATCACCCACGAAGTGGTGGGTAACAATTCCCAACCAACTTTTTCCTTATAGAATCAATGCAACAAGAGATACATCAAAGTCAACTAACCAGAACTTTTTCCTTATAGAATCAATACAACAAGAGATACATCAAAGTCAACTAACCAGCAAGATGGCCAGCCACCAAGGACCAAGTCAACCCTCCACAATTCTGTCCACAAAGATCTCTGCAACAAGGTCTTCAAGAGAGCCGAAAAATGTCTAAAAAATCTACCTCAGAATTCACATTGTACCACAGAGATATGCCACAGAAACAAGGTCTCAAGAGGGCCGAAGTACATCCTCTGTCTCAGCCTCAAAGTTTCAATTATGCTACAGAGTGAGGGCCTCAGATCTGTGCACTGTGCCATAGGAACTTCGCACTGTACCACAGAGAAAATATGCCACAGATAAATGTCCAGATCTCAATCTCCTTTGAATGCTAGAATGAGGGCAGATGAGTTGTATCTCTTCCTTCTGTTTTCGGCCTCGTACTCCTTATCCTCTTCGCTCAAAACAGGGATATGTGATCATGATCCGAAGTGTGTCCTTGGAGGGTAGAAAAATAGGCTACTTGTAGCCTTCTAACTATGTGAATGAGTGCCACTCATGGGCAGGTCGACTTGACCCTTGGAGGGCCGAATTGGTCTCTTGTGGAGGCAAATATACAAAATATAAAATTCTAATTTTTCTTCTGCAAGGGTCATGAAGAACATGCCCTTCATAATTTTTCTTTCGAATATAAAATCAAATAAATATTTTCTTTTTCTTGCAAGCATGAAGAACATGCTTCATATAAATTTTCTTTTACAAATATAATATATATTTCATCATTACAAGTACAAAAGAATATTATGAAGACTGACCATAGCTACAAAATTCAACAGGAGCAAGGGGATTTTGCCCCTATATAACATTGTTTAATTTGAGAGCATCTCAAGGAAGAAAATAAACTTTTATTTTATTGCTGTTGATGGTAGACTGAAGGTTCCTTTCCTTTGTCCTTTTGTTGCTTTTCAGGAAGTGCTTTCAGCACCAGGCTTGAAGCTAGTGGGTAACGATGAGTATAGCGAATCGGGGAGAGCTGTTTATCCAGATGGCTTGTATCGGATGCTTCTTAAATTTCATGAGAGATATAAACATTTGAATCTTCCATTTATTATTACAGAGAATGGTGTTTCTGATGCAACTGATTTAATTCGTCGACCTTACATTTTAGAGCATCTTTTGGCTGTACGTGCAGCCATGAACAAGGTTCTTATAAACATATACCACACCATTTGTTTTATTGTGTATGTTAAAGGTTGCTTGAACTCTTATTCCATGTAGCTGTCATATAAATATTGATTTAATTACAATATTGTGTAGGGTGTCCAA
Source organism: Pinus albicaulis (assembly GCA_034641835.2). Taxonomy (NCBI): domain Eukaryota; kingdom Viridiplantae; phylum Streptophyta; class Pinopsida; order Pinales; family Pinaceae; genus Pinus; species Pinus albicaulis. Next base: position 1,093,700,563 of record CM076579.1, on the reverse strand, counting down.
GTTCTTGGTTATCTATTCTGGACAACATCTGACAATTGGGAATGGGCAGATGGTTATGGTCCAAAGTTTGGATTGGTAGCTGTAGACCGCCCAAACAACCTTGCTCGGATCCCCCGCCCATCTTATTTTCTCTTCAGCGAAGTAATTGTTTATTATTTATTCTAATTCTTTTTAAAATTTTCTGCACATGTAACTTGAAGAGACTGCTTTGCATAAGCTAGTTGCCAAAATTACTACATAATTCATTTATATGTTAAATTCAGAGAATGTGAAAACCTAATTCATTTGGCACTATTCCCTGCGTTTTGTATCTCGTTGATGCCATTATTCAAACCTTGATTGCAACATATTTGCTAGAAGGAAAATCCAATAGAGTGAACAAAACACTTTAATTGTTATTATTGCAAATTTGCAAAGTACTTCTGTTGGCACCTGTAAAGCTGCATTATAAGGATGCAAATTTATCTTCAATTTCCATATATTATCCTTCTGAATTTGGAAAAAATTACAGGTGGTCAAAACGGGTAAAGTTACTCGGCAACAAAGAGAAATTGCATGGAATGAACTTCAGATCGCTGCTGCTGAGGGGAAGACACGGCCCTTCTATCGGGCAGTGAATAAACTTGGTCTTATGTATTCTGGTATCATTTTAAGAACCGTATTAAATGCAATTGACAGGATACTTATGCCCTTTTTGTCAGACCTTAAGAAGATTATTATCCTGTGATTTTTCATTCATGTCATGATTCTTTAAGATAGTAATTGGTTGATTTGATTAAAACTAGCATGAAAGAAGGATTACGTTTTGATTGAATAATTTTAGGCTAGAGGGAATGCCTTTTGACTTGTGATCTTGAAATTGAAATTGTTAATCTACTTCAGTAAGGTTTATTTAAACCTATAAATCCCCTTCAGTTATTTATCTACCTAAACAACTCTTGTATGGCAAGATTACTGAGACAGGGAATGAGAATGATAATGCAGTGCAGAGAAGAGGAAATATATACTATATGATACTTAGACTTGGGACACCCTTGAAATTGATATATTGATTTAGGAACCAACACCTCCGATAAAACCCTATTGTCGTGGAGGCATGGTACCTGTTGCCTCAAAGTCTAGCAGGTCTTGTGAGATGCCTCACAAGGCAAAGGCCAGATCAAGACACAGCAATGAGGTGGATGCCACTGTCACCTCAACAATCCCCCTCTTGCTTTTTAGTGGAATTTCACCACATGGGAGACTTCCCAGTTTAAGGTCGGCTAAAGGATATTCTTGATATGGGGTTCAAAGGTGACCATTGAAAAGGATTTTCCAAGGTACTGAAGCTAAGGACAAGGCTCAATTCTACAAGACAAGGAATAGCGTACCTTAGAAGCAACCTATAAAGGACTTCCAACCTAGGGGTTTAGATGCATGACACAAAAAATAGCACAACTAGGCATACAAGGAGAGAGAAAAGGTTTGTTATAATAATATAATCAACAACAAGATCTGCAAACCTTCAATTGACTCTAAGTTGAAGCCTTGATGCTGAATTAGGGTTTTTCTAGCCCTAGAATTTCCTGGTGTTGGTGATGTCAGCCCTAAGGAAGGACTTCCAACCATGCAAAATCCTAGATTTTGATGTGAGAAGGCTCAACAAGGTAAAATGGCCTCCAACCAGGTCAACATTCATGCCCTAGTTGAATTCATCCTCAAATCCTAATCCAAGTGGCTTGCCTTGAAGGGCTGAAATTTTAGAGCCAAATTTTTTTCGGGCCCTAAATTTTAGGGGCCGAAATTTTATGGTTGAAAATTTCAGGGCTGAAATTTTTGGGGCCCGAAATTTTAAGGGCCAAAATTTTAGGGCTGCAAAATTTCAAGGCCGAAATTTTGGGAAGAGAAAAAAAGAGAGGATATTTTGAAGTTTTTTTTATTTTTGACCATCTATATGGAAGCCAATGCCTATTGACTACTTGGGTGATATAGTTGTTGTTGCCTAAGATGTACACCTAAGTGTGGGAAAAGTTTTCAACCCCACAAGGTAAAATCTTTATGGCGCAACGCTTAGAGTAGGGGCTGTCACCTATTCCCTACTCACTCTGTTTAAGCTCTCTCCTAGACAAGCTATGGGGGGTAGTCCCTAAAGATGATTAGAAAGGAAAAACTTGTTGAAAACAAGTTCTAGGAGACTAAGGGCAAGGCAATTACTTCTAAGTAACTTGAATTTAAGGATTATTTAGCAAGCACGATTATTTAAATGAGCAATATAAATATTACCGAGATGGATTCCAATAAGATAAATATGACAATGATAAGATAACAGTGATAAACTAGTGACTTAAAGCAATGCTAAATAAAGAAATAGCACTTGCAAAATGGAATGATACTTCAAGTTACAAGACAAGTAATGTTGCAAGACAAGGTTAGTACAAAAGATATTGAAATGAGCAGTGAAATATAACTTGCAAGATGAATGAAACTTGTACTATTAAAGAGATGGTCAGAAAAGATAGAATAATACCATAAACAAATGAGCAAGTAATTGAAAATGACAAGTACAAGTGAAGTATGATACAAGTATTGCAAGTAAAATAAGATGCTCACAAATCAACTTGATGCAAAATGAGAGAAAGCTAGATGAATGGATGCAAGATCTATCCATGTGTGATGCAAGGATCTTGGTTAATTTTAGTTAAATGCCTAATCTATGGTGAATTCTTTCTCCTCAATTGTTAAGACTAGTCTTGGAACAAGGTTGTTGAAAGAAGTGTTGGGGAATAAGACAATGGCCTCATTAACGATACCTACTCAGCGCTTCTAGCTGTTGAAAAAGTGTAACTAGGTGCGGTCTTCGTAATGACTTGTAATTATGATTTTATGAAAATGAAGAAGACGAAGAATAATAAATGTATTATGTTGCTTCATGGGTTTCATGAGCAAGAAGTTTTATTATAGGTCAAAGAATTCTTGATGTCTTTTAGGATTTGTCATCTAGTCATAAATATAATTAAGAGTCATGTATATGAAGTCACATTACACATGTAAAAGACATGTCAATTAGGTAAAAGATACTGTCCAAGACACTTGTCACTATGCCTCTTATAGTCGGCCAAAAGATGGACTATATTCTCCTTATGAAGAAGTCGACCTTCCTCCACGATCATATCGCCCTAGATAGCAAAGATGAGTCACTATATAAATGGTGACTCGGCCTCCTTGTTTCACCATCCATCTCGAGTATCTCTGTAATACTTAGTGCGGATCTTAGTGCGAAAGTGTTAAGGGTTATACAACAAAGTAGAAGGTCACAAACAAGTGCGTAAAGGTTCTCATAAAGTTCAGATTAAGTCTGTTATATTACCACTGCAATCTCAGCGAAGGCCAAAGAATATTTCAGGACGACTTCAATTCAATTACAGGGTATAATCTAGTGTAGAACAATGCTGGAAGGTGACCGAAGCAAGGAGGCATTTGGAGACTGAAAAGGAAGTTTGTTGGAAGTTGAAAGACTGTGACGAGGGTTACAAAATTAAGGGACCGAAACTCTCTTAGTGACAGTGCTGAACAATGCAAGAGAGAAGGACAAAGTGTGAAGGCTGAGAAGTATAAGAGATAGTAACAAGTGTCTTGGAGGTAATCTTGTGTCAAGTATCTTTAGTCAAGGGTCTTGGTATTCTCAATTGAAGCATCTATAAGAAGATATTTGCGGGTTTTCCCCTCAAGAGGAGGAGTTTTGGCCCTGGTTTGCAGCCTACATATTGTGTCACTGTTCTTATTGTTTTGGTAACTGTTTGATGTATTGCTTATTGTAATAACATTAATCAAAGATAAAGAAGCTAAAGTATAACACAAGTAGTTATCAAGTAAGAGAATTGAATTAAACATTGCCCTACCAAATTCTCAACATGGAATCAGAGCTAATGTCATTCAAGGGCATCATGGAAGTCATCAAGAAGATTGCAAGCCATCTCAAGAAAGATTTCAAGAAGATCTGGAATCTCTTATTCTCTTCCAAGGAAGTATCAACCATAAAAGATGAAGGTCTTTTCTCAACCCTCTCTGGTACACTTCAAGAAGAAGACATTTGGGTAATTGGCAGTGGTGCTTCAAGACATATGACTGGTCACTCAAAACAATTAAAGACTCTAGCAAAGGGAAAATCCACTTATTCTGTGGAACTTGGAGACAACAACAACTATCCCGTAAAAGGCATTGGATCTACATCAATCAAGCTTGAAGACGAAAGCAATATCCACCTCAACAATATTCTATTTGTTCTAGGTTTGCATAAGGAATTGCTTTCAATTTCAAGTTTGGAAGACAAAGGAGATAGAGTAGCTTTCATTGATGGAAAGGTTGTTGTTTGGGGAAAGACTCAAATATAAATCAGGCCAAAGTTATTTGCATTCGAGAAGGAAGGCTCTACAAATTGGTATCCCCTTTAGCCCAAGCCCTAGTTCACATTGAAATCAGTCCCTGTGAACTATGGCATCAAAGATGTGGTCATCTCCATTTCAAATTCCTTCCCTCTCTAAGCTCCATTGTAGATGGAATCCCAAATCTTAAAGAAGACCATGAAGGTGTTTGCAAGGGATGTGCATTGGGCAAGAATGTCGAGACTATTTGGAAGCAGTGCTTCACGGTCAAAAGATATTTTGGATCTCATCCACTCTGATGTGTGTGGACCTATGACTCCAAAATATCTTGGAGGTCATCTATATTATGTCACCTTCATAGATGATCATTCAAGGAAGACCTGTGCTTATCTATTAAAAACCAAGGATGAAGTTTTCACAAAATTTCAAGCATTCAAAGCTAAATTCGAAAAATCTTACAGAAAGAAAGATCAAAGTCCTCAGATCTGATAATGGAGGAGAATATACATCCAAGGAGATCATAGCATTCTGTAAGGAGTCAAGGATTAAGAGGGAGCTGATAGTTCCATATTATCCCGAACAAAATGGTGTTGCAGAAAGAAAGTGTAAAATTAATGCTTCATGATCAGGATCTACCAAAGTTCCTATGGGGAGAAGCAACTAAAATTGTAGTCTATATTCAAAATAGATGTCCTCGAAGATCTCTAGATAATAAAACTCTGGAAGAAGTATTTACCGGAAAGAAGCCCTCTGTAGATTATCTTCGAATCTTTGGGTGTCCTGTATAGATACATATACCAAAGGACAAAAGAAAGAAACTGGATCCTTCAGGCATGAAAGGAATCTTTGTTGGATATAACAACTCATCAAAAGCATATAGAATCTACATGAAGGATGGCCATCACATAGAAGTTAGTCGTGATGTCATATTTGATGAAGGTATAGCATTCAAGAAATCAAAAGATATTTCCACATATTTTGATGATGGAGATTTTCCAATATTTGAGGAAGAAGTGAACCAAGAAGTATAGGAATCTCACCATGAAGAAGAAGGTCCCAATGAACCCATTCAACCAGTGGTCATACTCATATTGTTGAGAATTTGGAGGGCTAGTGATTAATTCAAAATTCTGTTCTTAATAATTACTTGTGAGGATACTTGAATTACTTATGTCTTCCCTTCGTTAGCTTATTAAATCTTTCATCAAGTCAGTTATCAAAAGACACGAGACACAAGAATTAGGCTCCTAGAGCCTATGTCACAGGGTTTGCTGAATTTGAACAAATTCGAACTTGAAGGCGAACCTAAAGACGAACCTGAAGCCAAATTTTATAATTAAAAAAAAAAAATTTGGGGTTTGAGGTTAGAGTTCGGGCAATTTTTGTCAGTTGTTTTAAGGTTTATGAGAAAAACCATGGGCAACACATGGTTTTCTCTTGTTCTGCTTCCTGCTAATTAGTTTCCCGCAGTGGCCACTGGTTTGTCTTTATTTACCATGGTTGTCGATAAATTTTCATAGGCCAACTTCAGCGTGAGTGTTGTATTCTTTGCAATTTCCTTAGTTCAATTTCTAGACGTTGCTTGTCCCCGCCTCCCGGAGCGTGAAGTGAATAGTGGTTGTGATTTGTGACTCGTGCGTGCTCATTGCTATTCATATAACTTTATTGATTGATTTTGATATATATATATATATATATATATAGTCGAACTTAATGCCGAATCTCATGCGAACCTTAACGAAAAATTCGATTTTGAATCGAACTTAATCGTTGTCGAACTCGAATTCTTTGAACCTAAGTTCTTAGGAAAGCACCTAAGCCAGAAACGCCGTTCTTGGTTTGAATCTGAATGCCCAATACCCAACCGGCTTTGAAACGGCAAAAATACGTTTCCGTACCGTTTCAAAATTTTGGAAACGCCGTTTAAAAGAATTTACCCGTTTCCGAGCAGTTTTTTGGTTTTGGAAACGGATCCGGGAATTTTCAAATACGTATGTCAAATTTAAAATCGGAAACGTTGAAATTTAAATACGTTTCACCCACAAACACCCTTCTCACGCTTAGTTATTAGGTTAATTTCTCAATCGAAATTTAGTTTGTAACTCAAATTTTCACTTTCCATGTTCGCTGAGTGTTGCACTTGCCGCCGAGAGAAGAATGAGTTGCTGCTGCGGAGAGTTTGTTGAAGGTGGATTCTTGCAGCCAGAGTTTCTTGATTTCTTTGAGGTCTTCTTGCCCATTGTCAACGTCGCTGAGCTAGTTTTCAGTGTTCAAAAATCGTTGAGTAACCTCAGCCACCCATAGCAATCCATAGCTCTCTGTATTTAATCCGCTGGTTAAAAATTAGTAAACTCTTAGCACAACGAAATATTTCGAAACTCATTGATGAGAAGTACGAGCACAACCGGCTATTGCAACGACACTTGCTTTAGCGGGCGCTGTTGCCGGGAGAATGACTTCACAGCGTAACTTTAATCACAAAATCGAGCATTTGAAATTGATGTAAGTCTTGTTACAACTTGAAAATTGCTATTAATAATAAGAGAAAATCCCACGACAAAAATTAAAAATATTCTGGCTGTCATAAGAAAAGATTTGGTGTATGATTATATGTGTGTTCATGTCAAGACTCAAAATATCTCCAACTTAAAGAAATCTTTACGTAAGACATGACAGGCTAAATAAATACAAGTCGTTCATTAGACATTGAAGATTGCATTTTATTCTAAAGTGCTTATGGAATGATTCACAAATGTAATAAAGCTTCAATTTGATGTTTCTTAAAATTCCAGAATCTTTAAATCAACAAAATTCTTATCAAGAATGTAGTGTGTTTCAGAAATAACCTAGAAAGAATCACATGGATATGATGATCAATTTGGGTGTATCAAGATTCAACGATTTTCTAAAACGGATATATTGTTAAGATTTTAACATTTTAGATGCTACCTTTAAGTTTAATGTATAAGTGAGTGATTAATTTATTTATTTTATAATTAGGAGTGATGGATTGAGCTTTGTTTGAAAGCAAATTACACTACTTACATGAATGATGAAAGTGTAATGGATTATTGCTTGTGGTTAATGAATATATATGTCATTCCATTTTCTTTATTGGTCCTATTTTAGTCCTACTTCCAAGTTCCTTCGCTCTAGCTGCAAATTCTAGGAAGATTTCATCATTTCTGTGTGAAGAAGTGAAGTGCTTTTGAGAATTTTGATATATATTATATAGTAATAGCACTTGCCACAGCCTACAGGTTTAATGATTAATCGTTGCAATAGCTTTTAATGTGATAGGGCTGCTTCCTTTTTTTATTTCAAAACTGTTTCTCCCTCCAAGTTTATTAGTGATTAGATGATAGATGATAATTGATGAATAGATGATAGATGATAGATGATAATTGATATATATGATAATTGATGAATAGATGATAGATGATTAATCATTATGCATTTTTACTATTTAGATATAATCTAGATTCTCAAACTTCAAATATGAATCATGAATGGACTAATATGGTGATATATATATATATATATATATATATATATATATTACAATATATATTATATATGACGTAGGCGTTTCTGGCAGGTATGAGTATCCAGTTGTTGAAAATTTGCCGTATGCGTTTCAAACCCGTATCGCATTATCCGTTCCCTTGGATTCCGTTTGATTACCTTGCTGAACCGTGTGACATAGCCTAGAGCCAGGGAAAAACCTCTCCCTCTTGGAGAGGAAAACCCACGAGAAATTCTTCTTATTGATCTTCAAATGACAAGTACCAAGACTTAGACCCTTAACCTATGGATGCTTCCAAGACCTTGTTATTTATTCTTTGTCGATCTTCAACATTGACCTTTCTTTCTTGCACCAATCTGCACTGTCTTGCACCAATACAAGAGAACTCGCCAAGTCCCTCAGGACTTATTTTCTTCTTATTACCTTGAAGTTACTTCACTTGGGATATGCTTTCTTTCCTTCATGATTTGTACATTAGGAAGGTAAATCATAGATTTACCTTCCTTAATATTCTTTTGCTTATAATACCACTGTACTATTCCCAAGACAAAACTGTACTTCACTTTATATGTATATCAGACCGTTGTATACATCCGCACTTCACGAACCCTGATCCGAATACCATAATTGACTTTGACCCTGACTGGTCCGAAGTGATCTCTATTATGCAACCTTCTGTTCATTATTTGCACTTGAATGCTTATTGAACATCGCACTTTAATTTACACTTCAAACCATAATTCAATCTGCACTCTAATATCTTCTGAACTTTGCACTGTAGTACACTTTAAAAATCCGCACTTTTCTTTCACAAGACAGTCCGCAATATGCTTCAGATTTATCCGCAATTTTCTTTAGAATAATCCGCATTGTTTACGCTGTAATACCTTAGAAAATCCGCACTGTTTCACTTCAAAGAATCCACAATTTGATGATTGAGTAATCTGCATTGTTTCACTTCAGAGAATCCGCAATTTAATGATTGAGTAATCCGCATTGTTTCACTTCAGAGAATCCGCAATTTAATGATTGAGTAATCCGCACTTCATGCTTAGAGCAATCCGCTAAATTTCTGTGTTGAATGGTCCGCAACAAGGAGTATATATAGAGGTTCATTCTAGTTTATTAGGTCGACCATTCAACTGTCATAAAGGCCGACTTGAAGACTACATATTCCAGTGTAGGTGAGGGCTATTACAAGCCATTCTTCCACAAGGTATTGGCAAGGTCTTGGAGCATTCTCTAGACTAGATCCTTCATATGAATGAAGCTTAATTATATTTATTCCTAGAAGATACAAACCCTAATAGACATCAAGAAGAAGTCTATTTAACCTATAATAATATCTTGCTCCTGAAACCCATGAGGCAAGTCCAACAAAATACATTTTATTATCTTTGACTTCTTCTTTACATAAATACATAATTACATAGTCAATATGAAGACCGATCCTAGTTACACTTTTCAACACATACTGAAACAAGAAAAAGACCTAATTGGTTGAAGTCCACACTACTTGATGCGGAAGGTCATGGAGCAGTGAAGGGAACATTTATAGAAAGTAAGAAGCCTAAGAAATACTCTGGGTATGGTGCATACACGACAAAACTTATAGAAGCAGAGCCATCCACTTTTGAAGAAGCAGTACAAAATCCTGAATGGAAGAATGCCATGAATGAAGAATACCAATCTATCATGAAGAATGGTATATGGGAGATCATACCTAGGCTCGAAGAACTTCCAAGTGGATAAATATAAAGCAAGATTTGTGGCTAGAGGTTTCTCTCAACTTGAAGGCATTGACTATGAAGAAACATTTGTTCATACCGCAAGATATACAGCAATTCGATCACTAATTTCTCTAGCAGCATCAATGGGATGGAACATCCATCAAATGGATGTCAAGACTGCATTTCTGAATGGCACAATCGATGAAGAATTCTACATATAACAACCCTTGGATTTTGAAGTCAAGGATGGAAAGGCATATGTGTGCCAGTTAAAGAAAGCACTATATGGCCTAAAGCAGGCACCAAGGGCATGGTATGTTAGGATGGATGAATATCTTCAAAGGCTAGGCTTCAAGAAAATTTTTTTTGACTCAAACTTATATATCAAAGTGGAAAAGGGTGAGCTGGTAATTATTCTTCTATATGTAGATGATCTTCTCCTAATAGGTATTGAAGGACGAATCAAAGAATGCAAGAAATGACTAGCAACATAATTTGATATGAAGGATCTTGGCTTGATGCATTACTATTTGGGACTAGAAGTCTGGCAAGGAACCGATGAAATCTATTTAGGTCAAGGAAAATATGTGATCAAGATACTGAAGAGGTTTGACATGTTGGATTGCAAGCCTATGACCACTCTGATGATCACAAACTTGAAGAGACTTTGGAGTTCTGATTCAAGCCCTGTGGATCCTTCCAAATATAAACAATTTATTGGCTCACTGATGGATTTGGTAAACACCCGACCAAACATATGTTGTGCAGTAAATATTCTCAGTAAGTTCCAAGTGGAATCGAAGTAGGATCATTGGATAGCAGCAAAACACATTCTAAGATATCTTCAAGGAACCGTCAACTACTGTCTAAAGTATATGAGAAGGAATGATGTCCAACTAATTGGATATACAGATTCCATCTGGGGAGGCAATGAACAAGATGGAAGGAGCACTACTGGAGGATGCTTCAGTTTGGGATCCTCTATGGTCTCATGGATAAGCAGAAAGAAAGACACTGTTGCTTTGAGTAGTGCTGAGGCTGAATATGTTGCAGCCTGTAAAGTAGGCAAAGAAGCAGTCTAGTTGAGGAAGTTGTTATCCGACTTATTTGAAGGACCGATGAGCCCTACAGTGATACTATGTGATAACACCAGTTGTATAAGTTTGTCTGCAGATCCAATATTTCATGGAAAGACAAAGCACATCAACAAGTATCACTATGTTCGAGAACTAGTACAAAATGGTGTGCTACAACTTCAGTATGTTTCCACTGATGAAGAGGTAGCTGATATATTGACAAAATCACTTCCAAACAAGAATTTTGTGTATCTAAGAGATAAGCTTGGTTTGGTGGACGTATCCTCCCGATGTGAGAGGGAGAAATCAAAGTAACAAAAATCGCGATCGGGATAAAATCGCCGAGGGGAAAAAATCGGAAAAAATCGTAAAAATCGGGAAAAAATCGGCACATACAAAAATATTCATTTTTTTTCAATTTTTTTAATATCTAAAGCATCTACAGCATAAAATAAATGCATTGACACATAAATATGAAAAAAACTAATATATAAGATGTGTAATATCATGTCTAGTGCTACATCACACATAAAACTGAATCCTGTCCTGAATACTAAGTCCTAAGTCTCAACTCAACCTCAAAATATCAACAAAAAATATAATAATGTATCTCATATCATGAGTCATAATATTATATACAAAGGAATGCACCAAATAACCTATACTACTGATTTCCTCTGCCCCTCTTGCGAGAAAATGTAACAGCTTTCCCTCTAGACGAAGAAGTTGGCGGGGTTGGCAATGGACTCTGTTGTGCTCTAGATCCTGAAGCACTAGGAGTTAAAGGAGGTAGACCACGTCCTCTACCAGTAGCAGGGGTAGGTGGTGTCACCTCCTCCTCCTATTGTTGCTCCTCCTCCTCCTCCTCATGAAACTCATCATTGATTCATCGCTACTAGAAATGGGATCATCAACAAGAGATACATGAACATCATCTAGCTCAAAGTCTTCAGACTTGGATTGCTCAACATTAAAATGCGGTAGAAAAAGATTAACATGCCTAACCAGTTGTTTTCCTTTGAGTGAAGGGTACATTCTTGTTAAGGCCACAGTAGGGGAGTTCAACAATCAATACCACCAACATCAAAAAAGTTCAACAATCAATACCACCAACATCAAGGTTCTTAAAGGACTTCGTACTCTTGATCAAATGCCAATCTCATACCCTTACACATAATAGAATCAAATGGAAACAATGCAAATCCCCAAACCATGAAACCCTGAAAACCATTAAGTCTGCTGAATTTTGAGTGAAATCTAAAATTCTAGTTTCTCCATATGAAATCCAATGAAGTCGAAACCACTCTTAAACATCCTGAGTCATTTCATGGTAATGTTAAAAATTTAAGTAAAAGGATGAAAATGAAAAATAAAGGAAATATCACTTTTACTTTAAGAATTTAACATTACCATGAACTGCCAACAGGGTGTGTCAGGAAAATGAGAGGGCTGCAAAAATGCCAAAAAAACAATCGATTTTTGAACTTATAGGGTTTCTGTTTGATGGGCCCATGATTTTTACCAAAAAAATCGCGATTTTTTCGTAAAAATCGCGATGACGATTTTTTCAAAAAATCGTTCAAAAAATCGCCGATTAAATCGGCCACTTGAAAAACTCGCGATTTTTTGAAAAAATCGCGATAACATCGCGATTTTTGTTACTTTGGGAGAAATAGACACACATTCTTGTCTTCATTAGATGAAAGAATAAAGTATTTTGGGATTTGGTAACTATCTGGCATCCGATACTCTTTGAGAATGTGATAAAGCATTCCGATAAGAGTAGTCGAGGAAGCATATTCTTTGTGGATTAGCTATCCCAATAAGAATAGTCCTATGAGGTCATACTCGGTGAACACTCTGGTGGAGTATGTACCTTGGAGACAATGATGATGGTGTCTATAGTCATTGGTTTCACCAGCATTGTAGATCATGGTCTCATTCCAGATGGGTTACAAATCCAACTCTTCTTATGAGATCTCTTCAGATTGAGAATGACCATGTACCATTATGAATACCTCCCTAGTTAAGAGGGAGTGCTGAAAAAGTGTAACTAGGTGTGGTCTTCATAATGACTTGTAATTATGATCTTATGAAAATGAAGAAGACAAAGAATAATAAATGTATTAAGTTACTTGCTTCATGGGTTTCATGAGCAAGAAGTTTTATCACAGGTCAAAGACCTCTTCTTGATGTCTTTTACGATTTGTTATCTAGTCATAAATATAATTAAGAGTCATGTATATGAAGTCACGTTACACATGTAAAAGACGTCAATTATGTAGAAGATACACTCCAAGACACTTGTCACTATGCCTCTTATAGTTGGCCAAAAGATGGACTATATTCTCCTTATGAAGAAGTCGACCTACCTCCATGATCATGTTAGCCTAGATAGCAAAGATGATTCACTATATAAAGGGTGACTCAACCTCCTTGTTTCACCATCCATCTCAGTTATCTCTGCAATACTTAGTGCGGATCTCAGTGCGAAAGTTTTAAGGGTTATACAATGAAGTAGAAGGTCACAATAAGTGCGTAAAGGTTCTCATAAAGTTCAAATTAAGTCTGTTATATTACCACTACAATCTCAGCGAAGGCTGAAGAAGATTTCAGGACTACTTCAGTTCAGTTATAGGGTATAATCTAGTGCATAACAGTGCTGGAAGCTAAGTCACCGGATACTCCTAAAATGCCATCGAATCCTCGAATCCCCGTGTCGGACACCTACCCATACCGGATTCGGCCCCAATTCAAAGGATACGGCGTATCCGTATGGGGTACGGTCGGGATACGGCGTGTCCGAAAAGGGATATGCCGTATCCCGAACGTACCCCGTCGGATACGCCGTATCCCGTACAGCCGGGTACGCGGCAAGCAAAATCACGCTATTTTTTTTATAAAGTGCGGTTTTTCTTCTCTATTTTGTCATCCATTTCATTTGTGAAGTGAGAAGGAGAGCTAGTGTGAGCAAGGAGAAAGGGAGTTCTTTCGAAGAGATTCGAGCATCTGATAAGTGCATTGTCCCTCTATATTTTGCATTTAGTTTGTTGTTAGTGTTTGCATGTGCATATGTTTTATATATTTAGTTGTTTTTGTTTATTTTTTACAGTATTCATGGCTCAATCAAAGGCAGCAAGACAGGGGAAGAATGTCTCCATTGGAGATGCCCCTCCTGTCCCTCTTTCATCAGGGTCTGCAAGTATTCCATCCATTGGAAGTGGGGCTGCAACAGTAGCTTCAAATGTGAAGGGAAAACAAATTGTTGACCCCAAATACCCATTGTGGAAATATGCGACAAGAGAGGAAGGGGCAGCAAAAAAGGGAGGAGGAAATTGTTCATGGAAATGCAATTTTTGCAATGGCCATTTCAATGGCACATATTTCCGTGTGAAAGCTCATTTGTTGGGTATTCTAGGTTGTGGCGTTAAATGTTGTACAGCAATTGAATCGCGAGATAGGAAGAAAATGGAGAAAGAGCAGAGTATTGGTGAGGCAAATGTGGCAGCAAAATAAAAAAAATCCAAGACTGATGACCCCCTTCCATTCTTGAGGAAAAGCAGCAGCAAGTTCCCTTTTGAGACTTCTAGCAGGGGAGAATTAGCAAAGAGAAAGGCAACTGCAGTTGGTTCAATGGACAAGATTTTCAAAAAAGAGAAAAGGGAAGAGCTTGACCTCACCATTGCATTTTTTTTCTATCAGAACTTCATATCCTTTAATGTTGCACGGTCACCTCTATTTATTGAGATGTGTCGAGCTCTTTGTCATGGGGCTCCATCAAGGTATGTGCCTCCTGGGTCAGAGAAGCTCAAAACCACATTGTTGACAAAGGCAAAGAAAGAGGTGGACAAAATGCTTGAGCCTATTAAATCAGCATGGCCAACATCTGGGGTTAGCATTGTTTCTGATGGATGGACAGATCCAGCATGCCACCCACTCATTAACTTCATGGTGTCATCCACGAATGGTGTAGTTTTCTTGAAAGCAGTGGATGCACTTGGAGAGTACAAGGATGCACAATATATGGGTGAGTTATTTCTCAAAGTTATTGAAAGTGTAGGTGTGGATTGTTGTGTGCAAATCATTACAGATAATGCACTTGTTTGCAAGGCTGCTAGCATGATTGTGGAAGCAAAATATCCACAAGTATTTTGGACACCTTGCATTGTCCATTCATTGAACTTGGCATTGAAATCTATTGCTTCTGATGTGCTTTGGATTGGAGCCACTATTGAGGATGCACGACATATCCGCAACTTTGTAACAAACCATACAAATGCCCTCACTATCTCCAAGGAGTACAACAATCTATCATTGTTGAAGATTGCAGATACACGGTTTGCCTCTTCATTCATCATGTTGAAGAGGTTGAGGGAGGTCAAGACCGCTCTTGGGTCTATGGTTATTTCAGAGTTTTGGTCTTTTTGGAGAAAGATGGATCAAGCAGCCTCAAAGAAGGTGAAGGACATAGTGTTGAATGATATATGGTGGGAGAAGGTAGATCTAATTATTCAGATTATGGAGCCTATCATTTCCTTGCTCAGATTTGCAGATACAGACCAACCCATCCTAGGAGAGGTTTATGAGGGATGGGATTCCATGATTGAGTCTGTGAGGACCATTATTTTACAGAGTGAGTGCCCAGAGTATGAGACATCACCTGAGGCCTTCTTCACCGTCATACAGGATATTCTTGTCAGCGGATGGGACAAGAATTGCACACCTTTACATTGTTTGGCTCACTCCTTGAACCCAAAATACTACAGCCATGAGTGGCTGAATGGTGGACCTTCCCGGAGATTCCCTCCTCACATGGATGCTGAAATCTCACAGGGGAGGAAAGATGCATTGAGGAGGATTTTTCAGGATAGGGCATCCCTTGATGAGGTGGAGGATGCCTTTGCAGATTTTTCCACTAGCAGGGGGCGATTTGGAGGCTATGATTTGATTCGAGACAGGGGGGCTAAGAAGCCCCATTCTTGGTGGGCAACTCATGGGGCAGCAAGCCCTCCTCTACAGCAGTTAGCCATGAGGCTCCTCTCTCGGGTGACTTCATCCTCTTGTTGCGAGAGGAATTGGAGCACATATGGGAATTTGTATAGTGTGAAGAGGAGCAGGCTTGAGCAGTCCAGGGCAGAGACAATGGTGTATGTGCACACCAACCTTCGTCTCATCTACAGGCAGAGGGAGGAGTGGTTGAAGGGAAAGACAAAGATGTGGGATGTCTTTCCTAATGATATGGGTCTGGACAACAGTGTTGAGTTGGCATTGGCCAACTTGGATCTCAATGCGCCAGTGCTAGAGCCTGTCAGATTTGATGATGGATTAGAGGGGTCATCCTCCACACCAGCAGATGCAGAGATGATAGAGGAGGAGGATGCATCAAAGGCAGAGGAGAGCAGTGGTGAGCATGATGATCGGGATTTGGACAGTGATGCTGATTATGAGGATTGATGACTTTGACTCATTGAGGCTTCAGGCTTGTAGTCTTGTAGACTGTAGTTGATTTTGTATTTTCTATTTCTATTTTCCATTGGCAGTGTTCTTATGTAACACATTTTGATTATGATGACTTAATGAAAAAACTACAGTATCTTACTATCTTCAATCTTGTCTTTCTGAGTAAATTTGACGATTGTATCATGTATGGTGTATCAATGTATCATTGTAATTTGTATTATAGTATCAATGATGATGTATGACTCATGAATATCTAATATCTATGTTTGAATCAATGAATTTTGTATGAATTTGTGCAAAAAATATCTAATTTTTAATATATTAATATATATATATATATTTTTAATAAAATAATATATAACGTAACGTATCCCAGAAGTATCCTGTTCCGGGGTCACCGTACCCATATCCGATACTTTGAATCCCGGTATCCCCATATCCCCGTATCCCCGTATCAGGTGACTTAGGCTGGAAGGCGATCGAAGCAAGGAGGCATTTGGAGATCGAAAAGGAAGTTTTTTGGAAGCCGAAAACACTGTGTCAAGGGTTACAAAATTAAGAGACCGAAACTCTCTTAGTGACAGTGCTGAACAGTGAAAGAAAGAAGGACGAAAGTGTGAAGGTGGAGAAGTATAAGAGATAGTGACAAGTGTCTTGGAGGTAATCTTGTGTCAAGTATCTTTAGTCAAGGGTCTTGGTATTCTCAATTGAAGCATCTATAAGAAGAGATTTGCGGGTTTTCCCCTCAAGAGGAGGGGTTTTGGCCCTGGCTTGCAACCTACATATTGTGTGACTCTTCTTATTGTTTTGGTAACTGTTTGATGTATTGCTTATCGTAATAACAATAATCAAAGAGAAATAAGCTAAAGTATAACACAAGTAGTTATCAAGTAAGAGAATTGAATTAAACATTGCCCTACCAAATTCTCAACACTAGCAACCCAAGTGCCTCTGTTCCTACAAGGGACTAAGCCACAAGAGAACTGCAAGGTCACTTGTTTTAACCGTTGTTCAAGGGTCAAGCCTATTAAATTGAATATTGGAGAAAGTTGTCCTAAGATTTCTATTCAACCAAGCTTAAGCTTGGAGGTAGATTTTAAGTATGCAAGCCTAAGGCTGTTATGCAAATGGTGAGGAAAATGCATTGCTTCAATGAGACACAATTAAATCAAATGCTTCAAGAAGAGATACTAATCCCCAAGGCAATGATAAGCACTTAGAACAAGATTAGCTCACACATATGACTAATGAAACATATAACGATTACTCAATGAAACAAGAAATGACAATTAGAATTAGATTTTAAAGCAATAACTCAAAATGACCTTTAGTTAAAATGCTTTTAAGATGTTCTTTACTTATGTTAGACAAGGAAACCAAGTAAGAATTATGATGAAAGCGCAATTAAGAAAAGGCATATGAGATTGGTAACAAGAAGATAGAGAAACTACTTTAGATATACAATTGGAAGTGAAACAAAGAAAAGAGATATTCCATGTGCACTAAGATCACGTAGCTAATTAGGAAATGCAAATTAAGAGACGAAATCTAGGATGCAATGATTAGCAATGTAAGAGACAAGTTAGCAAGTTAGGTCTATTGTCTAACATTAAGAGACAAGAAACAAAAGGCCTCCCTTTTAAATAAGGAGATTGGATACCATGGGATTGAGATCCCAAGCTCCCTCAAGAAACAATATCACTTTTATTACCAAAATTACAATGAGAGGAACCCTTTGATAGTGAGAAGGCTCCTAAAACCTTGAAGAGTGATTGCAAATTATGAATCTTTAGACAATAAAGGAGATCGTCTCAAAGTTAAGGAGTAGCAAATGGATTATACAATAAACTTGCTCCAAATTTGAATATGATCCTCATTGGAATGAAAGCAATCCTCCCTTTTCTCTCGTCCTAAGGGACAAAAGACCTCAAATTTGTCAAATTCGAACTTCAAATAGTGTGATAAGTCCCTCGAAGCAGAGGCTTGAAACTTGATAATAAATTCCCGCAAAATCACGATGTTAACCCCAAAGGAAACTCGCACTAGGTGAGAGAAAAAATCTCGGCCTAGAGGAAAATAAACTTCAGATGCTCACGACCTTGGAGAAAAAGGTCTTTAAAATTTTATTTAAAATTTTGTAATTTTTTAAAGGGATATTTATTAAGGTTCCAAGGCTTGAGGCCTTCAAAATTTTGGCACTTTGGCAAAATGTTCAAGTCTAAATGAAGCTCTCGCACCAATGGAAGAAATTCACCTTGTTACTGTTCAAACTAGCAGGGGTCCTAGAAGGGGATCCTATAGCTACTAAGTCAAGTGGCAACAATGGAGCAATAGCCCATTGTCACCTCTGCTAAAGCTCCCTGCTCTTTATGAACTTTCATCGATGGGAGGAATCCCAGTATGAGAGGATTCACTGTTCAATGATAGGAGGTAGAGTGATTCCTAAAGCCTATTCACAAGAGAGGCCCAGATAATGGGCTTACTTGCTATAAATGCAAGACAAATGGATTTCTTAGAAGAGCTAAGAGGATGCCTAGACCTAGGGTTTGAGGAGTGTTACTTGAAAAGAAGTGCCCCGGATCAAGGAATCTTAGAAGACTAGGGTTTTTAAGTGATCTTTGTGAAATTGAAGTTATAAGGTAGTGGGACCACCAAGAAGCCCAAGCGGGCCCAAACGAGGTCAAGGGTTTGGATTGGAGCAACAAATTTATGATCTTGACCAAGTTAGGGAGGAGAATAGGATCAAGGGAATTGAATTTCTTTTGGAATTTGAGTACAATGATCCTAATGAAGCCACCAACCAAAGGGAACCTAGGGATGAGAACAATCTTCAAGCTAGGGTTTGAAATATCTTGAGATTCCACCGTGGGATCGACCTTAAATTTGGAAGACCTCTCAAGAAGATCCCAACGCAGTAGTTGACCAATTTTCAAGGATTTTCAATGGCTAGAAATGATTTAAGATGATTCCCTAGGAGGCCTACTAGGTTAGGGCCTAGAAAGGAGGGGAGGTGAGAAGTATATTATTTGGTGATCAATTTAGGACTAGAATAGTGCCCAACCAATTAGGATAATGGAGTCAAATGAGGTCAATGCTTAGATTGGCTTACTTCCAACCAAGGAGTTCCCCAACAACTTCGTATGGCCTTAGTAATAACTAGGTTACAAAGGAAATTTATACCTCTCTATGTTGGAAAATGATGACTTATCAAGGAAAATCATGAACAATCATGTACCCCTAGGACAATAATTCAACATACTTCACAATAATCACATGAAAAATCCCTCACAAAGACAAATTAGCAACTTCACATAAGCCAAAGAGTAGCTACACTAGCTTCATGAACAAAATATTTCATAAATTGTTTCACGAGACAAAATTACAAGATAAACATGAAAAAGTACTCACAAGTATAGCGAAATTATTCCAATCATCAAGATGCAAGAAAAGCGAAGCTCCAAGACAAGAAATTAAGCTCTTCCAAATATCGAAATGCATTAAAAATCCAATTCGTCCATCTAAAGGCCTAGCGAAATTCCTAGAAGAAACAAACAATCCAAATCCTAGTGATGATGAGATTCAAACGAGCTCTCATCAATTTATACCCTTCCTAAAGAGTTTGATTTGCCTAATTAGGCCTAATTAAGCCCCAAATGATAACATAATGTACAATAATGACATGGCTTTTTGACAAGCCCACCAAGATAGCTCCATTATACAAAGATAAGCCGCTAAAGAGGGAAAAATAGTAAATACAATGAATCGTTGGGCCCTTGAAGAGGCCTAGTGGAGTCCAAAGTGTGCCAAGGTGAGAGAATAAGCTCCAAACATAGTGACCAAGGGGGTGGCCCCTTGATATCCAAGCAAATCAAATGTGGTGTCCCCAATTGGGTGTGGGGGCATAATGACATCCTCATGGGTTTCCAAGTGGATCGATAACGCATATATACCATCTGTAAGGGCTAGAATGATGACATAAGGCCTCCCATTGTCTTTCGCAGAGAGACACATCTTCAACTGGGCCCTGGATCAGTTGCCAAGTGTGCAGTGCAAAAAGTGGAGCCGATTGGGCAAGGTGGTCTAGGTGCATCATCATCAACCAAAAGGTGAAACATGAGCAAGCAATAAGTGGAACTAAAGGATTCCATGAAGTGAAAATTTGCTTTGAGCTATGGTGGAGACCTGTGGCTCTCAACGCTCACCCTACAAACACTAATATGACTCTCTGGAGGACTTGGATCTCGAGATACCAAGCCCAAGACAAAGACCCACTTGCAATCCTGTATACGATCCAATGCGTCTCCTCACCTTCCAGTACGACAAATCATCTGTGCATTTGAGTAAATAAGCTTACAAATCATGGAACCAAGTGGACGCTATTGAAGAATGTAACTAGGTTCGGTCTTCATAATTGTACTTGAGTCAAAATGAAATATATTTATCAAAAGAAGGCAAAATAAATTTTATTATTAATTAAATTGACTTGTTAAAGCATGGGTTTCATGCTTGGGTCAATTGTCATAGATCAAGCCTCCATTGTAGACTTCTAGGATTTTTGTAGAAGTCAAAGTCAAATTTCTTTTGTCGAAAGACTCCTCCATCAAGTCACCTTGTAAAGTCGGCCTCCAAACAAATCCTCCAAAAGTCGGCTCCACAAAAAGATCAGGTCAACTTATTTTACAGTGGGAGACAACTATAAATAGGAGGGTAAACTTTGCTCAAATTTGCAGAGACATGAGTTCGATATAAATTTCAGAGAAGAAGTTTGGTGGTCACAGTGAAGTATAAATTCAAAAATTGCAGTGAAGAAGTTCGGTAAATCACGGTGAAGTATAATTTAGTGATCTAGAATATTGAAGCATCATTTCAGGTCGAAGTATAAACATTTTATTGGGATACCACATAAATAGTAGTCTGAAATACAAAACTCGTGAATACAACATCATCAAAGAAGCTAGCTATACAAAAATATATTGAGTGAGAGAAGATCCTCTGTTCAAAACCATGAACCTTGACAATGATATAGAAAGTTGACCTTGGACTCTCATATAAATTCAAGGTCAAAATCCGAATGAAAGAAATTGATCTTTGTAACCAAAAAGGACAGTCATCCTAGGCTCATTCTTAATATGGACAATATCCGATCTTGAAGTCTCCTCAAACGAAGGGTATTCAATGAACCGGATCAAAGAAATCAAGTAAGTTCTATCACTGCTCTTTACTTAACGAATGCATATGCAACAGGTCTAATGGACTATCAAATCAAAGGTACGTAAACACGAGGTACATATATTTACTTCACGAGTTTCTAGGATTTCAATATATCTAATATTATAAAATCCTAGATGGTCCATATAAAACCCCTTGTTTATAATTAGTCTAGTGTAAATCCGTAGATGACATACAAGAACCTTAATCCTCATCTTCTAGGGTTTATAGGTAATCTAGGATGTCAAGTGTTGATTGGAAAGATAACTTGATTTTTGATATCATATGGTTCTATCCTCCATTATTGCATAGAAAATCTAGATTGAAAAATTAAAATCATGTTCTTGATATCACATGTTTTGCTTGAAAGCATTTATTACAGGTTTAAAAGATCATGGCTTAGTACAAAGAGAGCACTTCAAGGAATCCTTACAAGGTTTGTCAAGAAACATCTCCAGGCACATTTTAGACTATATGCTTTATAAAATTCTCCTAATATAAGAGGTATGTTCATTATCTTTTGAAGATTGTGTTATGTTACTAACATCTTTGTGTCTAGCTTCTCGAATCATAATTATTCTTATTTGGATGATTAATCATTATATAAATCTACCCTCTTTATATCTTTGATCATTCTTGTGGAACCCTATAAAGGTTCTCTGTAAAATCCTAACTTAAGGGTGTGTCGATGATAATGTCTGAAACCCTAGCCTACTTAGGGTTATTGGTAACGTCTAAGAAAATGCTATTCTTGATGTTTGAAGTTTTTGATGATGTCTTGTTTGGGGTTTTGGTATGGTTATGGAAACCCTAATATTTTACGGTTGGATGGTGATGTTTGAAATCCCAAACCTGTGAAGTTTTGGCAAATTTGGTTTTTCCTATGTTATGTATTGAAACCCTAGATATTTAGGGTTTGGTAGGGTTTATAAGCAAGGCCCTTATTTTAGATGATGTCCTAGGAATGAAACCCTAGGTATATGTTTGTCTGTCTGATCAAGTTGGCTATATGTCTAAATGTGTTTGTGCCATTGGGTTTGCCTGATGTATGTTGTTATGATATGCTTGTGCATGATGATGAAATCCTAGATATGTATGTGTTGACCTAATTGTTTATGGTCATAAGTCCTAGGGTTTGTAATTAAGCCCTTGTCGAGGTTTAATATTATAGGATGATATTGTTTAGTCTTGATAATGAATCTAGGGTTTACAACAAACCCTAGTAGAAGCTAGTCATGTTGTTGAATCTTTAAATTGAGCTGTGATTGGTTTTGATTGTTGAAGCTTAATGGCTCATGTATAAAATCTAGGGTTTTGCATTAAATCTTAGTAGAAGTCCAACACATTCTAAGGTTGTTAGATGCATTGTAGAAGTGTACTTGTTTGAATTGTTTCTAAGGTTTGCTAAATGTTATAAAAGAATTTGTCATATCTTTGGAAGAGATATTAAAGCCATAGATATAATGAGATTGGTATCTTGGCTAAGCTACTAATGTGATTTAGGGTTTGTAACAAAACCCATGAAAGAAGTTGAAGTATAGAAGTATGTGTTTTTGCTGATTCTTAGAGCACGGGTAGCAAGAGTGCAAAGAACACCAAATTTATGAGCAGGAAAGTGATGAGAACCAACATGAAGATACTGTTCCGTGTGAGTTTTCTTATGGAAAACCTGGTGAGAGATAGAACCATCAACATTCCTAGTGAGAAGGATGTCTAAGAAGGGAAGGCATCCATCCACTTCTACTTCCATCATGAATTTAATGGAATTAGACTAAGAGTTCAGGTGGCACAGAAACAGATCTAATTTCTCCTGACCATGGGGCCAGATGACACAGGTATCATCCATAAACCTCTTCCACTTTCTAGGGCGAAATTGAGCTGAGGCTAAGACATTGGCTTCAAAATCTTCCATAAATGAGTTAGCCACTATCTGGGAGAGAGGGGAACCCATCGCAACACCGCAAGTTTGCTCATAGAACTCACCTTGGAAACTGAAGAAAGTCGAGGTGAGGCAAGGGCCAACCAATTTAGCAGTGTTTTGGTCTAAGATTCTATTAATGACACCAATGGCTTCCTGGATGGGGATTTTGGTAAATAATGAAACAACATCAAAACTTACTAATAACTCACCGAGCTTCAGTCTTATACCCTTCCATTCCTTGATAAAGGAACCTGAGTCCTTAACATAGGAATCAGTGAGACCCACAAGGGGCTTAAGCTTTTGGGCTAAGAATTTAGCAAGAAGATAAGTGGGACCACCTATTGTGTTGGTAATAGGTCTTAAAGGGGCCCAGGCTTATGAATCTTAGGAAGGACATAGATCCTAGGGGTGAGGGGGTTGCTCTCAATGAGCTTTCTAGAGAGAGGATTAAGGAGCGAATCAAATTTAATGGCTCGGGAAACCTCCTTAGACACCGATTTAATGGTGTTCTTTTTCAGCTTAACGTAACTGCCACTATTCGAAAGATGGTCAATCATTTTGCCGACATAGTCGGATTTATCCATAATGGCTATGGCACCACCTTCATCGGCTTTAAGGATGACTCAAGGTTGTCCCTCAGGGCTTTAAGGGCAAGAAACTCAAGTTTGCTAAGGTTACTGTTGGGAGGCTTAGCCTTCCTAAGAACAATAGCACAATCTTGCCTAATAGTTTACTTGACATTGTCTGGGAGGTCTCTAATGCCATATTCGATGTTACAAATAATGTCATCAACGAGAATCTTCCTAGGGGCAAGGGAAAAATTAAGCCCTTTATTAAGAAGGCTGAAAACAGAGGAATCGAAATTCTTACTAGGAAGATTAATGATATTCTTCCAGCGAGAAAAATAATACTTATTAATATTGCTATTATTATTATTATTATTATTATTACTAATGTTTTTATTATTATTAGAAATAGTGCTAATAATATCATTGTTATTAGTTTCGTTGTTAATATTAAAAGTCTTTGTTTTAATGTTTTTTTATGTTATTACTATTAGAATCAGTGTTATTTCGCATAAAACATTTATTGGTTTTAATTTATTTATTTCTCTAGTTTTGTGTAAGCAAGTGCTTGGCTTGATCCTCTTATATGAGGTGCACTAGCCTACACTGATGGATTTCTTGTATAGAAGCATAATTTGGGTTTCCCTATGAGGTTTTCCTTGAAAAAGGGACCAAAAAAGAATGAATCATCCTAGTAGTGGGCCACATAAGCAATAAGTGAGAACAAGTATATATGGAGGTTAACAAAGTCCTTATTATCATCATATGATCATTTTATATAGATGTATATGGGTTGTTTGGGAGTTCCTCTCCCAATATCATAGAGTTATTGTATGACTTATAATCACAATAATTGTTTTGAGACTTGTTGTCGCTCAAATTGTACACCAAAATGCGACAACGCTCAAGGTAAGGGCGATCACTTTGATCTCGACCCTCTCCGTTTAAGCTGTCTCCCTAAAGCAGGTTAAGAGGGTTAGTCCCTATGGATGAGATGATAAGTTCGGGAGACACAACTGAATGGCCTAACAACTTGGTTAAGGATAATTGGTAAGTTTAATTATGTAGCACAACTTGTTTAGATTTATTGAGATTATCAATTAGAGAACAATGCCTTAGGAGTCAATTTACTTGCACAATATGGATTAAAATTCCAAGCTACCGAATGAACAATTTCCGCCAGGATGAAAAACTGTCCTATATGAGATGTAACACCTAAAACTATGTCAGATGCAGGCTCTTGGTTAATTTTAGTTAGAATGCCTATTCTGGGTGAGAACCCTCAATCCATCTGTCTTGAAGCAAGTCTTGCAAGAAAGTTGTTGAAAGAAGTTCAAAGGAAGGAGGCTAAGGTCTCATTAACGATACCTCTCGTGGAGTTCTAACGTCCCAGGTGCCTGTGAAATTTCCTACTCTCGGAATCCTATTGCAACGAACTGATATTACTTCTCCTACTTGATAAATTATGCAAGTTATTAACTGTGTTCTACAAGTATATACTGAAGCAAATACACTGCAACCTTCACTAAACATACTGTGGAAAAACAAATGTGGAAACAAGATCTGAGCAAGAAAATTAAAGACACATGACACTATTATTTTTGGACTAAGTCCCCGGAAAAACCCAATACGGGAGAACCAATGCAGCAGCTGAGGGTTTGTATTATTAAGTAGTAGTTCTGAATGCAATCTAGGATGCCTTACTGGCCATCCATACAAAGAAAATAATTGGCAACAAGTCAGTGAGGAAATGGCTTCATAATATTGTTGAATAACCGACATTGATCCGGCCCCAAACTGACAAGCCCCATGATGCCTCTACGCAGATTTTCGTCACATTGGTTGGGAACTGCGTCACTTCCTTCGGTTGATCTTTCTGCTGGTTGGATGCTTCAATCTCCGGCCCTCCAGTCTCACACCCTGGCTCCTAACACTAAAACTGATTTCACCCTCAACAAAATTGTGGATCTCCTCAAGGCTTCAACGCTGCCTCTGCGTGGCACTGCACTGCCTAGCGTAGCCCTTACACTGCCTCTTTTGCGTCCTCTCTCTGCGATGTATTCCTAGCTCAGGAAAAAACTCCAACCAGAACTATCTCTGCCCCTCACTGCAAGAGTCAACTCGATCAATCCTCCGACTGCTCTGCACTGCTCTCTTGAGAAATCGATCTCTAGACTCTCTCCCAATGTCTTGATGTGATTTTCAAATGCCCATCAAGCCTTCTCTTATAACCTTCTCGTTGGATAACCAACGACCCAGATTAAAACATAATCAACGACTTAGATCATATCGACTCGATCTCCATCATTTTCTAGAATATTCACACCCAGTTCTATTAATATACTTTAATTATTTTAATTCCCTAAGTTTAGACTTAGGCTTCCATTAAAAATAATTAATTATTTTAATAAAACCCCATCCGATTGGAATTTCCCAAAACGCTTTTTGGGTATTCTGGAATATAGGTGTCTAAGCCTCCCTGCAAAATTTGAGACTTAGAGCACATCTGATGCTACTAGAAATCAACAATGCCTCCGTTCCTACAAGGGATTGCCCACAAGAGAATTGCAAGGTCACCGTTGTTAACCTTAGTGCAAGGGTCAAGCGTCGCAAGCCAATAGAGAGGGGTGGTCCTATCTTTCTATCAACAAAGCTTATGCTTGGAGATAAATTTTAAGGTGCACCACTATTCCTGAAATGAAATTCCAAATGATTAGATTAAGTGATTAGATGAAATCAATCTTTTAGATCACAAATTGCAAGAATTACAAGATCGCTGACAAAAAGTGCTCAAGATGCTTCAAGAAGACTATGAGACAATTAGATTTTGGAACTACAAACCCACTCGCAATACCACAACGTTAGCAAACTTTAAACACAAGTATGGCAAGAAATAGTCTCACAATTAATATAACCAAGGCTCCTTCAAATGACGATAGTATTCCACAATTAGCAACTTTAGAACATTACAAGCTTCTTTTAAATAACAATGCAAGATGACTCAAAAGCCTATTATGTCAACAATACACAAGCTATTCAAGATAATGCTCTTATCACAATGACAATAAGATCTCCAATGTTTAGCCAATTAATGTCAATTAACTTCACCTTTAGGAAATTACCAATCTTGTTATGAGAGTTAATTTGAGAGCACAACTCACTTGTTACTTAAATTATTAGCCAACAATGATCTTTATAATTAGACAAACACTAACCATGAATGCGAGAAACTTAAATGCAATTATGAGATCAAGGGTGCAACCAAACAATGATGTTGTGCAAATGATGCAATATGCAACATGAGAATGAGATGCAATCAAAGATCTTTTCACCACTTGGATCAACACAACATGAGATGAAAATGATCCAAGACAAGAGATATAAAGCCCTCTAAAGTTAGAGATGAGTTATTATGAGTTTAGAGCCTTTTTGGGTGCACTTTTACCACTGTTGCAAATGTATATCAGAATTCAAAATGCATATATTAAAACTTAGAAAAATTATAAGACTTCCAAAATCACTTAGAGAAGGCACGAGAGACAAGCACATGAGTTAATTAGCCTTATTAGGTTAATGTGTACTTCTTATAGGCTTAAGTGAAAAAGTTTCTTAGGGTTGTTTAATGTGATTAGTTCAGATTTATGCCACTGTTACAAGAGTGCTTCAGATCTGGACATAAAAAATTGAGGGGAGGAAGGAGTTTAGGAGAGAAAACCCTTGGCCTAAAGGACTTGCTTGATGGAGAGATGAACCTTTTGTGTACACTACAGCTCTTCCAAACACTTGCAATGCAAATATTAGCTTGACAAATGATAGATTAACCCTCTTATGATTGAAGCTAGGGTTTCTAGGGCTCTTGAGATGCTTCCTCTACCAATGATAGGTTTGCAAAACAAATTGTTAGCTTGAAAGAGAATGGATTAATTGCAAAATTGATATGTAAATCACTTCAAACCCTTCCCAAACTTACCATAAGCTTGCAAACACAAAGTATTAGTGCCAAATCAAATGCCAAAGCCACAATTAAGCCCAAAAATGATTGCGGCTAGGAAAACCAATGCCTAATAGGCTTGCGGCTAGGGATAGAGGGCCAAATAGTCCCGTGGCCAAGGGACTTAAGCCCACTAAGGCCCGTGACTAAGGATTTCAAGTCCTCCAGGGACTACCACTGCCAAGGAAGAGGCCTCTAAGCTCTGCGACAAGGAGGGAAGGCCCTCATAATGGCTGCCACTAGGGTAACAGGCCCACAAAAGGTTGCGGCTTAGGGAATTAGGGCCTAATAGGGCTACGGTCACCCAGAAAAGGCCTAAAAAAGGTTCGCGACTAGCCAAAATAGGCCACGACATCCCTGCAACAAGAGAAATAACCCCAAAAAATGATCAAACCCTCTTCCAAGGGCTGCAACTTCCTTCTTAGCGCTATACGACTTCTTCAAGTTATATTTTCACTTCAATTCCTTGAGCCAATGTACCTGCAAAAATGAGAAATAGAAAGCCAAAATCCAATATATACAAAAAACCTTAAAAACCCCAAAACCCCAATAACTATATAAAAATAAATGGTTAGTATTTAAAATACAAGGGTTAGTGGAAAAATAATTTTACAAATATCTACAAATATTCACAAAATAAACTTTGCTCTCATTAGCATATTAATCTTTATGGCACAAGTAAATAAATTTGAAGGTAAGTGAGAAAATAATTTTTAAAATTTTGCAAAGCCCTCCTGCATAAAATTTTCATTAGATCAAGACTTGGAGCCAAACAAGGGTGTGATCCCCTCACAGTGTGTGAACTTGGAGGCCAAGGGCTGGAGCAACCTGTAACTCAATGCACTTCGAATGATAGGTTATTAAACAAAAAGGGGCGTGATTCACACAAGCAATCTATAAATTTGAAGATACTTACTAGACTTTGCTAGATTTAGAGTGCTTACTCTCACCCAACACCTAAAGCAAGATACCTGTGCTAATAGATGTTCCTACTATTGGCAATCGGAATAATAATCAACGGTTTAAGAGTTCAAAGCATATCAATAAATCATCACAACACATACCACAAATCAACAAACGAGAGACACCTTCAATTGAACTCCAAAGACTTTTTATTAAGTGCAAAGAAATTCCAGTAGAGCCTTGCTCAGTACATCATATAATCGTTACATCATCCAAAGATGAAATGAGGAGCTTCATAGCTTCCTTCTATAGAAAATGAGAGAAGAAAACCTCTCCAAGTGGAAAATAGCAACTAGTTGGGTTGATCCTCGTCAAAATAATCTCATCCATCGATCTTCATTTGAAATAACTTGATCTCCTCCATCGATTGAATTTTATCTTTTATTTTGAGGAAAAAATCGAATTTCTCTTAAAATCCCCTTTTTCTTACTCCAAAAAATGATGTTTTGGACTTTTATCCTCAAAAAATTTAGTTTGACTTGACCATCAAGTTCCAAGGGGTCAATTTTTATTAAAAAAATATATTTTCCCTTGGTGGAGGACCTCCAAAATTTAATTCCTTTTTGACCTACAAATTTTTGATGATTTTCTACTTGGAGAGAATTTAATTTCTCTCAAATTATTTTTTTGACTCGAAAATAATTAATTTTTTGGCTAATTACTTTCATTTTATTTTTGCCAGAAAATTTAATTAAAAGACTCTAGAGGGAAATAAATATTTTTTCCACCCTCTAAGTGTATCTATAATAAAACAATTTAACCATGGTGTCTAAATATGAGAAACCATCCACTAAATTATTCCTAGACACACTTTTACATCAAATAATTACAATATCAACCCTTAGAAGGGGAAATACACATTTAACATAGACCCTCAAGACATTACCCAATTCTACGACAAGACATATGATATAGTATGAAAAATACATAGACTCGATAAACACTAGGATTAACCTAATACCTCGTCAGAGAATTCCACCCTAGCTTTGGGGTATATCTTGGAGAAAAACTCTACTAATTATCCGTGTTTACAAACACACATAATTCAGGGAGGTTGAAAACTCCCTGGGATGAAACCCTTTGAGAAGAATCATAGACTTACCTAGGTGTTATTACATGGCTAGAATACTAGCCACGTAATAGTCATACTAGAATCATTTACAACATAAACTTGCAGAATTTGGGTTTACAATGATAAAAATGATGTTGAATGATGACAATGATCTTTGAAAAAATTTGTCCACTGCTTTGTATTCTTCTTCTCGGACTGTTGACATGTACATGGTCAACAAGGCTTGTGCTTGATGTTCACATTTGGTTTGTTCAGGTTTGTCATGATTTACTTGTGATTGTTGTATTCAGGGTTAGGTAAGCCAACTATTTATTTGTACACATGATGCCTTATATACATCCCTTATAAGGCTTTCACAAATTGACTTGAAAAAATAAAAAAAAATACATAAACTATTCAAATTTAACAAAAATATTTCCATGCACATCAATGAGGTATGAGAAATTAAACACTAGATGTGCAAGTTCGCTGTCTTACATTTTATGCAAGGTGCAAATAGGAAAACTCATTTCAAATTGAACCAAAAATATATTCATGCATATCAACAAAATATGAGCAACTAGACACCAAATATGTAAGTTTGTTGGTTTATATTGCGTGTGAGGGTGCAAATAGGAAAAACTATTGAGATAATAAATTCTAAGGATTGAGATACATAAAATTAATGTTCTGAAACATGGATTAATAAAGTGGGACATGTTGCCTCAAAATCTAGTAGGTCTTGTGAGGGGAGCTCACAAGACAAGAGCTACACCAAGGGACAACAATATGAGTTGTGGCCCTCTGTCACCACAACCACTACCTCTTGCTCTTTAGTGGACTTTAACCACAAGGAAGGCTTGCCTATATTAGGTCACCTAAAAGATATTTCAAGTCCAAGGAATAAAGGTGACAATAAGCCAAGGAGGTTGGATCTTTAGGAACAAGGCTCATCTAGCACAAAAAGGGCAATGCGCTTTCTGCAAGAGGCCTAATTAGGGAACAAAGTGACCTAGGGCTTAAGAGTAAGCAAGGTTGACAGGCTTATATAGGATCACAAGGCCAAGAAAAGGATTGAAAAATATGTGTATGATCAATCAATAGCACAAGTCGTTAACAAGCCTTAATTTGAAGCCTAGGGAAAAACTAGGGTTTTGCTAGGGTCAAAATTTAACTAGTGTTTTTCTCCCTTACTCTTTTGCCAAACCCCAACTATCACTTTTGTTAGGGAGAAAACTAAGGGCCAAAATTTACTGAGGGTTCACCCAATTGACTATCACTTTTGTGAGTGAGCAAAGTCAATGGGGAGATTTAGTTGAAAGGTTCACCCATGGGATTGTCATTCACATTCTATGAATGGGTAATGCATGCAATACTATCATCAAGAGTCCATAGAATAATTTTCAACCATAAATTTGCACATAGAAACCCTAGGTAATCAACCATTCCATACAATAGCCACAAAATACCAAAGATTTATCAAATACATGGTACACTTACAAAATAGAATGGATGAAAAAATCCTTTATAGCTCCAAAATGACATCTCCAAGGCCAAATAATAGCTCCATTAGCAAGAATCCACCATAGATTACATCTCTACAATATTCAAGTCACAACTTAGCTAGGTCGAATTCTCTAAGAGGGTTGAAATTGTCACAAGTGATGAAGAAAAATGAAGTGAGCCTATCCTTTATTTATATAAGGCTCAGGTCTCCTAATTTAGCCTACAAAACCCCTAAAAACAAGTTTGGTCATTAAATGTACTTGGGTTACAAGCCGACCCATTAGCTAACAACAAAATGAGCCTAATTAATCCACACGTGTGATCCGTACCGTCTTAATTGCTAATGTCATGCTTAACTTTAGGCTCCAAATGCCATGCCAAAGTGTGTGTTAATTGCTAAGGTGTCAAAAAGTGTGTAGATGCCTAGATGATCTAAAATTTGAGGGTTGGTGTTGATTTTTTGGGTAGCATCGGATGTGCTTTAGCTCCGAAACTTTGTGGAGGGGCTAGAACGCATGAGATCTCCAAGACCCATAAATCGTTTGGAGAAATTCCACCTGAAGCTTAAGTTATTCAAATAATTAATTATAATAATGGAGACCCTAAGTCTAACTTAGGGAGATTAAATAATTAAAGTGAATTAATTTAAACATGTGGGTGAGAATGTTCTAAGTGGCGAGGATCAAGTATTTTCTAATCTTAGCCGTCGATTAGAGATTATATCACAACCATTGATTCGTCAACTGGAAAAGTATTAAAGGAAGGCTTGGGGTCAGTTGGAGAAGACACACGGAGTGGCAACACTTGAGCTAAGTCGAAATTATGGGGCGCGGTTTGCTAAGAATTTTCGAGTGAGCTTGCAGTGCAGCGAGGGGCAGTTTGACAGCGGGATTTCTGAATCCAAGGTCGAGAATACAATAACAGAGAGGCAAATCAACACTAGAGGAGCAACACATGCCGAAGAGGGGTGACACAGGCCCAACAGGGGTGACGCAAGTCCAACCAGGCTCACGCAGGCCCAAAATGGTGACACAGGCCTCGAGGCGTTGATGTAGAGCCAAAAGGGGCAGTGCTAGGGTTTCAGTGGACCAGATTGGGCTCGTATTCAGCAGATCGGAAAGGGTGACACAGTCTCAGCAGGGGACCTTGTAGGCACCTGTGGGGTTCTTCATTCTGAGCTGAATCAACCATAATATCTGTCTACAGAGATAGAGGTACTTCTGCCAGGATTTTCTCTGTTGGGTAAACCACTATTGGTACCCTAGTTTGTATTCAGAAATCTACATAATAATAAAACCCTCAAGAGTTGCTGCACCAATTTTATCGCATTGCATTTTTCTGGGGACATTTGTCCGAAAAATCTCGTGTCCTTTGTCGAATGTGCTTAATTCTTCAGTACTTGATCTGTATATTTGTGTAGTCAGCAGTGTATTTACTTTGATGTTTTTCTTGTATTATTCAGAAAAATAACTTGTTAAGTTAATTAAAACAAGTAGGAGAAGTAAATCAAATTACTGCTATAGGATTTTTGTTGAGTAAATTCAGAAATTTCCACATGGTATCAGAGCTATTGCAGATCAGGGAGAGCTGAAGCCATTAGCGAAGAGACAAAGTTTTGCTGCAGGAAGGCGATTGTCCCGAGTGACAACACAGATCCAGGAAGAGGCAGCGTAGAGGGACAGCGCAGGCCCAAGAGGGGTGACACAGAGCCAGTCTAGCTCGCGTAGAGTTTCATGCAGACCCAGAAGAGTGACATAGTTCGAGAGGAAGTGACGCAGAACCAACGCAAAGGGTTTGGGTCTTCGTCCTTCTGTTTGTCGTGGCTGGAAGTGCAGTTTTGTTCTTCGGAAGTTGTTGGTGGGGCATTGTTCTGTCGGTGCAGAACAATGTCTAGCATGGTTGACAAAGTAAGGGGAAGCAGTTCCTCAACAGACTTTCTCACCAAGAAGTCTGAGATTTGATTAGCAAAGTGGTTGGAGAGGGCTGATTCGACAGCAGTTGGTGGAGGATTTCCGGGAGGGAAATCGCTTGTGAGAGGGAGCATATTCTCTAGAGGGTTTCTAGCGCCAAGAAACCCAGATCTGAGTCTTTTGCTGAGGGAAACAACAGAAGAAGGGAGAAGAGTATTCGCTTCAACAACTTTTGAGCAGAGATGGACGCACATGGATTGAGGGATCATGATAGGTTGGATGGAGTATCCAACTTCGTCGTCTGGAAGGCCAGAATCTTGTTAGTTCTAGATGAAT
Source organism: Pinus albicaulis (assembly GCA_034641835.2). Classification (NCBI taxonomy): domain Eukaryota; kingdom Viridiplantae; phylum Streptophyta; class Pinopsida; order Pinales; family Pinaceae; genus Pinus; species Pinus albicaulis. Next base: position 1,093,666,958 of record CM076579.1, on the reverse strand, counting down.
ATCGCATCAAAGATCATGCCGAGAAGGTTGTAGCTATTCTTGTTGAGGCTGATCCGTTGAAGAAGTTTGAGGAAGCGCAAGCAAGGGCCAAGCGGTTGATTGTGGACGAGGTCAAGGATCATGTGGTTCCACACATTGCTGAAAAGAACACAACAAATGAGATGTGGACAATGTTGACCTCAATGTATCAAGGGACTTCTGTCCAAAGGAGAATGCTTCTGGAGAATCAACTTCGATTATTTCAGATGCATAAAGGAGAGGAAATCGACCCCTTCCTCAATAGATTGAAGGCGGTTCGTGATAAGTTGGCTGCTATGGGGGCCACTCCTGATGAGGGTCTATTGGTCAGGACTGCCCTGAATGTAGTGTCTGAAGAGTGGGAGACCTTTGTCCAAGGCATTTTGGGCAGAGCGACACTTCCAAATTGGGAAGACATGTGGGAAGCTCTTCGACAAGAAGAGATCAGGAGGTTGACCAAGGCGAGCAACACCAACGGCAGAATCAAGATCAAGAAGGAGGATGAGGAAGATGTGGCTGTCACATCTAAGGGACAACTGGGGCAGTGAGGGAAGAAGAAGAAAGACCTTTCAAAGGTCAGGTGCTTCAGATGTGGTGAATTAGGACATTTCGCCACAACTTGTCCTTAGAAGAAGGGCAAGGGAGATTCCGATTCAAAGGTTGCAACAACTAAGGGTGATGATGGGAGTGATGACGATGTGTATATGAGTGTTCACATGCCTCGAGAGAAGAGGTGAGGTGACATAGATCTGTCGATTGAACTACAGATGTTGAAGGGCAGGATGCTAGAGGTGCCCAAACTCTTGGATCACATACGAGCTACGAGAGCCCTTAATGACAGTAGCAGGATGATTGGAGTCAGTTGGTGTAGAGGATTATGGAGGCACATTGGAAGTGCTAGGATGCTGAAGACTGGAGCAATGTAGAGAAAAGGTAGCAACAACGTAGAAGCAACAACGCAGAGGTTGATGGGATTTCAGCAACACAGAGGCAGTGCATAGCAGCAACAGCGCAGAGGCATCAGAGGGTCAGCGCAAATGAGCAGCAAAGGGTGTTTCAGTATCGTGATGTAGCCAGACCGACTTGTTTGTCAAGATTTTGGGTGATGTCCTTCAGTTGCTTAACTCTCAGCAACTGAGTTGCAGTGCAACAGTGAACAATGGCAGTGCTATGGGCAACATGATGCAACATTTGAGAAGGAGCTGCAGTAAAGATGAGGCAGTGACTGTGGTAGAGTCATGGGTAGCAATACAAATGAGACAGTGACTGTGGCAGAGTCATGGGCGATAGTATAGAAGGTAGCAACGATGTGGATCAAGGGCAGCAGGCCAAGCATCAACAACGCAGGGGACTAATGTCGTGGATCAGAGTAATGCTTTTGGATTGAAGTGTTGCTATAGCACATTCCTCGCTAAGAGGGAGTAGTAGCATCGAATGTGCTCTAGCTCCGAAACTTTGTGGAGGGGCTAGAACATATGAGATCTCCAAGACCCATAAATCATTTGGAGAAATTCCACACGTAGCTTAAGTTATTCAAATAATTAATTATTTTAATGGAGACACTAAGTCTAACTTAGGGAAATGAAATAATTAAAGTGAATTAATTTAAACATGTGGGGGAGAATGTTCGAAGTGACGAGGATCAAGTCTTTTCTAATCTTAGCCGTCAATTAGAGATTAGATCACAACCGTTGATTCATCAACTGGAAAAGTATTAAAGAAAGTCTTGGGGTCAGTTGGAGAACACACACAAAGTGGCAGCACTTGAACTAAGTCGAAATTCTGGGGCGCAGTTTGCTGATAATTTTCGAGTGAGCTTGCAGTGCAGCGAGGGATAGTTCGGCAGTGGGATTTCTGAATCCAAGGTTGAGAATACAATAACAGAGAGGCGGATCAGTGCCAGAGGAGCAGTGGAGGCCCAGGGGGGGTGACGCAGGCCTAACGAAGCTCACGCAGGCCCAAAGGGGTGACACATGCCTAGAGGAGCTGACACAGAGCCATAAGGGTAGCGCTGGGGTTTCAGTGGGCCAGATCGAGCTCATATTGAACAGATCGGAAAGGGTGACGCAACCACACTGAAGGGTGATGCAGTCTTAGTTGGGGACTGTGTAGGAACCTGTGGGGTTCTTCATTCTGAGCTGAATGAGCCATAATATTTGTCTCCAGAGATGGAGGTACTTTTGCCAAGATTTTCTCTGTTGGGTAAACCACTACTGTTACCCTAGTTTGCATTCAGAAATCTGCATAATAATAAAACCCCCAAGAGCTACTGCACCTGTTTTCCTGCATTGGGTTTTTCCGGTGACATTGAAAAATCTTGTGTGTCCTTTGTCGAATGTGCTTAATTCTTCAGTACTTGATATATATATTTGTGTAGTTAACAGTATATTTACGTCTATGTTTTTCTTGTATTATTCAGAAAAATAACTTGTTAAGTTAATTAAAACAAGTAGAAGTAAATCAGAGTACTGCTATAGGATTTATGTTGAGTAAATTCAAATATTTCCTCAGTTGGCCCTCAAATCCACCTCAATACCTCATGTGGAGTCCCAAGGTCCAGTTGTGGTGCCATCAAGTGGTCTCCATGGGTATCCAACTATCAAATAAGGCATCCTCCTCTGTAGTATTAGGGCTTCCTCTGGTGCAACAAGCTCTCCCTAGTCTCTTAATGGGAGACCATCCTCATCTGGGCTTTGAATCAACTCCTACCCATCAGGTTGTGTCAAGGCTTGCCTAGGAGCATACTGGGTCCAGGGGTGTCATCATAAAGAATCCTCAAAACCAAGTCAAAGTTGACCAATGTCATGGGTACTGCAGGTACTTTGGGACATGTCATTTGCTAGTGCTGTCGGGAGGCTCTAGTCTCTTAATGCTAAACTTGCTTAGGCCAATTTACTTCTTTGAATGGCTTGGGTACCTATGGAGTGGGTGCCCAAGGCCTGGATTGATGAACCGCCTGAGAAGAACCACCTGGATTCCAGTGAAAACAAACAATCATTAGGGAATAAGATCAATATTGCATCTAAGTGAACCAAAATTGAATGTTAAGGGAAATTGAATACTTCAAACAAGGATCCTTTTCCAAAATCAAGAGCAAGATCTCGCAAAGTTGTTTTCTCCCTACGTAGGGGTGCCTAAAGGTCAACCCCATTAGGTGCTTCCAACCCCTAAGGGGAAGTAACAATTCCTTGGTCCACCCTTCAATTGGTAGGCGGTAAGTGAATGACAATATGATAATGGAGGGGAGAATGCTTCATGGCCAAGTGCCATGGTCAAAGGGACTAGTTGATGAGGGTGTCCACATCCTGAGTGTAAAGATGTGAGAAGGGAGCATTTGTGGATACATGACTTGTCATCACGACCTGATTTTTTCGCCCCTCTTGTGAGCCTTTTAATTCTTCTTGATTATTCTTTGTATTACTACTTATAGCTCAAGGGTTAGAGTTTGTTTTGTATGATGTAGCAGTTTTATTACCCCTTTGTGATAAGTCAGTTTGTCACTCATTAAGGTTGGGACATGCAAGGGTTCCTTTCTGATGGAATTGAGCATCATGTGCTCAGGAATTGGGTGAATGGCCATATGAGGTAGGTTGAGCTCATGCTACGCTTTTGCCCACATGTTAATTTTATGTCCCGACCATCTTTTGAATTTTGATTTTCTTTTTCTTTTATTGTGGCCATGGTATACTTTTTATTTTTATTTTAGTTGCATCAACCTCCTAGGGCAAAGTTTTTGGGCCCTACTCAAGGTATGTAAACATATCAGTGCCAAATTCCTAAGAACCAATGAAAAGTTGTGCCTGAAGAATGGAGGTTTGATATGGGGCTTGTACTGTGAAATGCAAGGTGTTTATGGCTTAGGGAAAATGGAACACGCTATCTTAATCATGGCATCCTAGGTAGTTCCCCTCTTGTAAACTGAAGGGCCTTAAGGGAGATACCACTGGACTAGGGTCAAAGATTAACTCGCTTGGTAAGGTGAGAGAACAAAATTACAGTCAAGGTCTATCAATCTTCCAGGTCACCAGATTATCCATACTAAATGCCCAAAACAAACAAGTATAAGCACCCGATTGCAAAATGATCAAAGTATATTTTGAATATCAACCCACCTTCATCCAAGTAATAATGCAGGATGGGTGAAAGGCACATGGCTAATGCAAATGGTGGAGGCACATGACATATCATCCTCTAATGATGGTTGGCAAGGGTTGCTAGTTGTCTGGCTAGTTGGTTCGCTGTCAAATGTAGGAGAAAATTTTTCTCCTATGGGGTTACGTATTTTGGTGGGTAACAAGACATAAAACATAAACATTAAGGCCTTTGTTAAAATATGTAACTAGGCGCAGTCTTCATAATGACATATGTAATCATGATTTTATGTATTTAATGTAACGAGGAAAATAAATTTTTTATTGTTTTCTTGAGGCATTGGTTTCATGCTCAAAAGGAATTTATTTTATAGGTTAAGCTCCCATTGAGAGCTTTTAGGGGTTATGAGTCATTGTCATGTATGAAAGACCCATTTGGGCATGTTACATAATTTATTTGAGTCAAAGTCAAGTCAAAGAAGCCTCCAAGACCAAGTAATGATGCAATATTCAAGTCAGCCTAAAAGGAGTAATTTGACCCAATGAGAAGCCTATATAAAGGAGACATCGGCTTCACTTAAAGGACTCACTTTACCACACAGAAGTTCGATCACAAGAAAGAAAAAGAGTGCAAAGAAGAAGAGGACGAAGAAGGAAGAGAAAATCAAATTTTTGGGATTGTTTTTGGTCTACTTCTCTCCACATGTGCAAAAGAATTAGGGTTCATGCTGCTGCAGTAAAAGCCGAGTTGCAAAAGTGAAGTTAGGTCATCAAGAAGAGCTATTTTGGAAGCTGAATTCTCTAGGAGAGAGAATTTACCCAAGCGAAGGAGAAAGGAACAAGATCACAACATCATTTCTCACACATGCAAGGGTTAGGGTTTCTACAAAAGATTTTTTTGGGCAGGGCGAAGTTGCAAAAGAATTTGCTAGGGAGGTCGAAACTGCAAAAGAGGCAGTTGGAAGTCTGGATTGTAGAAAGAAGCTGGAGCAAGATTTGAGTTCGTCTTGGAGGGTCTTGGTCAAGGGTCAAAGGTCTTGGAATTTGTCAATCGAAGGTCTATAAGAAGAGAGAATTCTGGTGTGTTTTCCTCTCAAGTTGGGAAGGTTTTGGCCCTGGATGATCGCCTACATCTTGTGTCCTATTGTCTTTATGTTTTGGTAGCTGTTTAATGATAGAAAACACTAATCGTAATAAAAGGAAGAAGAAGTAAATCAAGAAAAGTAAAAATACAACACTCGCAATTATCAAAGAAAAGAGAAATCACCTACACTTGCTACCCCTAGATTTCTCAACATGGAATTAGAGCGAAGGTGACAAGTTAAAGAAGGGCAGCTTAAAAAAGGACACACAAGGATCAAAGTGCTAGAAGATCATCAAAAGCGTCAATCATTAAGAAGATCCTCTTATCTCAAAGGCATCACAAGGACAAGGATTTCATCATCATCTTGAAGAAGGGAGTTATAAAGAAAGCCTCAAAACCCTACTTTGTTCAAATAAGTACTCTACACTTGAAGCATTCTTGGGAACCTCACACAATCATCACCTCAAGAAGAAAGAGACCTTAAAGACACTAAGGACTACAAGTTGGGGCATTTTGAAGAAAATCAAGGAGAAGGAGATGTCATCATCATCAAGAAACCAAGGTGATTTCTCTATCTTTGAAGGATCACTTGTGAAGGAAGACCTCTTCATCAAGAAGACTTCTTCTATCACTATCATCATCATCAAAATCAAGAAGGCAACAAGTTGTAGATAATGTCATCAAGGAGTATATTCACATGTAAGTACCTTTATGTCCACATATGAATCTATCAAAATGACTTCATTTTGCAAGGAAAACAACAAATTGGTTGGGTCATCAAACTTTCTTGCATGGAAGAAGAGGACTAATTTGATCCTCATAGAAAATGAAGTCGTTGCTCATGTTAAGGGTTCAATTACTAAACCTCCAAAGGAAGAAACTCAAGCTCATGCAAAGTATATGAAAGGGGAAGTAAGGGCTCAAGGGATTCTTATAGAATCCATCAAAGATCCCCTCATTCCATATGTATCAAAGTTAGAGACATCAAAAGAGATATATGAGAAGTTAGTAGAATTGTTCTCCGTAAGTACTGCTGGAGAAGTGATATCGTTAAGACAAGAACTCTACAAGATGAAGATATCAAAAGAAGATGGAATAGCCTCATCCTTTATGAGGGTGTCAAAAGTAAGAAATCAACTACAAGAATTGGGAGAAATAATGTTTGATAAAGAAACTACCACCATAGTGCTCAATGCTATCGGAGGAGTGGGGCAACTTTACAGCTAGCATCTATGGAAAGAAGGAAGCTACCCCATTCAATGAAATTTGGTCATTGTGCAAAATTGAAGAAACAAGGCTAAGGCAAAAAGCGATGTAGGATCAAACGAGCAAGCACAAGTATTTGCTACTATGGGTAAGAGAAAAGTGAAGTTTGGGAAGTTTCGTCCTCATAAAAAGAAGAAGAATATGGCCAAGGTCCAATGCTATGGCTGTCAAGAATATGGGCACTGCATGAGAGATTGTCCCAAACTCAAAAAGGACAGCAACAAAAGAGGAAGGGAAGAAGCCCATATCACTAAAGAAGTGGAAGAAGCTGAAAATAAGAAATCAAAGGAGGAAGTAAAAGATCTCTACTATGATTGAGATAATCTTCTCCACCGAGTCCTTTTCAGTTCTTGTAAAGTATAACTATCATGGTAGGAAGCATTAGAGGATACATCATTTTAGGAGATGGCATCTTAATAGCATACGATTGAAGCAAGAGCTCATGACATCATCAAAAGAAGCTTGAAAGATCGCTGAAGTAGAAGTCTATGACAATCATCATTAGAAGGAAGTAGCTATTGGAAACCTCATTAAAAGCATAAGTAGTACTTATGGGTAGAAGAAAGTCATCTAGTATTTAAACCATCATACATCATTAGAAAGGAGCATTTCCAGGATGAGAATAATCAAGTTCCTCCGTTGGAATCTTCATTTGAAGGTTCATCTCTTGGAAGAAGCAAATGTATCGTTGAGAATTCCACCTTGGATGGGATTCATTGTTTGAATGATGGTATGAGGACAAAGGGATGCAACATGTCAAGATGGTTGAAGTACTCTCAAAGGAAGTTGCTGATGGAAGCCTAGATGACCAAAAGGAGAAAAGAGGTATATATACATATGATCGATAGATTAAGTCATGTCATCATATAGTTGCAGATAACATGGGTGAATAATCTACCTCATGAGTACGATCAAAGGAAAGGGATCTCTTTCGTTGGAAAGATGCATGAAGGCATGGTTCACATATTGACTAAATGAAATCAACATAATATGTCCTCATATGGAATATGAGGTGGTTGAAAAAGATGAAGGATCTATGAATGGAATGTTCCTGGGAAGCAATATGTGAAGAAATAAAGGAGGGACCGTGAAAGATGCAACTATGAACACAAGGAAATCAACATTCGATGACTAGGAGAATTGACCATGAAATCTCCATGGAAAAGGTATAAAGACTTTGATGAAGTCTGCAGTGAAAGGAGACCCTTAACATTGAATATTTTGGAGATGTGTCAATATTTATGCAGGATGTTGATGTTGCTCCAAGAAGATGTCATGATGAAGGGCCATCACAAAAGGTAACTTTGATTTGATGTTCATTTTTTATTTTTGAACAACATCTGGATGGGTTAATACAGGGCTACCGAAAGAGAGTTGTAGGTGTCACCTACAACTAGAACTCATGTGGTTGGATGAAAGATCCTAAAGGAAACATGACTTGGAAGAGTTAGCTATATGAAGAAAAACCAGATGTGGATTAGAAGACCCCTTTCCAATGAAGAAAAGGATGACATAACTGAAAACGTTCATGAAGGAAAGTGATGGATGGCCGATGCCCTTCCAAGAAGTTCCAAATGGTTGAAGATGACATGGTCATGAGTGCTCATGAACCATGGAGGTGGGGTGACATGTGTTGTGAAATGTAACTAGGTCGGTCTTCATGATTATGTAATTATGAAAAGAAGGAGATCAAGATAATAAAATGTATTTTGTTGTACTTGCTTCATGGGTTTCATGAGCAAGATTTTATTATGTAGATAGACTTCTTCTTGATGTCTATTAGGTTCTTGTCTTCTAGGTATAAATAGGATTAAGTGTCAAAATCATGAAGGATCCAGTTCAGATGGATATGCTCCAAGGCCTTGTAAAGAAGCTCTCAAATAGCCTTCAAAATATGTTGGAAGACAAGCTCCTAATACAGTGAAAACAATGTTGGAATATAAGTGAAGTAATGCCTCATAAAATGACGGAGTATATAAACTACAAGTCGGCCTAAATACCAGCTAATTGGTCAGCCTAATAGCTGGATCAGTCACCTATATATATGACTGATTTGCGGCTCATTTGGAAGACAAGAATTTCGGACAAGTTCTGTGATTTTTGCGAAGTGCAGGACTGAAGGTAGACTGAAGGTGGACTGAAGATAGATTGAAGGTAGTCTGAAGGTATAGACTGCAGAAGTAACTGAAGGCTACAGAATGCAGAAGAAACAAAAAGCGTGGAAAAAGGAGAAGAATTACGGATTAGTCTGAGATGGAACATCGTTGAAAAGGGAGCAAAATTTGCAGATTAGTCTTAGGTGGGACATCGTTGAAGAAGGAGCGAAAAATGCAGATCTGTCCAAGGTTATATAACAGTTGAAAAGTGCGGATCTAAAGGACAAAATTCAGTGCAGATTCAAGAGTATAAATGGCAGAAGGTACAGGAGTACAATTGCGGAAGGAACAATACAGATCTGAAGGTTAAAAGCGAAATCTGAAGGTCTAAGGTCTGAAGGTCAATATGAAGTGCTGAAATGCAGATCTGTAGTGTAATGTAAGGAAGGTAAATCTGTTATTTACCTTCCTACAATAAAAGTGTTACTTCTGCTTAAACATTTGTGTCCTGTGCATTTTGATAATTGACTTGATTAAAGATTAACAACGAGAATACATAAGATACACAAGCAAGCTCACAAGTGATTATCAAGAAGAGAATTTGTATTAATCTCAAGTCCTACAAATTCTCAACAAAATGGATATGTAGAGGAGCTACATAAAAGAGAGGCGGGATCCTTGAGCAGCTCATCTCTTGGATCACAAGCGAGCTATGACAGCCTTAAGACAGTAGCGGGACAAATGGAGCAGTGGGTGCTTAGATCACAGATGAAGCAGGCAGAGGCAGATCTGAAGACTGGAAGGAGCAGCTCAGAGCAAGGCAGCAACAGCGTAGAAGCAGCAGCAACCAGAGGCTAATGTGACTTCAGCAGCGCAGAGCAAAGCTGCTTACGCAGTGCAGAGCTGTAGCAGCGCAGAAGGCTTTAGAGGGACAACGCAGTGCAACAACAACATGATAGATTTTAGCACAAGGGGCTGATGTGACTTCAGTAGTGCAGAGGGAGTCAGATTACACCGGCAGAGCTGTAGCTGTGCATCGTTCTTTAGATGTCAGCACAGATCTATAGCCTATGGAGCCTCAGTGATGAGGATGCAGCCCATCTGACTTGTTTGTCAAAGATTGGGCAGGAGATTCAGTTGTTTCTCTCAACCACCGAAGTTGCAATGCAACAGATCAGCAGTGGCAGTGCTATGAGCAACACAGATGCAACATATTGAGAGGGAGCTGTAGTACAGAGGTTGTAGTGGTAGTGGCAGAGTCATGGGCTGCAGTACAGAATGGCAACAACAATGCAAAGTTGAGTGGCAGCAGGCCAAGCATCAACAGCACAAAACCAATGCCCAAAATCATGTAATGCATAGTGTGATGTATTGCTAGAGCACACCCTTGATGCTAAGAGGGAGTGTTGATATTTTGTGTATTTAGGGTAGCATCAGTTGTGCTCTAGCTCCCAAATTTTGTGGAGGGACTAGAGTACACTTGATCTAGAAGACCCATAATTGATTTGGGAAATTTCATCTGGTTTAGCAGATATTAAATTAATTAATTATTTTAATGTATTTCCTAAGTTAAAACTTAGGGAACTTAAATAATTAAAGTGAATTTAATTAAACATGTGATGAAATTGTCTTAAGTCACACGGATCAAGCTTTCTTTTAATCTTAGCCATTGATTCAAGATTTGATCATGGCCGTTGATTTGACAATGAGAAAAGTATAAAGGAAAAGCTTGTTGTCATTTGTAAAGACACACAGAGGCAGAGAATTGAAGCTAAGCTAAGATTCTAGGGCAGGGGTTGCTGAAAATACTCAAAAGTGTTTCAACTGCAGAGAGGGGAATTTAGGCCAAGGGGATGATCTGATCTCGGGGTCTAGAATACACAAGACGCAGAGATCAACTCAAGGACAGTGCAGAGGAGAAGGGAAGCTGCAGCAACAAGGACAACGTAGTCCCTCCAAGGACAGTGTGATTTTCAACAGGAAGCCCTCAGAGGGTTACGTAGAGACCCTAAGGGGCAGCGTAGAGACTGCGTCACCCAGTCTGGGGTAACACAGTCCCTTCCGGAGCAGCGCTGAGGGTTGGAGGTGCTTTAGAGGCTGACGTGGAGGCTTTCAGGGGTAGCGCTGGGGTTTCTAGGCCCTAATCTTGGCTGAGTTCTGTAAATCCCGTTTGAGGGTGTGGATCAGTCATTATTTTGGCCCTATATCAGCCAGTGAGCTGTAGATATAGTGTATTCTCTGTCGGGTTTTCCAGATCTGGAATCCAGATTTGTGTATTCAGAAAATTTCTTAATAATAGAACCCTCTAGCAGCCAGAGACTGGTTTTCCGGCATTGGGTTTTTTCGGGGTCTATTTGTCTAGAAATAACTGTCATTTTGTCTATGTGTGCATGAACTTGTTCTAGATCTAGATTGGTGGAGATTTGTTATGTGTTTTGCTTCGATTTTAACTTGAATTTATTTAGTTAATAACTTGTCTAAGTAGGAGGAGCATAACCAGATTAACAGTAATAATTTCTGCATAAAGTGTAAAGATTCAGAAATTTCCACACCAAGTACCTTGTATGAATTATGAATACCTCCCTAGTTAAGAGGGAGTGTTGAAATATGTAGCTAGGTTCAGTTTTCATAATGACATATGTAATCATGATTTTATGTATTTAATGTAATGAGAAAAATAAATTTGTTATTATTTTCTTGAGGCATGGGTTTCATGCTCAACAGGAATTTATTTTATAGGTTAAGCTCCCATTGAGAGCTTCTAGGGCTTATGAGTCATTGTCATGTATGAAAGACCCATTTGGGCATGTTACATAATTTATTTGAGTCAAAGTCAAGTCAAAGAAGCCTCCAAGACCAAGTCATGATGCAATATTCAAGTCGGCCTACACTCATGATCACGTCGGCTTTAAACGGACAATTCGACCCAATGAGAAGCATATAGAAAGGAGACATCGACTTCACTTAAGGGACTCACTTCACCGTACACAAGTTCGATCACAAGAAAGAAAGAGTGTGAAGAGAAAATTGAGTTTTTGGGATTTTTTCTAGGCTACTTCTCTCCACACGTGCGAAATAATTAGGGTTCATGTTGCTGCAGTAAAATCCAAGTTGCAGAAGTGAAGTTAGGTAATCAAGAAGAGTTATTTTGGAAGCTGAATTCTCTAGGAGATGTTGAATTTCCACGATCTTGGGTCTAAGTTAGAGTCTTAAATCACTGATGCTACCAAACCAAGAATCTCAACCATAAACTACTTTGCATAACGGAAATTATAAAGCAGTAAATCACATATGCACAATATACACAGTTTTTAAAAAAATTGTACAATAATGTACAACCACCAATCTTCGTTATATTAATCCAAATCTGATGTAATACAACAGTCTATGGTATACAAGATGCACTGACAAACACAATGTCGTATCTCGTCTTACCGGTCCTTCGCTTCCGTGCTGCTCACCAGTAGTGCCTTAGTCCATCAAGCCCACTACACATCGAGACTCCAGGAGGGTTGCCACCTAACACTGCGACACATCCTTATGTAGAGTGTACACGGGCTGATCCAATCTGCTCTCTGGGTAGGCCTAATTCCCGAGCTCTAATCTGCCAGGCTAGCAACAACTTTTGTCCATCAAAGTGTTGCTTCTTCGACACCTTCCTTCACGCGACATTCAACTTCTCTTTGTCCTTCAAGATAGCTCGTCTAGGGCTACTTTGGGTAGCCAACACGTTGCCCTCCAACAATCCTATGGCTCCCAATCTCGTCATTGTTGAATTTGACCTAATATGATGCTTCACCACCTCGAAATGTCATATACTTGGCTTCAACAAGTTGCTAACTAATCTGATCCAATCACGGTCACACCTTGACCCAACACCTCTCCCAAACGCTACTGTTCGTCACGCTTATTGGCTGCACCTGCAATTCTGGTTGGGGCACAAACTTCAACCCTACACCCTACACACAGTCAACTCATCTAAGCCCTCATTAGCTGCAGTCCTGCTTGGAGAAAGCCCTCAACTTTCACACTGCCTCAACCAGGCCTTTGTTACCTTGACGCTGGCTTTGAAGCACTTTTGGTTTCTTGCTAAGGCCACGGCCTAGCACAACAACTTTACTATAGCTGTGGTCCTCTCCAAACTCTTCCAAACAACACCCCAACAACTGCGTTGTCCTCCAGATCTCCTCGGCCTAGCTGTCTGCTCCTTTTTGCACCAATCCACACTCAAAACAACAACATCTTGCTCCTCTTTGTTGCAGCCTGAGCTGCCCAACAATACGCACCTAAACAACCCTTCAATCCACACACAATCACCTTCAGAACTGCGGCCCAATCACAGAAGTTTCCTCACTGATCTTAGAGCTCTCCACACTGTCATATGCTCCTTTGCTGCGGCCTTAGCTTCTTCTCTCCACCGAGTTTCTTTAGAGGATGTGTTGACAAATTTGGATGATAAAATGAGGATCAAACACCTCTTATTTATAGCCCTTTAAGGCCTCCACGAATTCATTTGAAGAGACCCATCTATTGGCACCCTTTTACACCAAGCCTACATGATTTGGCAACCAATAATTACATAGTCAACTTCAAAAATTCGTTTCTCTCTAACGACAACTCGGATTCGGACGATTCTCGTTGCGTTGGAATCGTAACACCGAGCAATATCATCCTCATCCATCACATGCCATATCTTCATCACGGTTTTGGCCCAAATCACGATGGGAGCAAGACCCCTCACTTGGGTTCCAAGCCCACAAGTTGGCCTTGTGGTGCTTTGCCCTCCAAACCTTGAACCCTCGGGCTTGGAGTACCTCCCAAGCTATACAAATCAACAGGAGAGAGAATTTACCCAAGCAAAGGAGAAAGGAACAAGATCACACCATCATTTCTCACACGTGCAAGGGTTAGGGTTTCTGCAAAAGATTTTTCTGGGCAAGTCGAAGTTGCAAAGAAAATTTGCTGGGGAGGTCGAAATTGCAAAAGAGGTAGCTAGAAGTCTAAATTGCAAAAAGAAGCTGGAAGTAAGATTTGACTTGGTCTTGGAGGGTCTTGGTCAAGGGTCAAAAGTCTTGGAATTTGTCAATTGAAGGTTTATAAGAAAAGAAATTCTGATGGGTTTTTCTCTCAAGTTGGGGAGGTTTTGGCTATTAGAAAATTGGAAAGGCAGAAAGATTTTCTTATGATGATAATTACTTGTGAAGTTCTTATTTACTTATTAACTTTCTTGTGTTCTTCTTTTACTTTAGTTCATCAAGCAATTACCGATCCATAAGATGAATATCAAGGACACCAAATGTAGGGGGGACAACTAGGGCAAAACCCCCATCTAGGGGAAAACCCAGAAAACTCTTCTTTCAATAGTTTCACAAGATAATCCAAGACTCCTTGACCTAGACACAAACTTCCTCCAATCACCAAGTCAACCCTTCTTTTGCTAATGATAACCTTCTAGCAACAACTTCGATCTTGCAATAATAACTTCGACCTGGTAGCAACAACTGCCAACATCAACTTCGACCTAGCAACAACCTAAGTCACAAGACACTTCCCTTAGGGTCTCGTGTCTCGTATTTTACGTGTCAGACACGTAACGTGCCCTAAAACGTGTCGAAAACGTTTTTCTTCGTGTCCTCCAATCGAGACACGCATTTTGGACGTGGCAAAAATGTGCCCTAGCGTTTTTGGCTCATAAGACATGTGTCCCATGAAAAGTGACATTTAAAACCTGCAACATGGTTTAATTTTGGGTTTTTTTGTCATTGTTCGTCGTCGAAGTCGAGTTTGATCACTGTCAAAATCAAATTTGTTTTGCAGTGTGAGGAATTCCATCATATCCGAGCAAAATGCTCACAAATTCACATTGAGAGCACAATTCACAACTTCACATCGACATGGCCATGGAGATGCAGGAGACAAGCGTTCACATGCTTTGCTAAGGTTTGGAGCACTTAAATTTCCTGTAAGTTGTGTTATAGCCTATGGAACTTAACTTTATTATATACTAGTGACCACATTTTATAACCAGTGACCACATATAGATCGTGTGTTGAAATAAAAAGCCCACCTCCCCGTCATGTACTCACTGCTCAGTACACCTTGGAGGTCTAAAGGGAGGGAAAGCTCGATTAACACTCTGGTCAACAGTGAAGTTTGAACACAAAAATTTATAATTTATAAACTACCTTATGTGAAATTTGAACGTGATCAAACTTGTTTGAAGTTAATAACAAAAGTTATAACATGAACAATGAACATTGAACTGTGAATATCACTGATGTAGTAAATTAATAAACTAACTAGTAAATTACTAATAGTAAATAGTGTATACTAATTACTAAATAGATATATCATGATTCATATCTATATGGATCAGGCACTATATATTTGTATTTTTTAATATATACATAAAACGTTTCCCTCGTGTCCTGTTTCCAAGGTCGTTGTGTCTCGTGTCCTCATGTCATGTGACTTAAGCAACAACAAAACTTCGACTTAGAAGCAACACTTCGATCTTGAAGCAGTACTTCAACCTAGAAGCAACACTTCGATCTTGAAGCAATACTTCTACCAAGAAACAACACTTCGATGCAGCAACAACTTCGTTGTAGCTGTAACTTTGACCTTGATGTAGAAGCTTCGACCTAGTAGTAGAAATTTCGATCTTCTAGTAATAGCCCAGTAAATTCACACGTGTGAGAGAGATGACCCATAAAACTTTGATCTTGTGATACTCCTCCTCCTGCAATTTTGTACACTGCAACTACTTGAATTTGTATATCGAACTTGTGAGTGGATGTCCAAATGAATCGAACTGCACTGTATATATAGCCTCTTCTGGAGTTCGAATTACCCTCATGTAGGCCGACTTCAACATGTAAGGGCCGACTCAAAATTAATTCTTTTTACATGATTCAAAAGCCCAAGAAGGGTCTTATTAAATGTACAATGACTCTAATGACTCCATAAATCCTAGAAGTCCTCAATGGGGACTTTTACCCAAAACATGATGAGCCAAGCATGAAACCCATGCTTTAATAAGTCATAATGATAATAATAAAAATATCTTTTTCTTTCTTTCGATAAATACATTTCATTATGACTCAAATATAATTATGAAGACCGAACCTAGTTACATTCTTCAACGCGTAGTCTACCGAGGCCGCGTTTTGACCCAGAATCCGGTAACGATTTTCAGAAAATCCGGCAAAGATTTGCCCAGAATCTTGTTTACAGTTGTTAAACATTAGTATTTTGAGTGCCCCAGGGGTTTTTGATAGTGCTGAATCCATTTCCACTATCAAAAATGGATTCCAAGCACTGCAACTACCTGATTTTTTAAAATTTAGTTGACCGGATTCCGGCAGATTTCTGTCGTCCGGGCCAAAACGCGGCCTCGGTAGACAACTCCCATTCTTCAACACTCCCTCGTAACTAGGGAGGTATTCATAATGACATAAACAAGTACAAGGAAAATCTCAAAACATATGAACCATGAAGAGTTTAGGCACCACAATGCCATGGACTAGATTCTTGAGTAGGGCAGTCTATGCAGGGCTTCAAATAGTTTAGGCAATTACAGTGCCACAGACTAGATTCCTGACCAGGGCAATCTATCCAGGTGGGACTAAGTTGGAATAAAGCTTTCAGCCACTCTAGGTATCGTCAAGCTTACTTGCTAACCATCAATCCAGGGATCCAGGTGCATAATGCAAGATCAGAGCTCTATGACCAACGCCACCCTCCCTACTTCGGGAACTAGACATCAACACACAGGTCAGGTCGACCAGATGTCCTCCTAGACATTTTGTATTACACACGATGCCTCAACACTCCCAATTATTCAAATCGGTAACAACAAATCTCTCTCGATCAAACATATTGATAACATCAAATAAATCAAGCATGCAAAGCATGATTCCAAAACTTCGAGAGATTTACGTGTACAAACACAACAAACACTATTGAGAATTTGGAGGGCTAGAGATTAATTCAAATTCTCTTCTTGATAATTACTTGTGAGCTTACTTGAGTTGCTTATGTCTTCTCTTCTTTAGCTTATTTAGTCTTTCATAAAGTCAATTATCAAAATACATGAGACACAAAAATTAGGCTCCTAGAGCCAGGGAAAAACCTCTTCCTCTTGGAGAGGAAAACCCGCAAGGAATTCTTCTTATGGATCTTCAAATGACAAGTACCATGACCAAGACTTAGACCCTTGACCTAGTGCCTCCAAGACCTTGTCACTGTTGATTCTTCTTCTATGCACTGACCAACACCGTTTTGCACTAGATAACTTAATCTCTACTTTGTATTTTTCTTCTTTTTCTGAATGTGATCCTTACATGTTATCTCATCACTTTGTTAGACCTCCTTAGATTTTCACATCTTTTTGATAACGTCTTTTCTTTCTGTCGCTGACCTGGGCAAGTGGATATATGATGGCAGTAGTCTGATTACGCACCATTCCTAATTCGAGTCTTCATTATATAACCAAGTATTACTTATTGTGAACCGCATTGTAAATTCCTTAGAATTATGTTTGATATATATGATCCCATTTTCGTATTTCTGTTTCCCTTTTTCAATGCATTCATACAATCATAGAAGCTTTACCGAAGCTCTTGTCTGTTTGCACTCTATTATGTTCTTAAACCCGCACTTTATCCTGTCCTGAAGTCTGCACTCAATTACAGACTTGTCCGAAGTCTATTTACTGATCCGCACATTTGACCCCTGAACATTGCTCTCGTATACGTATTTATTCCAGATCTCATCTGCTGTAAACCTCTGTTCTGAAATCTGTTCTTCGGGGCTATCTGAAATCACTTCCATTTCCTTTACTACGTCAGAGAGATCCACTTTTTCTTGGCTGAATTGAACCACATCATCTTCATATATATATATATATATATCACATTTTCTGTTTGTAGGCCGACCATACATCTTGTATCAGGGCCGACTTCTCCTTTGATTATATAGGCCGACTTGTAGTGCATTTATCCCAACGTTTATGAGGGTATCTTAAGCATCTTCCAGAAGCCATTTCTTCAAGGTATCATGACAAGGCTTTGGAGCATATAACTAAACCTTTTATCCATATGACACTTAATTACAATTATACCTAGAAGACAAAAACCTAATAGACATCAAGAAGAAGTCTATCTACATAATAAAATCTTGCTCATGAAACCCATGAAGCAAGTACAAAAAATTACATTTTGTTATCTTTGTCTTCTTCTTTAGATAAGTACATAATTACATAGTCAACATGAAGACCGACCTAGTTACACTTTTTCAACACTCCCTCTTAACTAGGGAGGTATTCATACAGGTACATGGTCACTTTCAAACTGAAGAATCTCATAAGAAGATTCAGATTGGTAATCGCATCTGTATAGCATCATATCAACCAACATTGTCCTTGTGCAAGGCCTTGACTAACAACCCCATCTCTCAAAGAGACAATGAGCTACAATGCTGGCGTGACGCATGACTAATAGATACCATAGTCATTGTCTCTCCAAGGTACATACCCAACCTAGGTGTTCCCAGAGTATGACCTTCTTGGACTATTCTTCTCTTGGGTAGCCAACCCTCAAAGAATATCGGTCCACAACTACTCTTACCTTGAATGCCATATCTTATTCTCAAAGAGTATCGAATGCTAGATGATTACCCAATCCTCCATTTTGTCTTCCAAGTGAAGACCAGAATGATGTGTCTATCCATTCTCTTCACATGGCCTTCAATAAGACTTATGGCTGTTAGTCTTAGTCTAGTGCATGACACATGTAATATAGAATCACATACTACAAGTTTCTTCCAAGCAAGAAACTTACCACCAGGCTCCCTCTCAACCAGAGTCCTGTAGCAGCAATCCAACTAATCATGAAGAATTCCTCCCCTCGATGTCATGGATTTCGATGTTCGACGAATCTTCAACTTTTGGCTTCATAAGGCACAGATCATCCATCACTTTCAGTCACGAGTCATGTCCACTATAATAAAGTGATTCATCAGTCCTTCTCATCTGGTTCACCGTTATGCCATGCTGCTTTTCTTCGAATCATTTCCAAGGATCATACATCCTTTCTCATGATTATCAGCCATGCACAAATTCATCTAGATAAACATATACATATGAATCTTTTAAAACAAAATTTACCTCAGTGATGATCTTTCACCATGACACCTTCCTGCAGGCATCAATATCCTCTATTCAGATTGACACATCTCCTAATGATATGTTTTGTCAAGGGTCTTCTTATTTACCAGACTTCTTTCGGAGTCTACATATCCTCCCAGGAGATCTCCTAGTCACATCTTCTTGGCTTCCGAAAGATAACTGCCTCTTGACATGGTTGCATTTCATGATATCTTCCTTTATGCACAATCTCCATTCCCGAGAACTTACACCTTCTCTAGTTTCTCATTCATATACAACCACCTCATATTCCATTAAGACATATTATGTTGATTTCATTTGTCCGTGCATCGAGAGACACTCCTCCATAGGTCATACTTCTAAATACAAAAGTCCATCACCTGCAACCATATAACATGACTTCACAACATCCATTGTCAGCATATAAATATATACTTACCTCATACCTTTTTCCCTTGAGTCATCCTGTAGAAATTTCTCAAGAATGAAAAGCTTCATTCCCTTGGCCTGCTCCATCAATATGTCATCACATTCCATAAATATGTGTCCATGATGACCCTTGCTTTTGATGACTGCTTTCCATTAATAATGTTATTAGAGAGGTTTTCCCAGAGTTGATTCACCAAAAGCTCCTACCATGCTTCGATCAGGATGATACACCGATTCCTATCATACAATCAACAGAAATTACCTAAAGGAGAAGATGATCTCAATCGTAGTGGAGATCCCTCGCTTCTTCTTTCTTAGATTTCTTTGCATCAGGTTCTCTCCTCATTATCAGAGACATGGGCTTCTTCCCTATTTATCTTGTCCCTTTCCAGATTAAGGAAAATTTATGTTATAATGCCCAATTTCATTAAATCCAAAGCATCATGCTTTCTCCATACTATTATGAGGACCAAACTTACCAAATCTTCCTTTCTTCCTTGACGTGGTTGCAAAGGTTTGATTCCCTTGATCCCGTAACACCTTTGGCTTTCAATCTTGTTTCCTCTATTTTACATAGAGACCTTAAATTGTGAAATGGTGTGGCTTCTTTCTTCCCGTATAAACCTGAAGTGAAGTTTTCCCATTCTTCTCGCAGAGCATTTAGCACCACGGTAGTCTTCTCCTAGTTCCTGCAGTTGATCAGAGAGATTGCTTCTCCTGCAATACTCACAGAGAATGGCTCCACCAATTTCTTATATACTCTTTTTGATGATTCTAGATTTTGGTACATCGGAGATGATAGAGTCTTTTATGGATTCTGTAAGAATCCTTTTGGGCTCTTATTTCTCCCTTCATGTATTTTGGCATGACTTCATTGTCCTTGTCTTCTATGCAGGAAAGTTTGAAACCCTAACCAGTTTGTTGCTTTAGTTGCAAAGAGGACATTTTGATGAAGTCATAAAGATACTTACTTGAGTAGATGCTTTTCTTCTTCTATCAACTTTCTTGTTGAAGATGATGGCAATAACTCCCTTTTAAACTGATTTCAAAGTAGGTGATCAAGGATTACTTCATAATGAAGATGTCTTCAGTAGTGTTGGGTGGTGCACTGGTGCTTAATGATTTGTCTTCTAACAATGTCAAGAATCTTTGATGTCAAAGATTACCTCCTTACTGTGTGGATTGTTCGAAACTCTTCTTGACATGGTTTGAGGATTTCCTTGCAACCTGATTTGACTTTTCAACGAAGACTTTGACTTTTGCTTTGATGCTTTCCACATAACTGAATTTTGATCCTTGAGCGTCTTCTTTGTCAAGCAACCCTTGAGTTCAACACCTTAGCTCTGAAACCATGTTGAGAATTTGGAGGGCTAGAGATTAATTCAAATTCTCTTCTTGATAATTACTTGTGAGCTTACTTGAGTTACTTATGTCTTCTCTTCTTTAACTTATTTAGTCTTTCATTAAGTCAATTATCAAAATACATGAGACACAAAAATTAGGCTCCTAGAGCCAGGGCAAAACCTCTCCCTCTTGGAGAGGTAAACCCACAAGGAATTCTTCTTATAGATCTTCAAATGACAAGTACCATGACCAAGACTCAGACCCTTGACCTTGGAATGCTTCCAAGACCTTGTCACTGTTGATTCTTCTTCTCTGCACTGACCAACACCGTTTTGCACTAGATAACTTAATCTCTACTTGTATTTTTTCTTCTTTATCTGAATGTGATCCTTACATGTTATCTCATCACTTTGTATTTTTTTGTATCTTACTCCTTTTTGGAACATGGTGAGGGGCTCCCTCTTAATCCAATCTCGAGGGATACCTATAACCAGTGAAGCGAACATTGCGATTAAAACACGATTTTTTCAAAAAATGACGATTTTTTCGGTCAAACGATAAAATCGACGATTTTTTGAACAATTTTTTTATTTTCAAAAAATTGCGATCTGATCGGTAGAAATCATGGGCCCGTTAAACAATGACCCAATAAGTTCAAAAATCGATTTTTTTTTGTCATTTTTGCAGATAGAGGGCAAGAAAGAGAGCTAAGGAGGAGGAGAAGTCGTCTACAAGGGAAAGAGAGGAGAAAAGTGAAGGAATTTAGCAACCCAAGCCAACAAAATTCAAGTTTGGACCAAGGATCTTCACCAAAACGTTTTTTCCAGGTATGGGCATCAAATTTGTCCCAATTTTTTTTTTTTTTTTTTTTGTTCTTGCATGGGTTTCTATCACCCATTTTCTTCAGGTTCTAGAGCACAACAGAGTCCATTGCCAGCTCCGCCAACTTCTTTATCTAGAGGGAAAGCTATTACATTTTCTCGCAAGAGGGGCAGAAGAAATCAGTGGTATAGGTTATTTGGTGCATTCCTTTGTATATGAAATTATGACTCATGATATGGGATACATTATTATATTTTTTGTTGATATTTTGAGGCTGAATTGGGACTCAGGACTTAGTATTCAGGACATGATTCACTATTATGTGTGATGTAGCACTAGACATGATATTACACATCTTACATACTAGTTTTTTTTTTTCATATTTATGTGTCAATGCAATTATTTTATGTTGTGGATTCTTTAGATATTAAAAAAATTGAAAAAAAATGAATAGTTTTGTATGTGCCGATTTTTTTCCCGATTTTTACGATTTTTTCTCCTCGTCGATTAAATCCCGATCGCGATGTTCGCAACATTGCCTATAACTTTATCAAAACAATTCAAAAATGTTCTTCCAAATCATGTTAAACCTATAAATACTAGAAATCAAATTATAAATGAAAACAACTGAAACTTAGAGTAGAAGACTTAGTATTGTAAGTCACTTATTTTTGACTCTTTGGTCTTGTTCTTCTTTGGATATCCTTCTTGGACAACATTTGCTTGATCCCTGTTTCTCTTCTTATCTTAGGATTGTCAGGACAATCATTTTTATAGTGACCCATGTTGTGACACTGGTAGCATTCTATCTTGGATAGGTCTACCTTCCTTCTTGGCCCTTTAGATTTCTTGAAGTTTCCTTTCTTGTGATGAGTGGAGTAGGCATCTGAAACTTCCTCTTCTTCATGCTCTTTGTCGGTTACTAATGAGATTCTCATTTCCTCTTGACTACATGCATTCCATAATTCCTCAAATGAAGGAGTTTCTTTCCAATTGTTGATCCCTGAAGCAAAGGCACCCCAAGAGGGTGGTAGACCCAATAGTGTTGCAATCACAAGCTCTTCTTCAGGTACAATCTCATCTATGGCTTGAATATCAACTCTAATTCTAGCTATCCTTACAAAGAAGGAAGCCACAATATCATCCTTTATCATTTTCATGGTCCTTAGTTCATTTTTAAGACTTGCAACTTGACCAAGATTCTAGATGGTGAATAATTTGGATAAGGCTTCATACATCTCTTGGGCATAGTCAATCTTGGAAATGCATGGATAAGATTATCCTTTATACCATCTACCATGAGGCTCATAGCCAATATTTTAGACTCTCTAAACTTAGCTTTATCTGCATCACTTGATCCTTCTGTAGATTTCTTCACTTTTCCTTTAACTAGATCCAGGAATTTATTCTTTTCGAGGATAAGATCTATCCTTTTCTTCCATGCCCTATAATTGGATGCTACTTCTAACTTGTTCTCTCCCTTTTTTGTGTTAAACATTGTTTTTGAAGATAGTAAGCTTCTTTCCTCATATGATCCCCTTTGATGACCCCTTATTCAACTTCTTGAGGTTCCTTATAGATCTTCTCACTGCCTTTTTCCTTCTTCTCAACCTTAGCTCTGATACCATGTTAGAAAATCAGAAAGGCATAAATATTTCCTTATGATGAAAATTACTTGTGAAGTTCTTATTTACATATTAACCTTCTTATGTTCTTCTTTTAATTTAGTTCATCAAGCAATTACCAAAACCATAACATGAAGATCAAAGACACCAGATGTAGGTGGACAGCCAAGGCAAAACCCCTATCTAGGGGAAATCCCAGTCAACTCTTCTTTCAATAGTTTCACGAGATAATCTAATATTCCTTGACCTAGACACAGACTTCCTCCAATCACCAGGTCAACCCTTCCTTCTTTTGCAAATGATAACCTTCCAACAACAACTTTGATCTAGAACTTCGATCTTGCAACAATAACTTCGACCTGACAACAAAAACTGGCAGCAACAACTGAACTTCGACCTAGAAGTAGCACTTCAATATTGAAGGAACACTTCAAATCTTGAAGTAGTACTTCGGCCTAGAAGCAACACTTCGATGCAAAAAAAATTGATCTTCCAGTAATAGCCCAAAAAATTGATCTTCCAGTAATAGCAGCAAAAAAATTGATCTTCCAGTAATAGCCCAATAAATTCACACGTGTGAGAGAGATGACCCATAAAAATTTGATCTTGTGATCCTCCTTCACTTCCTGCAATTTCGTACACTACAACTACTTGTGCTACCCTCAAGTAGGCCGACTTGGTGTGGAGGTGTCAAATTACATATTTGACTCAAAATAATTCTTTTTACATGATTCAAAAGCCCAAGAAGAGTCTTATTAAATGTACAATGACTCTAATGGCTTAATATAAATCCTATAAGTCCTCAATGGGGACTTTGACCTAAAACATGATGACCCAAACATGAAACCCATGCTTTAATAAGTCATAATAATAATAATAAAAATTTCTTTTTCTCTCTTTTGATAAATACATTTCATTAGGACTCAAATACAATTATGAAGACCAAACCTAGTTACATTCTTCAACGTTGGCCCTGGTTGATCGCCTACATCTTGTGTCCTATTGTCTTTATGTTTTGGTAGCTGTTTGATGATAGAAAACACTAATCGTAATAAAGGAAAGAAGAAGTAAAACAAGAAAATTAAAAATACATCACAAGCAGTTATCAAAGAAAAGAGAAATCACCTACACTTGCTGCCCCTAGATTTCTCAACAGCCTTGACTGGCCTCCATTGTTTAAACTCATCAAGCTTAAAGTCAGTGCCAATTCATCTCCAAATTAGCAGCAACAGATGGCTGGAGTACAAGGTTTTCTTCAATCCCAGACAGCCCAATTGAAAATTTGAACAGTTAAACGAGGTATGAAAGGGGAGGAGTATTTTTGTAAGGCAGACTAGGGCTTAGGTGGTTCACGTTTTTTAAGTTTTTCTCAAATTTTTATATGGTTTCAAGCCTGGGACCTGCTGGCAGGCTGATGTGTATGTCATTTCTAATAAACATAGACTTGGCTGAGATTCAGTGTGAAACTTGTCTGAGCCAGACTGTGGCTTGGCCAAACCAGAGTGAGTTTCTCTCTAATCTGAAAATGTAAAACATCTCACCTGGTGAAAGTGAAACGAGTACAGCGGGACTGTATGACAAGGATACCTTTGTTAGTCCAAAAGAGTTGTCAATGTACGTGATTATTTCTACCATGTGTGTTCAGGCAGTCTGGAAACATATGCCTTTTTAAAGCTGTTCTACAATTTGAATAACAAATCTTAATACCCTTTCTTCATTTCATATAGTTTCAAGTTTACATAAATATATTATGGATATAAAGAGTCACCACTTTATTTTGTATGTCGAAGGTGGACATTATTGCTTTGTCTTATGTATAGAAGCTTATTTTTTGTTTTTTGAGAAGTTTTACACTTAAACGTAAATAGAGCTAAATGCACAGTTTACATCTTGGCAGGGGGTTTGGATATTCCAGTTCAGAGGCCTTTGATCCAGCGTGATTGGAGATTTAATCATTATCAGCTTGATGGTCTAAAAGATCCTCTAAGCTGCACTTTCAGATTTGTCTTTGCTGTTTTCTTCTGGAAGAGAGGAGGGAACAGAAAATTAAAAAAGAGTTCTACAGAAGGTTATTTGGACCACAATTATTCTTCTATAACCACGAAGGATAGGCTTATACCTTCCGTTGGTGCTGAAGTCAATGAAGAAAATCTGCAGCCTGCAGCAGTCTAATGGTTTGTATCAGACTTTGTTTATGGGCTTGATGGAGGAGTCAAAGGTTCTGCTCCCTAAAAGTATACGAAATTTCAGCTCATTGGTTTGATGAGAATTGCAAGTCACCTACTCGTGGCTAACCTGCTGTGGGACTGCCAGATGAAATTCAATTGATCAGACACACAAAACAAGGCTCTTTGCTGTAGTTTTATATGTCATATTCTATCTATATAGAAAACCATGATTCTAAAATGTACGATTTTTCTTTGATGTAGATATGTGTATTCATGAATAGTGATGCCTACATTTTATTAGCTTTATAATGTTTGAAATTTTAGTTTTTTAAATGTTTGGTCATTATCACTTGCTAGTTTGTAATGATTGTAGAAAGGCATAATTTCTGAAGCTCAATATGCTTATATTAGTTTGTGGCTGCAAGTTAACTTTCCATCGAAAATGGGAGGGAAGTATCTGAAAGTCTGAGTTATCTCAAATCTCAAGTTCTTTTTATTTGTGTTTCATATTTCATGTTTACCTTTTTTCCCTGCAGCATTTTGAAATTGTGGGAAATAAATCAATTTGTATTCCACGTTAAATCAATATTGGCTTACAGGATCAGATGAACACCAAATTGTGCATGGAAATTCTGTTCACAGAAAGCAGGACCTAGGTAATTCCGGGTACGTAACAGTTATGGGAAGTATAAAGAGCAATATAAACTTCATATAAGGAATGGGAGCAACAGTATTCTTAATATCAGAATCATTACATAATTTGCATCAGTTTTTTGGATTAATTCATTCTCTGTTTTATGTCACTAAGCTTTTTGTTGTCCTAGTTTTGTATTGACATAAGGAATAACAATGACCTTATGACTAATTCTTTTCCTAGTATGCAATGGTTTCTTTAGTTACCTGAAAGCAAATCACGTTCATCACGACATTTTCAATTATATAAAATAAATTTATCTACAAGTCATTTGGAGGGTTACGCACATTGTTAAAATGATCATGTGCAAAAAATATGCTACACTAGAAAGCAATTGGATCTCTCACGTAAGTAAACTTGCACCTGTGTCCAGCACTAAGCTTTGAATCCTTATCGGCTTCTATGTAAATTTTTGTAGATGTTCTATGCTTGATGCAACTTTTCTTTTTTACCCAATATCAGTCAGCAATCATATAAACAACATAGTAAAATGCTGATAGAACATACCAGTAGATCAACAGAGGACAAGCCAAAAATATATAAGTGTGTTGGTGCGTTATAGCGATCCGCAGGATGCTTCAACCAGCAAAGTCTCAATATGGTCAACAAACCAGCAATGCCACACAAGCCTCTAGGACAGCCAAAACGGTCAACTCAAAAGTCAACCCAGAAGTCAACGGTCAACGCAAACAGCAGCAGCAGTTAGGTCAATGCAGCAAAGTCAAAGTCAACGTCTCGCCTCAGGGATAGTGCCAAAAAATGTGGATTTGAAAGCTCGAAATTTTGGGAGAGTTTCAAGTCCATTTCACCTTGCGTTGACCAAAGTCAATGCTGGTCAAAGCTGCTACAGAAACCCTAGGCCGAAAATAGAAAAGAGTTGCTGCTGAAATTTCCCACATGTGGAGAGAAGAGCCTCCAAGGTCATCGAACCAATCAGATGAGGAGAGAGAAATGTGTGAGGATGAGATGAGTGAAAATGTCCTCCAACGTTGACCAATTTATATCCATCACTGAGGGTGTGTGACACAATTGTTGGGGCACAAAACCTTAAGGCCGACCTGCACATATTTTGAATAAATTCAAAATAAATGTTCTACTCATCGGATTAAGATGATCTTTAGATCGATCTTTCACCTCTCCGAAAGAGGAGTCCAATAAAAATATTGGTATCTTCATTTGAGCATCACAGCAAGGAGTTTGGACCTAGTTGTCAAAAATTAACACTCCCTCTCAACTAGGGAGAACTCCATCCACCTGTGCAATCCAAACATCGTACGTCATCCTGCCGTAACTTGCTTTGCTGGCTTCTTTATTTCAGAACAGAAGTGGGTCAGTCACAAAGACATCATTCCTGGCTGACAGATTCAACCCAGAGGTCTAAAACCTCTATAGGACTCACAAAGAGTCTCATACCAACCTGAAGTTGGTTTACCTGACTCGAAGTCAATTGGAGGTCCGAAACCTCACCATACTTGATCCTAGATCAAGTGGTTGGACCATGCTATCCTAGATAGAGAGTACGGCAATCTCTGATGCGTCCATCAATCTTTGCTACTAGGCTCTAGCTTTTCCCACCTCACTAGCCAAATGAGAGGTACTTCCCATGAGCCTTGAACTCAATGGGTAGGATGCATACGGGGCACAGATAATGAGAGGCGAACCAACTGAATCATCACAACGATGGGGCAAAAGCACACCAACAAGGTTCGGCAAGCCTAGCCCTATGGTTGCTTATAGCTCTGAGAAGCTATCCCCAAAGCCCCCCAGAGCTCATCGTCCAACAAGACCCTCAACATATGGTCGTTCCACGATACCAAGATTCTCACGGAAGGTTAGGAACTTGACCTTACCCAGGGGCTTTGTGAGAATATCTGTGACCTGCTCATCAGTTCCTATATGATCGAGCCTTACAGCGCCTCGCTGTACCATATCCCGGATAAAGTGGTACCCGATATCAATATGCTTCGATCAATCGTGGAACACGAGATTCTTGGACAACCGAACATTACTCTGGTTATCACAGAGTATCACGGTGGTATCTAGCACATGCCTGAACATCTCACTGAAGAGATTTCGCAACCAAACTGCTTCACAACAGGCCATACTCGTTGCAATGTATTCAGCCTCCGCGGTGCTCAAAGCCACCGACTTCTGCTTCCTGCTCATCCATGATATCGAAGCATAACCAAGTGTGAAGCAACATCCCGATGTGCTCTTACGATCCACCACACTGCCAACCCAATCGACATCGATATATCCATGGAGTGTCACGCTCCCTGCAGTGTATCTTAGCCCATGGTTTATCGTGCCCCGAAGATATCTCCACAGATTCTTGGCACCAACCCAGTGAATGTGATGAGGCTCAACCATATGTTGACTCGAAGTGCTCACTGCAAAACATACATCTGGACAGGGGTTCACTAAGAACATCAGGGCCCCTACGAGTTGACGACACTCAGTAGGATTCGCTAGCATGGGCCTAGTAGTGCTGCCACTCAACTTCTTAAAGTTGAGCTCCATCGGTGTCGACACGGACTTATAGTCCACCATACCAAAGCTTTCCAGAAGCTTCACAATGTATTTTCCTTGAGAAAGGAAAATCTCGCCAGGTCTCTGCTAGACCTCCAGGCCTAGGAAGTAATGCATCAGTACTAGGTCCTTCATCTCGAACTCAGCAATGAGCTCCCTCTTGTACTGATGAATGAGAGGGTCAACACCTATCAGGAAGAGGTCGTCCACATACATCACCAGAATGAGAGGCTTTTCTCTATCAACCTTGAAGTAAAGGTTCGGATCAACATTACTACGAGTGAAGCCTAGCTTCATCAGGTAGCTATCTATCCTCTTGTACCAACCTCTGGGTACTTGCCTCAACCCATAAAGGGATTTCTTCAACTTGCAAACATGGGTGTCTCGATCTTGGACTTTGAACCCTAGAGGTTGCTCCACATACACCTCTTCCTTTATCGCACCATGCAGAAGTGCGGTCTTCACATCCATCTGACGAAGACTCCATCCTTGCGTAGCAACAAGGGCTATGATAGATCGGATGGTGGTATATCGGGCCACAGGTACAAATATATAATCATAGTCTATGCCTTCCTTTTGAGAGAAACCACAAGCAACAAATCTTGCCTTGAACTTTTCAGCACTTCCATCAAATCCATGTTTGATCTTGTAGAACCATTTCGAGGTGACAACTGCTTTGTCCTTTGATCTTGGAACCACATCCAGACATCATTCTTCATTATGAACTCATACTCTTCGTGCATAACATCCTTCCAGACTTGATGCTTTACGACTTTCTTAAAAGATCCAGGCTCAGACTCTACAATAGTACTCATGGCTGCTAGATACCCTTGGTATCTATTCGGCTTCTTGCTTTCACGGAATGTCCCCCTTGGGGCCATATGTCCCTCGACATCCTCGAGAGTGTCCCTGAGCCATGATGGTCTCTTCCTCATCGAAGGAGGTGGATCAATCGGGTCCATCAGTCCTTCAACATCAAGGATCGTCTCATCCTTCGGTTCTTCTTGATTTCTAGGCTTCACCTCATGATCTTCCTCAGATCTCGGAAGATTGACTACTTTCCTCAGGGAAGCATCTTCGTCAAAGGTAACATCGTGGCATATCTCCACTTCCCTTTGACCAGGCACATAGACTCTATAGGCCTTCGAAGTTTCGTTATAGCCCACAAACATTCCCTTCTTCCCAGAAGCATCCAGCTTGCTCCTCTTCTCCTTCAGCTCATGAAAATAAATAGGACATCCAAAAACTCTAAAATGTGAGACGTCAGGTTTCTTACCAGAGAAAACCTCTTCGGGAGTTTTGGAGTCCAGAGCGGAATGCGGGTATCGGTTTTGTATGTACACAACAGTGTTCGCAACTTCTCCCCACAGAAACTTCGGTAGACCCTGGTCACATAACATGGCACAGGCAGCTTCCACAATGGTTCTATTCTTTTGTTCAACAATGCCATTCTGCTCAGGGGTATAGACAGTGGTGGTCTCCCTCTTGATGCCAGCGTCTCTGTAGAAGTTCTTGAACTCGTTCATCTCATATTCAGTGCCATTATCGGTCCTCGGTATCTTGATCTTCTTCCTTGTCAGATTTTCCACAAAGGCTTTGAAGGTACGGAACCACATGAAAGCCTCATCCGTCTTCTTCAAGAAGTATATCCAAGTTTTGCGAGAGAAGTCATCTATGAATGTCATATAATAAGAACATCCTCTCAAGGATGTCACGGGCAGCATACCAAACAGATCAAAATAAATCAATTGCAAGACATCTGGGAAAGGTCCCCATGTATGCTTTCCTTCAGCACAACCCTGACATACACCTTCATGATTATTTGAGAACTCGGGCATCCCCGTCACCACCTTCCTTGCTTCGAGAAGGGCTTTGTAGTGAAGGTGTCAAAACCTCCGGTGCCATAGTTCTCTCTGTCAGATAGTATCACACGTCATCGCTCCCAGTGGACTTCCTCCAACGTGGTAGAGTGTATCAACTCTAAACCCAATCGTGATAGCTTCCTTGAAACTCTTCTTCCAGATACGCACCTTCCCATCAATGAATGCCACATTGAAACCTTTGTCTTCCATGGCCGATATAGACACAAGGTTCTTCTTCAAATCAGGTACATAGAGTACATCTTGTAAGCGGAGGACTTGACCTTGAGACAAGTGGAGGGTCACAGTCCTTGTCCCTTTCACGGGATATGTGGTATTATCTCCAAGGATAATTTCCAGATTAGTATCCTTCTCAACCATATCATAAAGTGCTTCTTTGAACCTAGTGATGTGCCTTCAGGCACCACTATCTGTCAACCAGACGTCCATAGTGTCGGGTGGAGATGTAGCGGAGAGGGTAGATACAAGAATGAATTCATTTCTTTTATCAACAACATTTGATTCCTCATACCTGGAATTTATCGACCTTTTGAAAGGTTGACCATTTCCGCTGGAGGGATCCTTCCTCTTTCCCTTAAACCTGTTGTTCCTTTGATTGCCATTCCTCCGGTCGTTGTTGTTGTCATCATCACTGGGAGAATCCTTCTTGAAGGGGCATTCTCTAGCATAGTGACCTGGATTGTGACAAGTGTAGCACTTGCCCTTCTTTCCTTGGGCCCCTGCTCTTCCTTTGTTCCTTGGACCACCAAAGTTCTTCTTTCTAGAATGAGCAGCAAAAGCAGCATTTCCTTCATTTTCATATTCCTTCATCCTTGTCTCTTCTTGAACGCATCTTGACAGTCCTTCGTCAAAGTCAGGTATGACATTGTTATTGAGAATGGTAGTGTTGAACACATGTCATTCGGATGAGAGACCTCCAAGTGCGGTGAGAACCATCTCTCAATCAGCTATTGTCTCCCCAATGGCCAACAGATTATTCCTGATCTCAACCAGCTTCAGAAAATATGATTGAACAGACTCATCCCTGCCTTTCTTCAGATTCTTCAATTGATTCTTGAAGAATAGAACTTGATTCGCATTGTTGGCTTTGAACATGTTGACCAACTTATCATACATCTCCTTGGATGAGCCAGCTCAGAGATGTAGGCAACCAGACTCTTATGAATTGAGTCCCTGATCATTAGCTTTGCTTTGCTTTGATTTCTTCCTTCTTGTACTTTTTTTTGGCAACAACAGTTGTAGTGGATGGAGGCTCTTGGATTTTACCCTGCACATAGTCCATGACATCTTGGTCTTCCAAATTAAGATCCATTGTCATCTTTCAAGCATGGAAGTCATCCTTCCCAGTCAATTTTTCATCAACCTTAAATACATTGTAGTTTGAGGAACCCATCCTCTTCTTCAACGACTGCTATAAATTAGGGCTTTGTCTTCACCTAAGCTCTGATACCATGTAAAATTTTGTGAATGTTCTATGCTTGATGCAACTTTACTTTTTATCCCAATATCAGTCAGCAATCGTATAAACAACATAGTAATATGTCGATAAAACATACCAGTAGATCGACAGAAGACAAGCCAAAAATATGTGTTGGTGCATTACGACAATCAGCAGGATGCTTCAACCAACAAAGTCTCAATATGGTTAGCAAACCAGCAATGCCACACAACCCTCTAAGACAGTGAAAACGGTCAACTCAAAAGTCAACCCAGAAGTCAACGCCATCAGTCAATGGTCAACGCAAACAACAACAGCAGCTAGGTCAACGTAGCAAAGTCAAAGTCAATGTCTAGCCTCGGGAATAATGCCAAAAAATGTGGATTTGAAAGATCGAAATTTTGGGAGAGTTTCAGGTCTGTTTGCCCTTGCGTTGACCAAAGTCAACGTTGGTCAAAGCTGCTGCAGGAACCCTAGGCTGCAAACAGAAAAGCACTGCTGCAAAAACCCTAGGCCACAAACATAAAAGAGTTGTTGTTGAAATTTTCCATGTGTGGAGAGAAGAGCCTCCAAGGTCATCGAACCAATCAGATGAGGAGAGAGAAATGTGTGAGGATGAGATGAGTGAAAATGTCCTCCAACGTTGACCAATTTATATCCATCACTGAGGGTGTGACACAACTGCTGGGGAACAAAACCTTAAGGCCGACTTGCACATATTTTGAATAAATTCAAAATAAATGTTATGCTCATCGAATTAAGATGATATTTAGATTGATCATTCACCTCTTCGAAATAGGAGTCCAATAAAAATATTGGCATCTTCATCTGAGCATCACAACATGGAGTTTGGACCTAGTTGTCCAAAATTAACACTCTAAGAATGATAACCCTTCCTAGATCACCAAATAAAATATTATAGCAACAAGTGACACATAGATGTCCTTGAATTGGACCACATGAAGCAACAATTTCTCTAAGATGTCAACAACAGTCAGGGTAAGCAGGGTAAGTAGGTTTATCACACCTTTATATCTTCTAGAGACTTAGTAGGTTGATAGTTGACAATTGATGATGTGAGGATGCAGAGTGGTTGTCTAGGCATTCGATTGGTCACTTGCATCAACTAGGTGGTGCACTGGTGTGCAAATCAAGGCAAATTTGAAGGAGTTCATTGTATGACTTGGACAATTAAAGTGGACCATGTCTTTCTTGCTTCAAAGGAGTAGTTACACTTCGGTAATATATAGAGGTGGTCTTATAGATCGATATATCATGGAATTTGTTTGGTTCTGTGAGTTTCCTATTGTATGTTGAATGTTGAACTATGCTTGTGCTTGAGTGCTATAATAGGGTCCTTATGCACCAACTCTTCTTGGAATGGATAGCTCCTTGTCTATCTAATTCCTTGATTTTGCGACATGGTATCATAGTTATTGGTTCAAAACCTAGCTTGCAGTCTACAAGTCATTTTGAGGTTGTTGGTTGTATGCACTCTTGAAGAGTCAAATCTTTCTAGTAGATTGACTTGAAGATTGTATTAACATTTAGGCCTATAGATTAAGATCATGCGTTCCAAGCAAGATTTCATGGTCCTGAATGGGCATAGTTATAATATATGGGCATAAAACATGGAAGTATTATTAAAGAGTTTGTTACACAGCATTTTGTCACCGTCCCTGCAATCCCTCGTCCCGCATATTGGAGGGCCTTTCTCGTGACCTGAGAGCAGCGACATGACCTGAAACCACTTTCATGGCATCCCCCTTGACAAGGAAAATCAATCCTCTAAAGAAAGTTTCCTTTGAAAAACCCTAAAAACTGATCTTTTAGCCTTGGCGTGACAAGCCAGTTCAGCCCTCGTGCCAATGGGGAAAATCCACCATAGAAGGCACGCCAACTGGCGCTCTGTCCCAGTGTCTCACTTGCGCCAAGCTTAATAAGGGATGTTTTTTAAAAATAAATGACGGAAGTTTGATTCCAAAAAACTCCTGAACAAGTCTCTAAAATGAGTTGGGTGGTTTGGCTCTGGATCTCCATGTATGGGAGGTGGTTTTCCACCTATCATGGAAGCTTCCTTAGAGATAGGGCCAATTCCATGATTGTAGGGATCCCAACTCCTCTTCCCCCATCTATAAAAGCTTGCCTTCTCCCTTAGCAAGGAGACTATAGCCAGATAGCTTTTGAGAGCCAAGCTGAAGAGAGAGAGCTTTGTCCCGTTTCCGATAGGCTTCATTGAGACGTGCTCCGCTGTCAGCCCCGTCGAAGGAAGATCAAACGTCAGAGCTTTGGGTTGTATCTTTCCTTTGTTATTTTAATGATAAGCGACTTTGATTATGGTTTCATTCATGTGTCTTTTTCTTGATGCAATGAATTACATCCTCTCTGACTGATGTATGGTTACAGGCTCTAGATTTTATGTTGTCTATTGTTGTATCCTTTGCATGTGTGCAGGTGTTCGGAGGTGCCAAGTGGAAGGATCATGATCTGCCAAAGCGGAGGATGGGAAGCGTCATTCTTTCTTCAATGACTACTGCGTAGGATCTGAGGTAGGCAATTCGTTATGTTTTTGTCGTTTTGTAACTAGAGACCTGCGTCACTGCGTGACCTGATTGTTGCTAGACCCGATCTGGGCTAGTAGGGATCGCCTCTGTCCGCAGAGGGGATTTACCTCTCCAACACCCTCAAATAAGGTATTTCTTATGAAACGTCTATTTAATATGAAGATTGCAGAAGGTGGATTTGTTTCTAATCATTTAAATGAATTTAACACGATTACCAGTCAGTTAAGTTCTACAAGGGTAAATTTTGATGACGAAGTTAGGGCTCTATTACTTTTGTGCTCATTGCAAGAAATTTTGAATAACTTAGTTATGGTTATTAGTAACTTTGTATTTGTATCTAGTACCTTAAATTTTGATGATAATTTTTGGTGCCATCCTTAGTGAGGAAATGTGATGGAAAAGCTCTCGTAAGACATCAGGGAATTCTTTGACTGGAGAGACTAGGGAAGGAAAAATGGAAAGAGGAAAGAGCCCAAGAAATAACAGTAATTTAAGAAAAGGCTGATCTAAATCCAGATAAGGGATAGTGTGTTGGAACTGTGGGAAGAAAGGATAACTGAAGAAATAGCACACATCTCAGAATTGAAAGTAAGGACATGGAGAACAAGAGAAAAATCATGAAGCGAATATGATAGGTGATGTGTTAAGACACTTTGATTATTTCATTAGAAAATGTTATTGATGCCTAGGTGGTTGATTCAGGGGCTTCACTCCATGGTACACCAAATAGGAAATATTTTCATGACTATGTTCAAGGAGATTTTGGACATGCTTTTTTGGGTGATGATGAACCCTGTAAAATCATTGGAATGGGTAAGGTTTTTATAAAGAAACAAAATGGAAATCAATGACTAGTGAAGAAGCTAAGGCATGTTCAAGATCTGAAGAAAAATATAATTTCAACAGGCCAGTTAGGTGGTGAAGGTTGTGTAACTACATTCACAAACAAAACCTGGAACGTCGTTAAATGATTCCTCGTAATAGAAAAGGAGAAAAGGTTGGTACATTGTATTTATGCAATGGTATTGTTAGAAAATTATGTATTATAGAGCAATGCAACACATAAAATATGCGGAAACACAAATACAGAAAACGTATAAAATCAAAGAGACACAGATATACGTGGTTCACCCAGTTTGGGCTACGTCCACCCCGAACATCCAGTCCTTCCTTTCTATTATCCAGCGAAATGAAGAGACACAATCTACAACAGATCCGTTGTAATATCCTATGTTCTCTCTCACTGTCTCCCTATATGTTTCTCGCTCTGAGAATACACATACAATACACAACCGCAATACAATACCCTCATACAAAATGATGGGTTTCCTTCTAGGGAAAAAAACTCTAAATTAAACATAATTTCTACCGTCAAATCATCCGCATAATGAACAGCCCAGATTGACTAGAAATTACAATACTTTTATAAGGAAATTTTACATCTGCTTTCAACTCACCCTACCACCCTATAGAAGAATAAAACAAGAATGGACTCTCGTACCAGGGAAAATGGTCCACTTTACAATGATATAGAATGATGTAGAAGAAGAAGACACACTAGACCATAATCCCAACTATGACACAACCACCTAATGATGATCCTAGACCTCCCGACACCACCTCTTCAACTCTTGGCAGATAGACACTTGTACAATTTTTGCAATGATGCATTTACAATGACTTAGTACAATGATACCTTTACAATGATTGTATGCAGTGTTGCCCACTTGAAGACTTCATGTGTTGAACTTCTTGCGATTGTTCTGCACCTTGATTTCTTCTCTTGTCCTGCTACCCTCTGCTGCACCTTGCTTTGCTTTTCTGCCCTAGAAATTCTAGTCCTTTGCAGCCCTTGACAACACATGATCTAGTTTTTTCATGCCTTATAGGATCTCCATATTGAATCTGGTGTATATCTGTTATTTCAGCGCCCCAATATGTAATTTTTGGTTCTATAGTAGTACTTTGAGTCTTCTTTCCAATGCCACAGGGCTGATTCAATTTGGATTCTCCAAGAGAGAGTTATGCCCAATCTCTCACAATGACCTAATTATGGACTGTTTCAGTAGAGTGAACTTTTATGGCATCCCACGTGTCACTTTTTCTTCATTCAGCTCTGAAATTGATAAAGTGAAAATAACAGTCTGTGCACTATTTGCCACATTTTACAAAATTTCAATCCGATACTCAGAGAGAGAGTTATGACGATTTTCTCAAGGTCACTTCTTTGAGATGAAGTTCAGGAGCCTGCAAAAACACTAAATTCCACATATCAAATCTCTGAAAATATTTTGCACCTTGATCTGAAATTTTTACAAGAGCTTCCTCAAGACCCTGATCTGAAATTTTTACAAGAGCTTCCTCAAGACCCTGATCTGAAATTTTTACAAGAGCTTCCTCAAGATTTTTGATTCGCCTCATAAAAATTTCAGCTTCTTAACCTTTGTAGAAAAAAAGTTAAAGTGCAAATTCCACGATGCCCTGTTTCAGGTAGTGAAATCCCTACATAAGGAGGATATGAGGATCACAATTTATATAAATGCGTAGGTTGAGAGGGGCTTCAACAAGTGAACGTGGGAGGGATTTTAGGAGCTTAAAAATTATTAATTATTGACTTTTCAATTACCCATGCCACAACCCCATGGGGTTTTAGCCCACTAACTGGGGTTACAAACTTCAAACATGAATATCTCTCAAACCGTGAAGAATTACATGGATTGCCATATATCAACAGAAACATCTCGACAAGTAGAAACCATTCAAAATATTCTTGACCCAGAATATAGTAATTTTGTAGGTCAAAATTTCCATGCAAGATCAGAGTAGACCCTAGTGTTTCTTGGGTTGACATCAATGACAACCACTGATCAACAATCTCACCCTTTGGCATTGATGGCAACACAAGTAATCCCCCTCCGATCATGACACCTCTTCCTACAGCATTCTCTCCCCCTTTGACATCAATGGCAAAGGGTAACTCCCCCTTACACACAACCATCTTGCGGACCTGTACACACTTCCACTCCCCCTAACACACAACCATCCTACGGACCTGTACACATTTCCACTCCCCCTTTATATTCTGAATAAGGAAAATATAATGAGAACTTGGGAGAATCCCAAGCTTCTGGCAAATATATTCAAATAATTCACTAGTACTCTTACGATCATCAACGCTTCCTACCCAATCTGCATCTGTAAAGGCTTGAATAATGAGATTGTTACCCTTGGGATACGACAAGCCATATTATGTTGTTCCCTTTAGATATCGAAGAATTATTTTGACGGCAATAATATGTGATTCTTTTGGT
Organism: Pinus albicaulis; assembly: GCA_034641835.2. Classification (NCBI taxonomy): domain Eukaryota; kingdom Viridiplantae; phylum Streptophyta; class Pinopsida; order Pinales; family Pinaceae; genus Pinus; species Pinus albicaulis. The sequence goes on along the minus strand of CM076579.1, from coordinate 1,093,629,431 downwards.
GCTGCTTGGAATCTTGCTACTTGTCCAACTGCTTTCATAACATTCAGCTAGGAGACTGTTACATATAGAAGACTACCAATCATAGATCTATACAACCTCTGATCCACATACTTAGATGAGTCGTTTATGCTCAATTTGCAACCTGTTACCATAAGAGTAAGGATGGGTTTGCAATCTTCCATTTTGAATTTCTTGAGCATTTCCTTGATGTACTTGGCTTGACATATAAATATTCCTTCCTCTTGCTGAGATATTTGAAGCCCTAAGAAGTATGTCAGCGCACCAATTAAAGACATCTCGAACTCACTTTGCATCTTTGTAGCAAAGTTCTTACTCAGTCAATCATCATTGCTACCCAATATTATATCATCCTCTTTAGCTAGTAGACGTGCTTTAGTTGCTTCATCCACAACATATATGTCGTTTGGAGCTCGACTTGTTGTAGCCACAATTTCACCATACCTACCTTTCCTGATTTCACATTTTGTGGAGTTGAATAGTATTGTGTGTCCTTGATCACACATTTGTCCAACATTGAGTAGATTGTGATTCATGTTTTCAACCAATAGAACATTCTTGGCTAGAGCATCTTTGCTTCCGAAAGTGATGGTACCTGATCCTATAACATTTGAAGATCCATCATTTCCAAAGGATACAGTTCCATCCTTCTTCTCTTTCAGAGATACACATTTCTTTCTATCTCCAATCATATGTGTTGAGAAACCGCTATTAACATACCACACATCTTTGTTGTTTTGAGCCTTGAGAGCGAGAGCACAATTATTAGTGTTCTTCTTCTTCGATGTTCGTTCGTTCTATGGCTTCGAAGATTCTTCTGGAGGATTTTCAAGTATGTAGTCTCTGGCTTTGTGTCTAAAGTTTCGACATTTGTAACATTCAATATTATTTCTTAAATTTTTAAATGTATTGATGTTTCGTTGAGCCCTAGGAGGTTCATATTTGACAGATCTCCTAGAATTTTATTGGTTCCTAGGGTATGTGCGACATTCTACAGCTTTATGACCAAATTTTCCACATGAATAAAAATAGCCATTAAAAATATGTTGGTACCTGGATGGAAATCTTCGTCGAGGAGTTGTCTTCCAAGGATGTTCTTGCGAATCTTGTCCAATGAATTCTACATGCATGTCAGATCTCATAGGTTCATTGTATTTTGTTGTAGAAGGTCTTGCTTTTTCTTCTTTGTAACCGAGGCCAGTTCTGTCGTTGTAAAATCGTTGACTGTTGATGAGTTCTTACAATGCCCTTGAGCTGTTGGTATAGTTTTGGATAGTTTTACCCTTCTTCACTTCCTTAAACAGTGAGACTACTTCGGCTTCTAATTCTTCCCTCTCTTGGTTGCTTTCTTCCAACTTCTTTTTAAGTGACTCTTCAATGCATTTGTGTTCTTCAACTTCAATTTTGAAACCTTGAACTTGTTCTTCAAGAGTATTGGAATGGATCTTCTCACCCTTGAGCTCTTTTATAAGCTTGATTGCTTCCTTAGAAAATTCTTCTATGGTCAACCCTTCTTCTTCGTTGTTTGATACCTCTTGTTTATTGTGCTTGGCCATAAACAATACTCTCTCATTGGCTTCTTCTTTGCTGGCATTGTCTTCATTGGATGATGAGTTGTCTTCTTTAGAGAGAAAGTTCATTTTGGATCCTTGCTTGTTTAATTTCTTAAAGCCTTTCTTTTCTTTCGAGTTTCCATCACTTCTGTTAGGACATTTTTCTGCAAAATGCCCAACCTCGCCACAACCGAAACATATCAATGGAAGTTTTCCTTTGAATTTTCCCTTACCAATTTTTAGTTTTCTCATAAAGTAAGCATATTGTTCATCTGAAATACCTTCTTCATCATCTCCCTTTTCTTCACACTTGCAGGTGCATGTCTTTTCAATTGAAGGTTGTTTGTCCTTATTGGTTTTCTTAGATGTAACGAACATAGTTTCTAGATGCGAAGTACCCTCTTCTCCATCTAGTCTCATTTCATGTGCTATGAGAACTCCATATAATTCCTCTTTGATGAGTTTATCCAGATTTGCACTGTATTCTAAGACCGATAACTTTGGGTTGAATCTCCCTGGTAACGTTCTAAGAATATTTCGTATAATAGTCTTCTCGTCAACTGGCTCTCCCAATCCTTCCAGAGTGTTGGTTATTTCATCAATGTATTGGAAGTATGCTACAATGTTTCCATCTTCTTTCATTCTGATTTGCTCAAATTTTTCTCTATAGATTTGAAGCTTTGCTTCTTTGACATTTGAGTCACCTGCATATATATTCTCAAGCTTGTTCCATACATTTTTTGCGGTTTTACAACCCAACACCTTATGATAGGCAGATTCAATAAGTCCATTGATAATAATACTCTTTGCTTTTGCATCATTTACCAAATTCTTCTTACCTTTTTCATACGTGGTTGGTGTAAAGCCATTTTGAACAGTGCCCCATACTTCGTAACCTTGCGCCAAGAGATAGACCCCCATTCTTCCTTTCCAGAGTGCATAATTATTTTCATTGAACAGAGGTACACCATTCTTGGTATGCTCCATTACCTCCTTCCAGCGATTAAACTTCTATTGAAGGAACCGAGATCTGATACTAATTGTTGGAAATACTGAGAGGGGGGGGTGAATGAGTATTCCTTTCAATTAGAGCATTAGTTAATCTTCAATTATTTTCAATGTTTGTGCAATGATAGTAGTAAACAAAAGGAACACATATGCACACAGTTTTTAAGGTGGAAACCCTCTCCGGGACCAAAACCACCTGAATGTTTTTCTGATAATTCTTTAATATTCAACTCCAATTGAAAATAAACTCTAACTTCCTAGAATCTAGAAAACCATTTTTCTCCAGCTCCCATTAGATGGATGCTCCAACGCTCAAGATTCTTTAGTAGTCAACTGAACGGATTCTCCAACACCCAATGAGCTACAACTCACCCTAGCGCCACCCTACCACCCTAAATTTTTCACAGGCTTGAACCTATTGGTGAGTTCATCCACCAGCCTAGCACAATCCTACCACCCTATAGAAGAATAAAACAAGAATGGAATCCCATACCAAGGAAAATGGTCCACTTTACAATGATATAGAATGATGTAGAAGAAGAAGACACACTAGACCATAACCCCAATTATGACACAACCACCTAATGATGATCCTATATCTCCTGACACCGCCTCTTCAACTCTTGGCAGATAGACACTTGTACAATTTTTACGATGATGCATTTACAATGACTTAGTACAATGATACATTTACAATGACTGTATGTAGTGTTGCCCACTTGAAGACTTGATGTGTTGAACTTCTTGTTGGTGTTCTGCACCTTGATTGATGCTCTTGTCCTGCTACCCTCTGTTGCACCTTGCTTTGCTTTGCTGCCCTAGAAAGTCTGGTCCTTTGCAGCCCTTGACAACACATGATCTAGATTTTTCTTGCCTTTAGGATCTCAATATTGAATCTAGTGTATCTATATTATTTCAGCACCCCAATATGTAGTTTTCGGTTTTATAGTAGTACTCCGAGTCTTCTTTCCAGTGCCATAGGTCTGATCCAATTTGGATTCTTCAAGAGAGAGTTATTCCCAATATCTCACAATGACCTAATTATGGACTGTTTTAGTATAGAGAACTTGTACGGCGTTCCACGTGTCATTGTTTCTTCCTCAATATTTTAGCTTCGCCTCATAAAAATTTCAGCTTCTGAACCTTCGTAGAAAAAAAGTTACAGTGCAAATTCCACGATGACCTATTTCAGGTAGTGAAATCCCTACATGAGGATATGAGGATCACAATTTATATAAATGATTAGGTTGAGAGGAGCTTCAACAAGTGAACATGGGAGGGATTTTAGGAGCTTTAAAAATTATTAATTATTGACTTTTCAATGACCCATGCCACAACCCCATGGGGTTTTAGCCCACTAACTGGGGTTACAAACTTCAAACATGAATATCTCTCAAACCGTGAAGAATTACATGGTGTGTCAATATCAACAGAAACATATCGACAAATAGAAACCATAAAAAATATTGTTGACCCAAAATATAATAATTTTGTAGGTCAAAATTCACATGCAAGATCGGGGTAGCCCCTGGTGTTGCTTGTGTTGACATCAATGACAACCACTGATCAACACCTTGGACCCCCCAGACATCATTTAATTATGGGTGGCATTACCGCCCCATCAAGAATAGGGGTCCAAGTTTGTGATACAAAATAAAGAAGATAATCAGGTTCCACAGCCAACAATCTCCCACTTGGAGACTGATTGTAGCAACTCCACTACTGCTTCATTTGCTATACAATGACTCCACTTTGGACCTGGTTGTTTCTCATCTTCATCATCATACTTGAAAATCAGTTGAAACTGAGCATAATCTCAGTTTCTCCCTGGTTACAACTTTTGTTAGCATATCTATAGGATTTTGGCTAGTGTGTATCTTTTCTAGCTTCAACTATACATCTTCCAACACTGACCGTATGAAATGGTACTTGAGCTGTATCTGTTTAGTCCTGGAATGAAATGTTGAGTTCTTTGCAAGATGAATGGCACTTTGGCTATCACTATATAACGTTCCCATATCATGCTTCTTACCCAATTCATCCATAAACCTTTGTAACCAAATCATTTCTTTACTAGACTCTGTAGCAGAAACATACTCTACTTTTATTGTTGAAAGTGCAACAACACTTAGGATTTTTGAAACCCAACTAACAGTTGTTCCACCTGCAGTAAATACATACCCTGTAGTGCTTCTCCTGTTATCTCTGCTACCTTCCATATCTGCATCAACATATCCCTATAAAGAAATGTTTGGACCACCAAAGCATAATGCTTGATTTTTGGAACCTCTCAAATATCCAAGAATCTATTTCACTGCCATCCAATGTTCTTTTCCTGGATTTTTCATGTACCCTCTTACAACTCCCACTGCATGTGCAAGATTAGGCCTTGTGCAGACCATTGCATTAAGGGAATTTTGAAGTCTAAAATGGGCATCCTAAGAAAAATGTACAACAAAAATAAAGTTTATAAGAACCAATAGGATTCAAGATGATTATGTCAACCATGGGAGATGATTCACCATTTTTGGAGTAAAAAGGTAAAAATAATAAAATATAATAAAATAATAAAACTAATTTTTCAACTCGTATTTTCAACTTATCTCCCTAAGGTTTTACTCAAATTTCGAGCGAGAGTACTCGTTGGATGCAAAATTTAATTCTTCATCCAAGGAGTACCCATGTTGCATACTTTCGATGGACCCTGCTACACAAAAAATGAGAAATACATGAAAAAATGTGTTGACAATCACATTTTTCATGTATTTCTTATTTTTCGTGTTGCAGGGTCCATCTTCTTCCTTTAGCCTGTAAACCCATTTATTCTGCAATGTTGTTTTACCTGCAGGCAACCTGGCTGAGTCCCAAGTCTGGTTATGTATTAAGGAGTCCATCTCTTCTTTCATGGCTAGCTCCCACTTCTTCCTAATTTCAACTTGCATTGCTTCCTCATAACATTCGGGTTCACTAGAATCAGTCAACAATAAATAATATAATGAAGGAGAGTATCGTTCAGAGGGTCTACTTATACCTAGTAGATCTGCTGACACCACTTAGGTGTTTGAGGTGCGTGTTGCTATTGTGGCGGTTGTTGTTGTTGTGGCTGTTGATTATTATTATTTTCAGGCACCTTTATTTTTTCTGTGATCTCATCAAGCACTGTGTATTATTTGTTTTCTTTTTCCTGTTTCTTTTCCTGCAACTGATTCTTATACAAGAAATTTTCATTAAATATTAGATCTTTTCTCCTAATGATTTTGTGATTTTCATAATCATATAAGTGATAACCAAAATCATTAACACCATATCCTATAAAGGTACATTTATTTGATTTTGCCTCAGACTTTGTTCTATTTTCTTTATTAATATGGACAAAGGCCTCACAACCAAAAGGCTTTAAAAAAGAGTAATTTATCTTTTTACCTGTCCATGCCTCCTCTGGAATACCACTATCCAAGGAAATTGAAAGCCCTTTGTTTATACATCTACCCAAAATTGTAAAGGAAATCCTACATGCAATCTCATGCACCTTGCATGCTCCATGATTGTTCTGTTCATCCTTTCTGGCACACCATTTTCTTGTAGTGTTCTTGGAACTATCTTCTCACTATGAATTCCATGCTCTGAATATTACCTATCAAACTCTTTGCTGCAATATTCACCTCCATTGTCTGATCTCAAACACTTCAACTTCTTTCATGTCTCAATCTCAACCAAAGCGTTCTATTTCTTGAAAGTATCAAATAGATCATATTTATTCTGAATACAATAAATCCAAGTTTTTATAGTTTCATCATCAATAAAAGTAACATAATAACAAGAGCCACCGAGAGATCATACTTGAGCAGGTCCCCATACATCTGTATGCACAAACTCTAATTTTTCGCTCTTCTTTTCTTTCCCAACTCTAAGAAATCTGACTCTCTTCTGTTTTCCATAAATACAATTCTCACATAAATCCAAATCAATATTCTTCAAACCCGACAACAAATTTTTTGAGTGAAGAATCTTCATCCCCTTCTCACTCATTTGTCCGAGCCTATGATGCCATAATGTTGCATCTACTCCTTTGAAAGTTAAATAATTAACAGAGTTAGAAATACCATTGCATAAATACAATGTACCAAACCTTTTCGCCTTTCGCTATTACCAGGGTTCCTTTGGTGACCTTTCAAGTTTTATCTATGAAAGTGGTCACACAACCTTCACCGCCTAACTGCGCTTTTGAAATCATATATTTATTCAGATCTGGAACATGCCTTACCTCCTTTAATAACCATTGGTTTCCATTCTTTTGTTTTACAATAACTTTACCCATTCCAACAATTTTATAGGGTCTATCATCACCCAAACATACTTGTCCAAAATCTCATTGAACATAGTCATGAAAATATTTCTTATCAGGTGTGACATGGAATGAGGCCCCTAAATCTACCACCCAGGGACCAGTAATATTATCTAAAGAAAGAATCAAAGCATCTTGTAACACATCACATGTCACATTTTCTTCATGATTGTTTTCTTGCTATGTGTCTCCTTCTTTTCCTTTCCGAAATCTACAGCCTTTCTTTAGGTGTCCTTTCTTTCCGCATTTCCAGCACATTATCCTTGATCTGGACTTTGATCTCTTTTTCCCTAATTTATTGTGACATGATGAGCTCTTTCCTCTTTCCATTTTTCTTCCCCTTGTCTCTGCACTGAAAGCATTACCTGATTTCTCACCGGATTTTTTTCGTCGCATTTCCTCGCTAATGATAGCATCGACAACATCATCAAACTTTAAATTACTAGATCCAAAGACAGAGTTACTAATGGCCATAACTAAACCATTCCAACTTTCTGGAAATGAGCACAGAAATAACAGAGCCCTAACTTCATCATCAAAGTTTACCCCTACAGAACTTAACTGACTGGTAACCATATTAAAATAATTTAAATGGTCTGCAACAAATCCACCTTCCGACATCTTCATATTAAATAAAATTTTCATAATAAATACCTTGTTTGAGGCTGAGGGTTTTTCATATAGTTTCTCCAATGCCTTAATCAAACCCTCTGTTATTGTTTCCTTCAAAATATTGAAGGCTACCAACGCCGCGAGGCACAATTGTATTGTTCCAAGTGCCTTTCAATCGAGAATCTCCCATTTTGTGTCTGTCATAGTCATTGGCTTCTTTGTTTTTTCGTTGAATGGTAGGTACAAATATTTCTGATACAGATAATATTCCATCTGCATCTTCCACATTGGGAAGTTTTAGCCATTAAATTTCTCGACCCTAAACTTACCATCTTCCGTCATTGCTCCCACTCGAACCAAGAACCCTTATTACTTGCGAGTTTATCCGCCAAACAGACCTTCGGCTCTGATACCAGTTGTTAGAAAATTATATATTACAGAGAAATGCAACACATAAAATATGCAGAAACAGAAACACATAAAACATTTAAAACCAGAGAGACACAAATATACGTGGTTCACCCATTTTGGGCTATGTCCACCCCGAACAGCCAGTCTTTCCTTTCTATTATCCAGCAAAATGAAGAGACCCAATCTACAGTGGATCCATTGTAATACCCTTTGTTCTCTCTCAAAGTCTCCCTATATGTTTCTCGCTCTAAGAATACACATACAATACACAGCCGCAATACAATACCCTCATACAAAATGAGGGGTTTTCTTCTAGGGAAAAAAAACCTAAATTAAACATAACTTCTACCATCAAATCATCTGCCTAATGAACGGCCCACATTGACTAGAAATTACAATAATTTTACAAGGCAATTTTACATATGTTTTTAGCTTCGGGGGCACTGCCCCCTGGACCCCCCCGCCAGGGGGGAGGGGGCTCCATAAAGTCGTACCTGCCCCCCCTGGACCCCCCAAGCAGCGTTTAATTACGGGCGGCGTTGCCGCCCCATTAAGAACAGAGGTCCAACGCTGTGATACAAAATAAAGAAGATAATCAGGCTCCACACCCAATAGGTATTTCTTATTATGTTAACTCTTTGACCTCCAAAGGAGAACATATGACATTGTGGCATCATAGGCTCGGGACCATGAGTGAGAAAGGGATGCAAATTCTTCACTCAAGAAATTTATTTCCAGGTTTTAAGCATGTTGATTTGGATTTCTGTGAAAATTGTGTTTTTGGAAAACAAGAGAGAGTCAGATTGATCAAAGTTGGGAAGGAAAATAAGAGAGAAAAAATGGATATTGTGCATACATATATATGGGGACCTGCTCATGTATCATCTCTTAATGGCTCTCGCTATTATGTTACTTTTATTAATGATGTAATTTTGGTGTATTTGAAACATTCAAAAAATAGAAAGATTTGGTTGAGAATGAGACAGGAAAGGAATTGAAGCATCTCAGATCAAACGATTGAGGTGAATACTTCATCAAAGCTTTTGATAACTATTGTTCAAAGCATGTGATTTGCAAAGAGAATATAGTTCCAAAAACACCACAAGAAAATGGTGTGTTAGAAGAGATGAATAGGACAATCATGGAGTATGCAAGGTGCATGAGATTGCATGCAAGATTTCCCTTACAATTTTGGGTAGATTCTTTAGATACTATTTTTTATCTAATAAAGAGAGGGACTTCAAGCTACTTGGACAGTGATATTCCAAAGGAGGCATGGACATGTAAAAGGTAAATTACTCATTTTTAAATTCTTTTGGTTGTGAAGACTTTATCCACATTAATAGAGAAAATAGAACAAATGTTTAGGGAAAATAAAATAAATGTACCTTTATTGGATACGGTGTTGAATATTTTTGTTATCACATATATGATTGTGAAAAACAGAAAATCATTAAGAGCAGAGATATCATATTCAATGAAAAGGCCTTGTATAAGGATCAGATGAAGGGAAAGAAATAGAAAAGGAAAACAAAGAATATGCAGTGCTTGATGAGATCACAAAAAAAAGTAAAGTTGCCTAAAAATCATAATGATTAGCAAACAACAAAAAAAACCATCACAATATAAACGTGCACCTAAAACACCTGAAATTGGTGTTCAAAGATCTACCAGGATAAGTAGACCCCTTGAACGATACTCTCCTTAATTATATTATGAATCGTTGACTGATTCTGGTGAACCGGTAAGATTTGAAAAAGAAATGCAAATAGAAACTAGGAATAAGTGGGAGCAAGCCATGGAAGAAGAGATGGACTCCTTGATGGATAACTAGAGTTGGGACTTAGTTAAGATGCTTGCAGGTAAAACAACAATGTAGAATAAATGGATTTACAGGTTGTGCGAAGAAGGGGGAAAACAAAGGTATAAGGCTAGACTTGTGGTGAAGGGGTTTTCACAAAACAAAGGTATATAATTAAATGTTTGTTTTTATCTTCTTGTTAAATTGAATTCAATCATAATTATTTTAAGACTAGTGGCAATAGAATATTTTCATATTGAGTAGTTAGATGTAAAGAAAACCTTTCTCCATGGGGATTTGGAGAAATAAATATATAAGTAGTAGCCACAAGGGTATGAGGTCAAAGGGAAGGAGAAATTAGTGTGCAGGTTGAAGAAGATCTTGTATGGCCTAAAACAAGCTCCAAGGCAATGGTATTTAAAATTCAATAGGATTATGTCTGAACATAGTTATAGTGGATGTCATTTTGATCATTGTGTTTATCTTAAGAAAAAAATGATGCCATTTATATTATATTTCTATTGTATGTAGATGACATGCTATTTTCCAGGGTCCAACATGCAGGAAATAAATGTGCTCAAAAGAAAATTGACAAATTCATTTGCAATAAATGCTTTAGGTGCTGCAAAACAAATCCTTGGTATGAAAATAACTAGATATAGGAAAAGAAAATTCGCAAATTAACGTTGTCTTAGATTTAGTACGTAGAAAAGGTGTTGGAAATATTTAATATGAAAAATGAAAAAATAGTTAGTACACCTTTGGATATTTGTTTCAAACTAAGTAAGGATATGTGTCCCAAGTGTTGGAAATGGTACCCCTAGGTTGAATATTATGATAAAAACTCTACATTTTGAGGAGCGGAGCGCACATCTGGAAGATGTAATAGAGTCTTAGGGGCTTTGGGGCGGGTCGAAAATCCTTATTTTTTAAGCAGATGGCAATGTTTTGAATACTTAGAGCTCCGCCCATGGTTTTCAGACCATGGTATTGTAAAAGAGAAAAATATATAAGGAGCTATCTTAGTGAGTCTAAGGATATCTTGTATCTTTTGTCATAGAATTAATTTGGATGTAAGGTTCTATTAAGTTTTTATTCTGTGTTTTGTAAGAAAGGGAAGACTCATGCATATGACTGCGTGAATACCTTAGAAAGTCTGCAGCTGAGTGCGCAGACCCCTGTAGCTAAGTGCACAGGGCGGGAAGTGATGCATTGAGAGGATTTGAAGTAATAAAAGAAGAATTGAAGACAAATCTGTGTCCTTTATGTATGTGTTTTATTTATCTGTTCTTTTTATGTTTTTTGTGCCAAATTAGGGTTTTTAGCTGTATTTGTATTGCGAAGTCTTGTTTATGGTTTAATATGCTGATTAATGCATGTTAAAGAAGAATTGTGTAGTCCACAAGTCAGTTCAATAGAAGTGTTGAACAACGAATGTGTAGTTAATATATATTTTTTTGTGAAGCTTTGATAAGTGTTAAAGAGAAGATAAGCCCTAAAGGCACACTTCATAGTCCCTCTGGACGCAGAAACCTGGTTTTAACATCCCCTAATATTACCTCGGGTGAGACTTCAGTCTGTGCAGCAAATCGTTTCTGAAAGGGCCGTTAATGGTGGATTTTGTTGGTTCACGCAACCATATATGAACCTGGGTCTAGGACCCATGAAGCCAAAAAATGGTTCCATTGCCGGGACGGGGATCTGACTGAGGGATATGTGGATGTGGCATCCGTCCAGTAAAGAAATTCAAGACTGGGTAGATCTGAAAGAGCGAGAATTTGTAGCGCAATAAGACAAAAATATGCATCTATCAACTTAAAAGTGGTTACAAAAGTATATTTTCACAAATTAGCACGAGATATTTTTATCATCGTTTGCTAAAGAGTTGCATGAGTGGTTGTCCAAATTAGTTGAGAATACGACCCATTTCAACAATAGGCCTACTTCATGGAACCCAAAGCTGATTAAGCGACTCAAGGAGACAAACAACAACTTCTCAAGGGATGTCGATTATTGGATCAATAGTATCCTTGGAGGATTTATTACTGAGATCATGATCAATATATATGTGTCCTACAACGAAGCCGAGAACATATTTTTCAAAGGCCCGTGAGGTAATTGCTTGAACTCGTTGAAGCTCTAGATTAAGATGCTATTGTGTGAAAACGGTATCCTACGAATGCAATCTGATTGATGTTCGGAGGAATAAAAACTAGAACTATACGACACGGTAAAATATTTAGGGTAGATCGTGATAATTACATTGAATTTGAGTATAGTCCATTGTTTGGGTCTAGAAGCGAAGAATGAGAAAGCAACCCTACGACCCCTAGAAGTGTGTCTATAGAATTTTAAGATCATAATAGCGATGATGGCATTCCCCAACCCTCCACCCCGACATTCCATCCTCATATTGATCCCCCACCTCCACCTCCCCCATTTAACATGGCTCATGTAGTGAAGATGCCCATTTTCAAGGGATCAGATGATCCTGAGAAATTTTGGGTTGTTGCAAAAGCAGTGTGGAGATCGCCAAACATCATTAATGAGAATATGAAGAAAGTGCAACTAGTCACAGTGCTACAGGGTAGAGCCTTGGCTTGGTATATTAAGTACTCCGCGATGAACCAGAATGCCACATTGGATGAGACAAATCTTGTGTTGAATGCTAAATTTAAGAAGTCGAAATCACAGTCACAGTGTATTAGGGAGATCAACGAGATCAAGAAATTAATCACTAAAACTGTGTGGGAAGTAGATCAAAGGTTTAAGACACTACTAAGTCAAGTCAGCTTCGAGATCCCTGATGAGAATCACAAGGAATAGTTTATAGCCGCGTTATTTCCACATCTTAGATTTCCATTGTCGCAGCAGAAGATCGCAACCCAGGATGAACCATTGGAGATTGCAATGAAACTAGAAGCTTCACCGATAGAAGATACCAATATAGGGGTTCAACAGATCCAGACCCAGTTGGCGAGCTTACATATGGAATTTCGAGACCTAAAGAAAGGAAAATAGGTTCAGTCAGAAATGCGTTCAAAAGTTTGGTGCATAAAGTGAAAAGCGGAGGGCCACCATAACGATCATTGTCTTGTCTATAGAGAGTACTTGGGCATTGGGATGCCAAGTCCATTGAAGCCTAGACCAAGTGTTGGGCCGAGTGGGGGATCAAATATATAGTGTAGCTGATGAAAAGTTGCAGGACAAAACCCCACAAACTCATTTCATTTTCTACAGAAGTATATCCAATCACCAAATATTTTTTTCTGTAAATTCTATAGTTCGGTGGGACATGATGAAAGGAACTATAGAAGTTATGATCTAACAATACAAAAAATTCCTAGGGCGTACAAAATGCAAGTCTAAGGACGCGAAGATCTAGGATATTCAACAGCACGCGAAGGTTTCCAAGGTTGAGGGCATGGCCAAGGAGGAGGCGCTAAACGAGGTCGTGGACAAATCATATGTTGTAATTGTGGTCAACCTGGACATTTCGCCAGGGATTGCCAGAATATATTTATATAATATTGTAAGTATTGTCGTGTATTTGATCATCAAATAGAATATTGTCCTACATTATTCGCTAAAATGAAGGAAAATTGCAATCAACAACCTGCCCAGAGCATACAAATGCTGAGAGATGAACCGCGCGAAGGGGATCTAAGTGTCAACATAGTGACACAAAGCGGTATAAACACTGGAGAATACAAAGCATAAGGAAAGAAGAATATGGAGGATACATGGGTCTGGAAATCTGGAGAAAAGAATAATGGGTTCGATATACACTGCGAAAGAGAAACCTTTATGGAAGTGAAGAATAATTTTATGAGCCCTAGAGCTTCGACGTCAATAGCTAAGAGACAACCAATTCCACAGAAGAATAAACCCAAGGAGATTACTGACACAAAGGAAGTTGACACATCCATTATGAAGTCATTTTTGCAGACATGTATGAAGTTGTTAAGGGATCAAAACGCTGTGGAAATATTGCAAGAGCTGATTGAAAATTGTGATGCCAAAGAAGAACCACACCCTGAATAGCGCGTAGTGAATAAGGTATACAAAAATAAGAAGCGAACCGGCAGACAAATGTGGTTAACTGCGCAGATAGGTGATTATGAAATGGACTAAGTCATTCTTGATCTACGATTAGATGCAAATGTTTTTCCAAAGCATACATGGGAATGAATGGGACGACCAAAGCTACAGTGGTCACTGATTCAACTAAGAATGGCCAATCAACAAAAAATTATTCCTATGGGTCGATTGCATGTTGTTGAAGTAGATATTGATGGTGTTGATGTATTATCAAACTTCGAATTAATTGAGATTGTTGATGATAACAATCGATAACTCGCTTTGCTCGGATTCGATTGGGCTTATGATATGGAGGCTATAATTAATCTAAAGAACATGAAGATGTTGTTTGAAAAGAATGGTACAAGGGTCGTTTTCCCTTTGGACCCCTCTGAAGGCATGTGATATTCAAAACTAGTTCAGAATGAATATGGCGATATCGACAACATCTATAAGATCACTACACAGGATGAAGATTGGATCAATATGACCGTTGATGGAAGGACAAGTTGGGAGCGTGATAACTCTTATGTTTCAGACTCTAATGAAGAATTGGAGAACTGGCATAACCGTTTGCACGAATTTTCTACTAAGCAGTGTAATAGAATTACTAGATCACTTCTCGGTGTCACATCAAAGGTGTGTGTATTTCACTATAATGATGGAAATGGGGATGTTAACTTATTTATTGATGATTTTGAGACGAAAGTGCCTGAAGAGCAGCAATATGAAGCTTTGGACTTCGCTTTGAGATCCACCCCAACTAGGTGTTGGGGCCCACACAGAGAACACTTAAGAGGATGGAAGGAATATTGAATATTGATGAGACTCAGGTTTGGTTATGCAAACACTAGGATTACAGAAAATTACAATGGTAAGGATGATACTCACAAACATTTGTCTCGCTATACTATGGCTTGGGGAGAAGAACTTCAACTTGAATGGGGACACATATTCTTCCACACCTTGGATGTAATACCTCATCAGTGGTATTTTGAAACCGAGTTGCGCCATGGAACCACAAATTGGTACGAGATGACTGAATGGTTCTTATTTACCTATAGCTTCATGGATGGTTGGGATTGTATTAATGACACTCTTCAGGAAGTCAAAACAGGAATATTTTGAATAAGCATTAAACCAATGACTTCAGTACAACCTGACTAGGCTGCACAGTTGGAACTGGCACGAGACTATTACAATGTGACTGCAAAAGAAGGCGAGGAGGATCTGTGAAACATCAATATTCTTGAATCAGAAGGTAAACACGAGGTTGTAGTTCATGAAGTAGACATGCTTCATGTAGCACAACTGATCAACACTCAACAAATTAACATAGGCTCAGAAGTGGAGACCAAGTTCGCAAAGATTTGAGACTACTGGGATGATGATACGGTGAGTAAGTTCACTGAACTGTTGCATGAGTACCAAGAGTTTTTTCCGATGAATTTCTCTAAGCTAAAAGGCATTGTAGGATATTTGGGAGTCATGCACATTACTTTGAAGCCTAATGTGAATCCCGTGAAACAACGACCATATTGGTTGAACCCAAAATATAAAGAGAAAGTAAGGGAGGAATTAGGCAAGATGCTTAGTGATAGAATTATTGAACCAGTCGAAGAATCTGAATGGGTTAGCCCTATGGTGGTCCAGGAGAAAAATACCAAGAGAGAGATAAGTATTTGTATCGATCTAAGAAAGTTGAATGATGCATGTTTCCATGATCCATTTTCAACACCGTTCACTCATGAATTTTTGGAGAATGTGGGAGAGCAAGAAGCCTCCTCCTTCACAGATGGGTTCTCAAGATACCATCAGATTAGGATCGCGTCAAATGATAGAAGACTCAGACCACCTTTGCGACTGAATGGGGCTCATTTCAGTACATTGTAATGTCGTTCGGACTGAAGAATTCTCCAACAATATTTTCCAGAGTCATATTCACGATGTTTAAAGAATATATCCCCAAATTTTTGGAGGTGTATTTTTATGATTGGATGGTCCTCGGATTGTTAAAGAAACATGTTTCTAGTCTGTGCTTGATGTTGGATACCTCTAGGAAGTATCAAATCTCCTTGAACCCAAAGAAATTTATTTTATTTGTGTCATTTGGTAAATTAATAGGGCACATTGTTTGCAAACAAGGATTGATGGTAAACCTTGTGAATATTGTTGTGATCATAAATTTAGACCCACCAACGAATGTGTAGAAACTACGCAAGACATTCGGACATACAAGTTATTATAGAAATTTCATTAAGGCCTACACACAGATCACTACATCGATGTAGAAACTCTTAAAGAAGGATGTCAAGTTCTGTTGGGATGATGACTGTCAGAAGAGCCTCGATGTGCTGAAGGAAAAGATCATCACCACACCAATTCTATTTTTTCGACACTGGAAGAAGGAGTTCCATGTACATGTCGATGCGTCCTGCATAGCTTTCGGAGTTGTCTTAGCGCCACCAGGAGAAGGTGATCTAGATAGCCCTGTTGTTTTCGCGAGTCGGAAGTTGTATAAAGCCGAAAGGAATTATTCCACAATAGAGCGTGAAGGGTTAGCAATGGTATTTGTGCTGCAAAAATTTAGACATTATTTGTTAAGCGCACACTTCAAAATGTTCACCGATCATTCTACGTTAAAATACTTTGTGAACAAGCATGTGTTGGGGGATAAGATTTGTATATGGATATTGCTATTTTAGAAGTATTATTTTGAAGTGATAGTCAAGCCAATACTTTTGAATGTCAGGCCTGGTCATATCTCTAGGATCAAGATAGGTGAAGAGCCAACGCATATTGAAGAAGGGTTACCTGATGCATAGTTGTTTGCGATTCAGGTTGTGGATGAGAATTTTCTAGATATCACTCAGTGCCTAACTACGGGACTTGAACCTACGGAGTATACCACACAACAGAAGAAATATTTGGTATTAAAGGCAACCGATTTTTCTTTCATTGTTGGAAATTTATACAAGATGAGGGCTGATGAGATATTGCGAAGGTATGTCCCTGAACATGAGAGATGCAAAATGATGGTGTAAGCACATGACGGAGTGTCAGGAAGGCACAACACAGGGAAAGCCACTACGCAAAATATTCCGAGGGCCGAGCTATGGTGGTCCACAGTGCATAATGATTTGAAGAAGTAGTGTAGTGCTTGTAATGTGTGTCAGAGAACGGGGAAACCAGCGCGAAGGGATGAAATGGAGTTGCATCCTCAAGTCACTTTGCAGGCATTCGATAAATGGGAAATCGATTTTGTGAGACCAATTGATCCCCCCCAGGGAAGAAAAAAAGTGTGTGGTACATTTTCCATGTGACAGATTACCTCACAAGATGGGCCGAGGCACAACTGGTGAACAATTGTAGTGCATACATGGATGCGATTTTTTTTTTAACATATTTTTTCATGGTTTGGTTGCCTGAAGATATTGATGAGCGAAAGAGGTATTCATTTCTTGAACAACAGTATTGAAGCATTGACCGCAGAGTTCTAAATGCATAACTAGAAAATTACGCCATATCACCCATAATAAAATGGAACGGTTGAGGCCTTTAAAAAAAATCTAGAGAACGCTTTGACTAAGGTGTGCAATGTTAACAGGGATGACTGGGACTTGTGAATTCGTACAGTTTTATGGGCCTACAGGACTACCTATAAAAATCTGATGGGTCAAAATCCATTTCAATTGGTATATGGACAAGACACAGTGATGTCGATGGAGTACATCATGCCTGGTATTCGCATTGTAGCAGTCACAGATATGGCAGACATCGATCTTATGGAGCAGTCACAGATAATAATTTCAAGCAGGGTGACTTAGTTATGTTATATGACAGTAAATTCTTGAATTTTCCGGATAAGCTGCAAATGCACTGGTTGGGGCCGTACATTGTCAGAAATATTTTGGAGGGGAACGCAGTTCAGCTCGAGAAGCTGGCTAGTGAGTTGTTCCCTAGATTTATCAATGATAGTAGACTAAAGTTATACAGGGAGGACTCTGCCCCTGGCGCTTCAACCTAACTATATGGCTAGAGAAGAGTCTTAATGCTCCATGCAGTTGAAAGAGATCATAGGACTATAAGTTACTCTACCGAAGGAAGGCTTCGTGATAGAAGAAGTATTGTACGGGAGGCATAAGTATGGTGCAGCAGGATTGCGCCGCAAGGGAGGGTTCAACGAATTTCACCCATAATATGATCGTTGGAGGCATAGCAGTTTATTTGACAAGGAATTGGTCGTTAAAAGGAGCGGGAGGGATGTATTTAATGGGAAAATCTTGGCAGATCTCTTGCCAAATCTACATATATGAGGCACATCTGAAAGAGATCATGGAATTTTAATTTCAAATTTTCTATAAATCTAGAACCCCGCTCCACATTCGAACACTTTTCACTATGAGCATTAGACTTGTGATTTTTTTCCTGAGAGAGAACCGAGCCTTCCACTATATGTTGAATTATAGATTTGAAGCACTTAAAGAGGCATTGATCAAGGCAGGGCTGGGACACATGATGACGGCTACACCACTAGCCAATGTAATAGGGTCGAGGCTTCCCAAGAAACACACCACCACAGGAGAAGCATCGTCTAGGAAGCAGAAGAAGCAAGTGCTTCACGCATTGCCCAAGAACAATATCCCCAAATAACAACGGTCTAGGTAATACAATATAGGTAGAAACATTCTTTCGAGGTCGAGGAGTTGGAAGAGGAAGAAGTATTTCCTGAAGGATTTGAGGACATTGATGCAGAAGAGGCGTAACCTGTCCCCAGGTTTCCCCCTGATATTCCATCATGGAAACTGATAGCTGTGAAGCCTACAAAGGATCCAAACCTAGTAAAGTATAATATTTTTACACCCTTGCTTCCTGAAGAAGTACCAGTTGAGTGATATTTTCTAGGAAAAGTGCCACAATTACACATGGAGGATTGGGACTTCAATGATCACAGAAAATACCTTGAATTCAAGCCAAGCAGGTATCTGCACTCTATATACTATGAAGCTACTGCAGTAACAAGGGTCGAACCAATGAAGTGGGTGGGAGGAATTTAGAATGCAGGGTTGTTGAATATGCTATAGGTTCTGCACTTTGGGCACAGTATTGTTAATACAATATGTGTGCGCCAATTGTTGGCCCTGATGCACGATGATTGTCTATGGTTTGGGGAACGAGTCCCCATCGATGAGATGTTGATCAGGAAAATCATGGCACTCCCTTATCTAGGATTGGACCCTGCTAAAACATTTGTGGGCAAGGATCAAGATAATAAGTTGGTTGACAAGATGAAGTAGGATTATGGCCTCACGAAGGGAACCAAGGTTTATTCTAATAACTCCATAAAATATAGGTTGGTGCACTTTTCCACACATATTTTTGCACATAAGATCCTGCGAAAGTGTTGCATAGAAGAAGTGTCAGTGCCAGTAGTTTCTCTGGCCACGTAGTGTAGCAAAGATGATGTACAAAACTAGGCTGGATATTTTTGCAAGAAGTTCTTAGATGATTACAAAGATGCTCAAGAGGAGGGCAAGCAGTTCCACTACACGTTTCCCTTGCTCTTAATAGCGTTGATGGCATGGAAGGAGCCCGGCGAATCACAGTTTCCCACTTTGTACCTAGATATTTGCAAGGTTGCGCGGTATGCCTCACTGTGGCATTCAAAGGAGCATACTCGGGTGATGGCGAATAAATTATTTTCGGTTGGATTTGAGATAAGTTTGCGCACGATAATCATATAGAAGCCAATTTTTTCACCAAGTCGTTTTTCATAATATCGCAAGGTCGTTGATTTTAAAGTCGATTTTTACCATGTTCACATCCGAGCGAAAAAGTACCTCGCAAAGTTTTGGTACAATCTTTTGTACTTGGTAATCGAGGATGATGTTGTGCGCATTGTAAGTGAATGGCCAAGTGATTGGATAACCGCATCCACTGAAGGGGCAGAGACCGCGTAGGTAGGAATGAGTGGCACAAAGACTACTACCTCAAGTATGAATAATGGAAATAAATACACTAAGAAACAACCCAATATGGTCACATTCATGCCTGATAAGGAGGGTGAAAAAGAAGCTGAGTGAGAGAAGAGAAATATGCTCCAAAGATGGGAGGGGTCGATGATCAGGGTGGTGATGACACATTTGTGGATCTAGGAGACCCCCCCTCCCCTTACATTCTTAAGAGATGATAAACACTTGGTGGTGGAGGTGCGCGGAAAAAGGTGAAGTCAAACAAGTCCGCCGGCCCAGAATCGTTGGTCCTCAGTGAGGGGGACTTCGATGAGATTGGTGACATTGTTCGACATGCCTTCGAGCATCTATGGGAAAAAATTGAGGACCAATACAAGGGAATATTGGTGGAGTTCCGCAAGGGCCTCAAGGAATTACAAGTTCATACAAGTGCAATGCAAGCGATCATGATGCAAGCGAGCGGGCTTCAAGCGATTGCGGCTCAAGCAAGCGCGACACCAGTAGGTGCGAGTAAAATAGAGCATGAGCTGGAAATTACGACCGATATTCGTGCGGTGCTGATACCTGCAGGTACCCTATGCTTCGACATTGCTGAGCCTCAGGTGAATGTGGCACATTGGGAGAACACTAGGCTCAACCTTGTTGCACTACCTTTGAAGGCATTACACGAGTTCCACCAAGGCATTAAAAAAGAGTTGCAGATCTGAAAACAATGTGCCCTATTGATTATCCAGGATGTAAAGAGAGAAAAAAATAAAATGGCTGAGGAAAAGTAGCAAGTCATGCAAGAGCGAGAGGCAAAAGCTACACATAGACAGAAATAGAGGCAGCCATAACCAAAGTATGCAGTGAATTTCTTGATCTACAGATTCAGGTCGAGGCAGCAGCAGAGGACAAAGTTCGAAAACTTGTGATGGTTGTAAAAGACTCCAAGGCTGAAGTCGATAAGGTCCAACTTGAGCTACAAATAAATATCATTGGTTTGTAGTTGCAGTTGCAGCCAACTACTCCACTAAAGGTTCGGGAGCAGCGCGCAGCAGAGATTAAGGCTTCCACTCACAAGATTGAATCCACAATATAGGAGCGCCTCCAATTATTTGAAGAAAATATGGACATCTAGGCCTCACTGCAAGAGGACCCTCATGTGTAGAATATTGAATCAGAAATCTGCGCAAATTTTGAAAAAATGGACCATATTAAGGTTACCAAGAAGACTGTAGCACCAGTATTGTGGTATACCCATCTCCAAGAGGGTAAATTTTTACAGGGACAAATTGATGAGCTGCGTAGAAAGGAACAACTTATCACAACCAGAACGTAGCCATGGGAAGATGAAGCCAATCAACTATCATAGACTGCGGAGAAAAAGTTGAAAGCATTGCGTCAAATGCATAAGGATATTGCCACAAATATTGCAGGGCCAGACACTAAGAAGTTGCTGACCAAAATCCGTGTAGTTGAGAAGCAGTGCGCTGAGACAATTCCACCACTGAAGAATGCATTGAGAAGCATAAAATCAAAGATTGAGGGCACACCAGCAGAGTCATTCGGGACGAGACACATTTTTGTGTTGGGGGCCTGTTAGACAGGGTACCCCTAGGTTGAATATTTTGATAAAGACTCTGCATTTTGAGGGACAAAGCACGCAACACAAAGATGTAATGGAGTCGTAGGGGCTTTGGGGTGGGTTAAATCTCCTTATTTTTTAAATGTATGGGATTTTTTTTAATACTTAGAGCTCTTCCCATGGTTTTCGGACCATGGTATTGTAAAAGAGAAAAGTATATAAGGAGCCATCTTAGTGAGTCTAAGGATATCTTGTATCTTTTGTAATAGAATGCATTTAGATGTAAGGTTGTACTAAGTTTGTATTCTATGTTTTGTACAAAAGGGAAGGCTCATGTCGATGAGTGCACAAAGACCTTAGAAAGTCTACAGTTGAGTGCACAGACCCCTATAGCTGAGTGTGCAGGGTAGGAAGTGATGTGTTGAGAGGATATGAAGTAATAAAAGAAGACTTGAAGGCAGATTTGTGTCCTTTACTTATGTGTTTTCTTTATATGTTCTTTTGATGTTTTCTATTCAAATTTAGGGTTTTTATCTGTATTTGTATCACGAAGTCCTATTTATGGTTTCTTATGTTGGTTAATGCATGTTAAAGAAGAATCGCATAATCTACAATTCAGTTCAATAGAAGTGTTGAACAATGACAGTGTAGTTAATATATTTGTTCTGTGAAGCTTTGATAAGTGTTAAAGAGAATATAAGCCCTAAAGCCACACTCTGTAGTTCCTTTCTATGAAGAAACATGGTTCTAATATCCCTTAATATTTCCTCGGGTGAGACTTCGGTTTGTGCAGAAGATCGTTGCTGAAAGGGCCAATAATAGTGGGTTTTGTTGGTTCGCACAGCGATATCTGAACCTAGGTCTAGGCCCCATCAAGCCAACACCAAGACTCTTGAATATATAGATTATATTTGTAAATTTCCACATGCATCAATATTTTGAAGCTTCATGTATGCAATGTTATGCACAAGGCCTGATATTGCACATATAGTGGGAGTTGCAAGCAGGTATATGAACAATCCAGGAAAAGAGAATTGGATGGGAGTGAAGTGGATTCTCAAGTATTTGAGAGGTACCAGAAATCAAGCATTATGATTTTCTCTAAAAGGATATGTTGATGAAGATATGGCAGGTAATAGATATAACAGGATGATCACCACAAGGTATGTGTTTACTATAGGTGGAACATGTAGGTTTTAACCTTGTACATAAATTATCTGCAAATGAATTCTTAAAAAACAAAAAAAAACAGTAGTGGGAGCATAAAAAATAAAACATATATATTGAGATATTCTCCTCTGGATCCCAACCAGGGACTACCAGCTTTATTTTTCATTATATTCCTTTTAGTGTTACAACACATATATATACATGTCTAAGCATTCATAAACCCCAATCCATTAACCCTGGATTAGAACGTAACCGTAGTTCCCTTGACTGGATATAAAAAATACCAAGAGCAGAAATCCATCATGCCCAAAACCATGTGTAAACTTAGGCACAAAACCATAGGCAGGTCCGCCCACCTAATATAGGGTCCAAAAAAATTTCTCGGGGCACTGCCCTGGACCCTGCGCAGGGGGGCTACTGTCCCACTGCAAACCCCCCAATAAGGGGGGTTGTCGCCCCCCTATTGCACCCGGTGCAAGAAAAGGATATCGATAGCCCCCCTCACACCCCCCAATTCGCGCCTACTTCTGATTGTGGAAAAAATATAACACACACCCAACATTCTCCCATTTTTTTATTTTATTTCCACAAGGGTCCACAGGAGAGCTTTGTCATTGGTCCAACCCTGCAACACCCATTGTTTCTCTACACCAAGAGAACTTCTCATTTCTCACATACTTCGTCAATGCATCTACACCATTCTTCAAAGTGTACAACTTAACTAACAACACCTTTTTATCCTCAACCGTATCTCTTACAAAGTGATATTGAACATCAATGTGCTTTGTCTTTGAATGATAAGCATGGTTCTTAGCCAAGAAAATTTCACTTTGGCTATCACAGTATATCCTTATAGCTCGCTGCACCAACCCTGTACTTGAACACAATCTCTACAACCAAACTAATTCCTTGCTTGCATGAGTGGTTTCCATGTATTCTGCCTACGTAGTTGAAAGAGCCACTACAAACTGTCTTTTACTCATCCAATTGAATGCACCTCCAAATAGGCTAAACACATACCCACTTGTAGATATTCTTTGATCCAAATCTACAGCCTAGTCTGCATCAAAAAACCCACGAATGTCAAAAACTTTGTCCAATCCTGGTCTTCCTTAGTAGCACATACCATAATCACTAGTTCCATGAAAATATCTAAAAAGCTGCTTCACTTTTGTCTAATGCTTCTTCCTTGGTTTTGACATAAACATGCTTAATACTCCCACTACATGTGCAATGTCTGGTCTAGTACAGACCATTGCATACATCAGCCTACCCACTGCATTTGCTTATGGAACACAGGGCATATCCTCCTCTTCTTCTTATGTCTTGGGACACTATTAAACAGATAGCTTTACACCTATAGGAATATGAACCTTCACCGGTTTAATATCCTGCATATTGAATCTTTGCAATATTGTCTTGACATACTTCCTCTAGTTTAACCAGAGCTTCCTCTTTGCTCGATCTCTCTTAATTTCCATGCCTAAAATATAGTTTTCAAAACCAATATCCTTCATGTCGAATTTGGAGAACAATTGGTCTTCAAATCCTTGATAATTTCTTTGACATTTCCAATCAGCAACATATCATCCAGATACAAGACCAAATAAATAACATGGTCACCAATTCATTTAAAACACACATTGTGATCCTCTTTTCTTCTGGTGAATGCAAGTCCCTATATGTAGGTATCAAATTTCTAATACCACATCCTCGATGAGTTTTTTAACACATACATAGGACTTTTTTAACATGCATACCAGTTTTTTCTTACCCTTCACCGCATATCCTTCAGGTTTCTTCTTGTATATCTCCTCTTCTAGATCCCCATGAAGAAATGATTTATTTACATCCATTTTTTCTACCTTAAAATCAAATGAAACAACAACAGATACAAGTAATCTAATATAAGTAGCCTTGGAAACAGGAGAAAAAATATCACCAAAATCAATTCTCGGCACCTGAGAATAATCTTTTGCTACAAACTGAGCTTTGTATTTCTCCACCTTGCCTTCTGCATTCATCTTCTTCTTAAACACCCATTTTCTCCCAATGGGTTTCCTTCCAGTCGACAACTCCACTAGATCCGTTGCCTCATTTTTGTGCAAGGATGCCATTTCATCAACCATGGCCTCCTTCCATAGTTTTCCATCCTCTAAATCCACTGCCTCCCTGACAGTTGTGGGATCATCATCAGTGATAGTTAAAGAGAAATTTGAATATAAATGAGAAGGAATATACCTTTATGATTGCCTTAATGCTAGAACTGATCTTCTCACAGTTGGATTTTGTAGCTCTTCCTCTTATGAATTTTATTATGTTGTAGAGTCTGATTCTTCCTCCTTTAGCTCAAACTCTATCGTCTCAGGTTCCTTTGGTAGGACTTTATGTTTAAAAATATCTTTCACCTCTCTAAACACCACATCTCGGTTGTACACAACCTTCCTTGTTTCTGGGTTCCAGAGCTTGTAACCTTTTAAACAATCCTTATACCCAATAATGATGCACCTTTCAGATTTATTATCCAACTTGGTCCTTTTCTCCTTTGGAACATGTACATATGCATCACATCCAAATACCCTTAGATTGAAAGAGAGGGTTTCTTACCAGTCCATACCTCATGTGGAGTCTTATCCTCCAACTCTGATGAAGGTGATTTGTTAACCAGGTAACATGCAGTCTTCACTGCCTCTGCCTAGAATTCTTGTCCTAACTTGGTCCCACTGAGCATGCTTCTTTCCTTTTCCATCAACGTTCTGTTCATTCTTTCTGCAAATCCATTTTGTTGAGGTGTGTATGGAGTATTCTTCTTTCATTATATACCATCATTCTTACATAACTCTTCAAATTACTTCTTGCAGAACTCTCCACCATTATCTTTCCTCAACACATTTATCTTCTTCTATGCCTCATTTTCCACAAGAGCCTTAAATTCTTTAAATTTGTCAAAGACTTCAGATTTCTTCCTCAAGAAATATATCCATGTATTCCTTGAGAAGTCATCTATAAATGAAACATAGTACACAGACTTACCCAGTGATGGAACCAACACAGGTCCAAACACATCATTGTGCACGAGCTCTAATATCTTGTCCTCCCTCTTAGCACCAGAAGGAAAAATCACCGCTTCCCATATACACAATGTTCACAAAAATCGAAATCCAGAGAGAAAATATACATACCTTCTACCATACCATTACCATGAAGTATCCAAAGGTTGTTATCTCCAATATTTCCAAGCCTTTGATGCCATAACATAACCTTTTCTCCAGAGACAGCTAGGCTTTCTAATCCACTTTCACGAACCAAAGAATTGTTGCAATCATCAGTAACAGTGTTACCCAGAAGCTTGTACAGATTTCAATTTCGAACTCCCTGAATTAATACCAGTGCCCCCTAAACCATCTTGCAACTATCTTTCTCAAACATTGTTTTTACACCTGCATTATCCATCTTTCTTGCAAAAATCATATTTATGGCCAATGCAGGAATATGCAAAACACCAGGAAGTGTTCTAATCCTTCCACCTTGCAGCTTCAGCTTGAATTTTCCATTTCCGATGATTTTGGCCTTCCTATCATCACATAAGAATACATCACCACAATCACATTTCTCATACTCACATAACCACTCCCCATGGGGAGTGAAGTGAAAGGATGCACCTGATTCAATCAACCATGCCTCATGATCTACATGTGTATTCGAAGAAGAAGCCAAATACACATCTCCACCTTCATCTGAGGTGGTTTTTGCCTCTGTAGAAGGAGCATCATCAGATCCCTTTCCTTTCTCAATAGCTTTATATATATAATCCTTTTTGAAGTTCCCTTCCTTTTCGCATTTCCAATACACCTTTAAATGCTTTCTCGGAGATTTAGATATCCCACTCAAAAAAATATTTTTGTTTCTATTTTGGGACCTTCCTCGTACATATAAGGCATATCCATTCTAGCCTTCCATATTTTTTCTTCTCATTTCCTCTAACAGCAAGGCTGAGACAATTTCAATAAAATTCAAGGTAGTTGTATGCGGCTATCGATTGCAATAACCAGACTATCCCACAAATCTGGTAGAGAACACAACAAACTAATTCATTTATCTTCATCTGAGATTTTACTATCAACATATGAAAAATGAATTACCATAGTATTGAAGGCATTCAGATGCTCGGTCACTGAGCCTCCATCCTTCATTCTCGAGTTATACAAATTTTTCCGCAGGAACAATTTATTCACCAGAGACTTAGATTGGTACAAAGTCCCTAACTTTACCCATAGAGTCTTCGTCGTAGCTTCCCTAGATACATTCAATAATACCAAATCTGAGATACACAACCATATTGTCCTCTTTTCCTTATGATCCAACTTCGCCCAGTATTCATCTAACATTTTCGTTGGTTTAGTACCTAGATCTACCATGATCCACTATTATCTATCCACCAACAAATCCTCCATCTTGAGCGTACATAGCTCAAAACTCTAACCATTAAATTTCTCGATCTCTATCTTTCCACTACTTGCCATCTTCTTTCACCATGAGAATTAATCTCGTAGATCTCCCACTGAACAGGGTCTATCACAATCCCAAGAAAAAACCCCACAGTAGAAAAGGCATCCCCTTGAAGCCAAAAAAATTTGATACCAAATGCAGGTTTTAACCCTGTACATAAATTATTTGAAAATGAATTCATAAAAAACAGAAAATAAACAATAGAAAGAGCATAAAACATAAAACAGATATACCCAAATATTTTCCCCTGGATCTCAAACCAGGATTACCAGCTTGATTTTTCATTATATTCCTTTTAGTGTTACAACACATATATATACATGTCAAAGCATTCATAAATCCCAATCCATTAACCTTGGATTAGAACATAACCGTAGTTCCCTTGACCGGATCTACAAAATACTAAGAGCAGAAATCCATCATGCCCAAAACCATGTACAAACCCATGCACAAAATCATAGGCAGGTCTACCCACCTAATATACTGTCCAATCAATTTTTCCTAGGACGTTGCCCCAGACCCCGTGCAGGGGGGTTGCCGCCCCCCTACTATGCCCGACGCAAGCGAAGGGGTGCTACCACCCCCTGCTCTCGCCTGCTTCTAATCATGGAAATAAGATAACACACACCCAACATAACAAACATTAGTTAGGTTTCCAAGTTGCAAAAAATTATTTCACTTTCAACAACGGAAGAAGTGATTGTTTCTACTACAGAGGCTCGTAAAGAAATGATTTGGTTACAAAGTTTTATGGATGATTTGGGCAAGAAGTAGGAGATGGGAAGGTTATACAATGAAAACCGAAGTTTCATTCATCTTGCAAAGAACTCAAAATTTAATTCCAAGACTAAACATATATAGCTCAAGTACCATTTCATACGGTTAATGTGGAGGATGGACAATTGAAGCTGGAAAATATACGCACTAGCCAGAATCCTGCAGATATGTTAACAAAAGTTGTAACCAGGGAGAAACTGAGATTCTTCTCAGTTTTAATTGGTATTCAAGTATGATGATGAAGATGAGAAAAAACTAGGTCCAAAGTGGAAGCATTGTTAAACAACTGAAGTAGGGGTGGAGTTTCTATAATCAATCTCCAAGTGGGAGATTGTTGGGTGTGGAGCATGATTATTTTCCTAGTTTTTCAAATGTTTTTGTTTCAGTCGTGTTGGATCCTTGTTCCTATTAGGGCAGAAACATCATCCATTTAATTATCGTCGGAGGGGTCCAGGGGAGGGCGATGACAAATTTTATGAGACCCCCACCACCCCCCCCCCCCTGGCAGGGGTTCGAGGGAAGCACCCCTAAAGCTAAAAATAGATGAAAAATGCCTTGTAAAATATTGTAATTTTGTATTCAGTTTGGTTCGTTCATAAGGAAGATGATCTGACGATATAAATTATGTTATTTAAGGGTTTTTTTTCCCTATAAGGCAACCCTCAGTTTCTATGATGGAATTTTATTTTGGTTGTGTATTATTATTCTGAGCGAGAGACATAGATGAGGTTGTGTGAGAGAGAAGAGGAAATTACAATGGATATGTTGTAGGTTGTATTTCTTCATTTTGTTGTATAATATAAAAGGAAGGAGTGGTTTTTTCTCCATGGAAGTAGCCCAAATTGGGTGAACCAAATATATTTGTCTCTCTTGTTCTATGTGCTTTTGTATTTGTGTTTCTGCAATATTTTGTGTATTTCATTGCTCTGTTAAGTAATTTCTAACTATATAATGTTCTGGCAGAGGTCTTCTTTTGTCTAGTACGTTGACCTGAATGAGGAATAATGGTCCAAGAGCATTAGGTTCGTTTAGTATCATACCCTAAATTACTTAGTTAGAGTGTGGCTTTTGGAGATTCACCATGTCTCAAAGACATTGACCTAAATAATGGTGAACAAGGACTAGCCAAGATACCATGTATCAGGTACTGAAAAAATTTATGGTGACTAGTTGATGTTAAATGATGTACCATGTATTTGAAGTAATAACCAAGATTATGGTGAGGATATACCATCAGTATAAGGTACTGACCCCAATTATAGTTGATGTTGTTAATTACTATGTGTCAAAGTTGTTTGACCAGATTATGGTAACTTGTTGGTGCTATGGTTGATGTTGTTAATTACTATGTGTCAAAGTTGTTTGACCAGATTATGGTAACTTGTTGGTGCTATTGATTTACCATGTGTCACAACTGTTGACCATATTATGGTACCTTCTTGTACTATGCGTCACAATTGTTGACATGATTATGGAAATTGGATTTGTTATAGCTTTTTCATAGAGAAATTTGTAAACATGAGAGAAACTAAATAATCATTATGAATACCTCCTTAGCTAATAGGGAGTGTTGAATTTTTGTAGTTATGTCCAATCATCATAATAAATATTTTATCTCTTGATGTATTTATAATGATAAACATAAAGAATAGTCTTCATGTCCTTATTAAAAGAGAAAAAAAAAAATTTGAAAATTTCATAAATTTTCTCCAAGAAGCTAGGTTAGCCCTCCTCTTAGTCAAGTCATCCCATTCATAAAAGGAACCTATTTAGCCTCCAGAAGAACTATATATCTTCTACTTAAATTCCATCTCTTAGGAGTAATACAAATATATTATATACAAGGAAATTTCAGATCATCTAAGGCAAGAACAAATTTGTTCATGGATGAATCTTTGGCAAGGAATAAAAGACAAGTTTGAGGAAAATCAACAGGAATAATTTTTGATTTGTTAAAGGAAAAATATATCAACATATCTGAGGCAAAATGTAGAACTAATTATTCTAAGTGAAAATCGAGCTAATATAAGGAAGAGTGATTTGTTCTGAAGCAAGTTGAAGTGTGACATGCCAAAATTTTTGAAGACATGCTAAGGCAACAACAAACCTAACCAATGAGTAGACTTATGACTTTACTAGGAGTTTGATGGACTAGCGCTGACCACACTTATTATGTTGGTTAATTTTACCTTTTAAATGACTACGGTGTCTAGGTGTGTCTCTTTTTGAAGTGAACAATTTCTCTAAGGAAAATGGGGTTGGGATCTCCCCCCATGTGGGTTTTCCTAGGGTAAATTCTTGTGTTTTTGTGTAGCTATCTATTTATGGTCCTAGTGGCATTTTGTTTTAATATTGAGTTCCTCTATGTAATTTTTTTATGATAAAAATGATGCAAGAAAATTTTAACCTAAATATAATCATAATAATTTATTATCAATTGGATCGTATTTGTAAAAAATCAACAGAATGGGAGTCCATCTTGCATCTTTTGGTGTTAAGGGTCTAGTATAATATTAATGCTATTAATTATATATGCATGAAGAGGGATTTCTAAATGATGCATGATGTGAAGACAAGGGAATAAATGTATAACTATAAGCTTCTAGTTTCCCATGAAATATTGAGTAATGGAAGGAATCAAAAAATACAAGACCAAGTGAGGAAATAGCAGTTCTTCAATTTAATTCAAATAGGTAATTAATTTAAGACCGAATAGGTATATCAATTCATCATGAGGGACAAAAATGAATTCAATTAGGTTCCTAAGCTTTAAAATTCAATATGGATTGTATTTTTATGTAAGTGATAAAATTGGGGATTCAGCCCCCTTTGGATAGAAAGAGAAGGATTCATCGACACTGTCCGAGCAGCCTGGGCCAAACCTATCTCCGAATCCCCAAGCTATGTGTGGGAGCAAAAACTAAAGGCTACTAAACATGCGCTGAAAGAATGGATTAGAAAACCAGTAAATACTCCAACAAGTCAGATAAAAGAAGAAGTTCAATATTTTGAGACCCTGCAAATGGAAATGGAAAGCATAAACATCACCTCCGAGTTGTTGGACAAAGAGGTGAAAGCTCAAAGCTCCTCCTACCACTCTTTCCACACGGAAGAAGGATACTGGAGAATCAGATCACGCAGTTTGTGGTTGAAGGCACAGGACCAGAACACCTCCTTCTTCCACCATCAATATAGAGCACGACTCTCCCGCAATCACATCTCTGAAATCACAACAATGGAGGGACAAATCTGCAAAGGGTTCAACCAAATCAAAGTAGCAACTGAAAGCCACTTCAGAAACCTTTTTAGTGTCAGGACAGATGGTAGTGAAGAGTACATAGTAGACTACCTTTCAAATATCCCCCATCTCATCAAGCCTGAAGATAACTTTTCCCTCACTAAATCCTTTTCAGAAGAAGAAATCATAAAAGTAATTTGGTCTATTTAACCCGACAAGGCCCCAGGCCTTGACAGTTTCATGATCCACTTCTACAAAATATGTTGCGACATAATAAAAAATGACTTGCTGAAAATGATAAAAGGATTTCTGAATAAAGCAAAGGTTGGGGGTGGCATCAACTCAACCTTCCTAGCTTTAATCCCAAAATAAGTCAATCCAGAGACCTTCAGCAAATTTAGACCCATCTCCCTCTGCAACGCCTCCTACAAAATCCTATCCAAACTCCTCGCAAACAGAATTAAACCCCTGCTCGAGAGACTCATCTCCAACTCCCAAGGGGGGTTTGTAGAAGGTAGGCATATCCTGGACAACGTAATTCAAGTGCAAGAAGCCATCCATTCCAGCAAGCAATGAAAATAAAAAGGGATGTTGATCAAGTTAGATATGGCCAATGCAATTGACAAGGTCAACCTCTCCTTCCTCCTCAAAGTCCTTCTCTCCTTTGGCTTCTCCCCTCAGTTTGTCAATCTCATAAAATCATGCACTGATAAGACCTAGATTGCACCTTTGGTCAACGGGCACCCAGCCTCTTATTTCCAACCTCGTAGAGGGTTGAGGCAAGGCTGCCCTCTTTCCCCCTTCCTGTACATTCTGATGGTAGACACTTTCATCAGAAAGCTCAATGCAGAAAGGATTGTTGGGGCTCTGCCTGGTTTAAGAAAAACGAGTGGTGTGGATCCCTCGAACCATGCCCTCTTCGTTGATGATTCTCTTCTCCTTAGTGGAGCTTCTCCTAGAATTGCAAAGGCATTTGACACTGTCCTCAAAAGCTACTGCAGGGTCACTGGAGCTCTTGTTAATGAAATAAAAAGTGCAGCCTATGGATGGAATGTAGAGCAAGATGAGCTCAATCGAATTTCACAGATCCTTGGGTTTGAAGGTCGTGCCCATTGGGAGAAAATAAAATACCTGGGCTTACCTATAATATCCGGGGTCAACAAAAGATCCCTAGGGACATAAATCATCAGCAAAATCAAGTCAAAAATTGCCTCCTGGGGTAGACACTAGCTCACCAAGGGAGGAAAAATGATCCTCATCAAATCTGTCCTGACTGGCCTCATGGTCTATCAAGCCTCATTCCTCTTGGCACCTAAGAATATCATGGAACAGGTATCAAAACTCTTGCGTGATATCCTCTGGCAGGGAGGCAAAGGAAACCAGAGGAAAATTCATTTGGCCAATTGGGAGCTCCTCAAACGTCTAATCGAGGAAGGAGGTTTGCAGATTAGGGACCCATCCCTTTAAAATCTTGTGTTGGGATGCAAAATTCTCTGGAAAATGTACACAGATCCCAGTCATCCTGTCAGCAGAATCCTCAGAGAAAAATACAAGCATGGAGCCTCACTCAAGAATCTGCAAGAAAAAATACAGTTAACAGAACACAGGTCTAGAATCTCTGCAGGAAAAGCATCACTTTCTTTCAGAAAAAAATATATTGTATCCCTGGTAATGGAAGACAGATGTTGTTATGGGAAGATCGCATTATGGATCGTGCCCCTCTTAGTAAGAACGATGAAATCACAGAGTTGCGTGCTTGGATGCTCCACGCCGGCATCAACAATGTTCACGATCTCTCCAGCTGGGATAGACATGGAAACTGGATTGGTTGGGATCTCCACGATATGCCAGATCGCCTCAACCCACAACAACAGACACACAGAATTGTTGATTGATGTTGCCCCAATGCACAAGGAAATGCCTAACAGTTGGGGATGGGGCCAGACCGGCATCCACATCACTGCTGCAGGTTACAGATCGCTTCTGCCCCCAAAAGACAGAAATCAAACTCCCACATTCTGGAAGCATGTATGGGACCCCATCGGCCTCCCCAAAGTAAAAAAAATTTGTTGGCTTCTTATGCACAACAAAGCACTGACAGGAGAAAATATATTTAAAAGGAATATATTTGGTCCTCACTGTTGTGCGTTTTGCCGAAATAACAGTGAAACATCGCCTCACCTCTTCATAGGATGCACATTCGCTAAGGAAGTGTGGGGATTCATCCTCACTGATCTCCAATTTCTTGTCCCTTGCCACAGCTTTGCAGTGGAGCTCTTCTAATAATGGCGCCAGTACTATCCTCATACCATCCCTATCAACTCCATTTGGCTAAAAGTATGGCTTTCCATTCCAAAATATGTCTTTTGGCAAATTTGGCTGGCCCGAAATGATCTAACCTTCAATGACATTTCTTGTCCCCCTTAAAAATTGGCAGCTAAAGCCAAATCCTTTCTCCTTGAATCAGTCCAGCAGCAATACTACAAAGAAGACACCTCCCTCCTCCCAGAAGAAAAGAACTAGATGACAGTGCTTGCTCCTCATCTCAAGAAGCAACCATTGGCCTCCCCCATCATAAACCTAGAATGGCGACTAAGAGATCCTGACGACATTTTTCAAGAGTGGTGGAGGGCCCCAAACAAAACCACGATTTTCTTTGATGATGCATCTGAGGGAAACCCCAGGGTAGCAGGAGCAGGTGGCGTTATTTACTCCCATGATAGAACAAGAAGGGATAGCTTCTACTGGGGACTTGAGCAACGTACCAATAACCAGGCTGAGATATTGGGCCTCCTAAAAGCTTGTCACATAGTTTGAGACAGAGGTGTCAAATAATTCCAAGCTTTCGGAGACTCAGAAATCCTCATTAAAAATCTCAACTTGAAGGATCAGTTTAACAATGCAATTCTCAACAAGACATTTTGGAGATTGAAGACATTACTACTAGACTTCACCTCCTACAAATTCTTCAACATCCTCAAAAACTCGAACAGTGAAGCAGAATCCATGGCTAACAAAGGATGCCTACTCTAGAAAGGAGATCTTAGTATAAACGACGAAGGACCCCTCCAAAATTGTATCCCGTGAAAAGGGGAAAGTGGAATTCAAATTCTATCCAAGAATGTTGGCTAGTCGCATTGTATGATTGGTTGTTTTGGCCTAGGCCCAACCAAATCCCTCTATATAAATAAAACATAACCGGAATGGTTATTAAAAAAAAAAAAAAAAACAGTTTTTAAGCATTATTGGGCGTTTAAATGCTCCGACAATTTCACTTGGAATTCCATAAATTTTTCGCTCTGTTAGCCCAAAGCAAGGCGAAATTGTAGGACCGGTTTGGATTTTGGGGAAATTGTGGTGTGGTTAGCATGAAAACTAGGGAGGCTCATAACTTCTTTAGTTTTGTACCAATTTCGGATCAGAAATAGGCTAGTCAGACATTTTTGGGTATTCTGAAGCTGATGAAACAAATTTTGAAGCCATTTGAGCATTGTAAATGTATGTAATCACCATTTTGAGCATAATTAAAGAGCGTCGAGCCATTGGAAGCTGGACCAAGGAGACGTAGCCCAGGAGGGGTGAACTCCTTCATCATTTGTTGTGTGGTGGTTATTATTATGGTGCCTTTTTTTTTTAATGTATATTTCAGATTTTATTTACATGCTTTATATGTTTCAAAATTAACATAAAAGCTCTCAAAAGCTCAATTTAATCACTTGTAAAAATAAAATAAAAATTTGGTTTTTAAGTATTATTTGGCGTTTAAATGCTCCGACAATTTCGCTTGGAATTCTGTAAATTTGTCGCTCTGTTAGCCCAAAGCAGGGCGAAATTGTAGGACCAATTTGGATTTTGGGGAAATTGTGGTGTGGTTAGCATGAAAACTAGGGAGGCTCATAACTTCTTTAGTTTTGTATCAATTTCAGATCAGAAAGAGGCTAGTCAGGAATTTTTGGGTATTCTGAAGCTGATGAAACAAATTTTGAAGCCATTTGAGCATTGTAAATGTATGTAATCACCATTTTGAGCATAATGAAAGAGGGCCAAGCCATTGGAAGCTGGACCAAGGAGATGTAGCCTAGGAGGGGTGAACTCCTTCATCATTTGTTGTGTTGTGGTTATTATTATGGTGCATTTGTCTGTTTTTTCTGTATATTTCAGATTTTATTTACATGCTTTATGTGTTTCAAAATTAACATAAAAGCTCTCAAAATCTCAATTTAATCACTTGTAATTTACAAACCCTCAAGCAAAATTTCATTAAGATCTCATACATATCGACTAGCCATTGTTCCAACTTTAACTCTGCAATTTGACTTTTGGGAGTATTTTACTTTAACTAGAAATAACTTTTGATCCAGAGGG
Source organism: Pinus albicaulis (assembly GCA_034641835.2). Taxonomy (NCBI): domain Eukaryota; kingdom Viridiplantae; phylum Streptophyta; class Pinopsida; order Pinales; family Pinaceae; genus Pinus; species Pinus albicaulis. The sequence goes on along the minus strand of CM076579.1, from coordinate 1,093,594,005 downwards.
TCATTTGCACTCTCCTTTGTGTATTTTTTCTCCTCCCCCTTTATTTTATTTGAGGTGCTTCTCCCCCTTTGACATCAATGGCAAAGATACCAACATGTTGCCTATGTTAACCATCTCCCCCTATCTTGATGATCATGTTGACTTGTCAACTACTTCTTATGCTTAAAATTCCAGGTATCTCTGGCTTGATCTAAGCAACTTCCTTTATATCCTGTGGAGAAGATTGAGTCGAAAGGAGAGGAGTAATTACTCCCACTCTCTGCCTCAAGGAGTCAATAGGGATTTATTTCTAAATAATCACATACTTGCATAACTGAGCCATAAGAAAAATCGTGTTTGTTGGTCTAAGTCTCAAGTAGGCTTACATTCATCATAATGCCTCTTCCTAGACACATACGTCTGACCCCTAGCAACAACAACAATCTATCCTATGCATGACTGAAAACATCAACTTGTAAATCGATCAAAAAAAAAGTATACCACTTAGAAGTTCTTATATGACAAACATAGAGGGACTCTCACCAATGTATGCTTAATCCAACAACTCAACATATACTCTACTTGTTAAACTTCTAATGGTAGCAAACTCACCACATAAATTTGGCTCAGCATGAACATTAGCATGTAAATCAAGACTCTTTCAACAACACTTGAACTAAAAATCTCCTACTAAAAATATGAATACCACACTCTGAAAAAAATATAATGACAGTTAATATCAATTGCTAATACTTGATACCGATTGTTAATACCTTTGATACCAATGATACCAATTTCTTAATTGATACCACTGATACCAGTTGTTGATCACTTTTTAACTGGGTATTCTCCCCCTATGATCATGATCTTTTCACCACAAATATGATGTTTGATACCAATTACTAATGTAATATTGTGGAAGCATCATAGTAGTCATACCATTCATCATATATGCAACTTAAACTTTGATCACTCAAACAACATTAATTTGCAACAACAACATCATCAACCTCTATATTCCATGCTTATCCTTAAGCAACAAATGACTCATACCAATTGATGATACCAATTTTTAATTGGGTAATATGATACCCAAATGTTAACTTCGGTATACTCCCCTTGTGTTTATGCTCCCTCTTTGACATTAGGAACTTGTAAACATAGTTACATGAGACAAGGAAACTTCAACAGTAATTAGTTCATCATATTTGTTCTATCATCACTATATATACTCAAACTAACAATTTGATTTCACAACATCATTGAATCAGCCAAAATACATACTACTTAAGTCCTTTACAATCATCCAAAATTCTTAGCAACGCCAATCTACTTCAAAAAAATTATAAACTATGGGAAAAAAAAGGGGCATACTACCCTTAACCTTCACATGCATTACTTGGCATGTTCCTTTTTTCTCCTTGCATTTGTTCCTTCTGGCTTCTCTTGAAGCCAACCTCTTCTTTTCAATGAAGAGGAAGAAGGGATCTACTCCCCATGAGTATATTGTCTCCCTTTTTCTTCCACGCCTGCGTATGTCGAGTTTTTACTTGGTAAAATCCATGAGTTAACTGCCTGCACTGATTTTGTACTCTTTCCTGAATGAGTGACTTCCTTCTATAGTTTTAGAGTACAAACCACTGACCATTCCTATTGTTAGCATCAATTAAATCTAGTCTGCAAATTACTTTTTTCTCTTCTTTCTCACTATTTGTGCCTACCTTTTGCAATGAAGAACTAGAAGAGTTGTTGCTCCTTTTGACTGATTAGATTCATTGTCTATTGCAGATTATATAAGAGAGATCAACCATAAGAATTTCAGGCTTTGATTTGTTAATTATATGGTGATCATCTTCAAAGCCAAACACTAGCCTTTGTTTCCTCCATCCACCATTCGACATGCCTCTCTTGTGATTACTGTAATAACTCCTGCTCAGTTGTCCTCGTTGGCTCTCTGCATGATCCATACCTATTTTTTGTTGAGATTTGTAGTTTGGGAGGTACTCCAAACCCTAGGATATAAGGTTTGGAGGAATTGGCACCATAATTGGACTTATTGGCTAAGAACCCAAGCGTGTGGGCTTTGCACCCAAGCTTGTAGATGTGAAAATGTACATGGAATTGATGACTTGGCACATGGAGATGAAAGAAGAACCTAAAAGGAGCTGGGAGGAATTTCAAGCACTATGATATTCCTTTTATAAATGGAGAAATAAATGTGTTTATGTGGCTAAAAATGATGTAAGGTTCAAGTCGGCCTTAGTTAAAGGACCCTCTTAAAATGGATAGTCATCTACCCTAAGAAGCATATAAATAAGAGAGAGTTAAGGCTATTTGTTCATCATCCAAGTGTGAAAGATCGCATGAATAATTCTGAGGCAACTACGAGGATAAGAGGTATTTCAAAGGTGGAAAAGGAGGTCTATTTGGGTTTGTTTTCCTTGATTGATTAGGCTAAGTTGGTGAGGAGCTGCCAACGAAGAAGGAGGATGGTAATGTGCATGTTTTAGGGTTGGTTCTATGGTATAGTATCTTTAAAACAGGTTGAGTCATCTTTGCTAAGATTCAAGCTATTGTATAATATTTCTTGATGGTCGAGAAGGTATAATAGTGGGTTGGGAGGTGTCATTATGACTAGCGCAGGGACTATCCTATTGAAGGAAGGGAAGTCACAGACCTCGCTAGCATAGATGGCCAAGGAGAAGGGTTGTAATAGTGGTTACAGTTATCCCTAACTAGAGGGCCAATATTGCAGAAGAAGGAAAAAATTCTAGGGCAAGAAGGACAATAGATTATAAAGGTATGCTTGTTCTCTTCGTGTGATATTTTACTAGAGTATGAGTTCCTAGAAGAGGAAAAAATCGGAAGGTCATCCTAAGGTTGTAAGGAGGGCAGAAAGTGGATGGTATTAGTAGCCCTATATAAATTAACAAAAAGGACTTTGGCAGTTATAAGAAGGGTGAATATTTGTAAGCTCAAGACTGCTCCTTGAAGGACGAAGGAAGGAGTTCAAGGAGAGCATATTACATCATCCCAATGTCATTGTTGGAAAATGACTTTTCATAGTGATAGGTGGAAACCCTCCATGCCTTAAGTGTGTATTCATCGGGCAGCACAAGAAGGAACTACTGGGAATAAGTCCCTAAGAGTTGTTTTCTTCAAGGACTAAGGAGAAACTAGTGGGAAAGAGGTCTGAAAGGAGCTGAGGAGCACTGGTGGGAAATTAAGAGTTTCTCACAAACAAATTTTTGAACAACTTGACAGGAGTCTCTATGTGTTGATGCGTTAAAGGACTAACGATCATCTAGAGAGAAGTTGGATCTGTGTTTAGTGACTTAATGAAGCTAGTTCATTGATAGAGGCAGAGAGGTGTTGTTGCAAATTGGGAGTCGAAGGACCAGGTAGGTGTGTTCAAGATACAGCCAAGAGGAGCTAAGAGAGTGCGCTACATCAACTAGATGGTTAGTGTATCTTGTTCGGGAAGTTTTATCGTCATGTTTTTTTGACACCAATTCCCATTTTTAGTCTTGTATCAATGAATGTATGAGGGCCATTATCCCTGATACTGGAGACCTAGACAGTTGTATTACAATTTGTTAATATAATAAAGTTGGGCAGTTAAAATTCCAAAAAAAATGTCTATATTCTGCACATGTTGATTTATTGTTATTTATTGTTCTGTTGTGCAAAGTAGTTTTTTGTGATACTTGGATTGGTAGTATCAGTGATTGTAAGATTCTAACCTAGACTCCAGTATTGTGGAAAAATAATATGTTTGACTTGTTATGAAAAGGAGGTGAATCCTTTCCAAGTTTGCACATAATTACTTTGTGCCCATAAGTTCCACACCTGTAGCATTCAACATTATTCAAGAAGAGGAATTGTTCTTACCACATCCTCTTCTACCATATCCATTAGATGCTTCTTTGGATCTATTATGCCTTTGATAATTTTTCCTTTGAAAGGAAAAGGCTCCTTGTGCATGGTTAGTCGAATTTCTCTTAGCAACTCGTGGTTATTGCTGAAAAAGTGCATTCCACCTATGTTGCTACAACTTTTTTTCTTCTATGGACACTTAGAAGCAAAGTGCCCTATGTTACCACAACCAAAACATATGAGGGGCTACATACCTTTGTATTTATTTTTGGAAATATATTTGTCTTTTTCGGTTGTGTTCTCTTCTCTACTACTACAATGTTGTTAGGTATTTCTTTAACAAAGTCGGTGGGTCCCTTTAATGTTGTCGCTAAGTTACTTCCATAAATCAGACTTGTCTTATCCTGAGGGGGGCTTTGTCCACCTTGAACTTCATCTAAAGCTTCAGATCTCTTTGCATGCTTTTGATATTTCAACATATGCTCTTTTAATATAATGATATCAACTTCCAGTTTCTAAGTTGAGGTTTTAAGCTTCTTAAAGTTTATATGAATTTCCTTATTAAATAAATATTCTCTTCAAGATATTCCAACTCAATAGTGGAGCTACTAGATTCATAACAAGTGTCTATTTCACTCACATTTTGTTCAGTATCTTGTTCCCTTGATGACTCTAGGGATTCTTCTGTTGACACATGACGTGTCATGTCTACCTCTCTACCAAAGGTGTACCCATTGACTTCTTGAACAATGTCTAGATCTTCTATTGTTATCAAAGTATTTCCTTCTTCACTGCTACTAGATGAGAAACTCTCTCTTTCATCAAAGCTTGAAATTGAGAAGCTTGAAGATAAATGGCCTATTGTTCTACAATAACAACAACAACAAAACAACTTACTTGTAGGTTGCATCTCCTTGGTATTCTTTATGTGTTGATCAAAAAATTGGCATCTTAATACAAGGGAATCATCCTTTGATTCATGATCTTCAATACTCTTCAAATCTTTGACTGCTCCATTCTTCAAAGAAAGACTCTTGAAATCAGCAGCAACTAGAGTGTCTTTCTCATTGATGGTCTACAATTTTTCCCATATCTGCTTGGTAGTCTCACAACATATTACTTTCTCAATAGTTGACTTGGAAAACCCTCTCAAGATTTCCTCCTTGGGTTATTCATCAACCTAATTATATGTTAATCCATTCTCCACCAATAGCCATACATCCAAATAAGTAGCTTGCAAGTAGATTATCATTCTTACCTTCCAAGTCGTGTAATTTGAGCCTTTCAAAAATGGAACTCCATTTGAGGTAATCCAAACATGGTTCTCCATGATCCCAGATCTTCCTTCCAGTTGTTAAATTGATATTGAAGGAACTTGGTTGCTCTGATATCAATTGTTAGAATCAATGGAAATTGGGACACCATTGAGAGGGGGGGTGAATCAGTAGTGTGACTAAATTATACAACTCTTGACAATTTACACTTTTAAATCACTTTATAAACCACTCATGTAATCAACATCATCATGTAAAACATAACATCAAAACTATTATCATACTCATGTGCAACATATATATAAGACATCAATATTATTTTTATTTCTTTGGAAAATAAAAGCTTCAACTTGCTATTAAATCACTTCCCCACAAGAATATTCCACTTGTAGGTTTATTAGTTGCTACTGAAAGGAACTTTTATCCTTGCTCGTTTATCAGCTACCGCTGAAAGGTAATGTTTCCCTTGCTCATTTATCACTTTTCCCTTAAAGGGATTGTTTCCCCTATTCGTTTATCAGCCACTGTTGAAAGGGACTACTGCCCCTACTCATTTATCAACCATTTCTGGAAGGGACTACTACCCCTTCTCGTTTATGAGCCACTACTGAAAGGGACTACTACCCCTGGAATGCAAGCTACCACTTGCTAGCCCTGTTGATCCATATTTCATCCATTTTCAAAATAAAATCAATAGGCCACTTTCTTTCATAAACAAATAACTTTCTCGCCTAAACCACTCACCATAAACACCATTAAAAAACACCTTCAACAATCTTAGATTACTGAAAAAAACCACCATACACGCTAACAACATCAATCCTTAGAAATTACTAATTTCACCATAAAAACATCTTTGATGAATACATCAAAACACCATTCACCAACTCATTATTTGCCTTCTCAAACACCTTTTAGACACCAAAATTGTTCTATGATTCACCCTTGATGCATACTAACATTATGCATCTCATTGCTCCAACAACAAAAAAATTCTTGGTTACTTGAAATACGCTTGTAAAGGATTTTCAACTGATATTTTGGAATTAAAACTTTAGTTATCTTGTACTTCAATGTGTGCATGAATATTTATTTTTATATTTGTGTTGCTTCAAATATGTCATCTCAATGTGCCCTTCAAGTCTTCTAACTCTCCTTACCTATCTCTACAAGAAAAATTAAGCTTAACTGCTCAATTTTTCTATTATGAATTTTTTACAGTATTTAGCAATGCTCCTTCTAAATTTGGTTTACTACCAAATTTAACCAATTTTTTAAATCTATCTTCAATTATATCCATTATGATATTTCTGTTGCCAACTCATTAATTCCTCTTTTATATTATTTTAGTGTCGTTGATTTGGTGCATTTTCACCAAATATGGCATATAACTCCAATTTTAAGTTGTTGACATGTTTTCATCCTAAATCTTTTAATTGGCCCGCCATCACTTTGTTTTTAGCCCCAAAGGGATTTAAAATATGTTGTTGACTCGTTCGCACAAAGGCCTTAAACATGGCCCAAAACTCGGTCAACCCATTGCTATATAGCCTCAGGGCTTATTTTATACTGCAAACCTCCACTTCGCTTGGTCACAACGCCGGAACAAAACCTCAGTCTGTCATTTTAGCTTGGGCCCCAGCTTCAATTCCTTAGCGTGCTTTTGAAAATGCCTTCAAGGTCACCCTTCCTAGGTTGCATGTCAATGTGGGTTTGTCACTTTTCACTTGCTCTCCATTCTCATTGGTCCTTTGTTGCTTCACTGTCTACCACTATTTCCTGGAGCCTCGTCATCCCGAAGCGTCCCTAACATGTCCTTTTAACTTTATTTCGGGGTGGCGCCTCTAGGGTGACATGTCCCGAGTCTATTTGTATTGGTTCTTGGATCTGACATCATATGCCACAATTTACCAGTGTCGAATCAGTCAAAGCATCCTTTGTTGCACTAACTTGAAACCTTTTGAGGTCTCGGGGTTGGGATGATGTGTACCTGTGAGACCACTCTTGCACTCTTAGACTAATTGCATACCAAACAGGGTTACTTATCTCTGAAAAATGCCACATCTAACTGATGACTAATCAGCCCAGAGTCTTTTCCTGCTTCACTTTTAAAACTTTCTGAGGTGACATCATGCTCACGTCATCGATGCCATGTGATGCCATTTGAGTCGTGACACCTGTCACTCATATTTGGTCCCTTCGGCCACTTGAAAACACCAAAAATGCATGCCACGTGTCCCTAATACCAATGTCATGCTGACGTCATAATGCTCCAATAAGAGACTGCCACATGTCATTCAGTATGGAAAAAGAAAGGGTCTTAGGACTTTGGTTTTACAATGAATTTATTTATTAAAATTGAAAGGGTTTGGGCCTTTGGTTTTGATACAACGCCTTCTCTTTCACCACGTTCCCCAACACTGCGTCATCCCGCCTTCAACCTTATGCATGCACCTTTGTTTCTCTAGGGGAAGTCCTCCTAGGGTGATTTGTCCCGTGGGGACTCCTGCTGTTGGACAACGCTAATGAAATCCTTTCCTATTGTTGTGTGGATTGTCCACCTCTGCCCTGACTTATGTCATCCCAGACGCTCCCCTTGTGTGCACGTTTGGAACAACAGGGAATACTCCGTCGGGGTGATTTGTATAATGTGCTCCACCACTGGCCAATAGAAACACATTTCGTCGCTTGCGGTGTCAAGCCCCGCATTCATCCAACTTTATGTTTAGCCGCTCTATTATACTATGCCTTACTACCAACTCTATCAACAACTAGCCATTGTTCCTACTTTAACTCTATAATTTGACTTTTGGGGGTACTGTACTTTGATTGGCAATAAATTATGATCTAGAGGGCCATTTGTGAACTTCCATATACTGCTGGAAATATATTTTATAGCTCTATCCATCTAAGTGTGTCCCAAGTCCATTTGAATTGACCTGTTGAATTGAAAATGGCTTCAAATTCTCTGCACCTTAACCAATTAGCTCCACCACTATTGTTGACTAATCTTCTTGGAAACATTTGAGCTTTGCAACACTTGTGACATCAATGACCTAATAGAAACACCTTTCTCAACAATTTTCCAGCATCTTCCTTATGCCAACAACACCTTTGATAATGACAACATATCAATACTTGACATAAATGAACACTTCCTTTGACAACATATTCTAACAATATCCTATCGTCTTATTTGCCTTTGCCATCAATGACAATATATTCTAACTAAATGTAACATAGTCCATGCCTCTACCCCTAATTAATTGATTAAGGCACTGCAGGGTATGTGTTTTGTCATTATTCTAGAATGCTACATTTCTGCAATCATTTCCACAATATATTTTTATTTCCACCTTTGTGCTTCCTCCACACCTCTGCATTCCACACAATGAAAGCCACCTCCACAGCTGAAAAGTACAAGAATCATTGTCAAACATTATTAAATGCAATTTTATTCTTTTAGATCTTCCAAACAAGTATTAAGTATCCATATAATATTAAAATTTTAAAATACAGAGACTCTTGATTTATTGTTATGATTTTATTATGAAAATGTGCAATTCATATGTAAGGGTCTTGAAATGAGAAAGAATCTAAAAGCGTGAATGTAGGCTAATGATGCCAACGCAAATAACTCTGTTTACGGTTTTAGTTTCCATGTATATAAAGAATTGTGTGAAATCTTTCTCATTGGATGAAGTACAGAGGTGCAGAGAAAACTCCACAAAATGAAAGCTCTTCGCACTCTACATAAAACAATGAGTTACATGAAGTGTGTTGTGTCTAATTTCAGATCAATTATTATCTATTTTTGTTTAAATAGTCTAAAAGTACATGGAGTTTCCACAGATGTCAAACACTTTTTAACAATATGAGCTCCCTCGCATTTTAGTGGTTGGTAGCAAGTTTCAAAGCTTGGCATTGTAATTTCACAGAAATATACACTGCCTAAGACGGCCTGAAGTTTCCTTCACATGGACAATGCATGTTTCCAAACCGAGACTAGATGGCGACATTTACAAGGAAAAACCAAGAATCATTGATTCCCCCAATATTTCCAAATTCATATTTGTTTCTTGGTATTCCACGCATGTTCTCCATTAGCTGACATGACACGTCACAAACGTGTTGTGCATAAGTTAAAAATAAGGCATGAGGATTAACAGAGGCAGAGCACTCTAACTTGTAGGTGTTTGCATTCCAATTCCAAGGAAGCATGTGTAATCTCAATACATGCTACGTTTCAAATAACTTCTTTAATGGAAGCTAAATTTCCATCAATGATTATTGGAAAACCTTGTAATACTCCATTAATGTTTTATTGACACTTTTCAATTGAATGTAACTTAGGAACATTGTCTTAGTTCACAAATAAAAAATTTTAAACACTAAGGCAAATCATGGGTATGTATCAACAATGACATTTTATTTAAGCAAAAGTATCAGTGGGTAGGGGAGATCTTTTTTAAAAGTGACATGCAGTGATTAGAACTAAGTTCAATGTGAAAACCCGACTTGGCCCTGTAGAAATTTGCTAAATAATGATTAATTATCCACCGAGACTATCCTGATCACATATCAATTCGAATTCATATGCAACACATAATCTCTTCCACTCAGATCATCACACATGCGGAAATAAAATAAGCGATAGCACATCAATTCATCATACACATTAACACTAAGATGTATGGGGAAAGCTTATAGCTGAAAACCCCGCTAGCCCATTGTGTATATTATAAATGGAACAGAAACATGTAACAATCTCAGTACAATACTCCTCACAAGTACTAAGTACTGTCTCATGAAGTTACACACAAACTAGCTTGGTTTTGAACAAGTCACAGGTTCAAAACACATCCACTAATTGCCTGCCTCTATTGCGCAATCATGGCCTGTCTAAATAGAGATCCAAGGTTCGAATCTCTTTGGCTTGACAACGCAATCATCATGGGCAATTGCCTCCAAGTGTGGTGCAAATCTCATGCACAACTGATGTCACAACTGATAGTTGTACTCACCCTTTCATCTACCTCTTTCACTGGTCTCCACTGAACTGTCCATGCACTGTAGTGAACTGATGTGTTCTTGAGTTGATTAATGAGTTACTAATTAATGAATTAAATAATATTTAATTCACTCCACTCATTACTAGTTGATTAGCTAGTTAAACTAATCTCAACCAGTTCAACTAAGTTAAACCGAACACAACTCCACCATCTGTCTCATCAACTCCACCAAACTTCTGCCACTGAAGTCCTAACTGAAGTCAACTATGCATGAGCTCACCAAACCCCTAGGAATAGCGTAATTCCTCTGTCAGATGCATGAGCCACTTCTGTAGCTCGAACTGAAGTGCTCCAAGAGAGTAAACTGAAGTTTAGAGTCCAAATATTATTAAGGGTAAATAATATTTGACTTCCTTATTTTTAGGATAGGCAGTCTAAAAATAGACTTCGACCTATAGGTCTAAAAATAGAGGTCCATCTATTTTTACCAACATGACCAATACTCCAAGAATAACATACTGCAACCCCTGGACCATGCTCCATATGTCTAAAAATAGACATAGTCTATAAATAGACTTTGCGCCAGAATTTGCCTGCGGGCCCACTTAGTGAAGGCGACTTCATTTCACTAAGCTCCATCATCTTGCTGCATTTTCAACACTCCCTCTCATCAAGATATGGATTATCTGCAATCCCTATCCTGCCTCTGTGGAATTCGAACTTGCTCTTGGTGAGCGCCTTCGTCAGGATGTCGGCATCCTGATCCTCCGTGGGAACATATGAAAGCATCATGATTCTCCGCTAAACACAATCTCTGATATGATGGTACCTGATGTCGATGTGTTTGGACCTATCATGAAATACTGGATTGGCCGAGAGTTTAATGCAACTCTGGTTATCACAGTAGATCACTGTAGGCTCCAAATGCAACCTGAACAAACCTGCGAGGATCTTCCTCATCCAAATAGACTCGCATGCAGCCAAGCTAGTTGCCATGTACTCGGAAACTTTGTTGACTAGAGTGCCACGGATCTCTGCTTCCTGTTGTACCAGGAAACTGTTGTCGACCCAATGCTGAAAACTCCTCCAGAAGTGCTCTTCCGGTCCGTTGGGCTCCCTGCCCAATCTGCATCAGTGAATCCAGAAAGCTTCGCTCCATCCTCCTGTTTGTACCATAAACCATATCCCGATGTGCCTCTAATATAACGCAATACATGCTTGCATGCCTTCCAAAAAGAGCTTGGTAGGCTTAACCATAGCTTGCGAAAGCTGGTTAACAGCATAGCATATATCGGGTCGTGTATTGACCAGATACATAAGCGACCCCACCAACTGTCGATAGACAGTGGCATCCACTACCTCCGCTGAAGTAGCATCCTCCTTCCTCCAACCACCAGGAAGAGGAGTGTCAACAGGCTTGCAGCCTTGCATGTTGAACCTCTCCAGAATCTCCCGGGCATACTTGCCCTGAGAAACAAACAGTCCTCCACTGCGCCGCCAAATCTCCAATCCCAGGAAATAATGAAGGATGCCCAGGTCCTTCATCTCAAACTCTCGTGCAAGATCCTCCTTGCATGAAAGTATCAACTGCTCATCGCCAGTCAAAATCAGATCATCTACATACAGTACGATGATCAACAGCTTCCCCTCCACCACAATCTGGTACAGGTTGGGATCCGCCTCACTCTTGGAGAATCCAAGCCCGGTGAAGTAGCTGTCTATCCGAGTGTACCAAGCACGAGGTGCTTGCTTCAGCCCGTACAGTGCTCCCTTGAGTCGGCACACATGCGACTCACTGCTGAAGATCTCGAAACCTTCAGGCTGCTCTATGTACACCTCCTCCTCAATGACTCCGTTGAGGAACGCAGTCTTCACATCCATCCGATGGATGTGCCATCCCATCTGCGCTGAGAGAGCTAGGATCGTCCGTATGGAAGAGTACCTTGTGACAGGTGCAAAGGTCTCCTCATAATCGATCCCCTCGATCCGTGCAGCCACGGCAAATCTCGCCTTGTACTTCTCCACACTCCCGTCAGCCGCCTGCTTCACTTTGTAGATCCATCGCGAACCCACCACTGATTTCCCCTCCGGTCTTGGGACAATCTCCCATGCACTGTTTCTGACGATCGAATCATATTCTTCGATCATGGCATCTACCCATGCGGGTTCCTCCACAGCTTTCTCAAAAGAGGATGGCTCTGTCACGACACATTGACTCACAAGAGCCATGGGACCAGTGTACCGATCCTGGTGATCGCTCGTCCGTGCCGTGTCAGGTGGTCTCGTCAACCTTTCTCGCATCTCGAGCCGCCGCCGCTCGTAGCGCGCATGCGCCCCTCCGATGGTTGGCGCCGCATGGGTGGTTTCTTCCACCTCCCGAACTTCCTCGTGTTCCTGAACTTCCTCGTGGTTGATCCACATCCTGAGGCTCATCCTTAGGAACTAATAGCTCCTCATCTGCATGCAAGTGTGGCTCCCTCTCAAGCGAACACTTCATGGCTTTCTCCTCCTGAAATTTGATATCCCGTCGCACAAAAGTCTTGTGACTGTCTGGAAAATACACACGATAGTTGTGGGGCGTATCAGTGTACCCCACAAATATCCCAACCTCCGCAGTCGGCTCCAGCTTCTTCCTGCATCCTTTGTCACATGGATGTAAACAGGTGAACCAAAAATCCTCAAATGGGAAATATCAGGCCTCTTACCAGAAAACGCCTCCTCGGGTGTACTCATGCCAAGTATCCTGTGAGGACAGCGGTTCTGCACATATACTGCAGTATTGCATGCCTCCTCCCACAAGTGTATGGGTAGGCCCCGATCATGCAACATCGCCCGTGCAACACCCACAATCGTTCTGTTTTTCCGCTCAACAACCCCATTCTGCTATGGGTTATGAGGTGCTAGGAGCTCTCTTCGAATTCCTTCTCTACACCGTTAACCCTTGAATTCAAACAGATGAATTCACCACCGTTATCACTCCTTAGAGCAATCACCTTCTTCCCCGACTCCTCTCGACCAGTGCTTTAACTCACGTACTTCTCGCGAATGTATCGCTCTTCTCCCCATGAAGAAGATCCAAGACTTTCGAGAGAAATCATCAACAAAAAGATCATGTAGTACTTGTGCTTTGCTGTCGAAGCTACCGAGAAAGGACCACACACGTCTGTGTGAAATCTCTCAAGGATCGTCGTGGCGCGACTATCCTTCTCGTGAAAGGTGGCTTTCACATATTTTCCCAAGGTACACCCCTCGCACTGATCTGACTGCGCAAGAGTGCCCTTAGGAAGCCCAGTAGAAATCTGCTGCAGTATCTTCAAAGCTCCATGGTGAAGGTGGCCCACTCTCCTGTGCCACAGTTCGCCCTCATCATCCCGGCTCACCACTTCTCCCGCCTTGCATGCCATTGCTGCGCAGCCATCTACTTGCAACTGATAAAGGTTCTTGGTTCGAACCCCTATCTTCCGAGTCTCTCCAGTAGTCTTACTGTGCAAGAAGGCTTTTCCTTCGCTGAAGACCACATCATACCCCTTATCCTCCAACATTGCCACAGAGATCAAGTTCTTCTTCAATCCAGGTACATGCATGACATCCTTCAACATGAAGGGTTTACCAGACTCCCTTTGAAAGGATATGGTACCGATACCAGTCGCATTGTATCTACCATCATCGCCCATCTCGATGTGCACACCCAGATATTTGTCCTCCAGATCTGAGAACAAATCCCGATCTCCCATCATATGAAATGACGCACCGATGTCCAAGAACCACACCGATCCCATCACACTTGAAACCAAGCATGTGATCAATGAAAAGTCAAGCTCGAACTGCGAAGCCAAAGCCTCTCCATCTGCATATCTTCCCGCTTGCTTGTTTTTCTTCTTCTTCGGACAATTGGTAGCATAATGTCCGTGATCATGGTAGTGAAAACACTTCACTTTCACCATATCTTCGCTTCTTGCCCTTTGCACCGAATGAGAAGCTTTCTTTACCCTTCCCCTCTTTGCTTTGGCAACCAGCGCAATTTTCTTCATCAGCTCCCTCGATGAAGATCCATCCCGAGTAGTCCTCCTTATCTCCTCTCGTGCATGAGATCCGCTCAAAGGCGCTCCCATCCCTAAGCAGTCTTCTCCCCGACCATTGGCACTATCTTGATATGAGTGCCAAGCCTTCGGAAGACCAAGGAGAGCCAGGTCGACCATGTCCTCATCTTCAACAGTCACCCCCACACTTCCCATCTCATCTCTGCATTGAGTGAACTTCGTGAGGTATTTGGCGATATCGTCGCCTTTCTCCATCTTGATGTTCCTAAGCTTATCTTTGAGCGCTAGCTTCCTTTGGTCGCTCTTACTTTGGAATAGATCAGTCAAAGCTTTCCACATTAAATATGGAGAAGCCTTTCCATGCAGGCTGGATACAATATGATCCTCGACGCCCTCCAACAGGATCCTTTGACATTTCGCCATCTTCTTTCCATGCTTCGACTTCTACAGATCAGTGGGCTTTTGGACATCCGATCCACGAACTCCTTCCCGTCCATTATCTTCTACCGCTCCATGCGATCCTTCCATGCAACATAATTCGAACTCGCTTCAAGAGCATATTCGAGTCGCAAACCGTTGAAAGACATTTTCAACACCGGCACCAAGAAAACAAACTGCTGCAAAATTCGAATTCCAAGCTCAAAGCTCAACCGCTCTTGATCTGTGAGAAAAAATCATTTCTAGCACAGAGATTGACTGCAGGGGCATTTACTGGATGTATCACCTTTCAAAGGAAAGGATGGATCCAGAGGCTACCTGGCCCACATGCAGACTCTATCTACCGAAATAAGTTTGTAATCATTGTGATGATCAATCTCTGCTCCGATAGCTCTGATACCATGTAGAAATTTGCTGAATAATAAATATTTATCCACTGAGATTATCCTGATCACATATCAATTCGAATTCATATGCAACACATAATCTCTTCCACTCAGATCATCACACATGCGGAAATAAAACAAGCGATAGCACATCAATTCATCATACACATTAAATACGCATGTATGGGAGCTTATAGCCGAAACCCCGCAACATATTGTATACGTTATAATGGAGAAATCATGTAACAAAATCAAGATAATACTCCTCACTTAGCGTACTTTCGTAAAGTTACAAAAATGCTAGCTTGGTTTTGAACAAGTCACAAAATTCAAACACACCATTTTTCGTCTTGCCTCTACGTGCAACAATTGCCTCGTCTAAATAGAGATCCAAGGTTCGAATCTCCTTACTTGACAAACAAATCATCATGGGCAATTCCTCCAAGTGTGGTGCAAATCTCATGCACAACCGATGTCGCCACCGATAGCTAACTCCACCTTTCATCTACCTCTTCTTCAATCGGTCTCCACTGAACTGTCCATGCACTGTAGTGAACTGATGTGTTCTTGAGTTGATTAATGAGTTACTAATTAATGAATTAAATAATATTTAATTCACTCCACTCATTACTAGTTGATTAGCTAGTTAAACTAATCTCAACCAGTTCAACTAAGTTAAACTGAACACAACTCCACCATCTGTCTCATCAACTCCACCAAACTTCTGCCACTGAAGTCAACCATGCATGAGCTCACCAAACCCCTAAGAATAGCGTAATTCCTCTGTCAGATGCATGAGCCACTTCCAAGGCTCGAACTGAGGTGCTCCAAGAGAGTAAACTGAAGTTTATAGTCCAAATATTATTAAGGGTAAATAATATTTGACTTCCCTATTTTTAGGATAGGCAAGCCTAAAAAGGACTTCGACCTATAGGTCCAAAAAATAGAGGTCCATCTATTTTTACCAACATGACCAATACTCCAAGAATAACATACTGCAATCCCCGGACCATGCTCCATATGTCTAAAAATAGACATAGTCTAAAAATAGACTTCGCGCCAGAATTTGCCTACGGGCCCACTTAGTGAAGGCGACTTCATTTCACTAAGCTCCATCATCTTGCTGCATTTTCAACAGGCCCTCCCTTGAGAAAAAATGTAAGTAGGTTCTCTTTGTTGCAATTGTTGTTATCTTTGACATACATCCTTTTGTCTTTTAAAAAATATTACTTATTTTACGGAGTGTAGAGGAAAGTGCTTTTATTGTGTGGTGTGTGGAGGTGTGAAAGAAAATTTCATTGTACTACCTCCACACCTCCTCACTCCACACAATGAAATTGTAGCACCTCCTCCACACAATTTCAAAACAATTGAAATAGTCAAGAATCTCATGGAACTAACCACCACCACCATGACCTTTAATTTAATAAATTATTAACGATAATCCCAAGGTTGGTTCAGTTGTTATGTTTTTCCACCTTATCCATATTTTTGAAGTAGACAATAGTTCAATTCGTCCTTTTGTTGAATATTTGTTTTTAGGATAAGCGTTTGAGTGTTTTCACATCGACTTAGGAAGTTGTAGGCATTGCAACATATGCCATCAAGGCTGGAATTTTGTTTGGAATAATTGTTGAGTTAGCAATTTTCAAACACTCATGAACATGTTAATTTCCATGTAGTTGTTCAATATGTGTGCATTAGATTTTCTCGTCATCCCTATATCAATATTTGTTTGGAAAACTAAATAATAGTACCAACATGCAAGTACTTTATAAACCTCATCAGGTCTCTCAA
The DNA here is from genome assembly GCA_034641835.2 of Pinus albicaulis. NCBI lineage: Eukaryota > Viridiplantae > Streptophyta > Pinopsida > Pinales > Pinaceae > Pinus > Pinus albicaulis. The sequence goes on along the minus strand of CM076579.1, from coordinate 1,093,577,203 downwards.
GGAAGAACGAAAAACCTATGACAGAATGTTGCGAAAAAATGCACTAAAAACAATAAAATATTTTCCTCTTTATTTATCCATTATAAAATGACAAGAATTGTGGGTGGTCCAGTCTCGACAAAGGCCCACATTTTCAGTTCTAGTTTGATATGAGTATGAGCATTCTCCACAAAGATGAATAAGATGGTGATTCCAATGTTTTCCTATTTCCTCAAAATTAAGCTCTAATTTGTGTATACACCAGCATATGCCTTAAATGACGCTAACAACGCCTTAATCAAATCATCTAACAATGGCATAAACTGAATTAATTGAGTTATTTGATTAAACATACTAGTTATTCACAACAACCTTGAATTATTGACAACATGGCGGCAAACTGAATATATTGACAAAACGTATGACTCCAAATCCCTGTAACTAGTTGTAGGCGATAATTTTTTGCAAAATTGGTTCTACCATAGTATTAGTTAGGACTAATGGTTTCTAGATGAACGTGGTCATGATCATTGATTTGAAAATTTTCCAAAAATTGGTTCTACCATAGTATTAGTTAGGACTGATAGTTTCTAAATCAACATGGTTATGATCATTGATTTGAAAATTTTCCAAATAAATTCACCTACACAGATTACAAGATTAGGCCTTACCATTTTGGAGAGCTCCAACTTATTGTGACTTTGATTTTTCATTAACATGCATTTGCTTTTAAGTCTTTTCTAAAGGCAAAGCATCTACAATCTATTGCATCACAAAAGGATCAACGTTAACTTCATCCGCATGTAGTTGACCACTCTACTCGAGAACCAACTCCCTATGCAATTATGCACTTGTGGTGCAGGCTCCTCCAAAGGTATTCAGATTAAATTTCAACTTAACCAACTTCAGTGTATTTGACATGATTTTCTAACATTGGAATGAGTTAGGTGGGACATTAAACATGAATGAACATTTCGAAAACCTTCTCATGAAAATCTAATTCTTCGCATTAAACATATACTAGCTTTTACATTTACAATTACGAAAACATTATCCTAAGCCCATAAGAAATACAGGAAGAGCATACAATACTCGAATCCTGGACTTGTTGGAACGACATCTCTATTGTGCTTTAAAAAATCATAATAGACATTGTTGGCCTTCCTAGCATCGTTCGAAAGCGCCCTTTTAATATTTTCTGGCCTGTTTAACAAATTTTTTGCGGCATAGGCTGCTAATTCACGTGAGAGTAAGTAATTAAAGAGCCAAAATGTGCACAAACAACACCAAATTTTCTTAGGACGCTGCAATAGTGTTGGATTCAAGGATGCGGCAACTTCGAAAACAATCGGTTTAATTGTGCAGAGGTGCGGAATAAGAACCATCGCACATATAATCTTACTCCGCACCTCCGCATACCCGTTCTCCGCACCTGTTGGGCATCCTCCAAAGGAAATGAAATCAACATCAGTATGAGAACTGATGGACAGAGTAAATGAAAGGTTTCCTGTCTATCAATAATATAGTAGTTCTTGTTTTTTGTGGGGTTCAACGAGTTTTTGTTGTGTGGGACATCTATTAATGCATGGATGGATCTAAAGGAGTTGATAACAATCCTTGGAGTACTATAAATCTAAGAGTTAATGATAAAAAATAATCTAATTGAATGATGCATAAGTCCAAGAGTTGAATCATAGGCTCGCACCTTCTGACCACTGCAGGGGGCGGTGTTCCAGAAATTCGATGGCAATGGCGACGATAAGCTATCATGGTCGGAGTTGGGCAGGTTGATGACGTGCCTAGTTGTCCTTCCAGTGACGAAGAGCTTCGGTTGATGATAAGGATGATCAATTCTGACTGTATTGTTTTCGTGGACTTCTCAGATTTTGTGGTGATGAACACCTTCAGTGCCGACTAAGCGCCCAGCCTCATCTAAGTCAAAACTCCAACTCAATACGTCAAGATGACTAGGAAAGTTTTGTGCCACGAGATTACCAAGATTTTCAATAACACATATGTAATTTACAAGTGATAGCAATAGTATCTCAATAGTTTTGCAAACAGTGATTGACAGGGTGGTTTTGGATTCACTGTCTGTCTTTTTTTGTTTGCAGGGAAAGAGAGGGCGCACAATGATGACTAGGAAAGTTTTGTGCCACGAGATTACCAAGATTTTCAATAACACATATGTAAAAGTTTTGTGCCACGAGATTACCAAGATTTTCAATAACACATATGTAATTTACAAGCGATAGCAAGATTATCTCAATAGTTTTGCAAACAGTGATTGACAGAGTGGTTTTGGATTCACTGTCTGCCTTTTTTTTGTTTGCAGCGAAAGAGAGGGCGCACAATTTCATATTATTGGATACTAATTTAAAGTTTTTGATAACTATGTGTGATGTATATGCCAATATATAGCTTTCCATAACTATGTGATGTATATTTTATCTCTTACAATTGTATGGTATATGTGTTTGCTAATAATATATATAGTTCACAATAACTTTATTAATTTGTTCGATCAAATTCTCAGCCTGTTGTATTCACTTGTAAGATTTTGTTGTTTCTGATATTATGTTACGAGTAATGGTGTTTAAGAGTCTCATTGTTGAATAATTCAAAAGGAATTTATGAAAATGGTCAGAAGTATTATTTTTAAGAAAAAAAGAAACTTAAGTGAGAGTTGTTTTTTTTTAGCAACATTTCTATATCACGGCTAGAGTTGTTTTTTAACAACATTTTCATAGCACAAATGAAGATCGTTGTGAAAAGTGTGGAGGTGGCTATCATTGTGTGGAGTGCGAAGCTACCTCAGTACTTTGCACAGCAAAAGTCATTGTTGTCAAAGTGTGTGAGACCAAAAATTATGGATAACCAAACATCACCATTTCGCTATTTATGGGGTTCCCACGAGAGCATGCACATTTTAGTTTTGGTCTTTGTGTTCCGAAGGTGTTGCAATGGAAGCATTGTGGAATTGGTACAAAAAAGTGCTCTTCTTGCGGGTTTCGAGAATTGATGTAGGCCGAGATCCATAGATATATGGTAGGTGCATAGTGCTGATGCAGGTTGAGATCTATAGATACGTGGAGGGAGAGCTTTAGTTTTTGGTAGCAACGAACATATTTTCTAATCTCTATGGTTTCTAAGAGGCTAAGGAACACGAGATCTCCATAACCTATAAAAAGTTTCACAAGAAAAGCCTTAGAGACACCTCAATTAGATTAATTAACCAATAATTAAATATTTCTCAAGTCTAACATAGGAACACTCGTTAATTAAATTTGATTAATTGAGGAAAATCGATTTTGCTATAGAGACTTCGAGAAAAGTGAGTTGATGGAGTCAAGGTGATCTTAGCCATCAATTGAGATGTGATCATGGTCATTGGTTGTCCAACATAAGATTATAAGAGAAAGTTGATGGGGTTTGGAGAACACATCGACAAGAACACAAGGCAATTCGACTACCCAGTTGTGGTGATTTAGCAAGGGCACGGTTGAAGTGTAACAACCTCTAGTTGATTTTCCATGTAAATAAAATAAAACCAAGGTCATGGGACACATATTCCAAGTTGAATGGTGGGAAAACATTATAGTGGGCATCACTTGTGGTTTATTAATGGCTATGGAAATTAGCAAAGGAAAATAGGTGAAAAGGAAGATGAACAAACACAAATATTCATGCAAGGAAAATTAGAGAGAAAATGAAGGAAAATGAAAGAAAAATGAAAAAAGGAAATGAAGAGTCTAGACATTAAAAAAAGGCATCAGAGAAACAATTCACAACTTTTTTCAGTTCAGTTTTGGTTCTCTCCTTCCACACTCTTACACTCTCGTACACTCTTGCACACTTATAGCATTTTTGGAGCATCTTAGCATTCACTTGGACTTGGAGAAAGCAAGCAAAGGAAAATCAAGGAATTGGTGGACAACAGAAAAGAAGGTTGGATCAACAACTACAACAGGGATACATTGTAAGTAACAGGTTGCATGTGTGATTTCCTTGTTGAGATTTGGATGTGTGGTATATGCATGTGGTTCTTTAGTTACTTGTTGCCATTGGCATGGGATTTGCCTAAATGGGCAGTGGTTCCAACCTTGTCTTGCCATTTCCTAGATAACCATGATGCAGTGGGTTCCCCATTTGGATTTCTGATTGGTTCTCATGTTCCCTATGGTTGTGGGTTCAGATAGTATCTATGGAGCCCTGCAACAACTTGGGTATTCTGGAGGTTGTGGGTTGAGATGCTAGTTCTCTAGAACCATGTAAGAGCTTGGGTCCCTAGATTTTGTAGGTTGAGATAGGAGTCCCACGAGCCCTAGACAACTTAGGTAAAGACCAATATGGTTTGGTATTGGTGATTTCTGCACTTGTGAAGTGAACTCACTATGGTTGAGGGTTGAGGTGGTTTGGCCTCTAGAAGCCCTGGTTTGTTCTAGTTTGGTTTAACCCGTATGATCCCGTATTCATGCTTGGAATATGGCGCGAGGGTGATTGACTAAAAAAAATATTTGGGTCAGACCAATCTATGGTCGGTTGGTACGTGGAAGTCCCTAACTTGGTTGGCATTTGCAGATGTTAATATGAGTTATTTTCTTATTGTGATTAATGAGCACATGTATTGGTAGATCTTATGGTTGATTTTTCATGGTTTCTATTATGGTTATATGCCTAGTTATATTATTTTCTCTTGCTATGGATCTTGTTCATGATTGATAACTTATTGAATGATTGATGGATGTATGGGCTAACAAGTGTTGTTGCATCTAGCTCAAGAGAGAATTGAGCCTTCTTGATGATTCTCTGATGAAGTTTAGGAGTTTATGATCATGTATGCATCCATGACCTATAGCTTCTATGTTTACCTTCTATTTGAAGAAATGTGTATCATGTAATAGGCATGCCTTAGTCAAGATCTTGCTTGAGTATTGGTTGTTTAGACTTATTATCACTTTAGACATGATTATGGAAAGTTTTGGGTGCTTCTTGGCAGTGCCATGTAGGCCAACCCTGAAAAAGTGGCACAGATCTCATGACTGCATGCACATAACAAAGAAATTTTGTTCATAACTACATGGAGGCAAGCTTATCTCAGCAACATGCACAATTTGGCAAGGGTGTGGTTGGGGTGTTAATCTTGTGAAAACAAGTTCCAGCTCGGGATATAATCATTAGAGGTCGTTGGTTGACTTTTGAGCAATTTGGTGTTTCTGAGAAGTGCCATTAAGCTTCCGATTTATATGCCCCACAATGATTTCCAGTTTCTAAAGGTAGGAAGGAGGTTGAATCAGCTAGTGTGAGTTAGCCAATTTACCTAGTGCAAGTTGCAGGAGAGATTGTTTTAGTGTGCCAGTGACGAAACTATTTCCTGAAGGCAGAGTGAGTGGGTCTAGCAGCTACTGGAGGTAGTTTGACTTGTAGGGAAGGAGTCTCAGAGGCTGTGCAAATTTCTAGAAGTAGGAAGTGTGCATTCTAGAAGGCAGTGATAATATCCAGAGGGAGGGTGAGTTGGATAGGGGAGGCCAGATCGAGTTGCAAAGAAAGATTTTGAATCGCTTGTTTATTTTGCTATTGAAGATCATTATTTGTCAGAGATTTTCCAGTAAAGGGAAAGGAGTTGTGATATTTCTCAAATTGTTGAATAATAGAAAAACCCTCATCTATTGCAATGGTTTTCCCTTCGGGAATTTTCTAGGGACGATTGTCCAAAAATATTGGTGTTAGATCTATTATGTGTGTGCATTATTTCTCAATTCCAGTATTTTATTTTCCACAACGCATTTTTATTTGTGAATAATTGTAGTGTGAGTTATTCGATATTTGTCATTAATAAGTAACAGAAGAAAAATAAATTGCAGAAGTTAGGAGAATAATTTCCTGTTGTTGTGATTTATGGAAATTTCACATTGTATAAGAGCAGATTAAATCGGAGCAAATATAGAGCGAGGTTGGTGCAGATTAGGGAGTTCAATGCACCAAAGAGTATATTTGCACATGCCAGTCATCCAGTGTGTATTTCAGAGGAAACAACTCAATTTCTAGTCCAGGGAGGTATCTGGAGGAAGTGTGAGTTGTCTCAGTGAGCACCAACAGACAATGAGGTTGTCGAAAATGATTTCCGGAGGCAAATCGAATTTCCCAGAGTAGATCTAACACAAAGGGTTTGCAGCAAAAGGGTTTTGCAGTGGTAAAACAAAACAAGACCTGGAAGAGAAATCACATGAGGGCTTCATAACTCATTTTATTAGTTTCTCCAATTATTTTAGTTTGCAAATTTTCCATATATATCCACAAAAAGATTGAGGGATCAGGACAGGTTGAATGGAGCCTCCAACTTTGGTATTTGGAAGGCCAAGATGTTGTCTCTATTGGATAAGTATGGTATGAAGGATTTTTCTACAACAATTATAGTTGTGATAACATATCCCATCCAGTTTCATTTGTACAACAAGGAGAATGATTATCGACAGAGTGCAAGATCATATCGTTCCACACATCATAGAAAAGGGAACAACGAAGGAAATGTGGGATGCCATCATCAAGTTGTACAAAGATCCATCAAAGAACCAGAAAATGATTCTCAAAGAAAGGATGAGAACTATCAAGATGAACAAGGTTGAGGATGTAACCACCTAGAGTCACCAGGATTCAGCCTGTCAAAGATGAACTTGTTGTAATGGGAGAGAATCCAGGAGATGACGAGATAGTGTGTATAGAAATAAATGGGTTCACCAAGGAATGGTGTACATTCGTCTAGGTGGTTTCTAGGTAGGACAAGCTTCCAGATTGGGATCTCTTATGGAGTGATTTCACTCAAGAGGAGTTGAGGCTCAGCTTAGTCAAGGGAACTACCAGCAATAGTGTCAAAATGTCGGTCTTGCTGGGAAAGGAAAGGCGTAGAAGGATCCAAATAAGGGACAAGACTTGAAAGGAGAAAAGAAGAATAAGGACCTGTCGAAGGTCAAGTGTTTTGGTTGTGGTGAACTCGGTCGCTACGTCAACCAATGTCCTAAGAGGAAGAAGGACAAGAAGGAAAAGTAGACATCAACTTTTGCAGATATGGAAGATTTTTCTTCCATGCTAGAGGATGAATTCACTCTTATAGCGACAATACCCTCAGGAGGAGGAGGAGCATGACACTCCAATATGCTATATCGGGCAGGGTTCGAGGAAGGAGCAACAAGAAGATCAAATCATAGGCAAGGAGGGAAGGATTAGGGGATCAAATCTAGTTGTTGAGTATGTGATTCCTTAGTTTGACCATTAACTTATATACAAGAACCTAAGTATTAAAGTGTCAATGAGATCAAGACTCACTATTGTAGTGATAGTAGCAACACAAAGGTAGTGCAGGGGCATCAACAATGTGAAATATAGTATCCCAGTGGAAGCGCGAATTGGTTCAGCTACAACATGTAGCAGGAGAAGCAGAGTAACAAAGTGATAACATGGTGGGAATCGATTGTCAGAGGATTTTCTTCACAAATATTTTTAGTGGGATAGGGAGATCTATTTTGTTTGGAGAGGGAGTGTGCAGCCTCTCCAAGAGTGTGAGTAGACTGAGGCAAAAGGAGTTATGAGGGAAACGAGGTACTTTTCTAGTCATATCGATTTGCAGAGGAGAAGCATTTCCCAGTTTGTGGTTCGATTTCTAGTGGATGCTAAGTTATTTTCTCGCAAGTACGTGTTTTCCATAGCGGAGTCAGGACAAGTAAATTGCAAGTACACAGTTGCAGAGATTGATTCAAGTGCCATAGGGAGGCTATATTGGTTTGGAGGGGCTAAGTTGCTTTCAAAAGGGAAAATAAGCTAGCAGAAGTGGAATAAATATATCAGATGTTGCTAACTTATGGAAACCAATTGTATCACAGATGTCAGACACCAACAACATGGATCAGTTCGACTATGCCATGTTCCCACAAATCAATAGGTTGCATATATACTCATAAAGGCCTTTGGTAAGACAAAGTTTGTCTACTTTAGAGATAAGATGGGAGCAGTGGAGAACACCTTCCTTTCTAAGAGGGAGTGCTAGTTTTTTATAGCAGCAGACAAGTGTTCTAGTATCTATGGTGTCTAAGAGGATAAGGAACATGATATCTCTAGAACCTAGAAAATATTTCACTAGAAAATCATTATAGCCACCTCAATTAGATTAATTGACCAATAATTAAATATTTCATAAGTCTAACTTTAAAAAACTGGTTAATTAAATTAGATTAATTGAGGAAAATTGATTTTGTTCTAGAGACTTCTAGAAAAGTGAGTTGATGGTGTCAAGATGATCTTAGCCATCGACTGAGATGTGATCATGGTCGTTGGTTTTCCAACAGAAGATTATAAGAACAAATCGATGGGGTTTGGAGAAGACATTGACAAGAACACAAGCCAATTCGATTACCCAATTGCATTGATTTATAAAGGGCACAATTTAAGCTAGGGAGACATCGAGTAACGAGGTTTCAATAGATATTTGGGAGGAAATTTTTCAGACAAAATTTCCACAGTGATTTTCAGTTTCCCGAGGCAGGAAGGAGGTCAAATAGGCTAGTTCGACTTAGCCAGTTTACCTAGTGCGAGATGTAGGATGTAACACCCTTTTCCCACATATACCCAAGTATCTGGCCAATTGGGGTAAACATGCGACGAGAGGCTACTAATATGATATTAAACCTCCTAGATGACCTTAAGGAAGTGGAACTCACGGAAACCTGACAAACAGACCTTAAACAACATCAACAACACGTCTAGGAGGTAACCCAACCATCCAGACCCCTGAACCTTGAGGGGGAATTGATTTTTAACCCTTTTGAGCCTTAGCCGTGAGAATTTAAGGGCAAGGGAGCAGCTAGAAGCCTATAGCCATGGGCTTTCCAAGGCAAGGTCATGGCCATGGCCCCAAAAACTTAGTTTTGTGCCTGCAACTCTCGGATTTGTGCCACCTTTTTAGCCCCAAAGCCCAGGTCACTGCCCAGAAAATCATGAAACTTCAGGAGAGTATAAATAACATTAAAAAAAAGGTATGGAAGAAATCACATCATCAAGAACTCATTTGGATCCCTCCCAACCATGACAGGAATTTCGTCAAACATGTCACAAACATTGCATCTACAGGTGTAAACAATAGATTTAAACATAGGGGTCTCATATTTATCTAAGAATCGCTAAGAAGCATTGCTCCCTTATATCATTAGATGTAATACAATCTATTTGACCATAGATACATTGTGCATTCATTTACAATTAAAACATAGATAGAGCCATACATCATCACTCATAAATTACATGCCTATAACGAACATAATAATAACATAAATACCATGGATATAACATCAATGAAATCCACATAATAACCAATACATTTGCATACCAAATACCAAAGGAATTAGCTTCTCATTAATGAGTATAAAAACCAATCGGAGATGAGACTTCCACGTTCCACCCGACCATAGATTGGGTGAGCCAAATCTCTCTTCATCCAATCACCCTCATGCCATATTCTAAGCATGAAAGTGGGACTTAACTGAAAACCCAACCAGGGCATCCTGAGGCTAAACCACCTCACCTTCTTCAATAGAAATCAAGCTTTATTATGATCCATCCAGAATCACTAGGCCAACACAATGAACATGTCATAACAAACTTTATCGTGATCTACCTCGATCACTAGGCCAACACAAGCATGGATATCATCGGATTCTCTTCACCTAAACCGTGAGGAATTTTCCATTCTCCTAGTCTCTCAAGCTTTACCACAACCCACCGTCTGTATCAGGGGTCACTAAGCCCTAAACCCAGACATACTCTCCAGAATTTACTGTATGTCCCAAATCCAGGATTCCTAGGCATGACAGACAACAAACCACCTCTAAGCTTTATTGTATATCTCGACATTCACCGGTCGAGGATTCATAGGCCTACCAAGGCAACACACTATCCAACTTTACCGCAACCCACAATCTAGTTCAGGGTTTACTAGGCCATGTGTTATATAAATTTGGAGATCCACCCCACTCAGCTTCGAATCCATCTGGTAATCCAGCTAAGCCAAAACATGAGAACTCCACAACACCATGGCTATCCGGAAATGTCAAGGCTAGGTTGAAAACACTGTCACACCTGGAAAAACCCATTCCAAGATAGCAAGAAACCACATGCAATACCATACATGCCAAATCTAGCAAGGAAAACACACATCCAAATCGATACCTACCAAGAATCTTATTTTAGTTTCTTGATTCCTGCTCCTCCTTGCTTGCTTCCTCCTTTTTCCTACTTTCTTTCCTTTCTTGCTTTGATGCCAAAATTCTCCAAAGTGTCCAATAGTGTGAGAGAAAGAGAGAATAATGAGAAAGCTCCAAAAATGCATTGAAAAAAGGTAACAAATTATCCTCATAAGCCTTTTTATAGAAGAGGCCTCTATTTTCTTCATTTCCATTATTTTCCTTCATTTTCCTCCTCGCATGCAACCTGTGACCTTTCATCTCCCTTTTCTCCTAATTTCCATTATTTTCATAAATAAATGTGCTAAAATGCCATTTTGCCTTTCCAAAGCCTTTTCCATTGCCTTTGCCAATTTCCTTAGCCATAATAAACTGAAGTGAACACGCGCTAGGATGTTTTTCCCACCATTCAGCTTGGAATATGTGTCTTATAAACCATGGTTATTATTATTACTTTTATTACATGGAATTTTCACCAGTGTTGTTACACAAGAGAGACATCATTTTAGTGTGCCATCGTTAGAACTATTTCACAGAGGCAAAGCGAGTGGGTCTAGTAGCTATTGAAGGTAGTTCAACTTGCAGGAAAGGAGTCCCAGAGGCCATGCAAATTTCTAGAAGCAGACAGTGCACATTCTGGTATGCAGTGTGAATATCCAAAGGGAGTGCAAGTTGGCTGGGAGAGTCTAGATTGAGTTGCAGAGGGAGATTTTGAATCTCCAGTTTATTTTTCAGGTGGATATTATTATTTTTTATAGCTTTCCCAGTAAAAGGCAAGCAATTGTAATATTTCTCAAATTGATAAATAATAATAAAACCCTCGTATGTTGCATTGGTTTTCCATTCGAGGTTTTTCCACAGACGATTGACCAAAAATATTGGTGTAAGATTTATTTTGTGTGTGTGCATTATTTCTCAATTACAGTATTTTATTTTCCGCAACGTATTTTTATTTGTGAATAATTACAGTGTGAGTTTTAATAATAAACTGCATGAGTTAGGAAAATAATTTACAGTTGTTGTGATTCATGGAAATTTTACAGAGAGGACCTTACATATAGTGATTCCTTTTTTTCAAAGTCAGGAATGGGGAGGTCGTGCGATTGAGAAAGGAGGTAGGTTTTTTTTGTGGCTAAATAAAATCTTTCTTTTATCCAATCACCCCCACACCATATTACAAGTTTGAATGTGGGAACTCATGGAATAAACTAAACAAAACAAAACCAGGGCTTCCAGAGGCCAAACTACCTCAACCCTCAACTAGTGATTCCACCTCACGATAAGACATCAGTAACATCAACTAGATTAGTCTCTCCCCAAGTTGTCCAGGGCTCTAGTGTTATGAAGCCAACTCCAAAAATAGAAGAAAAGAGAGATCAATGTCTTAGAAATAAGCCACTTCGAGGGGGCAACCTCCTTTACATTACATAAATGAATAATTCTTGGATGATACAAATTACAAAACCTCCTTCTATATATAGGATTCCATGGGGTCACAATATAATCCTAGCCAATCTAACAATAATAATGTAAAGGCACATTAATAACGATATTGGGGTTACATGGGTACAACAATAACAATAAGGGGGCTACAATAACAACAATAAGGGACTACACTAGTTATATATGGACCCAACATGCCCCTCTCCTTCAAAAATGTGTTGTCCTCAACGCTTGAGTAGCTCTGGGTGTTTATGTATAAAATTCTCATCCTCCCATGTAGAATCTTCAGTGGGTAAGTTCTTCCACTTGATGAGATACTCTGAAATTGATCAATTTCGTAGTTATCGAGTTCTTGTTTCCGTGACTGCTTTAGGTTCCACCATGATTTTTCCTTCCTCATCAAGTTCTAGCAATATTGTTAGAACTGGAAGTTTTTCACCTATAACCTTCGTTAAGCAAGGAACATGGAAAACTGGATGCACTCGCAACGAATCAGGAAGCTCCAATTTGTATGCAATAGTACCAATCTTTTGCAACACTTTGTCAGGACCATAGTACTTTAGCGCTAATTTATTATCCTTCTTAGCTTGCTTGAGGGACATTTGTTTGTATGGTTGTAGCCATAAAATACCCAGTCTCCTACATCAAAGCTTCTCTCGCTGCAATGTTGATCTACATGTTGTTTCATTCGATTTTGTCCAAATTTAGGCTATCCTTTAAGAGTTGGAGAACTTCTTGTTAATGCTCAATTTTATCTTCCATTGCTTGAACCTTAGAATTTTATCTTAAAGATGATGTGATGGACGGTGGACGATATCCATAAAGTGCCATAAATGGGGTCATTTTTGCTACAATATGGAAGGAAGTATTATAACACCATTCAACGAGAGGTAACCACTTGACCAATTGTGTATGTTTATCAGATACAAAACAACGAAGATATCCTTCCAAACATTTATTCACTGTCTCAATTTGACCATCGGATTGAGGATGATAAGATGAGCTACGAGCTAGTTGAGTACCCAAACAAGAAAATAATTTTGTCCAAAATTTTCTAGTAAAAATGGGATCTCTCTCACTTACAATAATATTTGCATTTTCATGTGGCTTTTGATTTGTTTCCATAAATGTAGTGGCAGCTCTACTTGCTTTAAATGGATGAGATAATGCACAAAGTGTGCATACTTGGTAAGTTTATCAACTACCACCATGATGACACTCTTTCCTTCGTAATTAGGTAAACCTGTGATAAAATCCATTGATATCTCCTTCCAACGTTGACTTGGAATGGATAAAGGTTGTAGAAGACCTGGGGTCTTAATTGTCTCAACTTTATTTTGCTCGAAAACTAAACATTTCGCCACAAACTTTTGAATATTAGATTTAAGGCCATCCCAAAAAAAATCTTTCTTCACCCTGTGGTAAGTTTTTAAAATTCCTGAGTGTCCTTCTAAAGGATAAGTGTGCAATTCCAAAAGAATATTTTGTTTTAGTTGGAAATTCTTACAAAGATATAAGTGATCTTTGTACCACAAGGAATCATTTTTCCAACTAAATGTATCAGATGTACTAGGATATTACTGCAAATTTTGAATGAGTGTCCACACTTCTTCATCCTTCTTCTATTCATCCCTTGCTTCAGTTATCCAGTCTGGTTGGATAATAGAAATGGCACAAAGCAATGCTTCCACCTCTTCATTCTTTCTTGAGAGTGCATCTGCAACAACAATTAGCTTCCCTTTTTTGTAGATGATTTCAAAGTCATAACCCAACATCTTTGTGACCCATTTTTGCTACTCTTCTGAAGATAGTCTTTGTTCCAAAAAGTGTTTAACAATATCAATCATTTTTTACCTTGAAGTGTCTTCCCATTAGGTAAGGTCACCATTTCTTTAGTGCATGTAGTATTGCTAACATTTCCTTCTCATAAATATATTTCTGTAAATACTTTCCTTTGATTGTACAACTTTCAAAAGCAATGGGTCTTCCTTCTTCCATTAAAACAACACCAATTCCATTTCCCGAGGCATCACATTCCACAATAAGGGTTTTTGTGAAGTATGGCATAGCTAAGACCGGTGCTAGGCACATTGCCTCTTTAAGATGTTCAAAGGCCTTAGTTGCTTCAGGATTCCATGAAAATGCATCTTTCTTCAATAATGTTGTTAGAGGTGCCGCTATTCTTCCATAATTCTTAACAAAATTGCGATAATACCTTATTAACCCGAGAAATCCTCGCAACTGCTTTATGGTTGTGGGGAATTTCCATTCCTTTACGGTTTTAATTTTGTTAGGGTCTACCTTACCACCCTCATGAGATACAATATGACTCGGATATTCCACCTCTTGTACTCCAAATAAACATTTGGATGTTTTTGCATATAATTTTCTCTCCTCCAATAGTTTGAGCACCCTGTCAACATGTTGAACACGATCCTTCCCAGACATGTTGTATATTAGTATATCATCAAAAAATACTAGCACAAATTTTCTAAGGAAGGGTTTGAAAATGGAATTCATCAACCCTTGAAATGTAAAAGGTTCATTGGTAAGGCCTAAAGGCATGACCAAAAATTCATAATGACCCTCATGAGTTCGAAATGCTATTTTTGGAATAGCTTTAGTCTTCATTATAATTTGATGATATCCTGAACGAAGATCCAACTTGGTAAAATAAATTTCTCCATGTAATTCATCCAATAATTCATCAATCACAGGAATGGGAAATTTAACTTTCATAGTGAGCTTATTGAGCTCCATAATCACAGTTCCACTGTTAACATGATCCATCCTTCTTGTGCACCATTATCCCAGGTAAATAACTTTAGTAGGATTGGTGTCGGCCCTCTAACATTTCTGCAATCATATGTTCAATTTCGCTCTTTTGGACATAAGGATATCTGTAAGGCCTGATGTTTGGAGGAACACTTCCTGGAATCAAATGAATAGAATGATCATGATCATGATCACAAATAGGTGGGATTTCTTTGGGAGTTTCAAACACCTTCGAATGATTGTCTGAGACTTTTTAGAGATATGGAAAAATACATGATTTTGATGTTGAAACTTCTAGTGAGCGTAATTGTGCAATTACGCCTCGTTGTTCTTTCTTCAGAAGCTTTGTCATGACATTAGAGCTTATTATCTTTCCTGGCTTCCCTGCGATACCCCGTAATTCGATTTCCTTTCCTTCTGAAAAACATTTCAAGAAAATTTCTTGAAAATTAAAAGCTATTGTCCCCAAAGATTGTAACCATTATACTCCTAGTACAACATCAGCACCTCCCATTGGGATGGAAAGCATTGGAATATTCAATAAATAGTCCCCTATGGCTAGCTTGATATTATGGCATTTTCCAGAGCAATTTATAGTTCCTCCATTTGCAAGCATCACTTGACATTGTGGCGTTGGGTATAGGAAACAATTCAATTGCTAGGCTACTTTACAATGAATAAAATTATGGGTACTACCTAAATCAATCAACATTATTACCTTTTTCTTCTTGATATATCCTTCTATCTTGAGATTTTTAGGAGTGGTAATTCCTACCAATACATTACACGATATGGTCGGACTCATTTCTTCTTCTTCTAGGGTTGGTTCCTGGTGTATATCCTCTTCTTTTGAAGTTTCCTGTTCATTTTCTTCTTCCTCTTCACAATCTATGTAAAATAATTTCTTCTCGACACACTTATGACCTTTAGTGTATTTTCTATCACAACTGTAGAAAATCCCTTTGTCTCTTTTTTCTTCCAATTGTTGTGGTGTAAACCTTGTAGGTTGTGGAAGTCTAGGAGTAGTAACACTTCCATATTTATAGATGTGAGTGGTAGGCTTCCTTGTCGCCATAATTTTACATTCAATTTTTCTTGCCAACCTGAATGCCTTCTCCAATGAATCGGGTTCCCAAACACGAACCTCATGTTGGATGTTATCCTTTAAAGTCCCTATGAAGACATCGATCTTGTGCTCCTCTAGATTTAAGGCCTGATGTTTGGAGGTACACTTCCTGGAATCAAATGAATAGCATGATCATGATCATGAATAGGTGGGATTCCTTTGGGAGTTTCAAACACCTTGGAATGATTGTCCAAGACTTTTTGAAGATCTGGAGAAATAGATTATTTTGATGTTGGAACTTCTAGTGAGAATAATTATGCAATTATGCCTCGTTGTTCTTTCTTCAGAAGCTTTGTCATGACATTAGAGCTTATTTTCTTTCCTGGCTTCCCTATGATACCCCGTAATTCGACTTCCTTTCCTTCCGAAAAAAAAATTCAAGAAAATTTCTTGAAAATTAAAAGCTACCGTCCCCAAAGATTGCAACCATTGTACTCCTAGTACAACATCAACACCTCCCACTGGCATGGAAAGCATTGGACTATTCAATACATATTCCCCCATGGTTAGCTTGATATTATGGCATTTTCTAGAGAAATTTATAGTTCCTCCATTTGCAACCATCACTTGACATTTTGGTGCTAGGTATAGGAAACAATTCAATTCCTTGGCTACCTTACAATGAATAAAATGATGGGTACTACCCAAATCAATCAATATCATTACCTTTTTCTTCTTGATATGTCCTTATATCTTGAGAGTTTGAGGAGTGGTAATTCTTGCCAATGCATTACACGATATGGTCGGACTCATTTCTTCTTCTTCTAGGGTTGGTTCCTGGTGTACATCCTCTTCTTTTGAAGTTTCTTATTCATTTTCTTCTTCCTCTTCACAATCTATGTAAAATAATTTCTTCTCATCACACTTATGACCTTTAGTGTATTTGCTATCACAACTGTAGCAAAGCTCTTTGTCTCTTTTTTCTTCCAATTTTTGTGGTGTCAACCTCGTAGGTTGTGGAATTCTAGGAGTAGCAACACTTCCATATTTATAGATGTGAGTGGTAGGCTTCCTTGTCGCCATACATTCAATTTTTCTTGTCAACTTGAATGCCTTCTCCAATGAATCAGGTTCCCAAACATGAACCTCATGTTGGATGTTATCCTTTAAAGTCCTTATGAAGACATCAATCTTGTGCTCCTCTGGAATATCAGTTACCCTTATATTCAATTTTTGGAAGTCCTCAATGTGCTTCACCACTGAACACTTTTGTTTGAGATTTATCAATTGGCTAAAAAAAGTGTTTCCCTTTGTATCCTCATAATGTGCTATCATTTCCTCTGTAAAAATTGACCCAAGTGACAATTTTTTTACAGGAGCAAAGCCATCGATACCATACAAATATATTTTTTTCTAAATATAAAGTTACAATGTGTACCTTTTGTGTGTTTTGCACTTTATTGAGATAAAAATATTGCTCCATCTGTAGTATCCATGTTATGGGATCCTTGCCATCAAACTTCCTCATATCGATCTTTGGAATATGGTGAGTCTTCCATCCAACATTAGAGTTTATGAAATCATGACTAACATTTATTTTGTTCTCAGCATGAGTTTCCTGTATTATCTTTTCGCCATTAGGAAACATTTTTTGTATCAACTTTGTCAAACCTACCATGTCTGCCTTTAGATCATTCTTCATGTTTTCCATTTTTTCATTAATCTTAGCTTCCATTTCATCCATCTTAGCTTCCATGCCAGCTTCCATGTCATTCTTCAAACCATCCATCTTATCTTCCACGTCTTTCTTCAAACCAACCATCTTAGCTTCCATGCCTTTCTTCAAAACTTCCATTTCATTTTTTGTTGCTCTTTGCGAGAGCGAAATTTGGTGCACTTGCTCCTGTAATTTTGATATGTCATGTTGCACTTATTCGTCTTCATGATTCATAGTAGAGCCTTCTGAAGGCTTAATGGGTGTTAAATTCTTTTTAGGGGGCATTTTGGAACCCAATACTGATATATATTCTACAATATGCCCTTGGAATCAATTCAAACTGATTCTTCAAACAAGGCTTATGCAATTTGAATAAAAAAATACACACCTTTTTCTTGCTTTTGAGGAGCTCGATGTTGAAACTGAATTAAATCTGTGATTTCAGATCTTCAATATCTGAAATTTGGTCTTGTAGTATCCCTCTGAATCTTATTTCGAATGCCATAGGTTTGACCTAATTTGGATTCTTCAAGGCAAAGTTATGCCCAATCTCCCACAATGACCTAATTATAGACTGGTTCAGTAAAGCGAACTTGTACGACATGTCGCGTGTCATTGTTTCCTCCTTCGTATCTAAAATTGATACATAGGAAACTATAATTTGTGTAATTGTGGCCACTTTTTACATAATTCCAATCCGATGCATAGAAATAAATTTATGACGATTTTCCCACGGTCACCTCTTTAAGATGAAATTCGGGAGCCTGAAAAAACCCTAACTTCCATAGATCATATCTCCGAAAATATTGCGAACCAAGATTTGAAATTTTTACACGACGTTCCTAGGGATTTCGGCTTTGTGTGATGAAAATTTAAACTTCTGAACCTTTGTAGAAAAAAATTTATAGAAAAAATTCCATGATGACATGTTTGGAGCAATGAAACCCTAGAATCCAAAGTTATGATACCAAATTTTATGAAACCAGCTCCAAAAAATAGAAGAAAAGAGAGATCAATGCCTTAGAAATAAGCCACTTTGAGGGGAAACCTCCTTTACATTGCATGAACAATTCTTGGATGATACAAATTAAAAAACCTCCTTCTATATATAGAAGTCCATGGGGTCACAATATAATCCTATCCGACCTAACAATAATAACGTAAAGGCACAATAATAAAAATATTGGGGTTACATGGGTACAACAATAACAATAAGCGAGCTAAACTAACAACAATAAGGGACTATAGTAGTAATATAGGGACACTAGCACATGGAATTCTCTTGAGGAAATTTATCGGTTTAAAATCTTCACTCTAAATATTATGTACATATCCTAAAAGCTAGGCTTTCGAATTTACATTACTACAAATAGAGGTTGTCGCATACTTCAACGTGAGAGTAGTCACGTACCCCCATTTTAACCACCCCTCCCACCTTTACCCAGTTTCACTGCCCTGCCAGGGTAAACATGAGACAAAGAGCTACTATGACATGACTCGACCTCCTAGACCAATTAAGGAAGTGGGGTAGACAACTGGGACTTACCAACCGCATGCTGACATCCTACAGGGCTTAAAGGACACTCAAAGGTAGAACAACCACTCCAAGTGCCCAAAACTTGAGCTAATTTTTTGTTTTAGTGACCTACGCCCACGGTTGCATGCATGACAAGGCCTCCATGTGGTTGTAGGCCTCCAACCACGTGCACAAGTCTGTAAGGGTGCGGTTATGGCCCAAAACTTATAATTCAGAGGGTGCAGTCCCAAATTCTGAGCCACCATTTTAGGCTAGCCTCTAGACCACTGCCAAAAACTCAATGAGACTCTCCAGAATGATAAATAACATCAGGACAATTACATTCATACAAAACTTGAACAAGGACTTGACCTAACCATACCTAACCATGATAATTATTTTGTCAAACATATGGTTAACATGTAATATATAGGTCATGAATGCATATCTCAACATAGGAGCCTGAAACTTATCTAGGATTCACCAGGAAGGTTTAATGCCCTCTCATAATAGTTTCAACAACATTTTTTAGCTCATGCATTCATTAACTAGTCATCAACTAATCAAAACATATCAAGAGCCACAAACAATATACATCACATAACCACCATATAGCCAACAAATAACCAACATAGAAGCCATGGAAACTCAACCATAATATCATCATCATAACCAATACACATGCTCATAGATTATAATAGAAAATACCTCTTATTAACATATGAAAATGCCAACAAAGTTAGGGCCTTCCATGTACCACCCAACCATATATTGGGCTAAATCAAATATTTCTTTTAGCCAATCACCCCCACACCATATTACAAGTGTGAATGTGGGAACTCATGGAATAAACTAAACAAAACCAAACCAGGGCTTCCAGAGGCCAAACCACCTCAACCCTGAACTAGTGATTCCACCTCATGACAAGACATCAGTAACATCAACTAGATTAGTCTCTACCCAAGTTGTCCAGGGCTCGAGATCATTTGTTCCAACCACAAATCCAGAAATTAATAACTCAACCAACAAACTTCCAGGGCTCTAGAGCGTTTGTCCAACCCAACTCTAAGGACTAATAACTCAAACCACCAAGGGCTCCAGAGCGTTTGTCCCAGCCTAGCATCTAGGATTAGTAACTCAACCCAAGTTTTTCTAGGGCTTCCAGAGCGTTTGTTCCAAACAACGACTCCAGGAACTAGTAACTCAACCCATAACCGTAAGGAACGTGAGCACTAATCAGAAAAGAACAAGTGGAAAAATCCACAACACCGTGGCTATCCAGGAATGTCAAGGTAAGGCTAAAACCACTGCCAATCCAGGAAATACTCCGTGCCAATGATAACACATAACCATAAACCACATGCATGTACCTTGCATGCCAAAACTAGCAAGGAAATCATACATGCAACCTTTTACTTGCAAAGAAATCCAATTGTAGTTGTTGATCCACCTATTTCATTCTGCTTTCTTGCTTTCCTTTGCCTTCTTTTTCAAAAATTGATGTATTCTAAAGTGCTCCAAGAATGCTCCAAGAAAAATCTAAGTGTGAAAGAGTATGAGAGAATAGAGAGAGAGCTCCACCATAAAACTGTCAAAAGCCTATGAATTGATCCTCAAAATCCTTTTTTTATCATTGAGGCCTCTATTTTCTTCATTTTCCTTCAATTTCCCTCTCATGCAAACCTGTGACCCTTCATCTCCCTTTTCTCTTATTTTTCTTTATTTCTTAAATAAATGCCATATATTACCTTTTTTCCTTTTCCAATTTCCTTAGCCATAAATAAACCGAAAGTGACACCCACTAGGATTTTTTTCCAACCATTCAACTTGGAGTAGGTGTCCCATGAACTTGGTCTTATGTTTTTTATGTGTAAAATAAACTAGGGGTTGTTACACCCCCCTCGCACCCTTGCTTACATAAAGGACATGCTTAGAGCACTGTGTCAATGTCATTGTCAGAGCACTCATCAACGAAATCACCACTCACAAAATTATCCTTTTTATTTAAAAATGATTTGTGAGGCATTGACAAATACCAAAAATACATTTCCTTCCACTGTGGGAATTACGTCATATCAAGACTCGCTCAACTAGTGGAAAATTAGGAATATTCAACATTTTCCCAAAACTTTAGTTAAAATTGCAAAATCTTGGAAAAATAATCGATAGTCAATGCACTTTGACCGCAAGACGAGTGCTATAGTCTGTAGTGAGGCAGAGACTAATAAACTTATAAATGTATTACTTTAACTTAAAAGTTATAAAATTTAAATCCTTTTTATTTTATATTAAAGTAAAATTACTAAATATTGACTAAAAACATTTAACTATAAAGATAATTTTATAGTAAACTTATAAATATATTATTTAAAAGTTTTAAATTTCTCTTTTTCATTGCGTCGAGATGTGCTCTATAGTCCAGTATGGGAGAGATGTTGTACTAGTGTTTGTAAATGAGTGTAAACATTTAAATGTAAGCTACGAGATTTTGTAATATCAAAAACTAATAATAATCAAACATAGTGTTGTCTCACATAAAAAATTAATAAAAAATAAAAATAATAAATTGATTCAATTTAATTTGTTATATTGTATTTTGTTTTTTTAATAAAGTTACAAACAATGTTTTATAGGAAAATATCGTAATATTACATTAATATATATTTAAATAATAATAATTCATATTCATAAGCATGATATTTTAGAATATATGTGTTTGTGTGTTTTTTTCTAATTTTTGCAAATTCTATCGATCAATAAAAAAGAGCAACATATAAATCCTGAGCTATCTCTCTTTTTGTTGTGGTCTACTACTAGGGAAACCTTACTAGCAACAAAAAAGAAGAGACTAGGTCCAAAATATAGCATGAAGTTTGTAATATCTCAATCTTATCACAAGTATACAATTGTTGCCACTTTTTCTATAATAATACATATAACTTGCATGATCAAAATTGCAGCTATAATGCATGTATGTAATGTAAACAAAAACATAGATAACATTGAAAAATAAAGCCAGTTGAAGAAACTGAAAGGCATGCTACAAGTCAAGTTTGTGTGGAAACATCAATTGGAGATGTTGGTATCTTTCCTCTTGAGAGAATAACCTCAATGTGGGAAATATGAATAGCCATGTCTTAGTGCTCTGCTTAGATTTCATCTAACTGCAAATAGATTTCTCTTTTGGCTTCATTCTTCTCCATCAACACCTTGTCGATGAGGGCCTTAATGTGCCAATAGAGCTCAATTGTACACAAATATTGATTCTACATGCCTTAAGTGTTTCCTGGGTTAGGAACCCACTCAGCAACAAAAGCCAAAATATTTGCATCAGTGTATTCAACATTATCTTCTATTGCTCTAGTGGTAGCATGGTCCAATTATGACTATATGGGATTAAGAGTGTGAGAGTGAGATTGTCGAGCGACAATGAAGGCACATTGACGACCCCTTACATTGTTATCCACTCTAGTCAAGGATCCCCTGCAGCTCGTTGCCCTCTAATGAGTTGTGCTATTTAGGAGAGGTGGCGAAATGAAACTAGAGACAAAAAAGATGCATGAGCGAGGAGGAGGAGAAAGATAATGGGTCAGTAGAAAGGAGGAGATAAATTATAGAAACACAAATAGGGGGCCAAGAAGGATGGAGTAAGATTGTGAGGAAGGGCGCGGGTGAAAACTCTAAGCCGAGCACCAGGGAACCAAACTATAAGAGGCATCACAAGCGGAGAGAAGAGGCTACAAAACATAAAGAGGGTATGCAATGGAGAGGATAGAATATGTGATAGGGTGGAAAAATATTTATTGAGAGGTGAGAAATAACAGTACAAAAACAAAAACAAAAACAAAATCTAGAAAATTCTTGCGAAACTAAAGTACCCGATGGAAAATCGATAAAGAAGTTTGGATACCTCGATCTAAGCATTGTAGAGTCGGCTTAGCCACCAAAATATGAACCCCTTGAACCCTTTGCGCTGCCAAGAGGGTCCTAGCATGATATCATCCACTACGAGCTTGTCAATTTCCTAATTGATCTGAAATTGATTGTTAGCTAATGTTGTGCTAATATCAGTTTTAGATTTAAAATGAAAGTGCTTTGATTTGCTTATCAAACAAGAGTTTATCCATGAGCATGTGATTGAAAATTCATTAAACTTGGTGAAATTTAGTGTTTTTCATGAACTCAAAAGCATAGAAACTTAATGCTGAACAACAGCATATAAAAACATAGCATGCACAAATAACACAACTCAATACATAAGTTTTTGTTGAAGGAGTTCACCCCTCCTAGACTATGTCTCCTTGGTCCAGATTCATAATGTGGGCCTTTGTTTTAGATCCAATTGTGCAAAATTATTGTTTACAATCTCCTGTTACCTCTGCAACATGCTCCAATGGCTCCAAAATGTCAAAATATACCAAGAATGACTCTTTCTAAGCTCATTTTGGTCGAAAATTGCCTCAGTTATGGAAAAAACCAATTTCCCAAAGTTTTCTCCACTAAATATGGAAGCTCTACCAGTTAACATGGCTAAATTTGGTGGTTCTGCCTAAAAAGGTGCCTCTGCCATCTTTACCGCTAGTCTAATCCGCAGTTAAGTTAATTTAAGCGCATATTAATGATAAGATAAGTGTAGTTTACAACAAAGCGTGTTTAGCGCTAATCTTTGGATTAGATTAAGTTTAATGCGGATTAGTGGTATAAACAGGGTTAATTAGAACTTTGCCGAATTTGTTTGAAGGTCGTCGGTTCTGTGTTGTCGGACACATGGGAGGGGGTTGGCCCCCTCCGAACCCCCGTTCAATGGCGCAATCAAATTCAAATGGAAGCGGTTGACTATATGGGTTAAGACCCATGATGGAGCGCAGTTGGTAAAGCGTGGTAATGGTGAGGGGTAGGTCTGGGGTTCGACCCTGACCCTTGCCATAAATTTTTGTTCCAACTTATAAATAGCAATTCTGCCCAATCGAATAGTCGTTCTGCCAATAAAGTCTTCGCCAGTTTGGATAGCTACCCGCCAGATGTAGATAGGTTGTCCATCATATAGTTAGCCTCCACCCAACCTTAATGCCTGTCCGCTATATGTATTTCTCCGCCATAGGATATAGAGCCTCCTCCAACTGTAGAGAAGCTTGAAGGTTCAGACTTAGGTTAAAAATATATATACAATGATATATGTATATGCCATATCCAAAGTTTTGACCTTTAAGATATATATATATATATATATATATATATATATAAAATATGGCAATATAATATGTGTGCCCAATAACTATGGGTTTCAACCTTAGACCATAATGCCAACCTGTCATGCCATGGTGGGGGGGAACGTGGTATGCCACATGGCCCTTCCCCATTGGCCCATAAATCCTCCAAATAAAATAATGAGCCATAATCATAAAAATTCCCCAACTTAAGAAATGGAGGAAAATTTCTACTTCACATAGAAACCTTGGTGAATCTGAAGATGACACTTGTCACAGTGTCACTGGCTGAAATTGGAGAATATTCCTTGGATATGCTTGAGGTGCTGACTGGACTACCAAGTCATCAGTTTGTCACTGACCTGCACAATTTTTACATGTTTGGGAAAATGAACAACAGACCATAACTCACTCATACATACTCAGATTTTGACGAAACGAGTTGCGTCGTAATCCTGGTGACAAACTCTATCCGGTCATTTAGGTCTGAAGCATTTTTTAGCACTTTAAATTTTTAGCTAAATACTGATCTCCTGATCACTCCTCCCCACTAGAAGCCTTTTGGACCCCAAAATCTCTCTTGATTACTGATTATGTGGATGAGGGGACTGTTCCCTCACCCTTCTAGTCTCTATCCACTGAAAATTTCCCAATTTCATCATTTGGAGCTTTTCATAAAAATTCAACTTTTTCCTTCATTCTTGCGGCCTTCTCTTGCTATCTTTGACACCATCATGCTGCAACATTTCTGAATTTTCAAAACAACAATCTATTTTTGCTGAAACCCTCTTGTTCCTACCTTGGTTGATCAGGAGATCATGAATTTTTCTCAAAATTTAAAGTGCTCGAAACTATACCGAACCTGAGCGACCGAGTAGATCTTGTTGTTCTGATTCTGATGCCATGAACAGTTCGAAAAATCGATGTCGTATGAGGGAGATAGCGTTCTGATCGATTTCCCAAAGAGCTAAAATTCTTGTGACATGGGTGACTGAGATGCCCTATCAACATGCGAGTACAGTCAGCAAAAAGGGGAATATTCTCTTAATATTATTTTTTCTCTAAGCCTATGAGGTTTCGCCCTGTGGCATCTACTGGGACGTTGAATTGGTTGTACGAGTTGATTTGTGGTTCATTGGATGGGTGACACATAGCCATCCCAGAGGCTGCCACGTGTCCCCTGTATTGTGGTGTAAAGTTATTGTTGGAGTCTGGGGGGTTCGACCCCATGACCTCCGGCGCGCCCGCAAGACCCACCACCAACTCTGCTATCACAAGTTTCTTAACCTATTGGCTCTCAATATAAATTTAAAGTTTTAAAGTTTGCAAGTTGTGGGGGGGGACCGTCGGCGATCCCAACCCGCCAACGGCCCCATGGTGTGGTCACATATCACATGTTATAAATATCGTGACATCAAATGTTATAACCGGCGACTACGATAACCATAACCCCGATGACCTTTAAAAACTGATCAAATGCGCAGTCCGACAAACATGCCGATAATTAGGGTTAGTTCAAACCGTTTGGGAACTCTGCCTCCACTCTGGGTTCCGCTATTTTGTTGCGGAGTTTAATTAATCGTGGGGTTTAAGGGGGTCGGCATGTGGCCGCCCCCACCCCTAACCATAACAATAATACCACGGTTAGTCGGATGGAAGATAGTTTAGCGCTGCCCTAAAATTTTGGGTTTTTGCCAAAATTAGCTGCGGATAACTGCAGTTCTCCACAATTAGTGGAGGTTTTTGTAGCTGTCATTGGTAAAATGGTTAGGGAGGTCAATTTTCGACCAATTTGGATGAAAAAAGAGTCTACCTAGACTAATTGGAGCATTCTGGAGCCATTGGTGTAGAGAAAACAACCATTGGAGGCTTGTAAACATATGTATTTGCAATTTTGAGCATAATGACAAAGAGGGACATGTCATTAGGAGATGGACCAGTAGATGTAGCCCAGGAGGGGTGAACTGCTTCATCATGCCTGTTGTGTAAATCTTATGTGTGATGTTTTTTCTCTGTTATACACTATTGTTCAGTGTTTTTTCAGGCTTATTTACATGCTTAAAACTCACAAATTCATCTATGTTCATGGTTAAATTCCTCATTCCTTGAGCAAACAAATGGAGACAAATATGTACATGTTTTATAACTGAATATACACTTATCACATAAAACTAATACAGTCCTTTCAGATCATTGGTCAACAATCAAAGAAAACTTAGAAACTTTCTCACCTTGCACACTGTCACCATGGAGATTTTTAGCTGATTTTGCCTTGTACTTGTGTCAAATCTTGACCAAGTATCTTCACCATTGCCATGTACCTTTTGGAAACCATAAACCAAAATTTTTGGAACCCATGCCTTCATTTCCAAGATGCTTTTTCACTTTCTCTTTGACCTTTGCGCCCTCTTGCACTGACATCTTGTTTCCAACACTGTTCAACACTATTGTTGACTGTTGCAAATGTTTTTCACCTTCTTTCAAAGGAAACTTGTTAACATCCTGAAACAAATCATTACAAGCATAAGCATCCTTATTAAAAGTGTGATTAATTACATCAATTTGTTTGATCATCGACAATGTCAAGTTCTGAATTGCATTCATTATCCTCTTCATTTCACTTGCATGCACAAGAGACAAACCCGTCTTCTTCTTATGTGCTCTAATTATGTACTCAATACCATCCTTAAACAAGTGGTACTTGTTCTCATGGTGATGAAATACAACTTTCCTATCATACAGATAAGGACTTCCTAATACAATACCAGATATTTCAAGTGGCATCACATCATGCTCAACTTCATCAAGAAAGTTTGAGTTAATGGCGAATCTTAGTAAGCACTTCCTTGTAACCTGCAAGTTTGCATTCTTGCATATCTGACCCAAAGGATATGGTCTTGGATGTCTAATTGTTTCAAGGCCTAGTTTCTTAACCAAATCTTCGGAAATCAAGTTCGCTTGTGACCCACTATCAAAAAGTGTATCAATCTTGGTATGTTTAGAGACAACTCTAATATGGAAAATTTATATTCTTGTATCTTCATCATGAGTATCATTTGAACAATTTGAAGAACTAGTGCTTGCATCGTGTTTACCTTTCAAACCCATGTCTGTAATTTTTGTTTCATCTCTTGAATCTGACCCTAAGTCTTGTTCAGCTATAGCAACAGTTTTTCCCTTCTCCTTGGCTTTCAATCTATTTGGTTTCAATTCTGGACAAAGTTTCCAACAGTGGTCTTCATCATAGCCAATCTTTGAACAATTTTTGCATGTGATTTTTTCCTTCTCTTTTTTTCCAGAACTATTTCTTTTCCCACTTCCATCAAACTTTCCTTTCCCTTTACCCTCACTTTCCTCTTTCTCCTCTGTGCCTTTTTTCCCCTTGCCTCTAAGTGTGTGGCTTGTACACAAACTTCGTCTAAATTGCTTGGGTTAAACATAAGAATAGTATGCTTCAAATATGAATGTAAACCTCCAATATATTTTAAGAGTGTGTCTTGGGATTGCAAGTTTACACCAAACAACAAATCCCTCTTTCTAAACTCCTGGGTATAATCTTGAATTGTTTGACCCTTGAGTTGCCTAAAATTTTGCCAACTCATAATATCTTTTTGCATGTAAGCTAAAGGATAAAATTGTCTTTTAATGGTAGAAATAAACTCAACCCAAGTGATGGATATCTTACCATGGATTCGTATTTCCTCTTGAGCCTTTGCTTCCCACTAGACTAATGTTGCTCCTTCTAGCCTCAATGAATCCAACTAGATATTTATGTCATCTTCATGAAGGTTTTGAATTCTGCAATACACCTCCAATTGATGAATCCAATTTTCTAACTTCTCTTCATTTACCTCGCCATTGTACATGGGTAATTCAAGCTTTATGTCCAATTTGAGTAATGGAGTTTTTCCTCTTGGGGTCTTGGAATGAGTATGGGTATGGGTGGTTTTTGTGGTGGAAGTGGAAGATGATGTAGATGGGGATGATGAGGATGATGAAGATGGTGGAGATGGAGGTGGCTTTCCTCCACTGCACTTTGAACTCTTCTCTTCATCCTTCTTATCATTTGAAGTTCCTTCTCCATGTGGGAGCTTAGAACCTCCTCCTACCATTCCAGCAGTGAATGCATCAAACATAATCTTGACCATCCTCTTCATGTCATTGAAGTCTTTCTTGACATCCTCCTCTTCTGAGTGTCCTTCATTGCCTCCAACTACTGACATGATGGCTTCAGATTCAACTTTAGTTTCTGGTGCAATTTTGACCTCCTCGATCTCAAACAGAGACAACACTTGAGGTGCTTCAGGTGCTACTAGGAGTGAAACTTTAGGTGGAGATGTTGGCCTTGTGCCTCTTCCTCTTCTGGTCCTAACCTCAGAACTAGCAACCAATAGTTTCACTTCTCCTCTCTGCAATCTTAACCTTGTAAGCATCATAAAATTGCAACTGTTAAAACTCTTTTGCATAAACTCTAGCAAAGAAAGCAAATAACATTAAGAAACCCGATGCTCTGATACCACTTGATCTGAAATTGATTGTTATTTAATGTTGTGCTAATATCAGTTTCAGATTTAAAATTAAAGTGCTTTGATTTTCTTATCAAACAAGAGTTTATCCATGAGCATGTGATTGACGATTCATTAAACTTGGTGAAATTTAGTGTTTTTCATGAACTAAAAAGCATAGAAACTTAATGTTGAACAACATCATATAAAAACACAACATGCACAAATAATAGAGCTCAATACACAAGTTTTTGTTGAAGGAGTTCACCCCTCCTGGACTATGTCTCCTTGGTCCAGATTCATAGTGTGGGCCTTTGTATTAGCTTCAATTGTGAAAAATGCTTGTTTACAGTCTCCTGTTGCCTCTACAACCTGCTCCAATGGATCCAAAACATCAAAATATACCAAGAACGACTCTTTCTGAGCTCATTTTGGTCGAAAATTGCCCCAGTTATGGCAAAAACCAATTTCCCTAGGTTTTCTCCACTAAATCTCGAAGCTCCGCCAGTTAACATGGCTAAATTTGGTAGTTCCACCTAAAAAGGTGCCTCCTCCATATTTACCGCCAATCTAATTCGCAGTTAAGTTAAGTTAAGCGCGTCTTAATGATAAGATAAGAGCAGTTTACAACAAAGCGTGTTTAGCGCTAATCTTTGGATTAGATTAAGTTTAATGCGGATTAGTGGTATAAACAGGGTTAATTAGAAATCCGCCGGATTTGTTTGAAGGTCGTCAGTTCTGTGTTGTCAGACACATGGGAGGGGGTTGGCCCCAATAGCGCAATCAAATTCAAATGGAAGTAGTTGACTGTATGGGTTAAGACCCATGACGGAGAGCAGTTGGTAAAGTGTGGTAATGGTGCAGGATAGGTCTGGGGTTCGACCCCGACCCCCGCCATAAAATTTTGTTCCAACTTATAAATAGAAATTCCATCGAATCGAATAGCTGGTCCACCAATAAATTCTCTGTCAGTATGGATAGCTACCCACTAGATGTAGATTGGATGTCCACCATATAGTTAGCCTCCACCCAACCTTAATGCATGTCCACTATATGTAGATCTCCGGCATAGGATATAAAGCCTTCTCCAAGTGTAGAGAAGCTCTGAAGGTTCAGAGTTATGTTAAAAATATATATACGGTGATATAGGTATATGCCATAAATATATCTCCGCCATATCCAAAGTTTCGACCCGTAGGATATATATCTAAAATATATGGCAATATAATATGTGCACCCAATAACCATGGGTTTCAACCTTAGACCATAATGCTAACCTGCCACGCCATTGGGGGGGGGGCACGTGGCCCTTCCCCATTGGCCCATAAATCCTCCAAATAAAATAATGAGCCATAATCATAAAAATTCTAGCTTAAGAAATGGAGGAAAATTTCAACTTCAAATAGCAACCTTAACGAATCTGACGATGACTCTTGTCACAATGTCACTGGCTGAAATTGGAGAATATTCCTTGGATATGCTCGAGGTGCTGACTGGACTGCCAAGTTATCAGTCTGTCACTGATCTGCACAATTTTTACCTATTTGGGAAAACAAACAGCAGACCATAACTCACTCACACGGACTCAGATTTTGACGAAACGAGTTGCGTTGGAATCCTGGTGACAAACTCTATCCGGTCGTTCAGGTCTGAAGAATTTCTGAGAACTTTCAATTTTAGCTAAATTTTAATCTCTTGATCACTAATCGAAACATAGATAGCTTGAGCAAGAGACACTTTGTCTAAGGATTACTTTGGGGTCCTCCTCATCCTACTAATAAGGATGGAAATTCAAAGCAAAGAGGGTTTGATTCTCCTTGAGAGAAACAACGAAGATGAAATCAAGTAAAAGCGCAACCTTGCTGCGTTTGTTGGAGTGGAGAAGGAAGCGAGGGCGGCCAGGTTAGGGGGCCTGGTTTGATCCCCAAATTAAGAATGGAAAAAACAATTGAAAGTGAAAACTGGAAGAAACAAAAGCGAGATAACAACATGGAAAAATCAATCCAGAAGGAAGAGTGAGATAAAGACCAAAGTTTATCATCTAGGGTGGTGTCAAGCGATGGAGCTCTGCACAATGAATTACGAAAGCACATTAATGACTTTGCATGTTGTCAAATTCATGGTAGAAGGTGGAAACCTATAAGGGGAGGGACAACCACGCCTCCTCCCTCTATTGAGTGGGGTGATGATGGTGGAGTTGTTCCATTGCACCCATTTACTACATTAATCACATAATCCAAGAAGAACACATAATTAATAAACATATAAAAACTTAATAATTTAATTAACAAATATATAGTTAAAAAAAAATCTAAATATAGAAATGTGAAGTACATATAAAATATAAATACTAGCTATAAGTTAAGATATATTTACCCATATAAATTAAAATATAATGATTATTTCAGAACTTCATATTTAAATTTAATTGAAAACATACACACACACACACACACACACACACACACATATGTATATTCCATAGGAAAAATCGAACTCTTTATTAAGTAAATAAAAAGTTACAGAGTAGATGCATCTAAGCATTCATATCCAAACTATGAGTCCACCGTACGCAGAAAGTGAAAACAGCGACATATTGAGAAGAAGTAAAAATACTTTCTCAATATTGATAACCAAAATATTCTTCAAAAACTATAATAAAAAATCGGGTCTCTCCGAAGAGTCGGAGAAAACAATCCATTGAAACAAAAATATAATTGTAACATAGTTTCACTGTCTAAGAGCTTATATACAAACACATATGACGAAAGAAAAAGTTATGTTCCAAAACAACAAAAACCATTTTTAGAGCCTTAAACAAAAGACCCAAATTCCATATTTACAAGTATGGAGGCCAATGCGACTCGGTGACCCGTCCATTGTCCGTATCAATTATGTGCTAGGAGTCCAAAGCCTATTGTAGACCTTTTTTAGAGAAGTGATTTGCTTCCATATTCCTTTCCCTGTAAATGTGAACAACATATAAATCAACAAAGGTTGATTTAATATATTTGATTTGTTTGCCCAATTTATCACATTCATGGAGTCACCGAAAATCTGAGTTGAACCAATCCCCAACTGCCTTAGCCAACATAAAAGAAGATTGAGAGTTTTTAATTCAACATTTTTTTTTTGAACCAGTGCCAATACCCACAAATGCTTTTAGAATTTTGTGATCATTTAAGTGAATAACGATCCTTGCCCCGTACCAATCGTGGGCATCTGAATCCCCATCAAAGTATGCCCATGGAATCCCTAGTCTGATAATTTTTGTGAGAATGGACCGACAAGCCAAAGTATGAGTAATTTGAGGAATCAGTTCATAGATAGAAGCACAATGAATAACCAAAAGATAGGGATCAGAAGGTTGATCCATGAAGATGCATTTGTTTCGAGTCAGCCAAAGCTCCTGGCGAATCATCGGGGGGATATTGCTATGGTGGGTATCAGATGAATGTGTCCACCATTTTCGCCAAGCATCATCCACAGTAGCCCCAGACCAATGGTAACTAATACCAACAACATTCAAAAATAGATCCCAAGTTCTTAATGCAAAAGGACAAGTTAAAAAGAGATGAAATGAACTTTCTTCAGAAGATTTTTAGAGGATGCACTAACTCGGACTATGCTTATTCCTTTTTTGAAGATTGTCCCAGGTTGGAAATTTTTTTCGGATTATATACCAAAATAAGCGTCTGGATTTTGCAGGACAACTGAGATGCCACAAATGCTTGAAATACCAGTGCCTTGGTCCACATACCCTTCTATCCATTTGTAATGTATAACCAAACTTCGGAGAGTATAAGCCACTGGGAGAGTAGACCCATCGAAGAACGTCATCCCTTTCCTTTATGTGTACATTAGATCTTTGTAGAGACATAATGAAGTCCCTCCAGACACCCTCCCACTGTGTTTCTAAACCTAAATCCTCTGGAGACTGCCAACCCTGGTTCCAGAAAGAAGTGGTTCCATCATTTGTGATTTGACTGAGGGAAAAAATCCCCTTAACTGCAAGGGAGTCTCTCAACTCCCGTGGAAGAGTTCAAACCTCATTACACCCAACCCACGAGTCCACTCCCACTCTCACATTGGTACTATTCCCAACCAAATATACTAGCCCATCAACCACAATGTCCAAATATTCAATCATAGCCTTCCAGATGACCGAAGAGTTTCTTGAGGACTTTCTTGGTGTTCTCAACCAAACAACCAAGTCCAAGGGATCTATATATTTTATTTTAATCACCAATGTCCATAATTTTTCCTTGGTTATAAGGCTCCAACCATAATTTGTTTCCAAAGAGCGAGAGAAACATGAGAGATCCTTTATGCCCCACCCACCTTTTTCTTCTGGATGAGCAATTTTCTCCCACGCCACCCATGGTAGGACATCTTCTTCATTTGATCCTTCCCAGAGAAACCAAGCACAAAATTTCCTAATATGTGAGAGAATGCCTTTCGAGACCCAAGAGAGGGCAATCCAGTAAACGAGGATAGTCTGTAAAACCGTTTTTATAAGAACCAAGCGCCCTACATGAGATAGCCATTTAAAGCTCCAATGTTTGACACACTTTTTCAATTTTAGAAATTAACCATTTCCACTTTAATTTCTTGTAGGATTCTTACTTCAAGAGGAAACCAAGGTATTTAAGGCTATCCATCAAACAATTTACTTCTAAGGGAAAAGAGGATAAAGCCCTATTTATCTCCGGCCCTGATAGGCCATTGTGAGTGATGGTAGACTTGTGAGCATTTATGCTCATTCCGATCACCTTAAGGAAAAAAACCATAATAGACGACAAATTATCAAGATCACCCCTGGTCCCATCACAAAATAATAAGATGTCATCCACAAAAAGAAGGCGAGTAATGAAGAGATTTATTGCAATTTCAATGCCTTTATATTCATCCCTTCTAATGGCAAAGTGAATCAGTTTACTCAAACCTTCAGCAGCGAAAAGGAAAAGGAGAGGAGATAAAGGGCATCCCTGACGAAGACCCCTCTGACTGAACCAAAAAAAGGAGGCCACCCCATTGATAAGTACAACAAAACTCACACTAGTGATACAACCCATAGCCCAATTAATAATACCAATATTGAACCCCAGGTGAGTCATTAAAAGGCGCAAATACATCCAACTTATCTTATCATATGCCTTTGAAAGATCAACCTTAAATATCATTCCTTTTTTGTTTTTCCTTTGGATACTATGTAGAGATTCCTAGGCCACCCCAATGGATTCATGATTTTGCCAGCCCTCAAGAAACCCAAACTTTTCTTGAGAGATATTTTTTGAAAGGATTGGTTTTAAACGTCTTGCGATAATTTTTGCAATAATTTTGTAAGTACAATTGCAAAAAGAGATGGGCTTGTAATCATCAAAGCTATGTGGATCATCAGACTTTGGAATTAAATCTAGGAAGGTTTTATTAAGAGGGACGTGCACAAAATCCATGTTTCTGGACTCCTCCACTAGTCTAGCTAGGTCATCCCCTATTAGATCAAAAAAGTGTTGAAATAATTCCACTGTCCAACCATCTGGCCCCAAACTCTTCTCTTTTTTTCATAGAGTGAAGAACTCCCTCCACTTCACCCTTTGTAACAGGTGCCATAAAGATATCATTATCATCCTCTTCGAGGAATCTAGGGAAGACTTGAGCCACTTGAATGACTTCAGCAATGGTGGCCTCAGGGGGAGCTTTAAAAATGGATTTGAAATGGCTAACTCCCATTGTTGCTAACTCATTAAAAGAGGATGCTGAGACCCCTTCATCATTTTTCAGTTCCTAGACATTGTTTGAGTTTTTCCTGCCCTTGGCATAGTTCTGAAAAAAATTGGAATTCTCGTCCCCTGCCTCAAGCCAAATAGCCCTACTCTTTAATCTCCACTTTTCTTCAATGTCTTTTAGAATCCTATATCTTTCACCCTCCACAGATTTTACTCTTCTCCTTTTTTCTTCCGTCTCATATCCATCCCCTTCCAGGTTTTCTAAAGCCTCCAAATCAATCTCAATGGATTTTAAAACTGCTTCATCCCTTAAATATTTTTCCTTAGCCCATGAGATCGTTGATTGTTTCAATTTTTTTAGCTTCTCCATAAAATATTGGGCAAGAGATAAGCCCAAAGATGCATTATGAGAATTCCAAATCTCACAAACCAACTTGTTATAGGACAAATCACTAAGCCAAGAAGAGTTGAATTAAAAGGGAGAGACGTGCTTCCTACAGGCCCATTTTAATTATAGAAAAATAGGGAAGTGATCCAAATCTCCCCCAGAGCCAACCCATTGGCAGAAAAAAGGGACATGAGCAACCAATTCTTCTTTGATCAAAAAGTAATCTAATTATTTTGATACCCTTGCCTCTCCAACCCTCCTATTTCTCCAGGTAGGCTTTTCCTTCAGAAGGTCAACATCAATAAATCTCCCCAAATGAATATTGTTTATAAAAAATTCAGCCAAAGAGTTTACCTGTGCATTTGGACCCCAGGATTCAGATAACCCTAAGGAGACATTGAGATCCCCTCTCACCATGAGCTTTGAGCAATTTAGTAAATATTTTGAGAAAAGATTATTCCAGAAAGGGATACATCCATGACATGGTCCATAAATATTTAAAAATTTAAGATTGAACAGAGTCCAGAGGAGTAAACCTCCACTCCAAGCATCAAATCATAGCCCCAAGAATTTAATAGTTTTAAACTGCAATCCTTAATACCCAACACCAAACCCCCTGAACGCCCATTTGAATCCAATGCCACAAAGGACCATCCAGGAAGCATGTTTCTCAAAATGGCATTTACAGAATCTCCATAACCAAGGGTCTTCTGAAGCATGATAACATCACAAGAACTACTCTCAAGTAGTTACTTTAATGCCAGTTTCTTTCGAGGACTGGCAATCCCACTGCAATTGAAGGACATATAAATAATTTGGAAACCGCCAATGGGGTCATTGCTGCTCTAAGTGACCCTTTTAGGGAAATTTGTTTTCCATCAACAATATCGAGCTTGGCATTTCACTGGGCCTTTGAAAGGTTTGATCTCCTACCCCGAGTCTCGGGAGGACCCGCATAGTCAAATAAGAGGTTGAGACCCCCCAGAGGGTCATCCAGATGATCTCTTTTCTCTTGGGGATGAAGGTTATAATGAGGCTTATCAAGGTAGAAGCCATAGGTGGAGAGTAGACCCGAGCCCACCAAGGAGGGGCCATAAATATTTAAAAACAGCATCGAAGAGATGATACTGTCAAGGGCCATAGAGATATTGCATTGAGGAGAAATAACATCAATAGGAGGCCTGGAAGGACTAAGCCCAAAAACATGATCCACAAGGGGCATACTAAAAAACGAAAAGGGAGGAGGGAAAGAGACAGTACCCGCACGATGAGATGCCTCCACCTCAACCATCTCGTCCTGCTCGTGCCTAGTAGTAGGTCTGTCAACCTCTTCAGGTGCTGCCCGCTATTTCTCATTAACCACAACCAAAACTAGACCCTTAGCTTGATGATCCCCAGGAGAATATGCATGTGCCATAACTACATCCTCAAGCTGCTCCTGCATTTCTTGAAACAACTCTACCCTATTTTTCCTCCTGTGCCTAACCCCCAAGGGTCAGTCCCTAGCCAAATGGCCATGTTTGTGGTAGCGGTGACATCGATAGGGAAATTGTTCATAGTTCAACAACTAAGTGATAGAGTATCCATCCATATGTATCTGCATCATATCTGCCAAACCCTCCCTCAAGTCCAACTTAACTAGTATGCGTGCCACCTTCCTTTCCATAGACACTTGGAAGGACATGTCGGCTTCCAGGAAAGTCCCCAGTATGTTCCCAATCGCCTTGAAGATGTCCATCAACTAAAGCTGAGGGACGAATGGTGGGAGACGCACCAACACAGGGATTTATCCCAAATTTTCTCTTTCGACATCAAAAAGGGGAGTCCATATTTTAAAGAAAATATGGGCTTTCCCAAAACCCCAATTACGCTCAAGGACCCAATCGACAACTTCAACATTTGAGAAATGAACCATGAACCAACCCCATGTCAAAACAATAATCTTCGTTTCAACAACCAGATCTGTACACCATTCCTTACTTATCCATTCTTTGATGAAATTAACAGTAAAATCTCTTCCCTTTACCCACCCCACTATGATGCGCTTAGATGCATCCATAGCTTCATCCATCCAAATGTCGACCCCAAGGATTAAATTTGGTTTTCTCACTTTCTTTCTTATCACCTTCCCCTTCTTCCTCTTTAGGCCAGAGGACTGACCATTAGAAGGAATGGCTATAGAAAAATTCTCTTCACCCTCATGACTTCCTGAGCTCGGGAGACCCTCCAAAGGGTCATTTGGTACCAAAAATATGTCCTGCAGTGCACCAGAGTCTACAACCTGCCCACCAGGACCGAGGATGGGAGGATGACTACCCTCCTTCGACCCCAAAGATCCCTCCTTAGGAAATCCAACCCGAGCTAAACCTTGGCTAGGTATCACAGAAAACCCAAGTGCAACATTCCCAGAATCATCCTGGAGAGGCAATGCCACTGTAGAATTTAACTCTGACAACCCGATAAAGGGCTTCTCCCCAAAGCCAACAACCTTGGCCGCTAAACAAAAGGACTCTAAAATATTATTGGCACAACTTGAAACAAGGATTCTACAGGTAAGAGGTTTATACAGACTCAGGCTCGCAGTTGACTTTTCCACCCCCAGACCATTGTTCAAACAAGATTGAATTGAAGCCCTTCCTCCCTCTTGAGCACACTACTTCTCACTATATCTTCCAAACCCCCTGTTAAAACCTCAGAAACAGAAATGAAAAAAAGGGGTTTTTGGGCTTACTTGTAAACCTGCTGACATCCCGACAAAAATGCCAACCAAAACTACACCATCGAGACCTTTTGTAGCTTCAAATTCCGGTAAACTGAAAACCACCATTGAGGAAAGAGGTTTGACTCTTCCAACAACCCTAGACCAGCGCCATAATGCCATTCCATCTATGTTTCGCCACTTTTTCCAGCTGGAGACCTAGCTGGCAAAACCACCTTTGCCATATTTTCTTCTGTCGGTTCCAAACCCCATCCCGACAAAATATCCTCTGGAGCCAGGTCCAAATCCATAAATTTAGTCGGGCTAACCATCCTGAACAATGTAAGAAAAACTGAATAAACTAACCCCAAACAAAGCTGACCAGTGAAGGTTCGAGCAAGCAACCCAAGAACAACAGAAAGTCCCCAACTCAGTACGACTCCAGGTGACCATAGACCCTCAATACGAGGAAACCCAACATAAACAAAGGAATAAACAAACAGTGTGAGGATAACGAACAGAGAATGGGTATAAACTCTGGGAGCTAGAATTTTTATCCAGTAACCCAACGAAACAAGAGAGAAATGAAGGGAGAATGGAGAAAGAGTTCACCAAAAGACCCTCCCTTCCTTGGAATGCACACAAAATCCCTCGACACCTAGTCCATGGGTGTGCCAGCATACACATGGCTACGTAGAAACCTGCAACAAGTAACATTCGTCTTTAGTCCACCATCGTTGCCCTTAGTTCAAAACCTCCTGCTCCACCTCCATGGAGAAATGATCAGAAATTTTGTATATATATATAAAATTAAAAAAACTATAAAACATGTCAAAGAAAAATGCTTCATACATATCTAACTATATGTATTATAAGATTTTGCCTTGATGATATTGATTCTCATCTAAGACGTGTGGAACAATATGTGGTTTCAGACTCAGACTTAGCCTCAGGAGATCTTACAGATCCTCTTGGAGACCCTAATGACCCTC
Organism: Pinus albicaulis; assembly: GCA_034641835.2. Classification (NCBI taxonomy): domain Eukaryota; kingdom Viridiplantae; phylum Streptophyta; class Pinopsida; order Pinales; family Pinaceae; genus Pinus; species Pinus albicaulis. Next base: position 1,093,538,959 of record CM076579.1, on the reverse strand, counting down.
CTGTTGACAATACTCCTGATTTCACAATTATTTCTTCTAATTAAGGTAGGTCTCTGCCTTTGTAGTTTTCACATCTCTGTGTTCCACGGTTTTGTGGCTTCTATTGTTTTTAATGGTCACCACTGTAGTGATATATGGAAGTTTAAATACTATGATGGTATTTTCTTGGGCGCTCACTTGTTTTTACTCCCTGCGTTTGTTCATTGATGAATGTGGGTCTACAATGGAGTGCGGTGGCACACTATCTAGTTTTTTGGGTAATGCCATTGGTTACAGTGCTGATTTCTACTCAATCCTCTTCAGATTGACACGGTTGTTAATTTTAGATTACAACTCATGCTCTCACTCTATCTCCTTGGTTCATGGTACATTTGATGTAGGCAATGGCTCTCTTGTTTTTGCAGGATTGAAGTAATGGTTGTCAGGCGTATTTATGGCAAGTTCACCTGTTGGTACTTGATAGGTTTTTGGCTTGGCAAAAAGGTGGTGTTAGAGATTTACAACTCTTAGGCACACCATCTGATTGTCATTTTTGAATGTGGCAGGTGTTTATTTTTTGTAGATCGTCAAATTGCCTTGTGGTTAAGGAAGGCATAGCTCATATCTTTCATCTCGGTTTAGTCCTGCTCTCTTAGTTTTGAAGCCTCAGTTTACTACTGACGACCACTTTACTTATGTTTATTGTACTTATGTGGAGACCTCCACACTCAGCCGGGTATCTTTTGCAAAATCTAGACATGTGAACTCAATGTCCACTTTGGTTTATTATGAAAATCCTTTGCATTAGTTAAAAAAAAAGTATTATCAAAGTTAAAAAAAATTAAAAAAATAAGAATATTTTTATATGTAGAGATGTGAAATTTATATAAATAAAAATAATATTAATAAGAATTAACATAAACAATTTTTTTTTTAAGATGTTAAGTCTAGTAAGCCTAAAATAATCAAATCTCTATATATGTAAACCTTTCTTCAAATTTTACATTTAAGAAGACATTTGTATCTTGAAAATTTTTATTCCTCTCCAACATAAAATCTAAAGTTAAAATAAATCTATATTAATATTAAAATAAAATTATTTATAATAATAAAAATATAACATTTATATCTAAAAAATTAATATAATTTTATTATTATTAAAATTATAATTTTTTTCATAAATAACTTTGGTCACAAAGCTCTTATGTCACTCCTAGACTCTCATGTGCAATTTTAGTACGAAGATGGCAACTGCAACTATTCTTATAACCAATATTAGTTACTGGCCCTCGTATAGTAATTCGATTGTAACTTATGTCATCATCAAAGTATAAGTATATTTTGCAAAAAAATAAAATCTTATCCCGTTAAAACAAAACTGAAACTTAATCGTATCCCTCAAGTTACCTATGTTCAGACGTTACTTGCTACTCGTATACGAAAAGACAAAACACAAGTCAGCAATTTTCGCACGCTGTCCCCACAGTCTTAGAGAACCACAAGAAAACTAGAGATATCCCATCAAAAATTTGAAAGACAACGACAGCAGGATATTTGGCCGCTTAAAGGAAACACCTATTTCTGTTAGTTAAGTTCATCCAATCGACCACAATGCAGTTGAATGAATGAATGTAGCATAGATTGGAATGGGAATCCACTTTGTGCCCATTTTGCTGAATGCCTCGAAGCTGGTAGGAGTGTTAGCCACACTCTCAGTAACTGCAAATGCTATTGCATTCTTAAGGTTCCGGAAGAAATTTCTAGAACCCCTTGACGACCCATTAGATGAATCTGCGGAAGTTTTAGCCACTTTTGACACAGACAAAAATGGTAAGAATTGCTGACTGATGACCTCAGTCCTTCAAGTTTAGTAATTCAGAAATTGAATGGAATTGAATCTTATGGTATTGCACTGCAGAGGACGATGGAGGCTTCTTCTTTGGCTTGGCAACTGCCCCTGCCCACGTTGAAGACAATCTCCACGATGCCTGGCTTGAATTCGCCGAGAATGATACCGCGGATTCGAATCCACGACCTAGCCAACAACCACCGAAGGGAAGTAGGAGTAAGGGTGGAATCGAAGAACCCACATTGCAATACACTGTTACCAAGAAAGGGAAGAAACCTTTGAAAATGGTTATGGAGGCCATCAGCAGAGGCTTCGAAAGATTCTCTGAAAAAGAAGAAGAAGAGGAATGCCATAATGTTGCTGCTTGGCATAATGCCTATCATCCGTAAGTTTTTTTCCTCGTATTCATCACTCACTTGTGAAATTTTCTCCACTGAATATTATTTTTAGCTTCTGCTGCTTTCTGACTAATTTTGAATGTGAGCTGGCGAATCTTAGGGCTCAAACGCAACTCTGGGGTGCGTTTGGGACTTATAAGGCACACACGTTTTCAGTGTGGTTTGGGAGGTTTACATTAACTGTTCACAGTTTTTGTTTATTGTGATTTGTTTACTATCACTTTTGGTTGTCTAATCCAGTCCCAGTGACCTTACGCACTTGCCAAATCACCTTCCCTGAAAGGGAGGGCCATGAATTGTAAAAACTCGTTACTTCACTCTGCAGCTCTAACCATAGCTGGGAGGGGCATGAATAGTAAAAGCTCGTTACTTCACTCCGCAGCTCTAACCATAGCTTTGTATCACAGTGGATTAATATAAAGGTTTTCCAAAGCAAAGTGTTTGTTTAGGATCTTTTCGGCTAAGAAACTCCTACTTCACATTAATTTTCAATTGTGGTCTTGTTTGGCTTGGGGATAGAAATGCTGGATTTTTCTATGTTAAGAGGGGGAATGTTCTGGAGAGTAGATAGCTACCAAATAAAGTCAGATATTTTTATTTAACAGGGAAGAACGATTGCGCTTTTGGTCGGATCCAGACACAGAACTTCGGCTTGCAAAAGATACAGGGATCACTGTTTTCCGTATGGGAGTGGATTGGACTAGAATTATGCCTGAAGAGCCTATTGATGGCATTCCGAACTCGGTATGTGTTATTGACAGGGGTTAAATTCTATTATGCCAATTCAGTGCACACACATCACAGTCCATAATACCATACGTTCATGTATCAGGCGATACGGAATCAGGTTTGTGTCACCCAGTGAGAGCAAGCTATCTGTTGTTCCCTTTTTTTGTGTGATTGCTATTTAAGTTTTCAATCGACATATTTAGCTCTAGCTTAAACTTCCATGTAATTGCCAAATTTGACAATGGTGATCGCTTACCATTACAGGTGAACTGGGCTGCATTGGAACACTATAGATGGATTATAGAAAGAGTCCATGCTTATGGCATGCGTGTGATGCTAACATTGTTTCATCACTCTCTTCCACCTTGGGCTGCAGCATATGGAGGATGGAAACATGAAAAAACTGTCAATTATTTCTTGGAATTTACAAAGTAAGTATACGCTACTATTCTCATCATTTGAGAGGATCCAAAGGAGATTTGCACATTTTTCAAGCTACGATTTTATGGCATGTAGATATAGGTTTCATGAATAGTTCAAGACCTCAAAGATAAGTATGGCAAAATAAGAGAGAAAACATAAGTACATTAAAATCATTATAAAGACAGTGTTTTCTATGGTCATATCATAAAGTTAGGTCTGAGTACGCAGCCAAATTATATCATCAACTTCGAGAATACATTATTTTAGTCTTAAACTCCCTTGATGTTGGCTTCTGCATAAGAATAATTTCTGTCCTAAGTACCTTTATCATAGTCTCTTATTATATATTTGGCTGCTAGTATTTGTCTTTTCCCATCATATTGTGTTCATCCTAAGTTTGTAGTTTGATAATTATATCTTCTGCTAGGCACCGCTGTTATCTTATTGCTGCCTATATCTTCTCGTTATTGCTGGTGAAGACCCCATTGGTTATAGAAAACAGTTGGTTATGAAACAAGCTGAGTCACCGCGTTCATGTTCGTGTTCGAGTTTGGCGACCTTGAAATTCAAATAAAGTTCGGCACCTAAAATTTTGCAGATAAAATTCGGCATAAAATTCGACATATAAAATTTGACTATATATATATATATATATAAATATATATATATATATATATATATATATATATATATATATATATATATATATATATATATATATATAAATATAAAATTTAAGTTAAGCAGGCTGAAAAACACATTTAGCCTCAATTCTTCACAAATAAATCTTGTAGACTACCCCACAAAAAGCAAAAAATCACCATCAACTTTCACTAAATCCATATAAACAATTTCAATTTATTCCGCTGGCAATACATCACAATGGGATTATATCCCGATTAACAAAAAATAATTTTTGTTTTAGTTAGTGAATTTTGTTTACCGAACAAGAAAAAAATTCATTATTCATCCCGATGATTCAACCCTCTCGATGGGTTGGTTGACAGAAGCATTACTTGAATAAGATTAATTATCGTTCCCATTAGAAAAGTTTGTCAATCGGATTAGAATCCTTTCTCGTTTTTTCAATGATTCCAAATGTCCCAGTGGCCCATTGGCCTAGTTATCCAACTTCCTGGTGGCTCGGTTATCCAACTCCCAAAGGCTCGATTATCTCACCGGTTGGCTGTGGAGTGAGCCAGTGTGACAGTGAGTGAGGTAGATTTTCGCGCGGCGCCAAGTTTTAGCCTCAAATTAATTACGGGCACACAACTACCATTTAAATTTTTTTTTTTTAAATTATAAACAATGGAAAAATGTCGAACCACAAAACCCCAAAACGATTTTCAGTGAATTTCATCGAATTTGTTCGTGTTCGTCATAAAGTTCGTGTTCGTGTTCAACATAAAGTTCGACGAAAAAAAACAAATTTGTTCGAATTGTTTTGAGGTTCAACGAATTTCAAATCCGAACGATTAAATTCGCCGAACCTGGTGACTTAGGAAACAAGCAGTTCCATAAGAACCAACTTGATATAACCTCATGAATTCAGATACATTCTTGCACCGAACCTATGTTTTCAGAGTCACGGTTCTTAAGTTCCACAAGCTAGTCATTTGTTATCTCAGTATCCTGTTACAGCTCAAACTAGCAGGGGTCCTGGGAGGGGATCCTATAGAGAAACTACTAGGTTAAGGGGCAACAATGGAGTGATAGCCCACTATCACCTCAGCTAAGGCTCCCTGCTCTTTACGGAATTTCACCGATGGGAGGAGACCCAATGTGGGGAATCACGAAGATGAATAGGTCAATGAAAGGATAAAGGGTGATTCCCAAGCCCCATTCACAAGAGAGACTCAACAATATGGCTTCTTACTTGAGAAGCAAGGTGATAGGTTCTCTAGGAAAGGCTAGGAGGATTCTTGAGGCTAGGGTTTGGAAATATATCTTATCAAGATGTTTCCTAGACCCAAAAATATTTGTGGAGAATTGGACTTTATGCGATCTTTGTAAAATTTGAATTGTAAAGTTCCGGGACCACAAAAGACCAAGTGGACCCAGAATTAAGTCAAGGATATGGAGTTGATCAACAAAGGAGGGGATTGACCTAATTATGGAAGAGAAGAGGATCAAAGGACAATTTTTCTTTGAGAATTGAATGCAATGATCCAAATAAGGACACTAGGCAAGGGAAACCTAGGGCAAGAAACGATACTTGAGCTAGGGCTTGGCATATCTCAAGATCTCGCTGTTAGAATTTCTTGAAATTTGGAGGGCCTCTAGAGAAAACCCTAGTGCAATTATGGACAAGAGATCAAACTTTTTTGATGGCTACAATGAGAGAAAAATTGATGCCCTAGGTGACTTATGGAGGCTAGGCTTAGAAAGAGAACAAGAGGTGAGAGAAATATTCTCTAAAAGTGATCACCTATGGAAGGATTAGTGCCTTATCATTTGGGAGAGATGGAGTCAAAGAGAATTTATTGTTTGGAAAAGATTTACCCAATCAAGGATGCCTTCAAGCAACTTCGCATGGCATTAGGGCATGAGAGCAACTACTCAAGGTCTTTATATTTCGATATGTAGTAATTGATGACTTATCAAGATGTATTCAACAACGATAATCTCTAGGAACATTCACCCATTCATACATGGCTCATGCAATGATGCAATGCTACAAAAAATCAAAATTTCCACAATATAGTATGGAAAAGCAGTAAAATGGAAAAGCAGTAAATTTTAGACTTGTATAACAAAAATCCCAACAACGTTTCATGTGACAAAGTAAATAACAACAATAGGCATGAAAAAAATTACTTACATGTACAAAAGAATATATCCAATCATCAAGTTATGTCAATAATGAAGCTCCAAGACAAGAGAAATAGATCCAAACATCAAAATTCATCCATGTAATCCAAACTCGTCCACCAAAAGGGAATGCAAAATTCTCAGTGTTCCATGGGGATGCGTCCCCCAGGGTTGGGTGCATGCACCCCTCGCACCACACTCACTCGGGAAGGGGAGTCTACTGGGGGTGCGTTTCCCCACGCACCCTTTTTGGGGAGTCCCAGGGAGACGCAAGGGGGTGCGTTTCCCTAGTGTGGGGGACGAGATTCCCCAAAAAGGGGTGCGCCTGGGCATCACCCCTCAAAGGAAAGCAGAGAAGCTAGTTGCAGTGCATAGTTCTCTACGTCTTGCACATAGGAAGACACTAGAGTATTGGAGGGGACTGACAACACGATGGGATGTGGATCTAGAGGATAGTGCATAGATAGATGATGAGAATGGACTGATGAGCTGCAACATGGTTTTGTTGGAGTTCTGTTGGTTACTCAAGGGAGTGACTTTGACTCAGATAATGACGTTCCCATTGATGGTCTTGATAACTTTATGCAGTAGATGGCTGTAGAGGACCAATCATTGAGATTGAGTCCTTGATATTGATTTCATTTTCAATTCTCATTATCCATTTTTATTTTTCAGTTTTAACTTTTGAGTTGTGACACTAGATATTGATGGCCTCAGATTGATTCTTGACTCTTGACTCTTAACTATTTTTAGTGTTATATAAATTTAGTGTTTGAACTTCAGTATCTAGTATATAGTATATAGTAATATACTAGTATGTTTTTCTTTCAATTTAGATTCTACAATGATGAATGATGAATTTAATTTTTAAATCAATGTAGATTGTAGAATGATGAATGATATGGATCAATGTATTTAATATTTCATTATTGAATTTTTTATTGAATCTCATGGCATGGATGAATAATGAATATGTTATATGAATGATGTATGTATCAAAATGAATGATGAGGATGGATCAATGTATGTCATTATTTAATTCAATTATGAATTTAAATTTTATGTGTGGATCAATTTTCAATTTTCATTGTATTGGTATCCATATTACTATTAGTCTATTTACTATTTATGCTTTCATTATTGAACAATGAATATGAAATTGAATTATATATATATATATATATATATACCTCGACATCCCTCCACACCCCTGAAATTTCCCTAAAATTTGAGGGTACTCCCACACGTCCCCCTTGTGCATCTCCCCGCACTTGCTTCTCCCCACACCAGAGTCTTGGTGGAACATTTCAAATTCTCAAGTAGCTACTAAATCCCAATCCAAGTGTTGATGAGAGAATGAATCACCTCTCATCTATTTATACGTTCTCTAATGAGTTCGATTTTCCTAATTTGGCCTAATTGAGCCTCAAATAATAAAATAATGTGCAATAATAACATCTCTTGGTGACAAGCCCACCAAGATAGCTCAATAACATAAGAATAAGCCTCTCAAGAGGGTAGAATGATCAATAAAATGAGTTGTTGGGCCTTTGAGGAGGCCCAATGACTTCCAAAGTGTGCCATGAGGCGAGAATGGACCTCAAACATAGTGGATAAGGGGTTGGCCCCTTGTTTTCCAAGCAAATCCCTATGGTGCTCCGAAGTGGGTGTGGGGGCACAAGGACATCCTCATGGGTTTCCAAGTGGATCAAAAATGTTTGTAAACCGTCTGTAAGGGCCAGGATGATGACATAAGCCCCCCTTTGTCTCGTGTAATGAGACACATCCTCATCTGGACCCTGGAACCTCTGCCAAGTGTATGGTGCAAGTGTGGAGCCAGTTGGGCATGATGAACTAGGTGCATCATCCTCATCCAAAAGGTGGAACACGAGCAATCGATGAGTGGTGCCAGGGATCCATGAAGTACTCTCTATTATGGTGGAGGCCCATGGTTTTCAACGCTCACCGTACAAGTGCCAATATGGCCCTCTAGAGGGCTAGGATCTCGTATAGAGAGACCAAGCCCCAAATGGAGATCCACTTGCACCCTGGAACCTCTGCCAAGTGTATGGTGCAAGTGTGGAGCCAGTTGGGCATGATGAACTAGGTGCATCATCCTCATCCAAAAGGTGGAACACGAGCAATCGATGAGTGGTGCTAGGGATCCATGAAGTACTCTCTATTATGGTGGAGGCCCATGGTTCTCAATGCTCACCCTACAATGTGGCCCTCTAGAGGGCTAGGTTCTCGTATAGAGAGACCAAGCCCCAAATGGAGACCCACCTGCAATCCTGCATGAGAAGCAATGCGTCCCCTTGCCCTCCAATACAACAAGTCATTAGAATAATCAAGTATAAGAGCTTACAAGTCATGGAACCGATGGGGCACTTCATGGTGGCATGCCTTTCCATAGTGGGCTTTGGCATGTACAAGTATCTCCAAGCTCTATAAAGGGGTTAATCAAGGACCCTATTATGTGGTTTCAACCTTTAAAGGGGGTGACATGTCCATGGTACATCCATCAGGTGGTAGGTGGCAAATGATATAGTGATGGAACGAAGTGGGGATCAGGGGAATGCTCCAGGCCACATGCCATGGTACAAGGGTAGCCATAATAATGGAAGCCCACACCTGGGTATATGAGTGTAGGAGGGAGAAAATCGTGGTACATAAGTTACCCCGACCTTTGTTTTTCCACCCTTCTTCATATGTCTTTTTCCTTTGATTGATTTTTCTTCATAACTACTCGGAGCTCCAGGGGATGAGAGCATGATGTGTAGGATGTAGCAGTAGGTACCCCTTTTTGAGGTGGGGCATTTCATTGCCCACCAGGGGTTGGGACAATCATGGGTTCCTCAATGATGGAGGGGACTCATCTAGGGCCCATAGAAACTAGGGTGATGGCCATGGATAAGGGGTAGAGCTCATTTTGGCTTTTGCCCACTTGCTAAATTTGTATGTCTCGACCATCTTTTGCATTTTGTGGTACATTTCCCGTTGAGAGTGGCCAAATTATTCTTTTTCTTCTTTTTAGCTGCATCAACCTCCGGGGCATCGTTCTAGACTCGACCGAAGGTGTGGACAAAGGGAGGGGGAATATTAAATTTGGCAACTAGGGCCAAACTCCATGTTGCACTGCTCATATGATGGAGATGATATTTTTGTTGGATTTCCCTTTTAGAGAGGTGCAAGATTGATCTAAAGATCCTCTTGTTTGGATTAGCAGAAGTTCGATTTTGAATTTATTTTCCGCACATGTGCAAATTGTCAAGGTCGGCCAGAATTGTTATGTAAGCTCACAAGCTGCAAAGTCACACACCCTCATTGATGGATATAAAAAGGAGAGACATAATCCTCATTTCATCATCATATCATCTCACACATCTCTCTCTCATCTGATTGGTTCATACAGCCTTAGAGGCTTCTCTCTCTCCTCCATACGTGTGAAGGACTTGCTGAAGATTTCAGACTGTTTTAGGGCTTTTTTGGACAACATTGACTTCGGGTCAACACTTGTTGTTTGAATTCGTTTTTTGGGTTAGAATTTCGATTTTAAGAGGCTGTAGGCACAAAAACCGAGGAGAAATGTTGACTTTGACTACTGTTGACTGTAGGTTTGAATGTTAATTTGACCGCAATCTTTGACCAGCGCGTTGACCAAATTTCAGGACTTTTGAGCTGATTTTGATTGTGATTGGAGGCTGAATTCGACTGGGTTTGACTGAGCTTCATTGGAGGTTGATTTGTTGGTTTGACCAACGTTGACTTTGTTGGCTGGAGCATCCTGTTGACTGTTGTAAATTGTACTTTCTCTCTTTGCTGAATTTGAAGAATAATAAGAAGATTTGATCAAAGGGTTTCCCCGCATTGAGGTTTTTCCCTGACATCCGCCAAATTATTGTGTCTCTTGTCTTGGCTTGTCTTTTGTCGATTTATTTATGTTCTATTAGCATTTATTGTCAATGTTAATGTGATTGCATATCTGGAAATTGAATTGGGCTAATAAGAAAGATTGAAGTAAATTGCTCTAAGCATATAGAACATACCATGGTTAACTAAAATTAACATGGGATCAGAGCTGAGGTGAAGACAAAGCCCAAGCAAGAGGGAGAAGAGAAATCACTGAAAGTTGATTAGACAAGGACCAGGGTTAATGGCTTCCTCGACATACTTCAAATCTGATGACAAGTTGAATGATAAGTCTGATTATCATGCTTGGAAAATGTCCTTGGATCTGACATTAGAGGAACAAGATGCTATGGATTATGTGCAGGGAAAGATCACTGAGCCTCCATCAAATGCACCGGCTGCCACTAAAACAAAGTACAAGAAAGGGGAAAACAAGGCAAAGAAGATCATTAGGGATTCTATTCATAAGCACTTGTTTGCTTATATCTTCGAGCTGGGCACATTTAAGGAGATGTATGATAAGTTGGTTGGCACGTTCAGGGCTAGCAATGCTAATCAAATTCTCTTTTTGAAGAACATCAAGATGGACAAGGGAGAGTCCATCCAATCTTATTTCATGAGGCTCACCGAAATCAAGAATGATCTCTTAGCTATTGGAGAGGTCATAGCTGACCGAGAGCTCACTCTCTTTGCTCTTGGAGGACTTCCCCGACCATGGTATGTATTTAATACCACTATTCTCAATAATAATATAATTCCTGATTTTGATGAATTGTTGACGAGATGCACTCAAGAGGAGACAAGGATGATGGAGAGAGACCATCCCTCAAATGGGAATGGAAGTGACCCTACTCCCTTCACCGCTCATGCAAAGAAGAAGAATAATGCTGGTTTGAGAAATCAAAATCATGGAAGAGCGGGTCCCAAGGGAAGGAAGGGAAGATGTTACATTTATAACAAGTTTGGTCACTATGCTAGAGAGTGCCCTAATAAAAGGGACTCTCCCCGAGATGATGACTACAACAACAACAACAACTTCAGGGGGAATGGAAATTAAAGGAACAATAGGTTCAAAGGAAAAAGGAAGGCTCCCACTGATCAAAATGGAAATGGAAATGGAAATGGTCAACCTTTCAAGAGGTCAAGGAACTCCAGGTATGATGAATCTAATGCTGTTGATAATAAGAGAAATGAATATATTCTTATATCTGCCCTCTCTGCTGCATCTCCTCCCGACACCTTGGATAACTGGTTGATTGATAGTGATGCCTCAAGGCACTTCACTGGACATAAAGAGGCCCTCTTTGATTTGATTGAAAAGGATACTAATCTGGAGATTATCCTTGGAGACAATGCCACCTATCCCGTGAAAGGGACAGGGGCTGTGACCCTTCATCTAAATCAAGGTCAAGTCCTCTGTTTGCAAGACTTGTTGTACGTACCTGACTTGAAGAAGAATCTAGCGTCTATCTCGGCAATGGAAGACAAAGGATTCAAGGTGGCATTCATCGATGGGAAAGTACGCATTTGGAAGAGGAACTTCAAAGAAGCATTCACTCTTGGATTTAGGGTGGATACACTCTATCAGGTTGGAGGAAGTTTGTTGGGAGCCATGACATGTAACACAACTCTTCAGTCCGAGCTATGGCACCAAAGTTTTGCACACCTTCATTATAAAGACCTTCTCGAAGCAAGGAAGCTGGTCACAGGTATGCCCGATTTCAAAGATAATCATGAAGGTGTATGTCAGGGTTGTGCCGAAGGAAAGCATACAAGGGGACCATTCCCCTCAAGTATCAGTAAGACGTCTAATATTCTACAATTGATTCATTTTGATCTATCTGGTATGTTTCCCTTAACATCCTTGGGAGGATGCTTATATTATATCACTTTCATAGATGACTTCTCCCGCAAAACTTGGATATACTTTTTGAACAAAAAGGAAGAAGCATTCAAATGGTTCCGCACCTTCAAAGCCTTGGTTGAAAATCAAATAGGGAAGAAGATCAAAATTCTGAGGACCGATAATGGAATAGAATATGAGTCAAATGAATTCAATGACTATTGCAAGGAAGTTGGCACTAAGAGGGAGACCACTATTGTGTATACTCCCGAACAAAATGGTGTTGTTCAAAGGAAGAATATAACCATTTTGGAAGCTGCCTGTGCCATGCTTTATGACCAAGGTCTTCCGAAGTTCTTATGGGGAGAAGCTGCCAACACCACTGTGTATGTTCAAAATAGATACCTACATTCTGCATTGGACTCCAAAATTCCTGAAGAAGTCTTCTCTGGTAAGAAGCCTAATGCATTTTAGAGTTTTTGGAAGTCCCATATATTTACATGTGCCGAAAGAAAAGAGAAGCAAGTTGGATGCTTTTGGAAAGAAGGGAACGTTTGTGGGCTATAGTGAAACCTCGAAGGCATATAGAATCTATGTGCCTGGTCAAAGAGAAGTGGAGATATGTCACGATGTCACCTTCGGCGAAGAAGTTTCCCTTAGGAAGGTTAGAGATCTTTCTATCTTAAAGGAAGACAAAGAAGAAGAAGTAGGAAAGTAGGAAGAACTAAAGGATGAACCGATGCCCGATGTTGAAAGTTCGATGGATCCTATAGATCCACCTTCTTCAAATAAAAGGAGACCCTCATGGCTTAGAGACACTCTCGAAGATGCCGAGAGACATATTGCTCCAAGGGGAACATTGCGTAAATGTAAGAAGCCGAATAGGTACCAAAGGTACCTAGCAGCCATGAGCACCATTGTACAATTTGAGCTTGGAACGTTTGAAGAAGCAGTGAAGCATCAAGTTTGGAAGGATGCTATGAATGAGAAATATGAGTCGATCATGAAAAATGATGTCTGGGATGTGGTCCCTTGACCGAAGGACAAATCGGTTGTCAGCTCGAAATGGCTCTACAAGATCAAGCATGGAACCGATTGAAGTGATGAAAAATTCAAGGCAAGATTTGTTGTCCGAGGCTTCTCTAAAAAGGAAGGCATAGATTATGATAAAATATTTGCACTTGTTGCACGCTACACCACAATTCGATCAATCATTGCCCTTGTTGCGTCGCAAGGATGGAGTCTACATCAGATGGATGTCAAGAATGCCTTCTTACATGGCTCAATCAAGGAAGAGGTCTATGTGGAACAACCTCTGGGGTTGGAAGTGCAAGATATAGACACACATATATGCAGGTTGAAGAAAGCCCTCTATGGGTTGAAGTAAGCCCCCAGGGCTTGGTATGAGAGGATCGATAGCTACTTGATGAAGCTGAGCTTTGCTCGAAGTGATGCTGATCCAAACCTTTACTTTAAGGTTGATAATGACAAGCCTCTCATTCTGGTTGTCTATGTCGACAATCTCTTCCTGACAGGTGTTGACCCTCTTATTCATCAATGTAAGAGGGAGCTAGCTTCCGAGTTTGAGATGAAGGACCACCTAGGATTGATGCACTATTTCCTAGGCTTGGAGGTCTGGCGAAGCCAGGTGAGATTTTTCTTTCTCAAGGAAAATATGTTGTGAAGCTGTTGGAAAGATTTGGGATGGTGGACTACAAGTTCGTGACTACTCCGATGGAACTCAACTTTAAAAATTCGTGTGGAAGTGCTGCTGGGCCCGATTTCGGAAATCCCACTGAGTATCGTCAACTCATGGGGGCCTTGATGTTCTTAGTAAACTCACGTCCGGACATATGTTTTGCAGTGAACACGTTGAGTCAATACATGGTCGAGCCTCATCACATTCACTGGATTGGTGCCAAGAATCTCTTGAGATATCTTTGGGGCACAATCAACCATGGGCTGAGATACACTGCCGGGAGTATGAGGCTCCATGGATATACCGATGTCGACTGGGTAGGCAGTGTGGTGGATTGTAAGAGCACATATGGATGTTGCTTCACCTTAGGTTCTGCTTCAAACTCATGGATGAGCAGGAAGCAGAAATCGGTTTCTTTGATCACCACCGAGGCCGAATACATTGCAACAAGTATGGCTTGTTGTGAAGTTGTTTGGTTGAGAAATTTCTTCAGTGAGCTGTTTGGTCATGTGCTGGATAACACCGTGATGCTTTGCGACAACCAAAGTGGGATTCAACTTTCAGAGAATCCCGTGTTCAAGGTCCATTCCAAGCATATTGATATTAGGTACCACTTTGTCCGGGACATGGTACAGCAAGGCGCCGTAAGGCTCCATCACATTGGGATTGATTAGCAGGTCACAGATATTCTCACGAAACCCATGGGGAAGGAAAAATTCTTAACCTTCTGCGAGAAGCTTGGTATGAGGGTCTTGCTTGAGTTGGACTTTGAGCTCTCGGAGCTCCCGGGGGCTTGGGGATAGCTTCTTGGAGCTATAAGCAACCATAGGGCCAAGTTCGCCTTACCTTGTTGGTGTGCTATTTCCCCACCGTTATGATATTGAGTTGGTTCACCCTCTCTTTGATCTATTATGCCCCACATACATCCTACCCATGTAGTTCAACACTCATAGGAAGTATCTCTCATTTGGCCAATGAGTTGGGAAAGGAGGATAGATATTAGAGACCATAGCATTACCGATGGATGCATCGTGTATTGTCGTATTCTCTATGTCTAAGATGGGTTGTGTCCAACAACTTGATCTGGGATCAAGTCTGGTTGAGGTTTTTACCTCTAAGCTGACTTCGGGTCAGTGGAGAGTGGCAAGGTCTTTGTGACTCACTCTCAATCATATCTTCTTCATTATTTCTTCTACATCAGAGTAGAGTCGACAAAGTATAGAGACATCAGGATGACATAGGATTGCAGGATGATATATGATAGTACATGATGGCACTGGATGACAGGATTGCACAGGTTAACAGATGGATGGATAGGCGGAGTTCTCCCTAGTTGAGAGGGAGTGTTAAATTTGGAAACTAGGGCCAAACTCCATGTTGCACAACTGATATGATGGAGATGATATTTTTTTTGGATTCCTCTTTCGGAGAGGTGCAAGATTGATCTAAAGTTCATCTTGTTTGGATGAGCAGAAGTTGGATTTAGAATTTATTTTCCACACATGTGCAAATTGTCAAGGTCGGCCAGAATTGTTATGTAGGCTCACAAGCCGCAAAAAGATGTGTCACACACCCTCAGTGATGGATATTAAAAGGAGAGACATAATCCTCATTTCATCATCGTATCATCTCACGCGTCTCTCTCTCATCTGATTGGTTCGTACAGACTTAGAGGCTTCTCTCTCTCCTTCGCACGTGTGAAGGACTCGCTGAAGATTTCAGACTGTTTTAGGGCTTTTCTGGACACCGTTGACCAACATTGACTTTGGGTCAACACTTGCTGTTTGACTGCATTTTTTGGGTAAGAATTTTGATTTTAAGACGCCACAGCTGGAGGCACAGAAAATGAGGAGAAACGTTGACTTTGACTGCTGTCGACCACAATGTTGACCACAGGTTTGACTGTTGATTTGACTACAGACTTTGACCAGTGCGTTGACCAAATTTCAGGACTGTTTTAGGCTGAGTTTGACTGTGATTGGAGGCCAAGTTTGACCGAGCTTCATTGGAGGCTGATTTGCTAGTTTGACCAACGTTGACTTTGCTGGCTAGGGCATCCTATTGACTACTGTAAATTGTACTTTCTCTCTCTGCTAAATTTGAAGAATAATAATAAGATTTGATCAAAGGGTTTCCCTGCATTGGGGTTTTTCCCTGGCATCCGCCAAATTATTGTGTCTCTTGTCTTGGTTTGTCTTTTGTTGATTTATTTATGTTCTATCAACATTTACCGTCAATGTCTATGTGATTGCGTATTTGGAAATTGAATTGGGCTAATAAGAAAGATTGAAGTAAATTGCTCTAAGCATAGAACATACCATGGTTAACTAAAATTAACAGGGAGGCTAACCCTATGTGGACCCGGATGGGAAAAGAGATGAATGGTGCTAAAATGAGTGGAGGGGAGTGATGTATATGGTGTCGGGAAGCGGGACCACACAACCAAAATCGAGATTTCCCATGTAGTGCCAACCCTAAAGGTTATGGCCAGTAAAGGAGATCCCACGGGACTAGGGTACAAGGCTAACCACGAAATCGGGCAGTGGATATAAGAGTATGGGCCAAGCCCACTCTTGTCGCCGAATCCCCCCACCATTCCATGCCCAAAAGTTCCCATGACAAGCAAGGAAAATTACTCAACTATACCAATGAAAAGCCTTACCTTCAGGCTCCGGAGGCCCACCTTCAAACATACAATCATAACAAACGGGTGAGGGACCACATGGCTGGCTCAGGTGGCGGAGATAATGGCACACCAAGCTATCTGGTGGCTGGTGGCTGCCGGTTGAGGACCATCTAAGAGAAAAAAATTTCTCCTACGTACACTACCTAGAGGTGGTGGGTAACATATCCAACTGGGCAAGTAATTTTGTACATTCGCATACACTTTCTTAGAGACAAATTGCTTTGTAATAGATCCAATTGCTCAAAGATCAATCAATAAAATACCACAACAAAAAAAGTAGATTTTCCCATTTGGGTTTCCTCAGTAAACAAGCGCGTCAATTTGTGTGATTGTGTTTTTATCTCTCAATTATTTTCTGCTGCTTATAAATTGTTAAGAAACTCTGTATCTTGGTGAAAGTAAGATTGGTTTAGTTTTAACTTTTTAGTTGCCTTGTTTTTTGGCTATTCATCTTAGTAGTTGTAGAGTTTCAATGGAAAATTAACATGCTATCAGAGCAAAGATCAACATAAACACCAACACCAGATTGACTAGTTAGTGAAGAGCATAGATTAGGCAAAGCTTGTGTTAGAGTTTGAAGAGCAGTTCTTTGAATAGCAGGATGGCGTTTTAAGGACTAAGGGCAGATCACTGTTTAGAGGGAGACTTGAACTTCTGCTCATGGAGGGAGCGGATCTCCATGGTGTTGAAAGATAATGTGGTGCTAGAAGTTGTGAAGAATCAAATAGTGCCACCTGAGGATACCCAACAGTTGATCCAACACAACAATAATGACACCAAGGCTAGGAGGATCGTTCTTCAGAGGGTCAAAGACCATATTATCCCTCAACTCCATGGGAAGAACATGTCATATGAGATGTGGAAAGCCATCTTAGATTTGTATCAGGGTTCCAGTGATGCCAGGAAGCTTGTTCTGAAGGACATGCTAAGAAATATCCGGATGAGCAAAGGAGAGCCATCATTACTTATCTTTCCAAGTTCACCCAGGTTTAGGATGAGCCAGCTGGAGTGGGTGATACTATAGCAGACAGTGACCTTATGAGTCTTGTGCTTCTGGGACTTCATAAGTCTTGGGAGAGTTTCTAGGATGTAGTCAGTGGCAGAGAGAACCTTCCTGTTAAAATTGGCAACTAGGGCCAAATTCCACTTTGGACAGCTCCTTTGAAGAAGATAATTATGGCATTAGATTCCTCTCTTCGAGAGGACCAAAATCGATCTAAAGATCGTCAAATTGGGATAAGGAAAAATATTTATTTATTTAAAAGAAATTCTACAAGACACAACCTTATTAAGGCGGGAAAATTGAAAATTTGAAATTCAAATTTGCCTCCAAGTGTCAAGGTCGACTTCACCTCCACAAGGACAAGTTATATAAATAGATGTCCTCCGTCCTCATTATACACACTGAATGGGCATCAAACTCTAAGGTATCATCTTCTGTGGCAGCCGCAGAATAAGGAGGACAGGGCCGAGGTAACTAAGGGTTGTTTGAAGGTTTGTTTATGGGCTTTGATGGATCCAAAATGCAGCATGGGCAGGCCAAGCCATAATGGTGGATGATTTTAATAGTTTTCTCCCTGTTTGATAGGCCGCAAGTCTTGGAGAAATTACAGGAGGACTGCAGGCCTATTCTGGGCTAGTTAAAGGAGCTGTTAGGCCTTATTCCCACAGCAAGTCAAGTTACAGGCAGGCACATGAAGAAGGATGCTAGCCGCACTGATTGGAAACCCTGTTGAAGGAACCCGAATGGGCTAATATGGACCTAACCAGATTCGAGGTCTTTTGCAGTTACATCATCACCTTGACTTAACTGCCCTGTATATATATATATATATTTGTTTTGTGTTCATTATAATCAGTGATGAGGGCCGCTCTAATTAGACTAGGACCAAACTCTATTTGGAGACTTCCTTGTAGCTGCTATGTCTGCTATACATCTCTGGTTAGGGCAGAATCAGATTGCTATTGTTTGAAGGCAGAATGGAAGACGTGCCTGGGCGTCCTCTTTGTCATTGATTGTACTTTCTCCCTCTCTTTCTCTGCCGAACATTTGACATTAATAATAAGAAGATTTGATCAAGGGTTTTCCCCATCTTGGGATTTTTCCCTGGCTTGAGCCAATCCTGGTGTTCTCTTGTCTTGGCTTGTCTTTTGCAAATGTTATTTATGTTCTTTCTTCAATTACTGTCAATGAGATAATAGTTTATGTGATGGCTAATGAATGAAGATGGAATTAAACTTGAGCTCTAATGGATGATTGAAGTAATTGGTCAGAGCACAGACAAGGACATGCCCAAGCAAGAGTGGTAAAAGAAAGCAATCACCTAGAGAAGTTTGTCGTCAAAATCTCCATTGCCAATCTGATTAGAAGCAGAAGAAATCATGTATTTACTAATTTGGCACAGGTTTCTAAGTCAGCTATAAGGATGTCGAGTCTTCGTCCTGTCTTCGTCCTCTGTTCTAAGACAAAGAAAGGCTGAGATTTCTATCTTACTTGAAGGTAATCTTGACTGGCTCTAGGCTCCTCCTCTTTCAGAAAAATTAGCCCAGCAACGAAAGAGGCAACAAGAAGTTTGTTGATCACATTGGAGAAGCCATTGAAGGGGTTTCAGACCTGTGGTTTCTCCAAGCCATAGAAAAGAGGGATAAATTTACATGCATTGATTTAACAACCCTCTCCAGATCAAACTTATGGTAAATACTAAACAGTCCGAAGTTTTTTTTTGAGCATCATCTCTGCATAAAAGGTAGCAGACACCCAACACTCTGTTATGAAAAGAAAAAGAAGAAAAGAGACTGTCAGATCTGCATCTTTCACCGAATTTTTGGACATCCTCACCACTCTGGTATGTACATTACAATCATGATTGATTTATCAAAGTTTAATGACTAGTGTTGCTTAGCATTCAAAGGCCTTCGTGTTTGGCAATCATATCAACCCTAGTAGGAGGGAAAATCTTCTGCTCATATTCTATGGTATTGTTTCATAGATGAGTATCATTGATAACTCAGAAAGGTCAGTCGTCAAAGGAATCGAAACTTTGAAATCTTCATCTGTGTTAATAATCAGTACTATATCAATTTTGTTGGAAGGGTATTTTGAACCTAAATCTATATATATTCCCCTGAGCGTAAGGTCCGAACTACCCTTCAAAATTCTGATCATTTTATAAAAGTTGGAAAAGAAGAAGCTCAGTTCATCTACATTTCAAAAGGTATCTAAGACTCTGTCATAAAGAAAGAGGATCCAAGACTTCCATTATGTTATCATCCAATAAGTCTAGCCTGATCATCTTGCTCTCGATCTTTATCTTAAACATAAGGAGTATCCTACAGAGAGAAGAATACTCGCTCTCCTGTGGAGATAGTATGAGCCTTTGTGAAATAAGAACCTTGACTTCAGTCCTCATATCCATATAAATTTTCAGTTTGACCTACTTGAGCGGATCTGTGAAGAATATTATAATTAATAAGAGTCTATACCAAATTCCAAGGGCATTCACATAAGAGAATATTTTGGTCATAAAGAAGCTTCAGACAGTGGAAGCATGTTATATTGAAATCTATCTTCAGTATCATTAAAAGAATCAATCCTGTATGGCAAAGTCTTGTACAGGCTGACAGTGAAGTGTGGACTAGTAGTCTAGTGGGTACTATCATTGATATATCTGAAAGGCATCTTCAGTGGTAGTCATCTTTAAGGATTACAGGAGCTCATCGCCAGATTTGAGATCTTGATGAGCAACTGATCAACTTTGCATTACTAATTATGAGCTTATGATGCCTCCAATATTCCTATGTCAGAGATCTCTTCTCTTGATAAAGTAAAGGAGGTTTAGTTTGGATCCTCCATTGGCTCCAGAAATAAACCACCATTGTATTACTCCATGTCCCTAATTTTAGGCTTCTACAAGTGTTCATCCACCCATTTCAAGTATAAGAACGTTGAGAGCAGAAATCAGGTTTTCATCAAGTTTAACAGTTACATTGCCATATCCTTTTGTAACAACGCTGGATCTTTCTGCAGCATTTGATTCATAATATGCATTGCCTGGGTACTCTCTAGACTATCTAGATTCCAGTATGTGGCTAAAGATGTCAGGAACAGTGCTAAAAAGGGCCTGGACTCAAAATGAGGGTCACATACGAAACTCTGACAGATTATGAAACTCTGACAGATTTGAAGCAACCTACTCCGAAGGTTCTTTCAAGAAGTTGGAAAGATTTATGATATCCCTGTTTGGAGATTAATCAGAAGGAAGTCTTGGAGCAGTCAAAAGTTTAGGAGCCAAGAAAGAATATGGTGATGTAGGTTGCAATATGAGCAACCTTGTAAGTTGCCTCGTTTAAAGAACATGGACGAGTCTCTTGCAGCAGCCTCTATAATCATGAAGGACAGTGGTTGGATCATCGAAAGGTCTTGATTTTATGGTTGCATGGATATAAATGCCTAGTTGAGAAGGAACAACTGGTTAATTGGCTAATCTCATGGGAGGATTTCTTCACCTTAGGTGAAGAAAGAATATGATGATAACTTTCCCTCTGATTTGGATCAAATTGCAGTATGATATATCTTCATGTTAAAAGGGCAGATTGATGCAGGCTTGATGACCAACTAAAGTAAGACTTCAGAGGGAGTGATAGAATTCTTGGCTGAATGCCTTATGTTTAAAAGGCTGCATGAAAACCATATGACTATGATTCACGTACGTGAATAAATAACCTTGGTACATGGACCAAAGGATTAATGACTAAGTAACAGGTTGCAGACAGCTCGATGGTTATGTTATGGGAAGATCACTTCCCCGATATTTAGAAAGTAAAAAATACAACTGTGATGATATCTGGATTCTGTCCAGCAAATGATGATCCTCTCATTCATGAAGATGAGAGGGAGTTGACCTTTAAAATAAAAATAAAAGACAGGCCTGATGAAAAGGAGCTGTTAATTCAGATATAGACCACTTGTCGAGATCCTGGTGTTCTTGTTAAACACCCAATCAGATGTGTGCCTTGCTATAATTTATGGTTAAGCCACGATATCAGCCTATTGTTGTCTTATCTGGCTATGTGAAGAATGGAAAGAGCACATCAAGGTGCTGTATCTCTTGGGATCCACGCTTGTTTCATGGATGAATCAAACTCTGAAGTCTATTACTCTGGGAACACCTTTGAGCTAAGTCACCTGACACGGGGACACGAGACACGATGGACATGCGGATTCGAGTGTCGGATTCGGGACACGGTGACCCCCGAAACAGGACACGTTATATATATATATATATATATATATATATATATATATATTAAAAATGATATATTTCTTACACAAATTCATACAAATTCATTGATTCAAACATAGATCTTCATCTAGATGTAAGTTTTACAAAGATTTAAGATACATGATATATTGATACACATGGGGCCACGTGTCCCGAATAAAGTGAAGACTTTTCTTCTGCTTAATGACGTGCAATTGGTATTCTAGTAACTCCAACCTCTGTCTATGTTTAAAAGACTAATAGTGCTCTATTCAGAGGGTCTATTTTTCTCATTGAAAATAGAGACAACTGAATGTACTTTTGCAGGTGCAGATTCTCAAAGTGACACACCCCAATGTGTGAGTGAGGTGTTGTATAGATTGTGCCTTTTGTTTTTAGTTCACACATTTCACTGATGCAAGTTTGAAATTTTTTTGTTGTAGATTTGTTAATGCATCTAGAGCATTTTTGATCCCTGTTTATGGCCAAGCAGAGCTGCCTCAAGCATGCACAAAGTGAGAAATGAGAGGCCAAATACAAAGACATGCATGCACAAAGTGAGAAATGAGAGGCCAAACGACCTTTTTAAAAGTTGTGGAGGGATTTTCTCTGCTGGTCGTGTCCGCTAGATTGGGACACGATCGTGTCCTGTACGGACACGATTGGACATGATCCACTGGACATGAATTCGGTAGAATCGTGTCCGATTCGCTGGATTCGGGACACGATGGCCCAGACCAGCAAATCTGGTTTCTTAGCCTTTGAGGCTGATTATATAAAGTAGCAAGCATGACCTATTATGAAGCCATTCGGTTGAAGAAGCTCTTCAATGAGGCAATAGTGCTCGTTCTAGAATCCACTGTTATATACTGGATTTCGTCTTTCAGAAAACCCCATGTTCCACGATCGTTTCGAGTACGCTCAACGTTGGCATCTGGTATCACTTTATTTGGATGGATGTGCTAGTTTCCGACATATTCTCAAAGCCTCTTGGTAAGATCAAGTTTTCAGAGAGAGGCTGCGAGTCGTGGATGGACCCTACTAGGAGGGTCCCAATTGAAGATTGAGCTCTGGGAGCTCCTGGGGGCTTGGGGTACTTATTGAGCTATGAGCGACCATAGGGTGAGTGGTTCGCCTTCCCCTAGTGGTGCGCTGTGTATAGGGCGAGTGGTTCACCTTACCCTGTGATACCCCATGGTGGTTGACATGTGTGTAGGGTGAGTGGTTCACCTTCCCCTACGATTGCGAACACATGTGTGTAAGGTGAGTGGTTCACCTTCCCCTACAATTGCGGACACGTGTGTAAGGTGAGTGGTTCACCTTCCCCTATTGTTGATGACATATGCACAGGATGAGTGGTTCACCTTCTCCTATGGCATATGAGTAGGATGAGTGGTTCACCTTCTCCTACGGATACCTTAGTGAGAGATGCATTCAGGCATTTTCTTGTGGACATGTCAGTGTTGGTTCATCCTTTCCCCACCTGTAGGATGCTTATTCCCTACGATTGATGGTTGACATGTCCGCGGGATTTGTTTCATCCTTTCCCCACGTGTAGGATCCTTCCTACTGTTGTTGGTTTGTGAGCGTTTAGGACGTGGCTCATCCTTTCCCTACTCTCGATGTTTTGCATGCGTGTAGGACTGTTGATTTTTGTAGCATCGGAAAGTGATCTAAGTCTCAAAATTTGTATGGAGGCTTGGACACCAATATTCTAAAGAACACATAAATCGTTTGTGGAAATTCCACTCAGTTTATGTTTTATTAAAATAATTAATTATTTTAATGAGGACTCTAAGTCTAAACTTACGGAAATTAAATAATTAATATGTATTAATAAAACAAAGTGTGAATCTTCTAGAGAACGAAGATCAATTCAAGATTTAATCTTAGCCATTGATTAGACTTCTAATCTGGGCCGTTGATTTGTCAATGAAAAGATTATAAAAGAAGACTTGAGTGCCATTTGGAAAGTAAGTCGAGCACACACTCAGTAACTTGAGGGAAGTCGATTTTGCAGGAAATAGAATTCAATTTTAGAGGGAAAGTTGCAAGGCAGAGGAAGCAGAGGGCATCAACTGTGTTGGGGCACGAGGATAGAAGGACGCAGAAGGGCAGAGGAGCAGCACAGAGGAGCAGCGTAGAGGGCTCACGCAGGCTCTGCGCAGGGAATCGCGTAGGGGTGATGCAGAGAGGGTTCGTGGGTCCCTTAGGTGTCGGGAATTCTCCTGAGGTTTGGAGAAAATTTATCCCAGGTGTTTTCTTAAGAAGTTTCTCAGTTATTCTGCCAGTCTTTCCTTGTAAAGAATTTGCTGCTGAAGATTAATATATAAACCCTCATCTTCTCCATCGATTTTCCCACATTGGGTTTTTCCGGGGACAATTGTCCAAAAATAACTGTGTCATTGTGATTGATTCTTGTGATTGCATTTTTACTGTACTTTCTGTATATGTACTTGTGTGATAATTGTAGTAGTGTTTATTTCGAAATTTACTAGAAGGGTTTTGTAAATAACTTATTGTGAAAATAAGTAGGAGAAATCAATCAATAACTGTAGTAGAATTTCAGATTTGAAATTTTCACATGGTTTCAGAGTTGAGATCAAGTAATAACATTGGAGACTTTGCGATGGAACGAAGTCTAGACGTTGGTGCAGCAACAACTCGTAAGGGTTCACACAACTCTCCGGAGAAAAGGGAAAGCATGGAAGAAAAGATGGATCGCGACATCTCTGTTTTGGCTTCCAGACTAGAAGAAGAGTTCGCTTGCGTATCAAGCTCTGCTTCTCCAGAGGTTTGGTATATTGATAGTGGAGCTTCTGCACATATGACGAGAGTACGAGAATGTTTCTCTAGCTACCAAGAAGAGTAGATGAACTTCCAGATCACCATGGGCAATAAGGTGAAGTGTACCCGTGTTGGAAGAGGTACCATAGTGTTTCAAACTAAAGCTGGCAATAAGCTTTGAGCCACCAATCTGCTGCATGTGCTTGGTTTGGGGATGAACTTACTCTTGGTGTTAGAACTGCAAAACAAGGGCTATGACGTTTACTTAATTGGAAAAAGAGTATATGTCAAACACTGAGTTGGAAGAAGAAGGCACAAATTGGAGTCAGGAGCAACAAACTGTATAAGTTGCAGCTCGAATCTCCAATGGCACTGATAGGCAACAATGGTGAGAAAGATTTGAATGAACTATGGCACAGGAGAATGGGGAACTTACACCATGGGGCTTTGAGAATTCTCAAGAAGACCATCACAGGAGTTCCAAATTTGAGCATCAAACGAGATGATGTTTGCAGAGGGTGCGTACTAGGAAAGTACACCAAAGCAGCCTACCCCAGGAGCAACAATAGGGCAAAGAGTGTGTTAGGATTAATATCCTCAGACATCTGTGGACCAATGTCCACTAGAGCTCTTAGTGGTGCCGAATATTTCGTCACCTTCATTGATGACCATTCCAGGAAAACTTGGATCTACTTTCTAAAAACAAAGGTTGAAGTCTTTGATCAATTCAAGGAGTTTAAAGCTCTGGTTGAGAATTTGATAGGAAAGCGAATAAAGATACTGCGATCAGATAATGGCGGAGAATACATTCATAAATACTTCACATAATTCTGCGCAAGGGAAGGCATTAGAAGAGAGTGGACTACTCCATATAATCCGGAGTAGAATGGAATTGCAGAAAGGAAGAATAGAACTATTGTGGAGGCTGCAAGGGCCATGTTGTATGATCAAGACATGCCCAAATTTCTGCGGGCATAAGCTTGTAGTACAACTGTGTATGTTCAGAGCAGGATTCCTCACAACGCATTGGGTAAGATCACTCTAGAAAGTGTCTTCACTGGCAGGAGGCCAGAAGTAAGCCACTTCAGGATCTTTAGTAGTGTGGCATACTGCCATGTACCCGAAGAAAAGAGGAAGAAATTGGATAGGACTACTAAAAAGGGATATCTGGTGGGATATCGCAAGAATGCCAAGGCTTACAGAATCTACATTCCTGACAGCAGGAAGATTGTAGTGTGGTGGGATGTAAAGTTCATGGAGAAAAGAGCTTTCAAAAAATCCTGGGAGATGCCTTCCGAAACGCAGTATGAAGATGATCCACTATTCTAGCCACTACGACCAATAGAAACTAGCACACGTGCTTCTCCAGGGCACAAGGATCCAGGAGTTTTATCTTAAGAGGATTTGCTAGAGGAGAAGCAGGAAGATCCACCCACTACCAGTGGTAGGATGAGCAGGGAATTACGATAGATTCTGAGGGACGCAGAGGAGTTCGTTGGAGCTCCTAGAAATGAGAAGAGGCAGCGCAGACAACAAGACAGATACCAAGCCTTGGTAGCTCAGGTTGGGTAACCCTCTAGTTTTCAGGAGGCAACTCAACATCATGTATGGGTAGATGCAATGGTGGAAGAGTACAACTCCATCATGACGAATGATGTCTGGGAAGTGGTTCCTAGGCCTCAGAACAGATTAGTTGTGGGTTCGAGATGGATCTACAAGATCAAATATGCTGCATATGGCATCGTAGAAAAATATAAAGTCAGGTTTGTGGCTAAGGGCTATGCTCAAAAGAAGGGGATAGACTATGAAGAAACCTTCGCCCTTGTAGCCAGATATACTTCTATTAGATTTGTGATATCCCTTGCTGCGCAAATGGGGTGGGAGATTCACTAGATGGATGTCAAGACTGCGTTCTTGAATGGGGTGATAGAAGAAGAAGTATATATCGAACAACTAGAGGGCTTTGAGACGCACGAGTAGAAGACTCATGTGTATGCTTAAGAAAGCCTTCTATGGACCTAAGCAAGCCCCTAGAGCTTGGTATGGTCGAATTGATGGTTACTTGCAAAAGATGGGATTCGTTAAGAGCGATGCAGATCCAAATCTCTACTATCTGAAAGTAGGGAATGAGCCTCTGATACTGGTGCTGTATGTAGATGATCTATTCCTGTCAGGTTCATCTAGGCTCATCAAGGATTGCAAGGATAATCTTGCTGCAGAATTCGACATGAAGGATCTTGGGTTGATGCATTATTTTATGGGGTTGGTCAAGGGAGATATGCCACAAAAATCTTAAAAAGATTCAAGGTGCAGGACTGTAGACCCATGGCTACCCCAATGATCACCAACTGGAAGAAGATTGATACATCCGAAGATGATGAGGCTGATCCTACCTTGTATAGACAGCTCATCGGGTCCCTCATGTATTTGGTCAACACTAGGCCAGACATCTGTTACGCTATCAACACCCTCAGTCAGTTCATGGTGGAACCAAGTAGGGCACATTGGGCAGCAGCCAAGCATGTTCTCAGATACCTACGGGGAACAATCAAGTTTGGATTGAGATACACCCGAGGCAATGACATCAGACTGAGTGGGTTCACGACGCAGATTGGGCTAGAAGTTCAATAGATCGGAAAAGTACCAGTGGGTACTGTTTCAATGTTGGATCAGGTATGACTTCCTGGTGCAGCAGGAAACAGAAGTCTGTAGCTCTGAGCTCAGTTGAGGCAGAATATATGGTAGCAAGCACTGCTTCGTGTGAAGCCATATGGCTTAGGAAGTTGCTTGTGAATCTGCTCAAGGAAAAGATGGAAGCGACCAACATTCTATGTGATAATCAGAGTTGCATCAAGTTCTCTGAGAATCCTGTGTTTCATGATCAGTTGAAGCACATTGAAATCAAGTGTCATTTTATCAGACTGTGTCCAGCGGGGAGCAGTGCAGAGGGCTCACGCAGGGGTGATGCAAAGAGGGTTAGTGGGTCCCTCAAGTGTCGGAAATTATCCTGAGGTTTGGAGAAAATTTATCCCAGGTGTTTTGTTAAGAAATTTTCAGATATTCTGCTAGTCTTTCCTTGTAAAGAATTTGCTGCTGAAGATTAATATATAAACCCTCATCTGCTGCACCGGTTTTCCCACATTGGGTTTTTCCGGGGACAATTGTCCAAAAATAACCATGTCATTGTGATTGATTCTTGTACTTGCATTTTTATTGTACTTTCTCTATATGTACTTGTGTGATAACTGCAGTAGTGTTTATTTCGAAATTTACTGGAAGGGTTTTGTAAATAACTTATTGTGAAAATAAGTAGGAGAAATAAATCTATAACTGCAGTAGAATTTCAGATTTGAAATTTTCACAAAGATGTAGTTTATCCTTTCACTACGATGATTGTGAGATGTGACTGTAGGAGGTGGTTCATCCTTTCCCTACATGTGATTGTGATGTGCGTTTGTAGGATGTGGTTTCTCCTTTCCATACATGTGATTGTGATGTGTGTTTGTAGGATGTGGTTTATCCTTTTTCCCTACGATGATTGTGAGATGTGACTTAGGAGGTGGTTCACCCTTTCCCTACATGTGATTGTGATTTGTGTTTGTGGGATGTGGTTTCTCCTTTCCCTGCATGTGATTGTGATGTGTGTTTGTACAATGTGGTTTCTCCTTTCCCTACGTATGATTGTGAGTAGGATGTGATATATTCTTTCCCTACTGGTGTTCCTGCATCATCTTACCCATGTTGTCTGGGACACATGGGAAGTATTTCTCATCTAGCCAATGAGTTGGGAAACGTGGTTTGGGACCATAGTACTATCGATGGACGCATCGTGTATTGTCGTGCTCCCTATGTCTAGGATGCTTGGTGTTCTTCAACTTGATCACTCGGGATCAAGTCCGATTGGCATCTACTCTTTGGTTATGTGGATTGACTTTTTGTTAGTGGAGAGTGGCAAGGTCTTGTGACTCACTCTTGATCGATTCTTCTTTATTATTCATATCAATGTTCAGCAGAGCAGAGCAGAGATGAGATGAGATGAGATTCAAAGACGATTCTTGGCGACAGGATGGCATGATGACTGTTGTTAATGGTTGATGGTTCGTCTGGTGGAATTCTCCCTAGTTGAGAGGGAGTGTTAAAATTGGCAACTAGGGCCAAATTCCACTTTGAACTGCTCCTTTGAAGAAGATAATTATGGCATTAGATTCCTCTCTTTGAGAGGACCAAAATTGATCTAAAGATCGTCAAATTTGGATAAGGAAAAATATTTATTTATTTAAAAAAAATTCTACAGGGCATAACCTTATTAAGGCGGGAAAATTGAAAATTTGAAATTCAAATTTTCCTCCAAATGTCAAGGTCAACTTCACCTTCACAAGGACAAGTTGTCATATAAATAGATGTCCTCCATCCTCATTATACACATTGAATGGGCATCAAACTCTAAGGTATCATCTTCTGTGGCAGCCACAGCACAAGGAGGACAGGGCCAAGGTATCTAAGGGTTGTTTGAAGGTTTGTTTACAGGCTTTGATGGATTCGAAATGCAGCAAGAGCAGGCCGAGGCGTAATGGTGGATGATTTGAATAGTTTTCTCCTTGTTTGATAGGCCGAAAGCCTTGGAGAAATTACAGGAGGACAGCAGGCCTATTCTGGGCTAGTTAAAGGAGTCGTTAGGTCTTATTCCCACAACAAGTCAAGTTACAGGAAGGCACATGAAGAAAGATGCTAGCCACAGGGATTGGATACCCTGTTGAAGGGACCTGAATGGGCTAATATGGACCTAACCTGATTCAAGATCTTTTGCAGTTACATCATCACCTTGACTTCATTGCCCTGTATATATATATCTGTTTTGGGTTCATCATAATTAGTGATGAGGGCCACTCTAATTGGACTAGGATTGAACTCTATTTGGAGACTTCCTTGTAGCTTCTATGTCTTCTATTGATCTCTGGTTAGGGCAGAATCAGATTGCTATTGTTTGAAGGCAGAATGGAAGACATGCCTGGGCTGCCTCTTTGTCATTGATTGTACTTTCTCCCTCCCTTTCTCTACTAAACATTTGACATTAATAATAAGAAGATTTGATCAAGGGTTTCCCCATCTTGGGGTTTTTCCTTGGCTTGAGCCAATCCCGGTGTTCTCTTGTCTTGGCTTGTCTTTTGGAAATGCTATTTATGTTCTTTCTAAAATTATTGTCAATGAGATAATAGTTTATTTGATTGCTAATGAATGAAGATGGAATTAAACTTGGGCTCTAATGGATTATTGAACTAATTGATCTAAGCAAAGAACATGTTACTCAAATTAACACTTCCCAACTGGCAAAAGATAAAAAAATAAAATAAATAATAAATACAAAGAGGGACGAGAGCGGGAAGATAAAAAAAGACAAAGGATGAGGAGAACTTTGCCCTCATAGGCAAAGGTAACAAAGCCAAGGGAAAGAAGGGCCAAGGCAAGGCCAAGTCCATTCAGAAGGGTGAGAAGAAGAAGACAGATTTGAGCAAGATCAAGTGCTTTCGTTGCCACGAGTTCGAGAACTATGCCACTAAGTGTCCTAATCGGAAGAAAGGGTCTAGTAAGGATCATATGGCTGTAATGGCTGAGGTAGACGGGTTTTATTCTTATTTCAAGAAAGATATCTCATTGTTATCTTGCATGGCAAGCTCAGTAGGCAGCAGTGTATGGTACATTGATTTTGGAGTATCCTTCCATATGACCGGGAACAAGGATTATTTCAGCCAACTGGAGGAGAAGGACATGCAGTTTCACATTGAGCTGGGAGATGATGGCAAGTCCATGACCCGGGGAGTTGGTACTCTCAGTTTTTAGAGGGAGTTTGGTAGCTCTCTCCATCTCAGGGATGTCCTCTACGTTCTAGGCCTGAACAAGAACCTTGTTTTAGTGGCTACCCTAGATGACAAGGGTTTTGATGCCATCTTCAGTAGGGGTAAGGGTTACCTCAAGCACTTAGCTTCTGGATTAGTGAAGTAGATTGGTGTGAGGATGAAGAATCTCTATAGGTTGCAAGTAGAGACAGCATCCTTGAGCAACAAGGCAGGGAGTGCGCAGAGCAGAGATGTGCGAGAACTTTGACACAGGAGCATGGGACACTTGCATCATGGGGCACTGAAGATATTTTAGTAGATAGCCACAGGACTACCAGAATGTGTGTTTCATCAGCATGATGTGTGTAAGGGGTGCACACTTGGCAAGTATGCCAAGTCATCTTTTCAGGGTCGAGACAACAGAGCCAAATGGATTTTGGAGCTGGTACATTCAGACATATGTGGGCCCTTCTCTTCTCCATCTCTCATGAGACACATGTACTCTGTCACTTTCATAGATGATTATTCTCATAAAACATGGATCTTCTTTATGAAGAAGAAGGAGGAGGTCTTCTCTAAGTTCATGGAGTATAAGGCCTTGGTAGAAAACCAGATCGGGAAGAAGATCAAAGCATTGAGGAGTGACAATGGCAGAGCATATGTCTCCAATGCTTTCAGGGATGTGTGTGCCAAGGAGGGAATTAGGAGTGAGCTTACAACACCCCATAACCCTCAACAGAATGGGGCGGCTGAGAGGAAGAACCGTAACATAGTTGGAGTTGTCAAGGCCATGTTGCATGACCAGGTGGCAGGGACTGCCTATGTTCTTGTCTGCAGAGGCATGCAACACTGCAGTATTTCTACAGAATAGGAGTCCCCACAGAGTTCTTGGATGAGTTACACTAGAGGGGGCTTTCATAAGCAAGAAGCTTGATGTTTCTCACTTTCGCATCTTTGGCACAAAAGTTTATTGTCATGTGGCCAAAGAGAGCAGGAAGAAGTTGGAGCCCATTGCATAAAGGGAATTTTCGTGGATTAAAGTGAAACATCTCAGGCATACAGGGTGTATCTACCATCACTCAAGAAAACAATTATCAGGCGGGACATGAGGTTTGAGGAGGGTAGAGCTCTGAGGGAGTCCTTGGAGCGAGAGCAGGTTAGAGTACCTGAGGAGGAGCTATTCGCTCCCAAGCAGGAGCCTCATCTAGTATCACAGATTGAGTCTCAGCCAAGTGGCAAGAAGGTCGCACAACAAGATGACCAGGAGTTAACACAAGATGAGTCGGAGAGACCAGGACGAGTGGAGGTAGCCACTCAATTAGTGACTCCTAGCACAGGGAGGAAGAGAGCCAAGTGGGCCGAGAGGCTAATTCAGGAGGCCCAAGAGTGAGTGGAGACTCCTAGCTCTATGTGAAGGTAGAGCAAGCAACCATAGAGGTACATTGGATATATGGCACTGAAGATTGCGTTGTTGGATTGAGAGCCTTCTTGTTATGAGGAGGCAACCTCTTAGCAGGTTTGGCGAGATGCCATGGTGGAGGGATATTCCTCCATCATGAAGAACGATGTCTCGGAGATTGTGCAATGGCTAGAGGGAAAATCAATAGTAGGCTCACACTGGGTATACAAGGTGAAGCATGGAGTAGATGGGAGTGCGGAGAAGTATGAGGCCAAGTTTGTGGCCAAGGGATTCTCACAGGTTGAGGGCATCAACTATGATGAGACGTTTGCCCCAGTGGCTTGTTATTCATCCACTAGGACTGTTCTAGCACTTGCAGCACAGATGGGGTGGAAGATCCACCAGATGGACGTGAAGACAACATTCCTCAACGAAGTGGTTGAGGAGGTTTATATGGAGCATTCAGAGGGGTTTGAGATTTTCTATAGAGACGCTCATGTTTGTTTGCTAAAGGGAGCTCTATATGGGCTCAAGCAGGCTCCAAGAGCATGGTACACTCGTATTGACATCTACCTTTGAGGATCGAGCTTCACTAAGAGTGAGGCGGATGCCAACCTGTACTACATCACAGTTGGAGGGCTTCCGCTCATTCTAGTGCTCTATGTTGACGATCTTCTATTGACCAGAGTAGATAACTTGATTAAGGATTGCAAGGAAGACCTTGCAAGGGAGTTTGAGATGAAGGATATAGGTTTTATGCACTATTTCCTCAGGATGAAGGTATGGCAGGGTGATGGGGAGATCTTCTTGAGACAGGGGAAGTACACTACATTGATTTTGAGAAGGTTTCATATGCAGGATTGCAGGCCCATGACCACGCCTCTAGTCACAAAACTGGAGGAAGGTGGATGCTAGTAGAGCAGAGCAAGTAAATGCTACATTGTATAGGTGGCTCATCGAGTCGTTGATGTACTTAGTTAACACACAACCTGATATTTGTTTTGCAATGAATGAACTGAGTCAATTCATGATGGAGTCGACTAGAGTTCACTGGGTTGTTGTGAAGCATGTTTTGAAGTATCTCAGGGGCATAACAAATTATGGATTACAAGTTGATGGAGTGAGGTTGGAGGGCTTCACAGATGCAGATTGGGTAGGGAGCTCCATAGATCGGAAGAGTACTTCTGGTTGTGTCTTCAACATTGGGTCAACAACTGTTTCCTGGTTCAGCAGGAAGTGGAGATCAGTTGCACTAAGTTCAATAGAGACCAAGTAAACGATTGCTAGTTTGGCAGTGTGTGAGGCTATCTGGATGAGGAAGTTGCTTGTGGGACGTTTCAGGCAGAGGATGGAGCCTACTGTGATACACTCTGACAATTACAGTTGCATTAAGCTCTCTGAGAAGTTAGAACCCAGTGTTTCGTGATATCTCCAAGCATATCTAGATCAGGTATCACCATCTCAGGCACTGTATACAGAAAGGGATAGTGAAGCTACCATACATTCCAACACAGGGCATACAACAAATATCTTGACTAAGGCATTAATAAGAGGCAGTTTCATCTATTTTAGAGATAAGTTGAGAGTTGTACAAAATCCCTTCCTAGCTATAAGAGGGACCGTTGAAAATGTAGCGAGTGAAAGTCTTTTGGCTTGTGCCTTAGCCAGTGAAGACCTTGATTTGTCTTTTCTCTAACATGGTGTGAATTCATGAGTTTGGCTTCAGTTTCATGCATAATGTTGGAGCTTTAGTTATGTGAAGTCTTCTTCAATTTGATTGCAGAACAAAGTGGCAGTTACAAGTTCAGTTAGTTTTCAATCTTGATTGAAAAGAGAACGAGTTAAGACTCCAAGTGTTGATTGGAGAGAGAACCAGTTGAACTCTCAGTTAAGTCACACTTAAAACTCGAGCTTCTAAATTGAGCTAGGCCACTTTCATGTTCGAATTAGGTCTATAAAGAGGAGGATGAAGGCATAGGATAATCACAATTTTGTGAGATCATCTTTGATTGTTGAGTGTGTATTCATGAGGAGCAAGTGCACACAAATTTAGGAGGTTTGTGCGCTAAGAATAGGAGCAGATTTGCGTTAGGAAATAGGAGTAGAGCTGCGCCAAGAAATAGGGCCTCTTGTGCGCTATGGAATAGGAGGCTTAGTGTGCAAGGAAATAGGGGTAGGAAGTGTGCAAGAAAATAAGAGCTGGGATCAGGCAAGAGGCAAGGCAAGTCAAGGCTATCTTCAACAAAGATCAAGAGATGAGATTAGTGAGAAGAAGCATAACACTCTCTTAGAGACAAATTGCTTTATAATAGATCCAATTGCTTAAGATCAATCAATAAAATACCACAACAATGAAAGTAGTTTTTCCCATTTGAGTTTCCTCGATAAACAACCATGTCAATTTGTGTGATTGTGTTTTTATCTCTCGTTTATTTTCTGCTGCTTATATATTGCTAAGAAATTTTGTATCTTGGTGAAAGTAAATTTGGTTTTAGTTTTCAGCTGCCTTGTTTTCAATTATTCATCTAAGTAGTTGCAAAGTTTCAATGGAAAATTAACATTTTTCCATTTGGCTTATGCATTCTTTGTAAAGTGAAATTTTGAAGATTGTATAATTTGGATAAGAACATTGTGAATTTTGTAATGTAGGGCTTTGGGGCAAGAGTGTTGAGCTATCTCCCCACATTTTTTCTCTTATTTCATGACCTTTTTTAGCAGGCGTGGTAAAGTTTGAGGTTCTCATGCACTCTGAAGCAGAGTGCATGTTCCCATATGGATCCAATTTTTATCCCTCATATTGGATGAGGATTGTTCGAGGTTGAAGACCCTACCCAAGCAAGTCACATTTGTAGTATTTTGACCTTGGAGCTAAGATGTTGGCATTTTGATGGATATTGGATTTATTGATTATCACCTTTTTGTTGGGAGTTTGCATTCTGCGCATGTGAAATTTTTGGTGCCTTGGTGGGGTTTTGCTTAACATCAATACAAAAACCCATCAGCTAACAATTTTCCATAGTTATTATGGCTAATTATTTGATTTAGTTGATCATTGAGGATATACATTGGTTAGCCTAACATTGATTTTTGTATATATTGGAAGGGCACACTCATTAACTCAGGGGTTCCTAGGCTTTGAGTGTAATTATTTGAGTTTCTACATCGTTTGATTCTTTTTCCTATGGCATTTATATTGTGAATTACATTGGTATAACTGGGGGCTTGAGATGTCTTCTTGAGGAGTGCTTCACATGTGCACATTCTCCTGGGTCATTGGCTCATGGTTTGAGGGGTTTGGTAGCCCTTGCATATGGATCTATGCTTTTGCACATGCTCCTAGGTTATCCTTATCATGGAGTTTGATATAACAACCAATGTGCACCTTCTGGTACCCGTCTTTATGGTATTTATTAAGGGGAAAATTTGTTATTGCACGAGAGAAACTATTACAGTTGCCATTTCTAGTTTTGGCATGTGGTTGGTTTCCCAAGGTATTGTTGGCACATTTATTGGGGGGAGATAACAACTACTATTGGTAGACTTTTCTAGGGCACATCTCCTCGAGGGGCATTTTAATGTTATTTGGCCTAGTTGATAGGGTCCTCCTTGCACATTTATTTAGGGCACAATTGTGGAGGTTTGTTATATATATTTGGCTCTAAATCTAAGGAGGCACAACCAACTACCTTGGTGTGATTATGAAACGAACACTTCTCAAGGGCTTGCTTTTATATTATCTTGCTTGGTCAATGTGGTCCCATTGCAGACATCTCATGGGTGCTTCATGTTGTGGATTATTACATTGTTTGTTGAATCAAAGTTATAAACTTACAACTACTTTTGCACACTCTTCAAGGGTGCATCTTTTCATGCAATATTTTATTGTTATTTGGCCTAGTCAAAAGAGGTCACAAGACTCCTTGCACAATATCCAAGGAGGCACCTACTCCAAGGATTATTTTGCATTATTTGTTGGTTAAGAGGTTTCCTTGGAGAGTGCCCTTGATTGAAACCTGGCATTTTCACCATCTTCAAGAGTAATAATTCCCTCTCTTGAAGAGCCCTCCATCTCCATTAACTTGGAAAATATATTTTATTAGAGGGTGTTATTGAAGGAAAATCTTTAGTCATGTTCTGAAGGAGAAGAGGACAAATGGCACCTTGCGTGGGATGGCATGAACATGTTGCTCAGGGATGATGACATATGTCATTCCCGTGATCATTGTGGGATTATTTTATTGTCCATGTGGGTATTTTTCCTTGGAGTGCCCCATTAATGGTTTATTCTAGTATTATTCTCCAAGAATAAAATGAATTTGGATTCTTCTCACCAATATTTTATTATAGAGGAGATTGAGCTTTAATCAATACAAGGATTTTCTCTCTCAACTTTTGTGATTGTTGGATTTAGGGATTTTTCTTCTTTGAGCTTTGTTGAATATCTTGAAGACAATGGAAAGTTAGGAGTTTTTACTGTTTTGGCATGTGTGTTGGGACTTAATATTTTCAAAGGCTAATGATGGAGATCACTTGCATTAAAACGTGTTCTGAAGGGCTAATTCATGGGTAACTTTGTTCCATTTTAACAGTAGTTTAATTGTGGGTGATTTTCCTTTTAGCTCCTTTGTATTTATTGCTGGAAATGTGAATGAGTATTTGTATTCATAATTAAGAATTGGTTGCCATTTACATTGTCCACTAGTAAATACATTTACATTGTCTATTAATAGATACTAATTTTGCGAACATTATGATAAAATCGCGATTTTTTCGCATGGGCAATTTTATCGGCAATTTTTTCAAAACGAAAAAATCGTGATTTTATGGTTATTATTGCCAAAAAATGGTGAATCAACTGCAAAAAATCGCTTGTCCACCGAGAAGTGACTTATTAAATGTTTTGACTTGGTTTTTCCAATTCATTTTGCAATTAGAGGGAAGGTGAGAGATCTAGAGAGTAGGAGGGCGATTCTACAGAATAGAGGAGAAAACCTGCGTTATTGAGGATCCCAAGTAAAATAAAATTGATTTTGGACTGACTTGCTTCAACAAGCTACGAATTCCTGGTATGGGCATCAAATTTTGCCCTATTTTTTTGTTTTCTTCTTGTTTTGCCTTGGGTTTCAGTCACCCATATTTTTTCCATGATTTTTGCTTGGGTTTGAGTGTGTTTTTTTGCCATTATTGTTTTCATTGAGTGGAGGGGTTTTTTTTGGTCAAAAATTGAAATTGTTGATGGTTAATTTGATTTTTCTTAAATTCTTCTTGTGCCCTAGGTTCAATCTTACATTAATAGTTCAACAAACATACCAAGACGTTTGGACCCTGTGTGGGAATTTGGTGTACTCGATGGGGGGTTTCATAGATCAAATTTGAGTTGCAAATTGTGTGGGAAGCATATGACAGGGGGAGTATTCTAATTGAAATTCCACCTTGTACAAATTTCAGGACATGAAGTAGGAATTTTCCCAGATGTAACTCCATAAATATGTTGTTATAAGGTTGTCATTGATGTCAAGATGGCAAATATTCTTAAGGTGCCAAGTGTCAATCATGTACCTTGTTTGGTAACCTAGAAGACTACACTTGATGATGTCATTCGATGAAGGTCTTGATGACATGGTTGGAGACCATTTGATGACATGGACAATGATTGGGGACATGACATGAAGGACTTGAAGAGCACTTGATGGCATATGATGACATTGTTGGAAGATCTCATTTAATGATCTAGATGGTGGTTGGAAAACTCTTTGAAGCTCTCCAAATGGAAAATTATGGATTCACTATCATGATGACTTTGTTGGATACTCGAATGATGACACTAATAATAATATTATTGGTGCAACAAAATGGAGAAGCCATCAATAACCACACACTGTCCCAAACATTTATTCTGTCCCAAATATTTTCTGCACAGAATTTCAGGGTCAGTCTCATTAAAAAATAATTTTCACTACCCTAGAGGCAGCTTCTCAATTTGAATCTTGTACAATCTTTTAGGGCATAATCTTGCCTTTCTAATGAGCCCTTACACGCCCCAAAACTCCAAATAGTTTGTGAGATAATGATTTTTTAAGATAGAAAAATATAATTTTCTCCCCAGCCGACCTATGCTCAGTTACACACGTCGGCCTGCCCTCTTAGAAGGATGTGTCCTTTCAAACATGGTAAACTACTATAAATATAAACCTCTGCTCCTCAGTTTTAACAATAAAATTCGGTGAAAAAACTCAGAGTATAACCGCAGGAGTGACTTGGAGGCTGAGGAATAAAATCTGTGATGGTTATCTATTCCTTCAGACTTGTGATAAGAAGTGCGTTGGAAGACAGATTTTCAGATTGCAAACCAAGCTACAGCACTGGTATTTTCTGTGGCTTGATCAGTTGAATGTAGAAACCATAATTTGGACCTCCTTGTTGCAGTCTCGAACCAGGGATCAAGTGCTACAGACCTCAAACTATTGCAAAGTCTAGTAGCTTATCTCCTTTGAACAGCTTGGAGACCTAGACTGTGGACAGGTAGGATCATCGTGACAGAACAGATTTGGAGCTCGGAATAGTGACAGAACTTACCACATAACTCAGAATTGAAGGGTTAACAGTGGATTGTCATTTGACTGTGATAATGTAACAGGATTGCAGATTTATATACCAACTTAGACCAATAAACATTTGCTATGGAGGAGGCCTAGTTTAGGCTCAGATCTGCTCAGTTTTGTGGACAGTGCTTCAAACCTGTGATGGCATAAATGCTCAGATAGTTACCTGTGGTGATTTCACCTTGTGTGAAGGTGCAGTGACTTAGACTTGTGTGAAGTATCATTTCTCATGGGTAGATTGAATCTTGGGTTTGAGCTTATTGACCTATAATACTCCGGTGATTGTGGAGATACTTTGGAAACATTCAAGACCATTCCTTGAAAGAATTTTGGAGAGATTATTGGAGACACCCTTGAAGAATTCTTGGGACAACAGATTGAAGACCTGAAGATTATACTTGGATCAATTAAATACATTATGAATTTCTTGATTGGGCTTTGGGTTTGAAGTACTCTTGAAGGAACGTTGTTTTTGAAGATTTGTTTGGAGCACTTTGACGGCATCTTGGAGCATCTTGTGAAGACACTTTGAAACTGAACTTGGAGATATTGTTATTATGCTGCATCGTTGATGACATAATGAGGTGACTTGGAGAAATTGTTTGGGTACGATGAAGAGCAGTGGTGACACTTTCTAAGAAGAAAAGGTTATCATTGATGATGTGACATGGAGACTAAGTGTGACAGGGTTCGTTGAAGAAGACTTTGGGAGCCGTGAAGAACCAAACATATTTCGACAAAGTGAAGTTGAGGGTTGGAGCCTCATAGAGAAAAGGTTGGTGCCTTGGAAGATAGGGTTGGAGCCCTAGAGGATAGGAGTCCTCAATAGACCAGGTTGGAGCCTGTACCAGATATAGGGTTGGAGCCCTTGAGGTTGGTGCCTCACAATTGACGAGGTTGGAGCCTTGGAAGTCCAAGTCGGTGCTTGGCAAATACAGGTTGGAGCTTGGGAGATTGAAGATTGGTGTCTTCATCTAGGGTTGGAGCCCTACATATATTGTACTTGATTTATTGTAAAGAAGAAATTAATAAAAACATTTATTCTTATTGTTCATTTTGTGTTCTAAATATAGGTGATCTAACTGGTAAAATTAACAATTGAAAAGGAATACTGATTCACCCCCCTCTCAGTGTTTCCAACAAAATCATCCATGGAGCCCTCAAATTAACAGAAGATATGGACTCAACCAAAGTGAACAAGGAAGCCGTGAAGTTTCAAATGGCAAGGGGTGGAGTGGCTATAGGTGACCTTGAGAGTGGTTATTCTTTAGTATTGACTTCTATAGTCAACCTCATGGTCGCCTCCTCTTTTTTCGTTCCTAGAACCACAGTTGGTGCACAACCATTTATCGGGTCAACTCTTAAAAAAAGGAGAAGGAAGAAGCTGACAAGTTTGTGGGTAAGTGTTTTTTATGGAGTGACATTCCCTTCAACATTACCAGAAACAATCCATTTTACCAGCCCATGTTTGATGCTATTACTATTGTTGGACCGAGGTACAAAGCTCCTTCCTATGATGACTTGAGAGTTGCTATTGTTCAAAATGAAAAGGATGATTGCACTACGAGATTGAAGCAATTCAGGGCGTCATGGGCACACACGGGATGCACTGTGATGTCAGATGGTTGTACTGATCAAAAGGGTAGAACCCTTATTAACTTCTTGGGTAATTGTCCTAAGGGGACAATGTTTATGAAATCTATTGATGCATCTGCACATATCAAAGATGCATGATTATTATGTGATTTGTTGGACGTGTTCATTCTGGAGGTAGGTCCACAACATGTTGTCCAAGTCATAACGACAATGTTGCAAATCATGTTGCTGCTGGAAGGATGCTTATGGAGAGGCATTCTAACTTATTTTGAATAGCTTATGCTGCACACTATATTGACTTGATGTTAGAGGACATTGGAAAAATTCCTTTTGTTAGAGATATTGTTGAATCATAAAAAATGATTACAAAATTTGTATATAATCATGCATATGTGCTTCATTTGATGAGAACATTCACCAATAACAAGGAGTTGGTGCACCCTACTATTATATGGATTGCTACTAGCTTCATATCTCTTTAGTCTCTCTTGATATCTATATGGGATGTGAAGAGAATGTTTCTTTCAGAGGAGTGGCATGATTTATCATTTAACCGCAAACCAGAGGGAGAGCGCAAACCAGAGGGAGAGGCCATATGTAGGTTAGTCTCATGCTAGGAAAGCTTTTGGGAAGGAGTGCAAGAGGTGTGTTCCATTACTGAGTCTTTGGTAAAGGTTCTTCAATTAGTTGATGGAGACAAGCCCACAATGGGCTACTTGTATGAGGCCATGGATAGGGCCAAAGAAACCATTCGTAGCTACTATGTTCATAAGGGGGATGAGGGGTATGAGAAACAACAACTGATATGGAGAGTGATTGATGGTTGATGGAACAATCCACTCCATCGTTCCATTCATGCTGCAGGGATCTACTTGAACCTTACATTTTCTTACTACTTTGGTTTCATAATTGATGCCAAGGTCATGGATGGATTCTTTACTTGTGTTCAGAAAATGATGTCATCTCCATCAGAATGTGCAAAAATTTCCAAAGAAATAGAGATATATTGAATGGCAAGTGGCACATTCAGCTTTGACATGGCTTTCTAGGATAGGATGACCAAAATACCAGGTAAGCTTTAGTTTGTTTCAAAATTCATCGTCTCTTCATACTCTGCTTCAACTTTCAAATTTCAATTTTTTTCTAATGTTTCTCTTATTTGTTGTAAATGCGTGGCAAAGAAGCTATGGTGGTAGAGTACCCAATCTCCAAAAGCATGCCATTCGAGTGCTTAGCTAAACATGTAGCTCCTCCAGATGTGAGCACACCTGGAGTGTATGTGAAAAAATACACAACAAGAAGTGCAACAGGTTAGAAATTTTTAATTTTATTTTCTTAATTAAATAATAAAAATTATAATTTATTATTTTTATAATTATTAATTTATAATTTACCATCATACAGGTTGGAGTCCCAACACCTTAATGACATGGCATACGTCTACTACAATCTCTGATTGTGGGACATCTGACGTAGAGGCCATCTCATTGGATGGGATTGACACCAATGCTACATGGAGGGTTGAGACCGAGAGGCCTGTCATGGAATCAACCCCTGATTTGTTAGAGGTGGACGTAGTGGAGGAGGCAACAACTGCAAGGGAGGAGGAACAATAGGAAGAGGAGGTGACACCACCTACCATGGTCACAAGTAGAAGATGTGGTCTACATCCTCCATCTCCTAGTTCTTTAGCTTCCAGACGACATCAGAGTCCATTGGTAGCCCTAGGGCCTTCTTCATCTAGAGGGAAAACTATTACATTTTCTCGCAAGAGGAGTAGAGGAAATCATTAGTTACCTAGTGGTTCATTTCATTATATATGACTCATGATATGAGATCAATTATTATATTTTTTGTTCATATTTTGAGGTTGAACTAGGACTAAGGATTCAAGACATGATTCACTGTTATGTGTGATGTAGCACTAGACATATTACACATCTTATATATTAGTCTTCTTTTCATATTTATGTGTCAATGCATTTATTTTATGTTGTGGATGCTTTAGATACTAAAAAAAATTGAAAAAAAAAGAATATTTTTGTATTTTTTTAATTTTGCCAATTTTTTTCCAGATTTTTATGATTTTTTCCTTTTCCCGATCCTCACTGATTTAGTCCTGGTCGCATTGTTCGCAACACTGGTAAATACACCTTCATGTAGGCTTTAGAGGTTTTCCTAATTAAGATACCTCCAAGTCAATTTCTGCATTTTGTAGACAACACCATAGGGTTTATGTAGTTTGTTCATTTCAACTTTATTCTCTTTCTATCACTTAAGAAAGAAGTTCATAGTTGCTGACCTTCCTAGTTTATCTTTTGACTCCACTTGCCCACTGAATTGATGCTAGTCTTGGTCCATCCATCGCTTTACTTAAAACCTATATTACAATCTCTCTTTTGCTAGAGTTATTCCTCCATTTCACCTTGAATAGAAATTGTAGAATATTTAGCAATCCTATCTTAGGGATATCCCCCTTGTGCTATAGGAGAGTTGGCCTAAAGTGAGAGGAAAGGCTGCTGTGGTGACAATGGGCAACCTTCTTGAGCTCCTCTAAGGTTGTAGCTGTGTTTTAGGGCTTTACCACAAGAAGTGTAGTTTTGGGTGGTAACATGACCATGACTACTATTATTTAGTTTGCATATATTTTACCTTGGCCTTATATTAATGCTTATTTTACAAATACCCTTTAATATATAAGCCAAATGATATTTACATTTATGGTAATCTATGCGAACGAGACGAGAACACGGGAGACAAGCTGCGGACTCAACCTAGGGTTCTGTTCTGATCGCTGCCATGGCAGTGTCAAGAGGGAGTTTAGAGGCCCCCTCCTTCATCGAAATCGTCGTTGGCAAATGTAAGGAGCCAAAGTTATCCTTTTTTACCAAACTGACCACTTATAATTCTTTTATGAAGCCCACTGCCAATCGCTCAGAAGAGGGAGGGGCAGGGAAAAGCATTGACAAACAATCAAACTCTCAGTCTGTGAGGCCCAGTGGAAAAGTTCCAACTTTGCCGCAAGTTTCCAATCCATGCAAGCTCAAAACTAAGAAGATACCGACCCTAGAGATAGAAGACTTGGATGTAGCAACTTATAGGAATTACATGCAGGAGCACACTTTCATTTATAAATTCATGGGCTTTTGGCCTACAGAGAAAATCCTCAACTAGTGGATTCAGGCGAAATGGCGCCCAAAGGGAGAGATTAGGCTACAACTAGGCTCCAAAGGTTTTTTCACATTGATTTTTGATTTGTTGGAGGACAAGGATCATATCTTTGAGGGAGGTCCCTAATTTTTCAATTCGACCGGTCTCTTCATGTGATACTGGAAAGAGAACTTCACACTTGAGAATGAGGATTTCACAAGGGTCCCTTTATGGATTCAGTTATACTCCCTTCCCACGGACTATTCGTCTCCCTCGGTCCTTATAGTCAATGGAGACGAAATAGGAGAATACATCAAAATGTCTGAAGGAACTCGAGCAGGACACTACGTATCATATGCTCACATTTGTGTCTACCTGGATGTTTTAGGAACTCTCCCAGAAGCCATCAAACTAGTGTTCAATGTTGAGGTGTGGCTCGAGAGTATAGACTATGAACACATCCCCTTCAAATGCCGAAAATGTCATGAACACGGGCATCTCTTTAGGGATTGCCCACAAAATGTTTCCCAGGCCGCTAATCCTCAAACTCAAAAGAGGACGGATGAACAAGGCTTCACCAAAGTGGCTCCTAGGAACAAAAACAACCGAAAGCCCCAAGGGAAACAAACTTCAACGTCCTAAGTGAACATAAACAAAATTGAAGTTCTGGGTGAGGAACAAGAGAAGCAAGACAAGGAGGAAACTACAACGGATGAAGGCACTAGTGGCCAATCACTGCTCATCCAACAGGCTAAAGAACAAGAAGCAAACCCCAACGCAAAAAATTCCGGACAAGGAACTGAAGACATAGAAATGGAGCAAGAAGGCAAGAGTGACATAATAGAGGAGGAAGCGATAAAAGAGGTTCTAGGAGGTATGGATCTCAACACAATTGCAAAAGTTTGGGAAAAGCGAGGACTAGGAGTCATCCAGGAGTATATTCATAAAATAAAGGAAATATACCTCTACCACGAAGAGCTCAAGCAAGCAACAACAAAGAGACAGTATGGAGACCACAATATAGGCATCAAATCTCACATCCCAGTAGATCAATACATTCCCAAAGGAGTGGGAAGGAAAAGAGGTAGAAAACCCACCTGTCAAATACTATAAGAGCTTGGAGCAAGATTGATTAACGAAGGAAAGGTAAGAGCTCTAACCCTAACTCAAAAATCTTCTCAATGAATTTGATCTCATGGAATATAAGAGGTTTGAATGGACCCACAAAAAAAGGCTTCTGAAGTAGAAACTAATGGCAAGTAAACCGAAGATA
Source organism: Pinus albicaulis (assembly GCA_034641835.2). Lineage (NCBI taxonomy): Eukaryota > Viridiplantae > Streptophyta > Pinopsida > Pinales > Pinaceae > Pinus > Pinus albicaulis. The sequence goes on along the minus strand of CM076579.1, from coordinate 1,093,494,731 downwards.
GTGCTCATTTAGGAAACTAAGGTAGGAATAGAGGATATACCTGCTCTCCAAAAGCATTGTTGGAAAGGCTAAAACTGCATTGCAAATGTTGCCAGAGGCAAGGCAGAAGGTCAATTAATAATCTAGAATGAGAAACGATTGGATTTTAAAACACCCATAGCTACTCAAAACTTAGTAACTACAGTCTTTCAACTAATTGGAGCTCTTGAAACTTTATGTGTTACCAATGTTTATGGACCGCACAGAGTAGCTAATAGAATCCACATGTTGAACACCCTAAGGAAAATCCATGAAGAGCTGCCTTACTCCCATAAAATGATAGGTGGCGATTTCAATATGATCCTTAATCTTTCAGAGAAAAAAAGGGGTCTCAAGGGATTGGATAGGGATGCAAAGGCTTTTAGGGAGGTCCTAGATCTGATGGAAATGGTGGATGTGCAAACTACTAATGGAATCTATACCTGGAAAAACAAAAGAGGTTGCGAAAGACAAATTGTTTCATAAATTGATCGGTTCCTAATTTCAAAATCCATCTGCTTATGTTAAAATTGGCAACTAGGGCCAAATTCTACTTTGGGCAGGTCTTTTGAAGAAGATAATGATGCCATTGAATTCCTCTGTTCGAGAGGACCAAAATCGACCTAAAGATCATCAAATTTGGATAAGGAGTAATGGTTTTTTGAATTTATGCCCACTCATGTAAATTATCAAGGTCAACCTCATCTCCATGTAGGCTTTGTTACCCACCACTTCGTGGGTGATATCCCTAGGAGAAACTTTTCTCCATGATGGACCTCAGCCAGCAACCCCTTGCAACCTCCTTCTAGCTCGTTGTGCCATTTCTCCTCCACCTAATCCAGCCATGTGGTCCCTCACCCATCTGTATTGAGGGTGGGCCTCCCAAATCTAAAAGTATGTCTTGTCATTTGGTAATTGAGTATTCGGTTTACTTACCATGGATATTTCTAGGCATGGATTGATGAGGGGTTTGGTAGAAAGAGTTGGCTTAGTTTGTGCTCCTGTCCCCTTGAACTCTTTTGGGTGTTACCCTTGCATCTTAGTCCCGTGGGATTTCCTTTATTGACCATTTGGTTCTAGGGTGGTACTACTTGGGAAACCTCGACTTTGGGTGCGTGGTCCCACTCCTTTATCCGCATATATTACTCCCCTTCCTCTCATTATATCCTCATTCATAATTTCTCCCACCTAGGTCCACATAGCCCCCCTGGGTCCACACAGGGTCAACCTCCCTATCTCCTTGCCCCCACCTTGGGTCAGGCCTTGAATGATGCCCCAAAGGTTAAAGCAGCCAAAAGAAAAAGAAAAAGCATAATTGGCCACACTTAATAGGAAATTGTACCACAAAATGCAAAAGATGGCTGGGACAAAAATGATTAGCATGTGGGCGAAACCCAATGCATGAGCTTTGCCCCTTACCCATGGCCATCACTCCAGTTCCATAGGCCCTAGATGAGCCTCCTTTGTCATACAAGAACCCATGATTGTCCCAACCCCTGGAGGGCAATGAACAGCCCTACCTTAAAGGGGTAATCATTGCTATATTCAACACATCATGCTCTTATCCTTGAGCCTCGAGCAGTTAATTAAAGAAAATTCATAAAAGGAAAAAGGCATATAAATAAGGGCGGAAAAATCAAGGCCAGGATACCTCATGTACCACGATTGCTCCCTCCTACACATTATATACCCTAGTGTGGGCTTCCCCTTATCTGGTTGCCCCTATGCCCCAATATGTGGCATAGGATTGCCCCTCTCATTCCCTACTTCGTTTCAATTATTTATCACTTACCGCCCCCATTCAAAGGATGTACCTTGGACCTACTATCCCCTTTAAGGGCTGAAACCACTTAATAAGGTACATGGCTAACCCCCTTTGGAGTATGGAGATACTAGCACATGCCAAAGCCCACTACGGAACAACATGCCATTGTGAAGCGCCCACTTTGTTATCCATGATTTGTAAGCTCTTTTACATGATTATTATAATGACTGGTTGTACTGGAAGCCTAGGGGACGCATTGGATCTTAAACATGATTGCAGGTGGTTTCCATTTGGGTTTGGTCTCCCCATACGAGATCCTAACCATCAGAGGACTACATTGTCACACATAGGGTGTGCGTAGAGTGCCATGGGCCTCCACAGCAGTTGACCACACTCCATGGACCCTCATCAATGTTTACAGACTACTAGCGATCCACTTTTGGGATGATGATGATGTGCTTGGTACACTATGTCCAATAGAACCCACAGGAGCCCCACACTCCCGGGATTTGTATGATGTCATGGCAGCATTCATTCCATCACTCGAGCCCTTGCAGGGGATCTACAACATCTCTGATTCATATGGAGACCCATGGGGTCATTTGTGTGCCCCCACACCCGCTGGGAGCACCACATGTCTACTACTTGGAGAACAAGGGGCCACCCCCGTCCATCATATTATGAGGAGTTTATTCCTCATTATGGCACTTCAAGATATTATTAGGCCTTTTGAGGGCCCCACGACATGTACATATTATTATTTGACCCCCTGTGAGGCTTATTTTTCCATTTATGAGCTAGTTTGGTGGGCTTGTCACCAATAGGGGTTTTATTTGCACATTATTTAATCATTAGGGGCTAATATAGGCCCATAGGCTAATTCAAACATTAGGGGCTAATATAGGCCCATAGGCTAGTTCAAACTCCTAAGAGGGGTATATATTGATGTTAGCTACATTCATTTGTATCATCACTTCACTTGGGATCTCTCTATCTTTAGAGAACTTCGCATTTCTTCTTGGAGGATTATTTTGGATAAATGGAAGAATTTTGATGTATGGATTTAGGCCATTTTTATCTTGGAGCTTCGTTTTTTGCAAATGTGATGCTGGTTGGATATACTGCAAGTGAATTTTAATGATATATTCTTGTTGCTGCATACTGTTGAACTTCGCTATATTTAGGGCTAGTTGCTACATCATTGGAATGTGGAATTGAGTGTCTATTTAGCTTGTTTAATGTATGGGCCATTGTTAGATGAATGAAATGTACTAGAGATTGTTTTATCTCGATAAGCTTGCACTGTTTGCATGAAGTATAAATGCTTGAAGGTCACTTTTCTTCTTTTTCCCTTAACATTGGACAAAGTTGACTTTCCGAGCCTCCTTGATCAAGAAACCGAATTCTCAATCATAATCATCTTTGACTCCATATCCCCAAGGGAAATAGGCACTGGTCCCTCAAAAGGGTGGTCATTTTCCCCTTCTTTTTACCTTTTACCCGAGTTCTAGCCCTGATAGGTCACCTAGGGCATCAATTTCCCGAGCATTCACCCACAGGAAAAATTCAATCTCTTGGAGGCTATTGCGCTGGTGGATCCCCTCCCTCTCCTCCAAATTTGAGGCAATTCCAATAGTGGAATCTCCGAGAATCCCAAGCCTAGCTCTAGGACCAAGTTTTGCCTAGGCATCCCCAAGGCTAGACCCTAGTAGGATCAATTTGACCTTTTGAAGCAAAATTTCTTGTTTGATCCTTTCCCCTTAACTTGTCCAGGATAAGAACATCATTGGTTGCTATATTCCATCCCCGGACTTGGGTTGGGTCCACTTGGTCCTGTGTGGTCCCGTTTCCTATCAAAAACTTATCATCAAGGGCTATTTGGGAAACCAAGTTCATATAGGATTTTAGGGATCGGGAAGTACCTCTTCAAGTTGTACCCCTCCCCCTTATCCTTAGCCCCTTTCGCTTGGAAGGCAAGTCCCTTGCTTAAAGAGCAAGCAAGCACCATTTCTTCACCTCCTCCTTAGGATAGGGTTATTGGAATCACTTCATACTTATTCATTGACATATCGTTTATAAGTGGCTTCCCAAAAACATCGGGACTCCTCCCATCGGTGAAAGTTTGTAATGATCAGGGAGCCTTAGCCGTGGTGACAATGGGCTACGCCTCCAACGTTGCCCTTAGTCTAGCAGTGGCCCTCTTAGGAACCCCTTTCAGGTCCCCTGCTGGCTTGAGTGGTAAGAGGCTCATAAAGCCCAAACGTCATGTCTCTTGATCCTCAACAATTTGTATATATAGAGAGGTTTCCTCCCACCTCATTTTACATATCCAAGGGCTCCAATGTATGTCTGAGGTAGTCGTGCTTTAGGAGGACGAAGGGCTATCTTGTTTTTTGGTTTTTATTTTGCAACTAGGCCGAGATGCTTTAGATAGGACAACCGCTGGTCTTGAGGAGAATTCTGGTCTCTTTGTATGGGCAAACTCATCATTGCAGGTCTCATTACTAGAGTAGAAATGGAGGCCAAATTTGTGGGTTGGCTTGTGGACAATGAGAGGCAAAATCTCCCTCCTAGTAAGGCTGCACTACATATCTGTTGCTTTAGAAAGGGCTTTAGGAATTCACCATCATAGATAAAGAGGTCGAGATACCTATCAAGGGTTCTGTCCAATCAACGAAGGGCACCATCATGTTTTCCAAGGAAAGCCACAACTGAGATGACGGGTTTTAGAATAGTTGGATGGGACAACAGTGATTTACATGAAGCCCTAACTAGACCTTGCTTTAGGAAGGTACCATCTGATCTCTGTGACAGAATGCCAAAATTACAGACTTTGATTAGGCCATCTACTTGTCTAGGGCAGTGACATTGGATCTCCACATTCGCAAGTCATTTTGACTTTAAAGTATTGTACTTTCCCTTTGCTGAACATTTGATATTGATAATAAGAAGAATTGATCAAGAGTTTTCCCCATCCTGGGGTTTTTCTCTGGCTTGAGCCATATTTTTGTGTCCTCTTGTCTTGGCTTGCCTTCTGCATTTGTTGTATATGTTCTTTCTTCAGTTCCTGTCAATATGATATTGATTCTTGTGATTGCTGATGGATTAATGAATGGGCTAATATGGAATATTGAAGTAACTGTCCTAAGCAAAGAACATGCTAACCTAAAATGAACAACTTAACAACCCCTGAGATAGATGGCAAAATCTTACCTCACGTAGGTTCTGACCACTGGCCCGTTGCCTTGAAGATCCATGTCTTAGGAGCCCCTAAGAGCAGACCCTTCAGGTTCAAAGCTTTTTGGCTGGACCACCCAAATTTCCAAGCAAATATGAAGGAATGGTGGAACGAGTCTCTCCCCCTTAGAGGATCCCAAATGTTTTGATTTCAAAAGAAACTAAAGCACATCAAAACTAGAATAAAAAATTGGAACAAAGAGATCTTTGGAAACATTCTCAAGGGAAAAAAAGACCTTGAGAAGCAGATGGAAGAACTTCAACAATACATTATTCAAAACGAACTCATAGATCAAATGAAGCAAGAGGAAAAAGACCTGCAACGAAAATGGGAAGAAAGAGCCAAGTAAGAAGAGGAACTGTGGCAACAAAAATCTAGGATCCAATGGTTAAAATGTGGGGAGCGCAACCCCAAGTTCTTCCATAGATCTATGATCCAACATAGGAAGACAAACAAGATCCCCTCTCTCAGAAAAGCAAATGGAGAAGTAGTTTGCTCTCAAGAGGAACCATCTGAGGAATTGAACACCTTCTTTGGAATCCTCCTGGCTGAGTGCAACTTGGATATGACCCCTGCCATTAGGGAGATAGTAAACAATATTCCCACCATTCTGAATCAAGAACGTAACTCTATGCTTCTCAAAGAAACCACCATACAAGAAGTAGAAGAGGCTATAATGTCAATGCCTTCCAGCAAGACCCTTGTCCTAGATGTCTTCACCATTGACATTTTCAAAGCCCATTGGTCAACAATAAGGGAGGAAGTCCATGCCATTATGGAAGACTCAAGGAAAGACAAAACGGTGTTGGGCGCCCTTAATGCAACCTTCTTAACTCTCATTCCCAAGGAAGAGGGGCGGACACCCTAGAAAGATTGTCTTATAGCTCTCTGTGACGTTATCTACAAGATCATCTCAAAGGTTATAGCCAAACGGCTCAAACCGTTGCTGCCACTCCTAGTTTATCCCAGTCAATTAGGATATGTGGAAGGAAGGCAGATAGTGGACATTATTATTCTATCCCATGAAACTATCCACTCTCTTCAAACATCTAGGCAGCTTGGGATGCTAATGCAACTTGATATATAAAAAGCCTTTGACAAAATAAGTTAGCAATACATGGGGGAAGTTCTCAAAGCTTTCGACTTCCATAAGGATTGGATTGAGTGGATCATGGCCTTAGTTTCAGGTGCCTTCTTCTCTATCCTACTCAATGGTGCCTCCACTGAACACTTTATTCTTTCCCATGGAATCAGGCAGGGAAACCCCCTATCCCCTTTCCTCTTCTTTCTCATGGCTTAGGGTCTAGGAAGAACGATTCAGGCATCAAAGATCAATAATCAACTCACAGGCCTAAAACTTCATGACAATCCTTCTGCTTCTGCCCATCAAAAGTTCGTAGATGACACCCTCCTTATGGGCAGCCCAACTGTTGCGGAGGCTAGGACTTTCAAGCACATTTTGAACCTACTTTCTGAAGATTCAGGAACCACTATTAATTTGCAGAAATCCAAAATATTTTTCTTTAACACCCCACCTCCTATCCAACGAAATATTATCAGAATCCTAGGGTTTCAGAATTGCTCCCTCCCTTCGAAATATTTGGGTGTCCCTCTTATTAATAAGCCCCTTAGGAAGTCCACCTGGGAAGAGCTTCTCACCCGACTTCAAAACAAACTCTGCGATTGGACCTGTAGGTCCTTTAATCTAGCCGGTCGTTTGGTCTTGGTCAAATTTGTGTTGCAAGCTATGCCCTTATACCTCTTCTTGGCCCTAGTTGCCCCTAAATATGTCTTGGACTCCATTCATAACATTCAAAGGAACTCCCTTTGGAGAGGCTCTAAGCAAAAAAGGAAATGAGCCCTTGTTGGATGCGACGAGCTCTGCAAGCCAAAACATGCAAGGGGACTAGGCTCGAGAGACCCAGAAGTCATGGGAAATTCCTTAGGAGCTAAAACTTGGTGGAAGTGGCTAGACACCCCCACCACCCCTTAGGCACAACTCTGGAAATCCAAATATGCCCCAAATCAACAACAAAAGGATCTCATTCGACTATCAGGTTAGGTCACGGGATCGACTATCTGGAATTAGGCTTGGAAGAAATAATGGATCATGCAACATCATAGCTTTTGGGATGTCCGTAATGGAAAAAGCGCTCTCTTCTAGGTGGATGCATGGCAACAACTCCCGAATCTAAATGAAGAAGGCCATGCCCCCCTACAAAGGCTAATGCGGGGTAGAGGAAAAACTATAGTGGCTCAATACTGGAAACCTACCCCTCAAGGAAGCAGATGATGAGAATGGCTTGGAAGACAAGATTGGCAACCCCTTCCATACAATTTTGATTGGGACACATTCGAAGGACTTCTTCAAGAGCGCCAGATCCCCGTGGGTCAGGGAGATGACAAATTAAGATGGGGCAGAAACTCGGGAGGCATCTTTATTCTCAAGGAAGCCCATGGATTCTTGGCCAACTACAAACAATTGGAACATAATCCATGGTGGATTTCTTTATGGGAAAAACAACAATGGCCGAAAATTATGCTCTTTCTCTGGCTGGTCCTCCATGGAAATATTCTCACTTGGGATAACCTCATAAGATGTGGGTTTTCGGGCCCATCTCGATGTTTTCTTTGTGAGAACTAGGAGGAAACCTTTAATCACCTCTTGAACTCCTGTGTTTATGCTTCAACTATATGGGATTGGGGGGGTGAGGATTTCAGGACATTAGACAGAAACAAAGCACCAGTTTAAGGTGCCCTAGATAACTGGAGACCTCATATTACTTCTCACCCCATTGTCGATAGAGATTGGAGCTTATTTCTAGGAGCCATTTGCTGGGTAATATGGAAAGAAAGGAATGCGAGAATTTTTAGAAATCTGCAGGCTATAGGGGAGATTCTTCTTACCAAAGTCAAAAGTATAATTCGGGAATCAGTCTTTATTTCCAGTCTTCCTCCCATGCAAGGTCCTCTGCGAGCTTCAGACCTTCTTATCCTTCAAATCCTCGACCTGGAAAATATTCTCCCACTATCACTAAAATTCCCTCTTTCAGCTCTGATACCCTTGACACCTGGTCCCCCCAAGCACCAATGTCATCAAGCTTAACTACGATGGGGCCTCTAAGGGCAACCCCGGGGCTATAGGTTTCAGAGGAATCTTCAGAAACCATAAGGGTGAAATTCTCTGGATTTACTATGGGAAATTGGGGATCAACACGAACAATGCAGCCAAGCTATAAGCTATGGAGCATGGGTTTGAAATCGTTAAGTCCAAGCAATTTGTTCCGCTGATTGTCTAAGGGGACTCAGTGTTGGCCACCCTTGCTGCCTATAAGCTCCATAATGGCACTCCGATCAGCAAGGTGACTACCAATTGGAGGCTTACCAAATTCAAAAGTATAATACGGGAATCGGTCTTTATTTCCAGTCTTCTTCCCATGAAAGGTCCTTCGCGAGCTTCAGACCTTCTTATCCTTCAACTCCTTGACCTGGAAAACATTCTCTTACTATAACCAAAATTCCCTCTTTCAACTCTGATACCCTTGACACCTGGTCCCCCCAAGCACCAATGTCATAAAGCTCAACTACAATGGGGCCTTTAAGGGCAACCCCGGGTCTGCAGGCTTCAGAGGAATCTTCAGAATCCATAAGGGTGAAATTCTCTGGATTTACTATGGGAAATTGGGGATCAACTCGAACAATGCAGCCAAGCTATAAGCTATGGAGAATGAGTTTGAAATCGTTAAGTCTAAGCAATTTGTTCCGCTGATTGTCTAAGGGGACACAGTGTTGGCCACCCTTGCTGCCTGTAAGCTTCAGAATGGCACTCCGGTCCGCAAGGTGACTGCCAACTGGAAGCTTACCAAAGTCAAAAGTATAATCTGAGAATCGGTCTTTATTTCCAGTCTTCCTTCCATGCAAGGTCCTTCGCGAGCTTCATAGCTTCTTATCCTTCAACTCCTCGACCTGGAAAAAATTCTCCCACTATCACCAAAATTCCCTCTTTCAGCTCTGATACCCTTGACACCTGGTCCCCCCAAGCACCAATGTCACAAGCTCAACTACGATGGGGCCTCTAAGGGCAACCCCGGGTCTGTAGGCTTCAGAGGAATCTTTAGAAACCATAAGGGTGAAATTCTCTGGATTTACTATGGGAAATTGGGGATCAACACGAACAATGCAACCAAGCTATAAACTATGGAGCACAGGTTTGAAATCGTTAAATCTAAGCAATTTGTTCCGCTGATTGTCTAAGGGGACTCAGTGTTGGCCACCCTTGCTGCTTGTAAGCTCCAGAATGGCACTCTGGTCAGCAAGGTGATTACCAACTGGAGGCTTACGAAGACTCACCAACGCATTCAACAATACATCATCAACATAGGCAGGGTCCACTTTCAGGCGGTTAAGCGAAAGACAACTTCGTGGCAGACTGGTTGGCAAACAAGGGAACAATTGGCAAAAACACGTTAACCTCCCATGATTGGCAAGAATTCCTTGACGACAATCTACGTTAGGCGTGTGAAGACCTCCATACAAAGGAAAAAGACAATTATGGTCGTAATGAGCCCCTAAACCAGCCTACCAGCTCGCAGATCGCCACTGATGGACTTGTATGAGATCTTTGAAGGTTGTGCAATGAACTCCATCACTGGCACCATGCATAATGATGCTCCTAATGAACACTTGATCTCTGGAATGACAATAGATTGCAATCGCCACCCTTTACATCCTTCCTCCAGTTGGAAGAATCAATCAATCTCTAGGGCTGATCTTGCCGTACATGCGAGCCTATCCTGCATTGGTGTCCACATTACTCTCCTTGATCCTCTCAATCCTAGGAAGCTTTATATTGCCCCCCACCCAAGTCCGCTTTTTCTTCAACTCCCATTTTCCCCTCCTTGGTTGGCCGCTCACTACTCTCTGCGTTCCATCCCCTTCTACTCCCTTCTTCTGACTAGATCCCGCATGGCTCGAACCCCCCACTCTGGCCGCAGTCCCTCCTCCAGTCGCAGAACGAGAGGCCAAAACATGGACCGTTGGCGCCAACACAACATGAAACCCATAACTAGGGCCGAGACTGCAGCCTGTCAAACTGCTCTCAGTTTTCATAACACCATCCCTCAAGAGATTCAAGAGAACATTAACTACTTGGAGGAGCAAACAACAAATATCAGAAAGTATATCAATACAGAGGAGGTGGACGGGCACTTCAAGTGGATTCCGTACTCGGGATTCATGAAACCCCATGAAAATATTTTTAGTCGCGCTATTGAACTCACTTGGACTATGAAAACCATCATGGGTCTGGCTATGCAGGAGAATATTCAGGCTAGAAAGGCTTTCGAGGAAAATTGGATTTACTGGATGCAAAGTTCACTGTCTTTGTTGAAACAGTGCACCACAGGAAATTTGTAACCAAGGACTTGCCGCACTATGAATTGTTCAAGCATCGGGCATGAAAGAAGCAGGACGGGAATGATCGCTCTCTCCCCAACCCCGACTGGATGAAGCAAGATGATGTTTCAGCGGACTAGGTGAAGCAAGATGGTGTTCGAATAGGCGGGTCGCCAAATGAACCCATCACTGATGGAGAGGATTAATCCAGTTAATCTAAGTGCCATGTTTTGGAATTTTTGTTTCATCTTTTGTATCTCACCCCTGTGGGCCTATCAATTGAAATATCTGGTTAAGGGTTTTAAAAGTCAATTGGATAATGGTCTTGTTATCGCTTGCTGCCTACACCTACCTATAGTTAGCGGGAAAAGCCTTTAACCCCACAAGGTGTGGTTGGTGGCAAGGAACTCAGAGAAGGTGCTGTCACACTCATCCCGACTCTCTCTGTTTAAGCTATCTCCCAGGTTAGCTATGGGGGGTAGTCCCTAAAGAAAAAATATGTTAAAGATGTGAGGTTTCTAGGAGAATTGATTAGAAGGAATTACTTATCAAAGATGACTCAATTCCAAGATGTAAACAAGTATATAATTATATGAGCAATATTTAATGATGTGTTCAAAATATAGATAAGTGCTTTAAAGTAAATGGCAAGTGCTTGCTCGAAAATGAAATTCAAGATACAATGACAATAATCCCGCAAAACAGGTGTTAGACCAAGATAAACATATAGGCATCACTTGCAATAAATGAAAAAGTACTTGTAAGGGAGTGCTCAAGTAACAAAGGATAATGACATTAAATATTCATGAGCTAAATAACCACCAAAGTAACAAGTACATGAGATAGAAAAATTGCGAGTAGATTTGTGATGTGAAGGTGCTCTTGGTTTATTTTATTAGTAGAATTCTAAAACAATTTTCAATTTAACTCCTGTCTTCAAACCTCACCCTCGCCCGAAATCCGGGTCTCACAGTGAGGAGTCAATAGGGGTGGAGGGTCCCTAATGTCTATACAACCAACTTAAGTTGGAGGTTGATTTTTAGAGCTGCAAGTCTAGTATGAAAAGTGAAATGCCTAAATGATATGAAGGTGAGTTTGCAAGTTCTATGTAAAAGATGGAGATGATTCAATTAAATATGCTTCATAGTTAGAACAATAACTCAAGTTGCCATAAATTGAAAGTCCTATGTTTCTTTACTTGTAGTATATTGTGAAACTTAACCAAATGAGAAATAGATCACAAAACATAAGTAAGTGATGGCAAATGAGATTGCAAATTAAGAAACTAAAGGACTATGTGATTTGTGTTTACTTCCCAATTAGAGCATGCATATGTGATGTGAAAGAAAATGGAAATGTCAAAACCACTAAGTCAATCCATCTACAAATTCTCTCCTTTGAAATGGAGAGATAGGGATGCCAATGGGTAAAACCCACGCTCCCACAACCAAAACAGAAATTTTTATTAATTTTACAAGAAAGAAATGACCATGAGGCCTTTTCTAAACCAAGGAAAGTCTTTACAAATAGAAATTGAGACCATAGAATTTTCCTCGATGAGAATTTCTAAAAAGCTCAAAAGAATTCAGACTTTACAATAGGAGAAGAGAAGCTAAGCCTCTTCTATGCCCACAATCAAAGAAGAGAGAGAGTTATCTTCCTCTTTGAAATTCAGAGCCCAAAGGTCCTGCAACAACTTGTTAGTAAATTTCTTGTAGTTTTCCACACAAGCTGTCACAAGAAAAAGTTCGGAAAGATGGCTACAAAACCAATCAAATATTAGACAGATAAAATTACAAAATATTGCACAACAATTTACAAAGGGCTAAGCCAAAGAGTTCGAGTAAACTCTCCTCTTTGCATAGTCATCTTCAAACTCTTAGATAGCAAATGAAATCAACGAAGTATAATGTTTTAAAAGATATTCAAATTTAGAAGTATTCGGCTTGTATACAAGCTATGTCCCAAAACTCCTGCAAAATCACTTTGTAAGATAAGACTATGAAGTTTCAAAGAACAAATGAGAGCTCCTTTGAGAATGTATCAAGAGTGGGTTGGTCTCTCCAAATACTTCTCGTAACACTTGATTTTTTGATCCCAACAAGATGTTCCCTCAACAAAACTTCAACCAAGAATTAGTTCCATATAGATCTAACAATAAACAATGATACGAAACTCTAGAGATTTATTTGAAACCAACTAGAGCATTCTATACCTAGAGCATACTCCTAAATCAAATGTCAATGTAAGATAGCTCTACATTAACAAATCTACAAGAGCATATGGAAACAAATTAGATCAAAGCATGAGTAAAAGGAATTATACCAATGATTAACAATTCATCGCACTCCAAAAGGAGGAACACCTCATGAATGAAGCCCCAAAGTTTTTATTGATATTTCTGAAAGTGTAGAAGGCAACAATGCTTCCGCAAGCACAATAGCTAGTAAAAAACATGATTACAATGAGAGCCCAAGGCTCATTTAAATAGAACTATGGGAGCAAATCCCAATGAAAGATCAAATGATGTTAAAATTGGACAACTAGGTCCAAACTCCATGTTGTAATGCTCAGATGAAGATACTGATATTTTTATTGGGTTCCTCTTTCAGAGAGGTGTAAGATCGATATAAAGTTGATCTTAATCCGATGAGCAGAACATTTATTTTGAATTTATTATTTATAATAAATTATATGTGCAGGTTGGCCTTAAGGTTTTACACCCCCAGCAGATGTGTCACACACCTCAATCATGGATATAAATACAGTCAACATTGGAGAGCATTTCACTCACTCATCACATCTCTTCTCCACTTCTGATTTAGGACGAGCTCCTTGGAGACAATTTCGATACACACGTGGGAAGAAGGACGAATTACTGCAGCCAGGAAGAAGGACGAATTTTACTGCAGCTAGGGTTTCCACGCAAGTTTGACCAGCGTTGACTTTGGTCAACGCATGGTCCAAAGAGGCCGAAAATTGGTGGAGACTTCGATTTTGGGAGGCCGTACACATTGGCACAAGAACCGAGGTCAAAAGGTTGATCGAAGTTGGAGCTGTGTTGACTTTATTGCTGCTGCCTTGCGTTGACTTTTCTGGGGTTGACTTTGAGTTGAATGGGTGACTGTTTTGAGGACTGTTGTGACACATTCTGGGTTGGCTAACCAAGAAGACTTTGCTGGTTGAAGCATCCTGCTGACCGCCGTAACGCACCAACACATTCCCCTGTTTCTGGTTTGTCTTCTATAGATCTACTGGTATGTTCTATCAGCGTTTTACTTAACTGTTTGTGTGATTGCTGTAATAAAAGTAAAGTTGCATCAAGCATAGAACATCTACAAAAATTTACATGGTATCAGAGCTGAGGTGAAGACAAGCCCTAACTTATAGCAATCACCAACTAAGAAAAATGGGTTCCACAAGTTATGGTTTCAAGGAGGATGACAAGCTGACTGGAAGGGATGACTTCCATGCTTGGAAGATGATATTAGATCTAAAATTGGAAGACCATGATCTCATGGACTATGTACTGGGTAAGATACAAGAACCTCCATCCACTGCTACTGCTGCTGCTAAAACCAAGTATAAGAAGGGGGAGATCAAAGCAAAGCTAATGATCAGGGAATCCATACAAAAAATTCTGGTTGGCTACATATCTGAGCTAGGCACATCCAAGGAGATGTATGACAAGCCGATACAAATGTTCAAGGTAAAAAATGAAAACCAAGTGCTATTCTTCAAAAATCAATTGAAGAATCGAAAGAAAGGCATGGATGAGTCTGTCCAAACATACTTTCTGAAATTGACCGAGATCAGGAACAATCTGCTGGCTATTGGGGAGACAATAGCCGATCGTGAGATGGTACTCACCGCACTTGGAGGGCTCCCATATGAATGGAAAGTATTCAACACTAACATTCTTAATAATAATATAATTCCTAACTTTGATGAGCTACTGTCAAGATGCATGCAAGAGACAAGAATGAAGGAATACGAAAATGACAGATATGCTACCTACGCTGCTCATTCTAGAAAGAAGAACTCTGGTGGTCCTAAGAACAAAGGAAGAGCAAGGGCCCAAGGAAATAAGGGCAAGTGTTTCACTTGTCATAGGCCTGGTCACTATGCTAGAGAATGTCCTTTCAAGAAGGATTCTCTTGATAGTGATGACAACAACAACTACCGAAGGAATGGAAATCAAAGAAACGACAGGTCCAAAGGAAAGAGGAAGGCTCCCTCTGGCAAAAACAATCAACCGTTCAAAAGGTCTAGAAACTCCAGGTATGAGGATTCAAATGTTATTGATAAAGAAATGAATACATTCTTGTATCTGCTCTCTCTATTGCATCCCCACCCGACACTATGGATGTCTAGCTGATAGATAGTGGTGCCTCAAGACACATCACTGGGTTCAAGGAAGCACTCTCTAACATGGTTGAGAAGGATACTAATCTGGAAATTATCCTTGGATATAATGCCTCATATCCCATGAAAGGGACAGGGACTGTGACCCTCCACTTGTCTCAAGGACAAATCCTACATTTACAAGATGTACTCTATGTACCAAATCTGAAGAAGAACCTTGTGTCTATATCGGCCATGGAAGACAAAGGGTTCAATGTGATATTCATTGATGGAAAGGTGCTCATGTGGAAGAAGCACTTCAAGGAAGCTATCACGATTGGGTTTAGAGTTGGCACACTCTACCAGGTTGGAGGAAGTCCGTTGGGAGCAATGACATGTGATACTATCTGACAGACTGAACTATGGCACCGGAGGTTTGGACACCTTCATTACAAGGCCCTTCCCGAAGCAAGGAAGGTGGTGACAGGGATGCCCGATTTGGAAATAATCATGAAGGTGTATAAGGGTTGTGCCGAAGGAAAGCATACAAGGGGACCCTTTTCCCCTCAAGTGTCACAAAGATCCGACATTTTGCAACCGGGTCCATTCGACCATCCTGTATGCTACCCGTGACATCTCTGGGAGGATGTTCTTACTATATGACATTCACTGATGACTTCTCCCGCAAAACTTGGATATACTTCTTGAAGAAGAAGGATGAGGCTTTCATGTGGTTCTGTACCTTCCAAGCCTTGGTGGAAAATATGACAGGGAAGAAGATCAAGATTTTGAGGACCGACAATGGCACTGAATATGAGTCAATGAGTTCAAGGACTTTGCGTAGAGAAGTCAAGTATTAAGAGGGACTACTACCTCTACACTGGAAAGGTAATGACGTTGCCGAACAAAAGAACAGACCATTGTGGAAGCCGCCCGTGCCATGCTCGATGCTATGTGATCACAGATCGCCTCAAGTTTCGTGGGGAGAAGCCGTTGATCATCAAGTATATACATTCAAAACTGTGTCCGCATTCCGCTCTGGACTCCAAACACCCGAAGAGGTTTCTTTGGCAAGAAACCCGACGTCTCACATTTTTAGAATTTTTGGATGTCCCGTTTACTTTCATGTGCCGAAAGAAAAGAGAAGTAAGATGGATGCTTTTGGGAAGAAAGGAATGTTTGTGGGCTACAGTGAGACTTCTAAGGCCTATAGAGTCTATGTACCTGGTCAAAGGGAAGTAGAGATATGCCATGATGTCACTTTTGACGAAGATGCTTCCCTGAAGAAAGTAGTAGATCTTCCGAGATCCGAAATCATGAAGCAAGGCCTGGAAATCAAGAAGAACCGCAGGATGAGACAATGCCTGATGTTGAAGGACCAATGGACCCAATAGATCCATCTCTTTCACTGAGAAAGAGACCATCATGGCTCAGGGACACCCTCGAAGATGCTAAGGGACATGCTGCCCCAAGGGGGACATTCCGAGAAAGCAAGAAGCCTTGTAGATACCAAGGGTATCTAGCTGCCATGAGTACTATTGTACTCATTGGTTCTGCTTTGATCTCATGGATGAGCAGGAGGCAGAAGTCGGTGGCTTTGAGCACCGCAGAGGCCGAATACATTGCAGCAAGTATGGCCTGTTGTGAAGCAGTTTGGTTGCGAAAGCTCTTTAGTGAGCTATTTGGACATGTGCTAGATACCACCGTGATACTCTGTGATAACCAGAGTGGGATTCGCTTGACCGAGAATCCTGTGTTCCACAACCGATCCAAGCATATTGATATCAGGTACCATTTCATCCGGGATATGGTACAGCGAGGCGCCGTAAGGCTCGATCATATAGGAACTGATGAGAAGGTCGCGGATATTCTCACTAAGCCCCTGGGGAAGGTCAAGTTCCTAACCTTCCGTGAGAGACTTGGTATCGTGGAACGACCCTATGATGTGGGTCTCGTTGGACAATGAGCTCTGGGAGCTCTGGGGGGCTTTGGGGATAGCTTCTCGGAGCTATAAGCACTCACAGGGCTAGGCTTGCCGAACCTTGTGGTGCTTCTGCCCCACCGTTGTGATTATTGAGTTGGTTCACCTCTCATTATCTGTGCCCCGTATGCATCCTACCCATTGAGTTCAAGGCTCATGGGAAGTACCTCTCATTTGGCCAATGAGATGGGAAAAGCTAGAGACTAGTAGCAAAGACTGATGGATGCATCAGAGATTGCCGTACTCTCTATCTAGGATGGCACGGTCCAACCACTTGATCTGGGATCAAGTCTAGTGAGGTCTCGGACCTCCGCCTGACTTCAGGTCAGATGAACCAACTTCGGGTTGGTTGGAGACTCTTTGTGAGTCTGATAGAGGTTTCAGACCTCTAGGCTGAATTTGTCAGCCGGGGGATGATGTCTTTGTGACTGACCCACTTCTGTTCTGAAATAAAGAGGCTAGCAAAGCAAGTTATGGCGGGATGACACACGATGTTTGTTTGCACAGGTGGATGGAGTTCTCCCTAGTTGAGAGGGAGTGTTAAAATTGGACAACTAGGTCCAAACTCCATGTTGTAATGCTCAGATGAAGATACCGATATTTTTATTGGGTTACTCTTTCAGAGAGGTGTAAGATCGATATAAAATTGATCTTAATCCGATGAGCAGAACATTTATTTTGAATTTATTATTTATAATAAATTATATGTGCAGGTCGGCCTTAAGGTTTTACACCCCGAGCAGATGTGTCACACACCTCAATGATGGATATAAATACAGTCAACATTGGAGAGCATTTCACTCACTCATCACATCTCTTCTCCACTTCTGATTTAGGACGAGCTCCTTGGAGACAATTTCGATTCACACGTGGGAAGAAGGACGAATTACTGCAGCCAGGAAGAAGGACGAATTTCACTGCATCTAGGGTTTCCACGCAAGTTTGACCAGCGTTGACTTTGGTCAATGCATGGTCCAAAGAGGCTGAAAATTGGTGTAGACTTCGATTTTGGGAGGCCGTACACGTTGGCACAAGAACCGAGGTCAAAAGGTTGACCGAAGTTGGAGCTGCGTACTTTATTGCTGCTGCCCTGCGTTGACTTTTCTGGACTGCGTTGACTTTTCTGGGGTTGACTTTGAGTTGACTGGGTGACTGTTTTGAGGACTGTTGTGACACATTCTGGGTTGGCTAACCAAAAAGACTTTGCTGGTTGAAGCATCCTGCTGACCGCCGTAACGCACCAACACCTCCTGTTTCTGGTTTGTCTTCTATAGATCTACTGGTATGTTCTATCAGCATTTTTACTGTTTGTGTGATTGCTGTAATAAAAGTAAAGTTGCATCAAGCATAGAACATCTACAAAAATTTACAAATGACAAGTGGAGAAGGGAGATAATCCCAATGCAAAAACGAATTTGTACAACTGACACCATAACTGTTCAAGTGCTGGAGATCACTACTGTAAACTGCTCCCTAACTGGTGTATAATTTATGTTCAGGTCAGCGTACAAGTTTTTCATCATGTGCATATCTTTGGTGGCTGCCAAGTGTGATTGATGATAGGTGCATGGGGGAGAAAACTCCCACATAAGATTGCCTCAACCCCCACGTAAAACTGAACCTCAAACTGCTGTAGGTGGCCTTCTTCACTGGCAGCGTACACTTCTAACTGTTATGTGCATCTTATTACGTCCAAGTGTGAAATATGTGGCAATAAATGGGAGCAATATCCCACTAAATTGGCCATAATACAGTGATCATGTGCCCCACATGTACCAAATCAATGCCAATCAGATCTGTGTGTTATGATCAACATATGACTGCCTCTAATTGCTGCGTACAAGATGTAGTTGACTGTTGCGTGTATGGCTGTGAGTGCTGTATTTTAGTTGCTGTGTGTGCCACAAGTGGGAGACAAGTTAGAGCAAGTGGGGGACAAGAACTGTCCCATGTGGCAGTTTTGTCCCCACTCAAACTTTTCCAAATCCGTGAGCCTAAAACATGCCCAAACTGCTACGTATGAACTTAACTGCTCCTTAGAGTTTTTAGGGGACAAGTGGGAGGCAAGGTCTGTCCTATGTGGCAGCCTTGTCCCCCTTCAACTTTCTCAATTTTTATTTTATTTGTCAACCTTCACGAATTCTCTTTAAACTGAATTTTACAGTTGCTGAGTGGATAATTCGTGACTCTTTTGACTGCCTTTGACTTTCTTTTTGACTTTTTAATTGACTTGTGGCTTGCTTGGTGGGCCCCACGTGGCTGGCTGCCACATCACCCTTTATTTCTCCAATTAATTTCCATGTCAAAATTTTACTTATTTTGACCTTGGAAAATTTTCTAAAATTTTCCAATTTTTCATTTTTTTTGAATTTTTTCTTCATTTTTGCCACTGGCATTAGAAAAATCAGTTTTTGAGGGACCATAAGTCATTTTTTGACCCTCAGAGTGGGTCCTAAAATAATGCTGGGCCTCTGAGGATGATTTTCGAGTAGTCACACGCCCTACACATTTTTGAAGACCACTTATTTACATCATTACATAGAAATTAATTAAAAATTCTCGTTTTGCGGGAAATTTTTAATTATAAAAAAAAACCTACTTAGACCTAGTCAAATTCCGCGAAATTTCAAAGATGACCTAGCATGGTAATATACATTGATTGTAGACACGAAGATGCGTTAGGGGCTCAACCTTCAAGCCGTCACTCTGGCTTTGGGGTAATGCAATGAGTGAAGAAACCTAGAAAATTATTCGCCGCTAAAAAGAAAGAATAATTAACCAAGTAAAAAAAACACTCCAAGGTGTACTCGCTTGCTGATCGAGTCCCAACATCTTAGGCCTCTTACATGGCTCTATTCATCATGCTAGTGACATTTATACAATATCCCCGAAGAGCTGCGGGATCTGAACACTGAAGAAGAAAATGATAAGAAGAAGAAGTAGAGTTTAAAAACTCTGTTGAACTGATGATATCTGATGATATTTGATGGCACAAGTGTCTTCTAGTTCATCCTTGGGCATGGAGTCTTCACATTATCATTAGGTGCCACTCTAGTGGTAACAGGTCTCTCGGGCAGCTCCTTCAGGGAGTGTTTTGCCTCTAAATTTGTGCTTAATGCCAGTATTAAGGTTGGTAGGGTGTTGAGTCTAAGATAGTATAAACCTTCAAAGAATAAATCTTTTGCAGAGGGTCAGGCTTCCAGTCAAGTCGACCAGGGACAATAACCATGTATGTTTTCTTGAATTCTCAAATATAATATAATATCTGTCTTACAAAAAAAAATACGATATGTACATTTATGTAATGCTTACCTTTACATTAATAAGACAATGAAATTATTTTGCTTGTATTGTTACTTACAGTAATAATAAGACAAATTTATTTACAAATGGTTTTTTGAGGATCCATTCGTGATAAAGTATTAATGATTTACATTAATAATTGCATGCTCCAATATATTTGTGTATGTACGTTTAAATTTGAATTATTTGCAATTTTTTGTATGATGAGTGTTGCTAGTTAAATTTTTAAATTAATCTTGCACATTTATTAAAAATCCATAAAAACCCCTAAAATGTTTCTTATTGCAAACAAATTTCCGTTGCTTGTTTTGAACTTGTAACCCATTTCATTTTTAGCATTTTGGTTTCTAGAAATATCTAATTACCAGTGAATGTTTGAATTTTCATGTGTTGGCAAATCTAAAAAAGCTACATGTGTTTATATCTTTCATCTGAATTGAGGGAAAATTTCATATGAAACTTGTTTGTCCTCGAACTCCAGTCATAGTTCATTTCAACTGAGATCTTCTATCTCTGTACACCCTATTGATCAGCCAGATAATAATTTGATTCAGTTCAAAACACTGTACATAATATGTGTTCAAAGTTGCACGTTGAGACTCGAAGACAAATTTTTATGCAACAGATAAAATTGTAGCTGGCTAATGTTTTGGTATAGTGTGACTACTCCACTCATTGGTTACTGTTAATATGAATTTTGAATGCAGGATAGCAGTTGAAAATTTTGCTCAATTAGTTGACTATTGGGTAACCTTTAATGAGCCACATGTGTTTGCCATGATGACATACTGTGCGGGAGCTTGGCCTGGAGGTCATCCTGATTTGCTTGAAGTGGCAACTGCTGCTATGCCTCAAGGTGTATTTAACCAAGTTATGCACTGGATGTCTGTGGCACATTCAAAAGCTTTTGATCTTATTCACGAGTTCAGGTCTCTTCTCTCCTATAAATATACATATACATGCAAAGGTGTGCACACATGCATACAACTTACTGCAATGCACACAGATGTAGTTGATAGGGATAAAAATCAAATAGAAAACCCATATTACTTCCTTTGATTATGAAGAAAGAATACTCATTCTGTAATTGTTTTTAATTGCTGTATGAAGAGGATTTATTGTTCATTTGTTTTCAAGAATTTTTGGTCTATACTCCTAAAAGTATTTTTGATTTTGATGTTGACAGCAAGAACTCGTCACTGAATGCAAGAGTGGGAATAGCACATCATGTTTCGTTCATGCGTCCTTATGGGCTTTTTGATGTTCCAGGAGTGGTTTTGAGCAATAATATGACTCTCTTTCCATATATAGATAGCATCTCTGACAAGCTTGATTTTCTTGGTATAAATTACTATGGCCAGGTCTTTCCTGATCCCTCCTAGAATATGTGTGTTCTACTTTGCTAGGGTGTGAGCAGTGACAAGTTTAATTTTCCTGCTTTTGATTATTATGCATGAGTCTTTCCTGATCCTTACTAGTATCCTTGCGCATGTAGGTTTAATTTCAATGTTCCACTGAGCTTCTGGGAAAAAGGATGTGGGAATGGGGAAAGATGTCCAGGGGATGTATGGATACACACCCTGAATTTTAGGGAACATCATAGTGGACTTTTTCAGGGATCCGAGCCAAAATTCTAAAAAACAAATTTCAATATATGAAAAACATAGATGATTTGACTTACTGTTAACATATGAAAAGCAATGACATTTATGATTTGAATCAATCACAAACATGAAATTGAAACCTTGAAATAAATATTCACATTGACATGTAAGGCTAACAATCACCATTCATCATCATCATTGTATTTCTCATTGAATTTATCATATTAAAAAAATATCTATCAGTGATACGGTCAGGTTTTATCCTCATGGTTCAGTGTTTAAATCTCACGGCTGATCTCTAACAGCACTCTCCCAAACTAATTTAAATTTTAAGCTTATGCAAATGAGAAGTGGTTATGGGTTGACCTTATGTGCTTTTATAAGGTATCAATAGTGTGCAGGGTATTGGAAAGTGTAACTAGTTTCGGTCTTCATATTGACTATGTAATTATGTATTTATGTAATGAAGAAGACAAAGATAATAAAATATATTTTTTGTTATGCTTGCTTCATGGGTTTCATGAGCAAGGTTTTATTATAGGTCAATAGACTCTTTCTTGATGTCTATTAGGTATTTTTCCTCTGGTTATAAATGTATTTAAGAGTCATGTTTATGAAGACTAAAGTCACACTTGTATGCCTCAAGACCTTGCCAATGAAGCTTGAAGAAATGACTCAAATGATGCTCCGGATCAACGTTGAAGTATCTCCTCAAGACAGCCTATGAACAGTGGACAAGTCGGCTCATAAACCCCTGATCAAGTCGGCTTCATAACCTATGGACAGGTCGGCTAATTTACAGGTTGGAACAACTATATATACCATCTAGGCTGCACAGAACAGTCTAACAGAAAGTCGGATTTCCTCTGAGTTTTTCGGACTAAGTTGCAGGAAAGGAATTTGGATAAGTGCAAGGTATAGTCAGTAAGGATAGGCCATTCAGCAAAGATAAAAGAAGTATTATTATATTATGTCTTGGGCTAAGTTCTGTAATAATATTGCGTGGTTCAATGTGAAGACAGTGCAAAGATCTCAGCAAAGATATAACAACGTGCATGGGGTAAATATAGTGCAAAGAAAAGGGTGGCTTGACAGCATAAGGAAGATCTGTGCAAGGAGTGCAGAGAAATGATAATCCAACCTCCATAACGGTTATAGCATCTCGAACAAGCCCAGAAAGGAGTTCAAGGGTGCTCATCATATGAAGAGTATTGCAACAAGTAAGCTATCTTGAATACAGTAAGAATGTCTACAAAAAATCTATTGAAGGTCGAAGTAAAAGAAGGGAAACACATCAGTTAGAGACCGAGTTCTCTAGTGTCGGTGCAGGATGGTGCAAAAAAGAAGGATCAGCTTAAGGAGTCAAGGAAGAAGCTGTGACAAGGTCTCAAGGCATACAAGGGTCAAGGGTCTGTGTCATGGTCATGGTACTTGTCATCTGAGAGTCTATAAGAAAAATTTCTTGTGGGTTTTCGTCTCCAAGAGGGAGAGGTTTTGGCCCTGGCTCGAAGAGCCTAAATTTGTGTCTCTTGTGTTTTTGGTAATTGACTTGATGAAAGACATAATAAGCTAAGAAGAGAAGACATAAGTAAAAGAAGTAAGTTCACAAGTAATTATCAGGAAGATAATTTGAATTAACCACTGCCCTACCAAATTCTTAACATGGTATCAGAGCTAAGGTGCTGAAGACAAGGGATACTTGTCAAGGAGACACTCAGGGAAGCAAGAATCAAAGTCAAAGTCAAAGTCTGTGTTGAAAAGTTAAATCAATTCACAAGGAAGATTCTTCAATATCATTCAAAGAATCTACTTATCAAGTAGATAATCTTTGCCATCAAAGATTTATGTCATTGAAGACATTGTTGGAAGATACATCAACAAGCTCCATCCAACAATATCCAACAGCTTTGAAGACATCATCATTCTGAAGATATCTTTTATCATTAAGGATCCTAGGTCACTTTAAAATTCAATCTAAGAGGAAGTTCCTGACTCCATCGTCATCATCATCAAGAAAGCTGCTAGAAGGAAGAAGTCACTCTACTCAAGCAAGTATCTATGACCTTATCTAAATCTGTCAAAATACTTATTGCAAAGAGAGCAACAAATTGGTTGGGTAATCAAACTTTAGTGCATGGAAGAAGAGGACAGATTTGAATCTAATCGAAGACGAAGTTATGGGCTACATGTCAAGTACATGAAAGAAGAAATCAGAGCTCAGAGAATTCTCATAGAATCCATTAAGGACTCACTCATACCCTATATATAAAAACTAAAAACTGCAAAAGAAATATATGAGAAAATGGTGGAGCTATTCTCTGTGAGTACTGCAGGAGAAGCAATCTCTCTGAGACGAACAATACAAGATGAAATTGTCAAGAGAGGAAGGAATCACTTCATATTTTATGAGTATTTCTGAAATAAAAGACCAACTGCAGGAATTGGGAGAAGTAATGTTTGATAGTGAGATGACTACTGTGGTGCTGAATGCTCTACCGGAAGAATGGGGAAACTTCACTTCAAGCTTATACGGGAAGAAAGAAGCAACACCATTCCACGATCTATGGTCTCTATGTAAAATAAAGGAAACAAGATTGAAAGCCAAAACTGATACATGATCAAATGAAGGGAATCAAGACTTTGCAGCCATGTCCAGGAAGAAAGGAAGATTCGACAAATTTGGTCCTCAAAATAAAAGAAGAAATATGGACAAAGTACGATGCTTTGGATGTAATGAACTTGGGCATTATAAAAGGGATTGTCCTAAATCTGGGAAGGACAAGAGGAAAAAGGAAGAAGCCCATGTCACAGATGAAAGGGAAGAACTTGATGCAAAGAAATCTAAGAAAGAAGAAGCAAGAGATCTCTATTATGATTGTTGAGATCATCTTTCTCTTTAAGTGATTTCTGTTGGTTGTAAAATAGTATGATAGGAAGCAATGTATAGCATCATGATAGAAGCATAGAAGGAGCACTTGGAGAAGTAGCTCCTGGAAACCTGTAATATTCCCAATTAGCCTTGCTAATTGGAATATTTCATTTTTGCTTTATTTTGCCGCTTTAGCTAGAAATAATAAATAAAGTGAGAAATAAGAGGGGTCACCTCACTTTAGTCACCTCACTTTATAAATAAAGTGTTCTTTTCCTAGTTGATCGACGTTATAACTTAGAGAGGGGGCCTTGGGGGTCCACATGAGTATGATGGGGAGGCATCAGGCTGACCCAAGGTTAACTGCGCAGGTCAAAGGAGAGTAAGGACGCAGTTAAGTTTTGGAGGGAGTTTGGCATTATAAAAGGAGAGGTTCTCACCTCATTTGGATCATGCATATTTTGATATTGACATTGAGAGCTAGACTTTTGTCTGCTTCAGCACGCCGGTTGTTTAGTCGGTCTGTAGCACTGTTTAGTGCACGAGTGTCTCCGGTCGGAGATCTCACCCTTAGCCTCGGGGGACTTCGAGTGCCTGCCCTGGTAAGGTTCTAGTTTCACCCTTAGCTTCGGGGGACTTCGAGTGCCCGCCCTAGTAAGGTTGTTCTGAGTACATCTTTCAGTTGCAGTAGCAGAGTAGCAGCAGTTTCTGGTGCATATCTGGAGAGGGAGAAGCCCTCTTGTGGCTGCGCAGTCAGAGGAGGAAGGACGCTGTCCCATCAGGAGAGAAGGCACAGTGATAGATCCAGCCTTGGAGATTGTAGATCTGAGCAGATATTTGCAGATCTGGAGGGGTAGCACTAGATCCAGCTTGGGAGATTGCAGATCTGAGGAGATATTGGCAGATCCAGCCTAGATCTGAAGAGATAACATCAGATCCAGCCTTTGAGGTTGCAGATCTGAGGAGATATTGGCAGATCTAGCATAGATCTGAAGAGCTAGCAGCAGATCTAGCCTTGTGGGACGCAGATCCGGAGAGATAGTAGCAGATCCAGCCTTGTATGACTCAGATCCAGCAGATCTGGGCAGAGAGGACGCAGATCCAGTCAGGGAGGACGCAGATCTGATGAGTAGGGTCTTTATGTGGGGTTCTGGCAGCATTTTTCAGTGTTTTCAGCCTCGAGGAGTTGGTCATCTCATCTGGAGGATTTGTGGGTAGATCCAGCCCTTTTGCCAGCATATTTCTTGAGCTTCTGAGCTGTTCCTGAAGGCACAGCGTTTTTGTAGGGGGAGGGTTTCTGGGGGCGATTTTCGGAGGTGGTCCATTTGCTTCACGGTTTCTGGGTTTTGTCCGGAGCAGCAAGTATAGGTGATCTGTAGATTTTTAGCTCATTCCGGCAAGGGGATCAGCCCCTAGCTTCAGTTCCTTCCAGCAGCAGCAGTTTACGGCAGTTTCTTTCAGCAGCTGGGGTGCAGTTTCTGTAGCAGCCATTTCTTATTTTTCTGAGAGGATTCTGTACTTGCCTTGAGCAAGGATAGGTGCACTTACTCTGATTATCTTGTACTCCTCTCTATGTACTTTCAGATTAATAAAATGGCTCAGTTTTCTGGAATTCTATGTGTCATTATTCAGTGATCTGGTTCAGCGTTGTATTTTCTTTATCTGTCTGGCATATTTCTGTTATATTACTGGTTATTCCCCTCTGGGGATATTACAGTGGTATCAGAGCATAATTCTGGCTCAGCCTGTGGTCTATGACATCAGAAAAGAAATCATACAGAGCAATAGCAGTTGCAATTCCAGAAACGCAGTTGGAAAAAGGGCCAAAATAAAAAGGGTCAAATTTTGAAGTTTGGAATTAGGAAAAACGTTTTCTGGGTTTTGGGCGAGGATCACTTTCCCAAATTCCTGGAATTGTCTGAATAGTTTTCAGTGGATAAATCGGAGGTCGAAGTTAAGCAACAGTATGGTTTTGCAGCAGCCGTGCAATTTCTGAGGAACCTGTAGACACATAGCGGAAAGAGCTGATGACAGGTGATGTGGACCAGAGGAGATTTAGGGAGACAAAACAGCGGAATCCAATGGAGGACATGTTTGCGAGGATGGCGGAGAAGTTGACGGAAAAGATGACTGAGAAGATGGATACATTCATACAGGATGTAACTAAAAAGATTTCGAAGAAGGAACCCCCTAGGGTTTTCCAGGTAGGGAAAGGATCGGGCGTGTCTAGCCACATACCAGATGCTATTCCCATTGTGTCAGCACAGAGGGATAATCTAGCTCAACATGCGGCTATGTTTGCAGATTGGCAGAGCATGGAACAAGCATTCAGGGATGCTCTCCCTTTTGATCAATATATCCAGTTCCGATGCGGTATCAAACCCCCTGAGCAGCACCAGCACAAAGGGCACGGATACCACCGTGATGACCACCGCACAGCTAGTAGAGATTATGTTCAGCCCCAGCATGATAGTAGACCTCACGACTTTCACAGAAGGAACAAGCCCTCATATGATCAGGGCTTACAGCGCACAGAGGACAAATTCCATCTACCGACATTTGACGGGTCATCCAGGCGCTCAGGAAGAGCTTGGGTGGACAAGTTGGATACCTCTTTCCAGCTTGACCGAGTATCGGAGAGGAAGACCATTAAAATGGTTACCTCGCACTTGGAGGATGAGGACACGCAAGATTGCAGGGAGTTCGAGGACACACCTAGTGTGACACAGGACTCACCATCATTAGAGCCCTCCTTGACCGTGTCGGTTGATATCGTAGTGGAGGAGATAGAGCCTACCCCGGTAGAGCCATCCATTGAGGTAATGACTGGAGCCGTGTCCGAGTCTTCGAGTGGTAGCAGCACACAGATGGGTGAGGTATCAGGAGATATATCCACTATCGATGAGGCACTAGGAGATACAGAGATATTGGATGATGGTCGCAGACAGCGGTGTCATCGGCTTCGGACAAACCTTCGAGTTCTGAGGGAGAAGGCCGCGTCAGTACGGGAGACCATTTTGTTGCAGGATCAGGAGCTGGAGGGTATGAGAGTGACTTGTACCAAGTCGGCGGCCAAGTTGGTCCACATTGGGGAACAACTGGATTCCCTGATGGTACAACCCGAGAGCACATTGCAGCCTCAGATCATTCCCCGTCAGGTATGCATGGATGGGACTAGCAGAGTTGTTGGGTCATCTCTTCCCATTGAAGAGAGAGAGGCAGAGCCACCTAGTCAAGTCCCAGATGTTGACTTGGATAGTGGTATGAGACGGCCAGAGTTGCACAGGATACAGCAGCCACGTGTTGAGGTTGGATGGCGAGAGGTTTTGAGTTGGTGCTCGGTGGAGCAGGCTACGGAGGAAGGGGAGGTCTCAAGGAGAGATCTCACTGGAGATGCACTTCAATACACCATGGGGTGCAATGACTTTCTTCCCTTCTCACAAGAGCAAATAGAAGATGGTGGACATCTTCGGATGGATAACATCTCTCATGCTTGTGTTGGACATCCCTCGAGCCATACACATCATGATGGGAGGTTTTTGCCTACCACCTATTTGATTCTTGATAGGGTCTCATTGATCCTTGAGAAGTTTATACTTCAAAATCCCATGAAGTGCAAAATCAGAAATTTGATTTGGGAGGATGGTAGCCCTCATGGGAGGAGTAACCGGATGAGGAGAAGGAGGCATCCACAAGTGATCGAGTGGATGGGGATGATGAGCAAGGAGCTAGGAGGCTACTTGCAGATCTGTGCTACCAGGCAGCAGGAGGCTTGGCTGCGCTGGTTACTCTTGAAAGAGTTTGGCCATCTCTGGGCAAACACTCTTCCTAAGAGTCGGAGGGTGGAGGAAAGATGGCTGGATACGTGCATCATTGAGCAGCATGGAGTATGTATGCATGGTGTTGCTATGATACTCATTATGTCTTCATCACATGAGTTGTATGATGGAAGTATGGGGAGGCAGCAAATTGTTTGGTTGCTTGGTTTGTTTCTGGGAGAGCAAGGGCAGATTTTCTCTCACACCTTGCATGATGTTGCAAGAAGAGGGGATGGCACTATCTCCTTGATCTTTGATGATGACAGGGAAGCACTTCCATCTTGGGGAGTACTCCACACTTGTTGCAGCAGTATTAGAGGAGTCTCTGACAGGGAGCATGTCAGAGAACAGAGTCTTGTATTGACAAGAGCTTATTTGCATGAGCCCCCAGCGTTGTCACCTTGGAGCAGAACATTGTGGAGGGAGTGTGCGCAGCAGAGATATGGTGGATCTATAACCCATAGGTCCCAGGATCACTTCATATTTGTTGCACAAAGAGGAGGTAATGATGATAGAGACATCTATGGCATATTCTTCTTGACTTGGGTTTCCAAGCATAAGGAGGATTATCTTCTTGCACCACATGAGACCTTCGGCATTTCCTTCATTTTGCTGCTGATCATGTCTTCATTTGCTGATATATATCAGATTTGTATGGGAGGCTTGATTATGAGGGAGACACATGAGCTGGATGTGTCCGTGAGTGGGAAAAATTCTCACAATTTCGGCACTACATGTTCTAATGGGAGCATGGGAAGAGGCATGGCCACCACTACTATGTATGCGTTCTCTTTTGATGTGGGCCATGAGATTGATATTTACAGCCATGGGCAAGTGTTTGGACCTATGTTGTTGTCATATTCAGCCATTTGCTATCCATTAGTAGATGTGTTGGATCTTGTACATTGCTTGCCACGTGATTTTCTGAGGTTGCAGTGGATGAGACTGCACTATGGTTTGTTTTGGGCCAGCTTGTTCTTCATCGATGGAGGAACCTTCCATGGTGGATTGTTTTTCACTTTGCCATTGGAGGGCAATGATTTTGCAGCCCAGGATCAGCATAGACTCTACACTTGTCATGAGTGGAGAGAAGGACAGCATGAGGTAAGCTATGATGCTTGCCAAGTTCATATTTTCAGCCCACCTTCATTACCAGAGCTTGAGGTGGAAGGAGATTTTTGGGAGTTGCCTCGTTGGGAGGTGGCTCATTTGGTCTGGATGATTGCTTGGAGATGGAGGATCCACAGGAGGGAGATATTCCTCATTATATTTTCGACTCCATGCCTTGATGGGAGAGAGATGATGAGCTGGTGCACAGTCGATGGGACAACTTACACAGCCATAGATGCCGAGCAGCAGCGGTCATGGTCTTCAGTCATAGCTAGAGGCAGTGAGCAGTCCGAGCCATGGGGCTTGTACGATTATTGGCCACAGTGGCGATGGGATCCCGGAGGACTATTGATTGGCTGGTACCATGAGAGGCCAGTTTGGGATCCTGGCATTGAGATATCCCTTCATGTCAGGGTGATGCAGGAGACAGAGAGGTTTCAGTGGGACCCAGGCACATTTTGCAGTATCGGCAGGGAGCATCAGCTAGAGAGTAGGCTTGTTCAAGCATTGCCTGAGAACAAGCAATTTTTGCCGGATGAGGATGCCACTTGGGAGAGCGAGCAGACTTTACAGCATCCATCACTTCAGTTGCTTGAGGACAAGCAACGTTTTGTCGGGGGAGACTGTAATATTCCCAATTAGCCTTGCTAATTGGAATATTTCATTTTTGTTTAATTTTGCCGCTTTAGTTGGAAATAATAAATAAAGTGAGAAATAAGAGGGGTCACCTCACTTTAGTCACCTCACTTTATAATAAAGTGTTCTTTTTCCTAGTAGATTGACGTTGTAACTTAGAGAGGGGGCCTTGGGGGTCCACATGGATATGATGGGGGAGGCATCAGGCTAACCCAAGGTAAACTGCGCAGATCCAGGGAGAGTTAAGTTTTGGAGGGAGTTTGATGTTATAAAAGGAGAGGCTCTCACCTCATTTGATCATTCATGATTTGATATTCTTTTGATAGCTGGACTTTGTCTGCTTCAGCACGCCGGTTGTTTAGTCGGTCTGCAGCACTGTTTAGTGCACGAGTGTCTCCGGTCGGAGATCTCACCCTTAGCCTCGGGGGACTTCGAGTGCCTGCCCTGGTAAGGTTCTAGTTTCGCCCTTAGCTTCGGGGGACTTCGAGTGCCCGCCCTAGTAAGGTTTGTTCTGAGTACATCTTTCAGTTTCAGTAGCAGAGTAGCAGCAGATTCTGGTGCAAATCCGGAGAGGGAGAAGCCCTCTTGTGGCTGCGCAGTTCAGAGAAGGAAGGACGCTGTCCCATCCATTAGGAGAGAAGGCACGACAAGGTGATCCCAGCCTTGGAGATTGTAGATCTGAGCAGATATTTGCAGATCTGGTTCTGTAGGTTGCAGATCCGGAGGGGTAGCACTAGATCCAGCTTGGGAGATTGCAGATCTGAGGAGATATTGGCAGATCCAGCCTAGATCTGAAGAGATAACATCAGATCCAGCCTTTGAGGTTGCAGATCTGAGGAGATATTGGCAGATCTAGCATAGATCTGAAGAGCTAGCAGCAGAACTAGCCTTGTGGGACGCAGATCTGGAGAGATAGTAGCAGATCCAGCCTTGTATGACTCAGATCCAGCAGATCTGGGCAGAGAGGACGCAGATCCAGTCAGGGAGGACGCAGATCTGATGAGTAGGGTCTTTATGTGGGGTTCTGGCAACATTTTTCAGTGTTTTCAGCCTTGAGGAGTTGGACATCTCATCTGGAGGATTTGTGGGTAGATCCAGCCCTTTTTCCAGCATATTTCTTGAGCTTCTGAGCTGTTCCTGAAGGCACAGCGTTTTTGTAGGAGGAGGGTTTCTGGGGGCGATTTTCGGAGGTGGTCCATTTGCTTCACGGTTTCTGGGTTTTGTCCGGAGCAGCAATCATAGGTGATCTGTAGATTTTTAGCTCATTCCGGCAAGGGGATCAGCCCCTAGCTTCAGTTTCTTTCAGCAGCTGGGGTGCAGTTTCTGTAGCAGCCATTTCCTATTTTTTCTGAGAGGATTCTGTACTTGCCTTGAGCAAGGATAGGTGCACTTACTCTGATTATCTTGTACTCCTCTCTATGTACTTTCAGATTAATAAAATGGCTCAGTTTTCTGGAATTCTATGTGTCATTATTCAGTGATCTGGTTCAGCGTTGTATTTTCTTTATCTGTCCGGGGTATATTTCGTTTATTACCGGGTTATTTCCCTTTCGGGGGATACAGAACTTAGCTTCCGTGGTTTGGCACTCCATTATCCATCCGGTCAGTTGTTAGTTTCAAGAGGTGTCTGCATTGGTCCTGCTTCGAACAAAGTAGCAGAATACACTGTAGTGATTAATCTACTCTCACAGGAAATATCCTTGGGTGTTGATTCGTTAGTAGTTTTCTTGGATTCGCAGCTGGTGGTTTCGCAGTTGAACAACACATATCAGGTCCGAGACCCATTTTTGCATCGGTTTCTTTTTAGGGTACATTTGTTACAAATATCATTTCAATTTATAACATTCATTCATATTCCTCGAGCTGACAATTGGATGGTAGACTTATTGGCTAATCAAGCAATTGATTGGCATATTAATCATTCAATACTTTAAACAATATATCAAATACATCATTCATTATCATACATTTGAGTCATCACATCATATAGAACAGATAAGCCCTATTCTTTGTAGGACATGATTTCCAAATTTTGTATATTTTCTGAACACTTCAACTATATATATATATATATATATATATATATATATATATATATATATATATATAGTTAGAGTGTTCAAAAAATATATGCTTAGAGTGTTCAATATATATACATATATATATATATATATATATATATATATATATTTATTGAACACTCTAACTATATATTTTTTTTTGAACACTCTAATTCATATATATATATATATATATATATATAT